>JAPXFQ010001473.1:2400000-3600000 GCA_028564705.1 Apricaphanius iberus
AATTCTAGGAATGTTTAGTAAACGAGAGTTGGAGGACCTGAGTGGTCTGTTGGTTTGGTATAGTGACAACAGGTCTTCAACATACTTTGGTGTTAAACCATTTAATGATTTATAAACTGGTAGAAGCATTTTAAAGTCTATTCTCTGAGCTACAGGGAGCCAGTAGAAGGACTTTAGAACTGGTGATGTGTGATGTGGGTGATGTGTTCTACTTTCCTGGTTCTAGTGAGGACACGAACAACAGCGTTCTGTATCAGCTGCAGTTGTCTGAGTGACTTTTTAGGTAGACCTGTGAGGATGCTGTTGCAGTAATCAATCCGACTAAAGATGAACGCTTGGATGAGTTTTTCAAGGTCCTTTTGTGACATGAGTCCTTTAATCCTAGAAATGTTCTTCAGGTGATAGCAGGAATACCTTGATATTGCCTTTATTTCACCCTGGAGTTTCAGGTCTGAGTCCATAATTACACCTAGATTTATCATCAGTTTCTAGTTGTATGAACTGAAGCTGTGCTGACTCTTGAACGTTCCTCTTTAAGTAAAAAAAAAAAAAAACTACTTCAGTTTTGTTTCTTTTCAGCTCGAGAAAGTTATGGGACATAAAGCTATTAAGTTGTTCATTGCATTTATTTAGTGCTTGGATCGGTACATAGTCACCTGGTGACACTGTAATGTACAGCTGAGTATCATCTGCATAGTTATAATAATTAATCTTATTGGCTGATATTATTTGGGCTAGTGGGTTAGGGTTAGCATGTACACATTAAGTAGAAGAGGCCCCAGGATAGAGCCTTGGGGAACCACACAAATGATTTCTGTTAATTTTGATGAAGTTTCTTACAGTAACATGGAAATCCCTGTTCATCAGGTAGGACTCAAACCAGCAAAGTACTGTACCAGAGAGTCCGACCAGCCCCCTGGTCATATACCTGTATGCTACCTCAAACATACATTTTAAACATCTCACTAGTATAACCAACAGTTAATATGTCTCTTTCCCTAACTTACCACTTCAGCAATGAAACTTTCTGCTGTCAGGGTTACTTGGTAGCTCTAAGATATGGACAAAAGATTGCTTTTTCCAATTTCCAATAAGGAAATAACAAATTTAGATTACAATCACAAGTTGATATATCTGGGCTTTTCAAGTCAAAAGAGTTTCTTAGTTTTTTATTATGGATTTACTTTCAGGGCGTGTACCACGGCATGTTGCTTCTCCCAACCAACACACTCTAGTAGCAGAGGATGTGGTCAGCTGCTGCCTGGATCTAAGTGTGCCGAGCATCTCTTTCCGTATCAATGGACACCCTGTTCAGGGGATGTTTGAGAATTTTAACCTCGATGGTCTATTCTTTCCAGTCGTCAGCTTCTCTGCAGGCATTAAGTATGGCACTTTGAAAGTTTTTCAGTGTGTCTCTTTATTTATTGACACAAGGCTCAATATTTCAAACAGCTAAAATCTGTTTGTTTTTTTCTTCCCAAATGGAAGCCTGCGTTTTCTTCTCGGGGGTCGTCATGGGGATTTCAAGTTTCTTCCCCCTCCAGGCTACGCTCCCTGCTATGAAGCAGTGCTGCCAAGGGACCGTTTACGGATCGAGCCGATCAAGGAATATAAACATGATTTTAATGATATCCGCAACCTACTTGGTCCAACTCAGTCCCTGTCTCACACAGCATTCACTCCATGTCCTGTGGACACAATTCAGGTAAGCTCTTGAAGCGATGCTTTTGCTCCTGCAACACCTCTGCTATAGTGTAGAGACCAAATTCTAGTTTCAGTCAAAGCTCTGTCTCATCTTTTTTGTATGTATTTCATCTTTTTACATTTTGCCTGAAACACAACTCTGATGCTTGAAAATCATGTTTTATATTGAACTCAATGAAATTCATGCATATATTTTTCTCATTCAGATTGTACTTCCTCCTCATTTGGAGCGCATCCGGGAAAAACTTGCAGAAAACAGTCACGAGTTATGGGCTGTTAATCGCATTGAGCAAGGGTGGACATATGGAATGGTGGGTTTCTGGAGAACTTGACATATTATTTGTGTGGAGAAATCATTGCTATGAACAAAAAGAATTTCTATAACAAGTATTTCTGCTTTACTTTTTTTATATAAGTTTCGTGATGATAACAAGAAGATGCATCCCTGCCTGGTAGATTTCCAGAGTTTGCCTGAGCCGGAGAAGAATTATAATTTAGCAATGTCAGGAGAGACGCTCAAGTACGTAAAAGTCTAAATTATTATTCCTGGGCTTTTAAATCTTTGTACTTCCAATGACATTTACTACTCAGTCTGGAGATTAATGTTCTTTGACTTTACTTATATTGAGGTATGAACAAGTATGTCAGTCTTTAGTTTTTGCATGTTCTCTGCATTAGGATCAAATATATTCATGTAATATAACTGAATTGGTAAGAAATGACTGAGAACTTAAGACATTTGGAAAGCATGGAAGTTTGACATAAAAATGTGTAGGAACTGTGTCTAATACAGTGTGTTTATTATAACAGGACTCTGCTAGCTCTGGGCTGTCATGTGGGAATGGGAGATGAAAAAGCAGAGGAAAATCTGAAAAAGATTAAACTCCCCAAAACGTGAGCTGAAACATGTTATACACATAGCATTTTTCACTATTAATAGTAAACACCATATTGGTTTATTTGCAAGATTTGCTAAGCTTTCACATCACAATGTATTGTTTGTTAGTTACATGCAGAGCAATGGATATAAGCCAGCTCCCTTGGACCTCAACCATGTCAAGCTAACTCCAAATCAAAACACGCTGGTAGAAAGGCTTGCAGAAAATGGACATAATGTGTGGGCTAGAGACCGAGTTCGACAGGGCTGGACGTACAGTATTGTGCAGGTATGAACTTTTTTTAAGTGAAAAAAAAAGATCTCTGTGGCAGTGCTTTGAGTGAACCTGCTACAAGATGGTTCGATTAGTCTTTTGGCCCTATGACCGATTTGGACGTCAGGACGACTATGGGGAAAAGTTTAATGATCCTTTTCTAACTTCAGTTTAATTTTTTTCAAATAGGACATACTGAACAAACGCAATCCCCGTCTGGTTCCCTACAACCTGCTGGATGAAAAGACAAAAAAGACCAACAGAGACACAGTTTGTGCTGCAGTTCGCACCCTTATTGGCTATGGCTACAACATAGAACCACCTGATCAAGAAAGTAGTAAGTTTGAACCACTATTTAACGTATGTTTGTTGTAAAATGTTAGAAATATTGGAATACTTTTTTTCCTTAAAGTTTTGATAACAAGTACTAAATGACTTAATGCTGATTTTTTTTTGTAGTTCCACCATTTAACTATGTGGTTTTAAAACTGTGATAGAATTGGATCAGGAACACATATACTGCTGTCTAACTGTCCCAACCATGTTGGAAGGAAGGTTACATTAAAACGGATTTCAATCTCAGCCGGCTGGGTGGTTGTAAGTTTCTGTTATTTTAAAAATGCTGAAACGGGACATAGTCATTGTTTACAATATCAGTCCCACTGCCATATTTCCTTGGTAGGTTGCCAAGTCTTCAACACTAAACAGTGTGCCACCATTTGTAATCTGACACCGACCAGGCTAAAGGCTAACGTTGAGCTAACAATGCTAGAAGTAAAATAGTCGGCTCTAAAAATTTACCATCAATTCGCTAGTACGGTAAATGTATCTATTTACTTAATAACTTACCATGTATAACTTGTCTTTGCTCGCCATTTTGTACGTTCTGGACGATCAGTAACTTGCGACTCTCAATGAATTTCACTGAGGGGAGGCGGTGAGTGACTGAGAACGGACTCTGTTTTTTTTCTTCAAGGGCTGCAGTACTCCAATTTGACCACAAGATGTCAACATTACATATTGTGCCTTTTATGCTTGGATATATTGAAATATTTCCCAGTACACTTTTGTCCTTTTTCGTATCCTTGTCCTTGTGTCTATTCCTTCTCATTAACCAGGAAACTAATTAGCTTCTTTTGAATTCCTTAAAAGGCAGCACAAGTTTCTCCAGTTGTCCTTCAATCATAGTTTGAGACAATTCTCTTTGTAGCATGTTCATTACTGTTTTTCTTTTTTCTGACTTCAGGTGGGAATGGGCTAGGAAGTTCCCGAAGTGATAAAATCAGACTGTTTAGAGCTGAGAAATCTTACGCTGTCACACAGGGGAAGTGGTACTTTGAGTTTGAGGCTGTGACAGTAGGAGAGATGAGAGTAGGCTGGGCCAGGCCCAGTGTTCGTGCAGATACTGAACTTGGTGCTGATGAGTTGGCATATGTCTTCAATGGCTTCAAGGTGGGTTACTGACAGTAGTTGATTACTTGTGTGCTAAACTCTTTTTGTTGCTAAACACCTTGATCAATGTTGTTTTAGGCCCAACGGTGGCATATTGGAAATGAGCCTTTTGGCCGCCAGTGGCAGTCTGGTGATGTGGTTGGTTGTATGATTGACCTCACAGAAATGAACATCATGTTTACGCTCAACGGAGAAATGCTTATCAGTGACTCAGGCTCAGAAATGGCTTTTAAGGATATTGAGATAGGGGAAGGTAAGTATAGATCTAAAACGGAGCAGAAATATTGTAACAAATGGACACTGATGATCATGTTTTAAACCTTTCTAGGTTTCATACCCGTGTGCAGTCTGGGCCTGTCACAGGTTGCTAGAATCAACTTGGGACAGAATGTCAGCAGCCTTCGTTACTTTACCATCTGTGGCCTGCAGGAGGGATTTGAACCATTTGCTATCAACATGAAACGAGACATTACCATGTGGTTCAGTAAAAGCCTTCCCCAGTTCATCACTCCTCCTGCAGATCATCCACATATTGAGGTGTTACGGCTTTGCTTTCTTAAATTATTTTTAAATATCAGTTTCCCACATCACAATATAACTTATTTTTGCTGTTTCTTTAGATATCACGTGTTGACGGGACAGTGGACACTCCCCCTTGTCTCAAGGTGACCCACAAGACATTTGGTTCTCAGAATGCCAACACAGACCTGTTGTTCTTCAGAGTCAGCATACCAATTGAGTTTCACGAGACCTTCAAAGTCCCAGCGGGGACGACGCTCCTAACTCGGGCACTCACAATTCCCGAAGACCAGAATCTAGAGATCGACCCAAACTCTGACTTTGAAATACTCAAGAAGTCAGCCACTCGCAAAGAACAGGAAGATGATAAGAAGGAACCCTCCGTGCCTAAAGAGACCTCGGCCATCAAAAACGGAGAGAACGAAAAAGACACCTCTACTGAGAAAAGCAAGAAGAAAGGGTAAGTGGTCATACATTATTTTTAGAGAAAATAAATATTAGGATGCAGTTGGGATTTTAATGAAACACACGTATTCTTTTGATTTTTTTTCCCCACAAATGTTGCTGCTTTAGTTATTTTAGACTTTATTGTTGATGTTTAAATGGCTTTTACTGAAAAATATATTACCTTTATATTAAACATCAATAGTTTCTCAATGAGATTAGGAGCTGTGGACAGTTTTGGCTGTGGAACGAAAATGCAAATTTTCTGGATTGTTACCAGTTAGACAGACAGACAGACAGACAGACAGACAGACAGACAGACAGACAGACAGAAATAGATCGGTTTTTACCAGGCCATTGTTTGGATGGCTAAAACAAAATCACAAACAGTAATTTGTTCCAAGTTTGTTTTCAATACATTTTGAAGACTTTGCCAATAATTGCATTTCATATGATCACTTTTCATGATAAATTAGGACTATAAATAAAAATACTGTTTGTCTCATCATTATTAACTGATACTATCATTTACAGTTTCCTTTTTAAGGCAAAAAAGGCTGCATTAATTACTCCACCCCCTGTCGTTCCCACTCTGCCTCGCTTAATGGAAGATGTCGTACCAGATGACAGGGATGACACGGACATAATCTCGAACACCACTACAGTATGACTATTAGTCAAAGTTATTTCATTATTGCATCCAAGTGAAAGCAATTAAGACTCCAAAATCTGTAATTGTTGTTTTATTCTGTAACATTTATGAACAATATTATGCTTAAACCAATATACTTTTCGTTTCCTTTTTTCAGTATTATTACTCAGTGCGAATATTCGCAGGACAGGAACCAGGGGGTGTGTGGGTAGGCTGGGTCACGCCAGATTATCACCTGTATGATCTTCATTTTGACCTCAGCAAAGTGAGAAACGTAACCGTAACTGTTGGGGACGATAAAGGAAACATTCATGACAGGTTGGTTTTGTTGCAGGAATAATTTCTTTTTCCTTAAAAACTAAACATGATGTTCCAAAATCCTGACGTTTCTTGTTCTGTCTGTATTCTCCAGTATAAAACGCAGTAACTGCTATATGGTGTGGGGAGGAGAGTTTGGCAACTCTCAGCAAACCCGTGTCAGTCAGGAGGACTTTGTGATTGGCTGTCTTGTTGATTTGGATACAGGACTTATGACTTTCACTGCTAATGGAAAAGAGATCAACACTTTTTACCAGGTTTGTGGGTTTTAGCCTTGGTACTTGGTATTAGCTCTCATGAAGGCCTGGCAATTTACAGCATTATCCACTTTCAGGTAGAGCCTAACACAAAGCTTTTCCCAGCTGTCTTCGTCCAACCTTCCAACCAGAATGTGATTCAGTTTGAACTCGGCAAGCTCAAGGTGAACCTCTAAAACCTATTCTGTTACCACACTTTCATCCACACTGCAGTTGTACTGGTTAAAAGGTTACGAGCAGTCCACATCTTAACTGAATTGCATACTGCTATTTTTTTTGGTGTCGTTTAGAAACTGAAAGTTAGGGTCTAAGACAATAGGAGAACTTTACAGGCTTATAACTACTCCAATCTTCAAAAGGAAAACAGTTGAAAATAAAGATAATTTAGAGGGCTTGAAAACATCATACTAATTAAATAATAGATAGTTACGTACTGGAATTCAGTGATTATGGATACAGGGAATAAGAGAAAGACATTGAGTCTCATCATTGGTCTTTATCCCATACTGATAAGGGAAAAAGTACATAGTAAAAAGGTAAAACAGTGTAGAAATCCACTTAGTTAGTGCTTAACCATTTGCATTAAACACAGAAGTCCCATGTACAATTGAACAATTTAGACAATATAGAGCATTGAAAACTCCTTGTAGTTAAATGCTGATGTAAAACTTCCCGTTGTGGCAGCCTAACCGAACCTTCAGTTTAATTTCTCAACAGTTTTTACAACTTTTTTATTTCATTCAGCTTTAGATTTAAATGCCTCACTGATACAGGAATTTGGTTGCTTTGATTGTTCTCACAAGATGGATTTCCACAGCTGAGTGTTGTAGTCAGTAAAATCTGTTTTCTGACCTATCTACGGGGTTCTCATTGATTAGGAAAACAGTGGATTTCTGGCTGATCAAAGATAAAATGAACAGAAACTGCAATTTTTCTAAGCCTGTGTAGTTAAAGTCTTCTTGAGCTAGTACTTGCATAAAATGCTAGAATGTTTTTGAGATTTGAGAGAGAATAGTAAAATAGTAGAAGTTACAACTCTGTTTAAACTAGGCCTTAGCGTTAGCCAACATAACAAGGTAATTTGGAGTAATATTAAATTAAGATGCAGAGAGAATTATCCACCAAAGTTAAGCCAATAGCTGCTTATAACTCAAAATCTTTTTTTCCTGTTCAATTTCATGACTGGTCCTTCTTGTCTTGTCAGAACATCATGCCCCTATCGGCGGCCATGTTTCGTAGTGAACGCAAAAACCCAGTTCCCCAGTGCCCTCCGAGACTGGATGTCCAGATGCTAACCCCGGTGATCTGGAGTCGTATGCCTAACAACTTCTTGGCTCCAGAGACAGGCCGTGTTAGCGAAAGACTTGGATGGATGGTGCAATGTATGGAGCCGCTCACGATGATGGCCCTTCACATCCCAGAGGAGAGCCGGTAAGAAAATTTTTCTTCTGCAATCCAAAGAGACAAAATGATTTATACGAGCATTTCTAGTTAAACCCGACATTGTTTCATTTAGGTGTATAGACATATTGGAACTGTCTGAACGAATGGACCTGCTGAAGTTCCACTATCACACCCTGAAGCTGTACGGCTCCGTGTGTGCTCTTGGTAATAACCGGGTGGCACATGCGCTATGCAGCCATGTGGATGAATCTCAGCTTTTCTACGCCATAGAAAGCACCTACCTGCCGGGACCGATGAGGAGCGGTTTCTATGACCTCCTCATCAGCATGCATTTAGAGTCCGCTAAACGCAATCGCCTTGGAACAAACAAGGAGTTCATAGTTCCAATGACAGATAACACTCGCAGCATCACTCTTTACAGTGTTAAGTCTCACGCTTTGCCAGGGGTCGGCCTCACGACATGCCTCCGTCCAAAACTTCATTTTTCCTCCATTGGTTTTGTGGGAACAGATCCAGATATTTACACACTGAGTCCAACTATCCCCTTGGAGGTGAGTTTTACTCTTTTTAAGACTTTAAGGACACTCTCTGGATAAAGAAATACATTTGTTTGCTTGCATTTCCAGGTGCTAAAGACCAAGGCCCTGAACATGCTGATCGAAGCTGTCCAGGATGGAAGTCAAGCCATGAGAGACCCTGTAGGGGGCAGTGTTGAGTTTCATTTTGTTCCAATCCTGAAACTCATAAGTACCCTCCTTATAATGGGTGTGTTTGACGATGAAGATGTCACTCACATCCTGAAAATGATTGAGCCTACGGTGTTTAATACTGCAAAATCAGAGGAGCCTGTGGAGGAACTGTCAAAGGCAAACAAAGAAGAGGAACCACCAAAATTAGAACTGGTCAAAGAGGATGAGCAGGGAGCTGTGGCAGAAGAGGAAGAGGAGTTTGAAGACTATGGTTATGATGAGGAGGAAGAAACAGGGGAGGAGGAAGAGTTAGAGGAGACAGATTTAGATGTGCCACAAGGGGAAGCAGTGGATGACACAGATTTCATAAACGGTGAGAAAGGAGCTGAGGAAACAGAGAAAGAGATGAAACCTGTAGAAACTTGTAGTGAGTCCAAAGAAGAACACCTTGAACAAGGTCTTTTTCAGATGAAACTACCGGAGTCTGTAAAACTGCAGGTACTGCTAGTCTTTTGGAGTTTCTAGAACTTTGTCCACCAAAAAAAACACGGGTTCTAAACAATGCGAGTAACTCATTTTGGTTTTGTTGTCTAGATGTGTACCCTGTTGCAGTATTTCTGCGACTGTGAGCTACGTCACAGAGTAGAGGCCATTGCTGCCTTCTCAGACAAGTTTGTCAGCCAAATACAATCCAACCAGAGGCAACGCTATAATGAACTAATGATGGCCTTTACCATGTCAGCAGCAGAGACTGCACGAAAGACCCGGGAATTTCGCTCTCCGCCACAGGAGCAGGTAGGAAAAGCTGCAATTGCATATTGCAACTGTCTTCCAGTTCAAACCTTCACTCTAAGAAATGAAACATAGATTTTTTAAAATTTAATAAATAGTTTCATTTTCAATATACTCAAAATTGTTAATTTTAGGGGTGTAATTATGTTTCATTTGATTTAACCAATTTCAAACCCATATTGTTTTATGTTTAATTGACAGAGTTTTGTGGAAAAGATTGCCTTAACTTTGTCAACTCAAATCAATTTATCGTTTCTTAGTGTTCACATAGCTTTCCTCAGTATAAGGGAGAATGAGTTTTAAGCTAAATGACTTGGTTGAAATGTTCTGTGTACTCTTCCACAAACTTCTCACAAAAGTTTGCTGTAATTTTTACTCTTCTCTCCTGAAACAGTTTAACCAAGTCAGGTTTGTAGGCAGCCTTGATCATATACAGCTCTCTGTAAATGTTTTATAGGAATGAGAACCTGATGATAATAACTCCAAAAAATAGTGGTGTTGACTTAACCCATTTTTGTTAGTAATTTTGGAAGTTCCTTTTGGCCCAAGATTTAACTTCCTGTCTGAGGCCTTGATATGTAGGTTCAGTGTTCCCATATAATTCTCTATCTCAGAGTATGTAAACCTTGGAATCTGAAGAAAGAAATAAAAAAATGCATATCATCGAGCTTAGAAGTATTTTTGGTAAACCTGAGAGTACCTAAGTAGTGAAAGCATAGCCTTTTTGTACAACACTAAAGGGTGAGGGAAAATGGTTATCTGTTTGTGTAGTGTAAGTAGACATAGATTTCTCATTAGACAACATTTTATCACATATGTCACTGATCTCTTTGCAAAGAGTTTCAATTCTTGCACACTGCTGTGTAGGTCAACATGCTCATGAACTTTAAAAACTGCCCCGATGACGAAGAGTGTCCTGTTCCTGATGAAGTCCGTGAATCCTTACTGGTTTTTCATAAGGCTCTGCTGGCACACTGCGGTCAGTTTCCTCCACTATGCTTAGTCTTTTATGTATTCTTTTAACCATTGCTTTTTAAATGGCAAACAAATTAAATTACTAATGGTTTATCTTTAAACCCAATTCTCAGGTGTTCATATTGAAGAGGAAGAACATGAAGAGGAGGTGGATAGTTCTCTCCGTGGACGACTGCTGCGTTTGCTGGAGAGGGTGAAAAAGTTTCGGCAGAAAAAAGTAGAGGTGGAGGTTGAGCCCCAGGAAGATAAAAAACCAAGTGAGCCGCTACTCAGCTATTTTCCTTGATATTACAACACAGTTATGTGTTGTTTTTTTTCTTGAACTTTGCATTCTTTGAAACTGTATTTTGTCCCCATATATTGTTGTTTCATTCCCTTTCCTGATTCTACTAGGCACTTTGCAGGAGTTAATTTCTCACACCATGATCCATTGGGCCCAGGAGTCATTCATCCAAAACCCAGAGTTAGTGCGTATGATGTTCAGCCTCCTTCACAGGCAGTATGATGGACTCGGTGAACTCATGCGAGCACTTCCTAAGGCTTACACCATCAATGAGGTGTCAATACAGGACACCATGGACCTGCTAGAGTGCTTGGGTCAGATCCGCTCTCTGCTTATTGTGCAGATGGGTCCAGAGGAGGAGAGGCTAATAATTCAAAGCATTGGGTATATGGATAAAGCGTTTGTTTGTGTTTTTCTTTTTTTTTAACTTGGTTAAAAATGCAGATGACAGAAATTTCTTTACTTTTATTCTCTTTCTTAGGAACATCATGAGTAACAAAGTTTTCTATCAGCACCCCAACTTGATGAGAGCTCTGGGCATGCATGAGACTGTAATGGAGGTTATGGTTAATGTGCTGGGTGGTGGTGACTCAAAGGTATTAATCTCCATTGTCTTTGTTTATGACTTGTGGGCTAAAATAGCACAATTTCCAACTGGTTTTCTAGGTTTGTAAAAGTAAGGACTACCCAACCTTAAACCATCCTTAACACATTTGGATTGTGGTTTATTTCAACAGGAAATCCGTTTCCCCCGAGTAGTGACAAACTGTTGCCGTTTCCTCTGCTATTTCTGCCGCATCAGTCGCCAGAATCAACGTTCCATGTTTGATCATCTCAGCTACCTTCTGCAGAACAGCGGCATTGGCCTTGGTGACTGTCTCCGTTCACATCTACAATTCTTATTCCTGGAACCTAGCTGACTGTTGTGTGCTTTTTGTTCAGGAATGCGTGGCTCTACCCCTTTAGATGTGGCTGCAGCATCCTGCATTGACAATAATGAGCTGGCACTGGCTCTCCAGGAGCAGGATTTAGAAATGGTAAAATGTTGCTCTGATACACGTCAAAGCAGTATTACTTTAATTATTGTCTGTCAACAATAAAATCTTTGTAGGTGGTGAAATACTTAGCTGGGTGTGGGCTCCAAAGCTGCCCCATGCTGCTGTCTAAAGGCTACCCTGACATAGGTTGGAATCCCTGTGGTGGAGAGAAGTACCTTGACTTTCTACGTTTTGCAGTTTTTGTCAATGGTAAAAATAAATATCTAAATTCGAAAAGTGAAGATAAAGAGCTTTTTTTCTGATTTGATTTCTATTTGACTTTTGGTTCTTTTATGTAGGAGAAAGCGTGGAAGAGAACGCCAATGTTGTTGTGCGTCTTCTCATTCGAAGACCCGAGTGCTTCGGTCCAGCTCTGAGAGGAGAGGGTGGGAATGGTCTACTGGCTGCTGTAGAGGAAGCCATCAAAATATCAGAGGATCCTGCAAGAGATGGTCCCAGCATTAAAAAAGACAGACGTTTCCCCATGTAAGAGGTCTCAGCATTAGTTCAGAAAGAATTTTGCTCCAGGTCTTGCAACCTCAAGTCAAAGAAAAAAATACTCTGTGCTTATAGGGTATTTTCAGGCATCTCTAGCCTTTATTAGAACTGTGGAAAGTACAGAAAAACGCTGAAAACAGGCAGAGTATCTGGAGCACGGGTGCCCAAAGTTGTCCCTCCAAGTCATTCAATCTGGCCCGCCAGGGATAGCCTTGGGTTTTACATAAAAGTCAACATTGTTCAAACAATCTGCTAAATGTGCAATATGTTTGTTCTTTCACTGCTGTTTGTGGTAAAGACCCCAATGAGTATTTATTGGGCTTCATATAGTCCTCATGCGTGGTGCTTACGTAATAATCGAAATATCACAAATTAGTTTTAAAACGGACTTATAAGCAATTAAAATAGGCATGTAGATTTGTGCAAATATTTACATTTGCACACGTTATAAGACCACAAATAGCCATACACGAAAATTTACAAAATGTCCCATAAGCAAAAGTTCATGGGACATTTTTATTTTGTTTAATGCTAATCACACAGAAAAGAATCTTAAATAACTTGAATAAACAAAAGTACTTTACTATTCTTAACTATTAATATTTGTATTTATGTAAAATACTAAATTTGGCCCTCGGCCCTATGATAGATTTTAATTTTGGCCCTGTGAGGGAAAAAGTTTGGGTACCCCTGATCTAGAGGTAACAGAGGAACTCCTCATCAGACAGCAACACATGACGGTAGGAGTCCACATTATTAAACACATCATAGGACTTGCAAACTGGTATATGAATGAGACTTACACAAGGTAAGCTACGAAATACTTTTAAATGTCTCGAAGACAAGCTAGGAAATAAGTAAATAGACTGTTGCCCATCAATTTTAACTATCTCTATGAAATGACTGAAACAATCTGATTTATTTTTGACATAAAAAAAGTATATTTTCTTCAGTTTCATTGATCAGTCTATAATAAAAAATAACAGAGAAAAAATATCAAGTTGAAAATTAAACCATAAAAAAGAAATGGGTCTGATAACACAGATCTGATCATTAATTGGTTGTTTGAAACGATACTGTAGATGAAAAAACTAATTAACAGGACAAATTGACACGACATTCAGTTGCAACCCCACATCACTATGAGACAAGTTGAGATGTAAAGATGTGGCGTTTGAATGAAAATTCTGCAATTAAGCAGACACAATGTTACTTTCCAAATGCTTGGGAAATACCTGAGTTACTGAAAATATGTTATGTTAGCATTTCTACCCAAAGTAGCTGAGCCTAATACCGAGTTAGTTTCCAAAATACAAATTAGATAATACATTTGAAAAATGTGACTATTAAAAACCAGGATCGAAATATTTGCAGTCTGTTTTCTGTATTTGGTTTAGGTTGAATATTTACAGCATTTTATTTTATTTTTTTCTGAAAGGTTTGGAGGAGAGGAGCAACAAGAGGAAAACAGGGTGCATCTTGGAAATGCAATCATGTCCTTCTATTCTGCTCTCATTGACCTCCTGGGCCGGTGTGCTCCAGAGATGCATGTAGGATATGCAGAATCAAAGCATCCATGTTAATTTTTTTTTTTTTACATTTGGCATAACTATTAATGCATTTTGTTCTTTACAGTTGATCCAAGCTGGAAAGGGTGAAGCTCTTAGGATTAGGGCAATTCTGAGGTCTCTGGTTCCTATCGAGGATCTTGTGGGAGTCATCAGTCTTCCTGTTCAGATTCCTGCTTTAGGGAAAGGTAAAATCTTGAAGCATCAATCTAAATTCCCGGGATAATTTATTTTATAAAAGGATATACTTTTGCAAAGTTTAACAACATTTTACTCAACAGTATGTTTTCTTGATTACTGTATTTAAAAAACAACAACCCAGTGTTACCATATTGAAGCAGTCCTCTTAAATTATTTTTAATGACCTTAAGTGCTGGTTGCAGGTTAGAGCCCCCTTTTAATCACTGTTTAGAGAACTATATTGGGAACTATTTCTGAAAAAAACAAACAGCAAAAAACAAACAAACTCATGGATAAATGATTTTAGCTTTTGGAGCTGTTCGTTGTGGGAAGATTTGACCACGAGACTGGAAGTTACATGGGAGAAAGGAGTTCTATCAGCTTGATCCATAGAAAACTATGGCTTTTCATGCCACCTCTGACAAAAAAGAAACTTTAAATGTTTACAACTACACATATGATGGGCCACAACCATACAGCTATGAGTCTGGTGCATGCCCTAGATAATTAGAATTAATGGCCTAAACAAAAGATTGCTAAGCGATGCAAACGTTATTTGCCTGGGTGGCACCCAGTGGGTGCTCTAAGCAAACTTTACTGTTTCTTTTACAACATATGTCTTTTTACACTAACATAGTCCAGCAAGTACACTCTTTTTTTTTTATTATATCCTCTTTGATCTGCGTTGTATAGATTTAAACATATTTTTTGTTGTTCATAGACAACAGCATCATAGAGCCTAAGATGTCGGCTAGTTTTGTGCCAGACCACAAGGCCCCCATGGTGTTGTTCCTGGATAGAGTTTATGGCATTGACAACCAGGATTTCCTACTCCATGTGCTGGAGGTGGGCTTCTTACCTGACATGAGGGCTGCTGCCTCTCTGGACACAGTGAGTCAAAAACTTCTTCAACACTACTTCAGTATTCTGTTCGCCGCAAACTTTGAATTCAGCTAACAGCTGGGATTTATTTCCAACAGGCTGCTTTCAGCACTACAGAGATGGCTCTCGCACTGAACCGCTATCTGTGTACTGCTGTACTGCCACTCATCACCAAGTGTGCCCCGCTGTTTGCCGGCAGCGACCACCGAGCCATAATGATAGACTCCATGTTGCACACAATCTACAGACTGTCTCGTGGGCGAGCCTTCACAAAGGCACAGAGAGACATTATAGAGGAGTGCCTCATGGCTCTGTGCAAGTAAGCTAAAACCACAAACAAATATAGATGTGCTTTCCGATTCTCAGATATTGTCATGTTCTTTCCTGAAAGGCGACGTTCTTTGTGTTGCCTTCAGAAATCTGCGTCCGGCTATGCTGCAGCACCTGTTGAGACGGCTGGTGTTTGATGTGCCCATTCTAAATGAATATGCCAAAAGGCCGCTAAAGGTAGGAAGAGTTTTATTAATTTTCAAGCTATAGAATATTTTTTTTTATTTTACACATTAGTTGTTCTTTTGGTTTTTCAGTTGTGTTGTTTTCACTTTTCCTGTCTTGCACCTTGCAGCTGCTGACCAGCCACTATGAGCGCTGTTGGAAATATTACTGCCTCCCAAATGGTTGGGCCAATTTTGGAGTGGCCTCAGAGGAAGAGCTGCATTTGACTCGCAAACTTTTCTGGGGGATTTTTGAATCACTGGCCCACAAGGTGGGCTCCCAGCAATATTATGGAGATACCAAAATATTCATACTCCTTTAAATCCTTCTTGTTTTGTCATGTTAGAACCACAAACTTAAATGTGTTTTGACTGGGGTTTTTGAAACAAATCAACATAAAGTAGTACATACATATTTATGAGGTGCTAGGACTTTTTTTTTTAGAAAAAAAAAATCTAAGATGTTATCAGACCAACTTTACTTTAATGTTTGTAACTGCTTTTCACATTTAGTCTGAAATATCTGTCCGTTCATTTTTGCAAAATAGCTCAAGCTCAGTCGTGACACCATTTTTGCACAAAATCGCAGTTGGATTTAGGTCTGGACTTTGACTAGGTCATTAAAGTTTTGCTCTGACAGTTTGTTTAAAGTTATTGCTCTATTGCAATGCAAACCTCCTTGCCAGTCTCAAACAGTTATTTGTCTAGGGTTATTATTTATTTATGTGTATCCATCTTCCCATTGACTCTTAGCAGCTTCTCTGTCTTTGCTGCACAAAAGTATCCCCACAGCATGATGCTGCCACCACCCTGTTTCCTAGTGGGTATGTGGTGTTCATTTTGAAGTGGGGCGGGGTTTTTTTCCCTTCAAATTGGAAAGGGAAATGTGCAGTTAGCAAAGTAAAGGGGACTTAACATACCATGTCAAACATTTCAGGTTTCTACTTACAAAAAAGATTGAAAATACATTCAAATGCAAAGTGATTGCTACCCTAGGCAGATTTAAAGTTTAAAGTAGTTTTTCATTATTAATTAATTTACCATTAAACAAAAATGTTTTGCTGTAATAAATGTAAGTAATATTAATATCTGGAGGGGTCTAGGCAGAGCCCAGACTTATTCTGATAGAATATGTGGAGGGAGGTAAAGATTAGGGTACTGGCAAGGAAGCTTTCCAAATTCAGAGACTTGGAGCCATTACCAACGATAAATGTGTCAAAATATCAGATGAAAGATTAAACAAACTTCTCTGCAATTGAAAATGCCAATTTAATACCAATAAAGAGTTTTCTTTTGATTACTAAAAAGAGTATAACTATTTTTGACTTGCGATCCTTCAATGAAATGTAAAGAAAAACTGAATTTATTTTCAAAATTGATACTCTATAGGTTTAACAAGCTTTGAAAGATGTCTGTTTCATTTCCTATTAGAGTCAAATGTCTTGGTTTAATGAAAAAAAATATGTTTGGACTTACCTGTTATCTGTATTTAATTGTCCTTTCAATTTACAATTAGGGACCCCTCTGTGTTGCTCTTGAATATACAATTACGACAAAATACAACAACATTGGTTGTTCTGACATGAGAAAATGTGAAAAAGTTCTTCCAAAGATTTTTTATCTTAGGCATTTTGGCAGATGACATACATCTGTTTACTCTGTAACGTTTTATCATTTATGATCCCAGAAATTTGATGCGGAAATTTTTAAGATCTCAATGCCCTGCCTCTGTGCCATTGCTGGTGCCATTCCTCCCGATTATGTGGACGCCAGCTACTCCTCCAAAACAGAGAAAAAGGCATCAGTAGATGCAGAGGGAAACTTTGATCCTAAACCAGTCGAGACCACAAAGTAAATAGTTGCTGAATCTTTTATAAGCACTTGTTTTTCAGCTGTTTTTTTAAATGATACAAAATTATCTCTGATTTCTCATCCCTACCGATAGCACCATTATCCCTGAAAGACTGGATCCCTTTATCAACAGATATGCTGAATACACACATGATAAATGGGCCTTTGAAAAGGCAAGACATGTTTCTATAATCTTTCACAGTATCCCTTGTTCATATTTCTCATTCAGGACCTACAAAACACGTTTGTTTAATTGTAATGTGACAGACATCAACTATCTTTGCAACAATTAATGATCGTCTCCTACGTTACAGATTCAGAATAATTGGTCATATGGTGAGGTACTGGATGAGAATGCAAAGACCCATCCGATGCTCAGACCATACAAGACCTTCTCAGAGAAGGTAAACTGTCCATCAAGGCTCATTTCATATTTTCAAAAACTAATCATTCTCTGCTTCATATAAGGTTGCTTTTTTGTAAAGGACAAAGAGATCTACCGCTGGCCAATCAAAGAGTCTATAAAAGCCATGTTGGCATGGGAATGGAACATAGAAAAAGCTAGAGAGGAAGAAGAGATGGAGAAGAAAAAGGCAGCTTCTAGAAAAATTTCCCAGACTGCTCAGGTTTGGAGCTCATTCTTGTCTTATACTTAATGTTGCAGCACTATTTATACGCTATCCAATATGATCTTTCTGTTACAGGCTACTTATGACCCGAGCCATGGCTATAGTCCACAGCCCATTGACATCTCACACATGGCACTTTCAAGAGATCTGCAGGTAGGTCAATACGACTTTAATGATGTCTGTCTTTATCCCAACATATAATCAATAATAACAGCTTAAATTTGTACATAGTCGATGGCAGAACAACTGGCTGAAAATTATCATAACACCTGGGGGCGCAAGAAAAAGTTGGAACTCCAAGCAAAAGGTGAAATATCTGCTGCCAACTTAAAATTGAATATTCAAAGATTGAGCTTTGAGAGGTCTTAACTAGGTCTTCTTAATTTTTTTATTTCTGGTTTTGGTATCATTTATGTAGGTGGGGGGACTCATCCCCTGTTGGTGCCCTATGACACTTTGACAGCGAAGGAAAAAGCCAGAGACCGTGAGAAGGCTTATGAGTTGCTCAAGTTTCTGCAGCTTAATGGATATGCTGTCACAAGGTAAAAAATCCTGGAGTGCTATGATGATGAGCTGGGATATACAGTTTTACACCAGGTTTATTTTATGTTCGTGATTTCTGAAGTGCTTGTATAATTTCTTATCTCCTGCCCATTTTAAAGACCAAAGCTGCCTTTTTATAAAGTATTGGTAACAACACTTTGTTTTGGCCATAATTCAGCTCATGGCCTTTTTCTCCAACATTCCACAAGGTTGCAGCATAAAGAGAGAAATCTTTGAATTTTTCACTTTTTACAACTCCGTATATTGTCCTCAGTCTTGTATGTATATTCTCATGCTTTCATTTCTTCATGTCACTCCACTGGTTATAAGATGTATGTGTAGGAACTGAGATGGCCATGAAAGAAGGACTACTTTGTGACCTGGGAACCATTTCTGTCTTGATTTTGTTATATGTATTGCCTAGCCAAAAAAAAAAAGTTGCCACCTGAATTTAACTTAGCAAATAGGTACGAGCCTCCTATTGGATAATTACTACATTGGCAATTATCTTTCAACTGGAAACTAGTTATTTAACCCAACTGGTGCAATGAGTTGCTTCTCATTTCATCAACAAACATTGTGGTCATGGATTAGATGTTAGTGTGTTAGAGAAGGGTCAAATCATTGGTATAAAACAGAGAAAAGGAGATTGTAGAAAGTACTAGAATTGGGTTAAGAACCGTCCAACACATTGTTAAAAAGTGGAAAGATAGTGGGGACCCATCGTTTTTGTGGAAGAAATTT
This sequence comes from Apricaphanius iberus, assembly GCA_028564705.1. Lineage (NCBI taxonomy): Eukaryota > Metazoa > Chordata > Actinopteri > Cyprinodontiformes > Aphaniidae > Apricaphanius > Apricaphanius iberus. The sequence continues at coordinate 2,419,067 of JAPXFQ010001473.1, forward strand.
GGCTGGAAAAATAAATCTAATTGATTGTGATTGGCAATCACTAAAATGTTTGATGAAATCAAACCACAGAAAAAAAAAGAAACAGTAGAACTCAGGGCTATTTTTAATGAAAGTACGAGTATTTCCACTCACAATGAGTAGGGAACTAAGGAATTGGGACTGAACAGCTGGGTAACCATAAGAAAAACACTGAGTGAGGCAAACCGGATGATAAATGAGGGCCCAGATTTCCACTGTTCCAGAGTGATGGGCGCATCAGGGTAAGAAGAGAGGCAGATGAAGTGATGCACCCATCATGCCTAGTACCTACTGCAAAAGCCTGTGGGGGCAGTACCATGATATGGGGTGTCTGCAGTTGGTCAGGTCCAGCAACAGTATTTGCTCCAAGAATGAGGTCAGCTGACTACCTGAATATACTGAAAGACTGGGTTGTTCCATCAATGGTTTTTTTCTTCCCTGACTGCACAGGCTTATTCCAAGATGACGATGCCAGCATTCTTTGGGCTCAAATGTTGAAAGATGGGTTCTGGGAGTGAGAGACATCCTTTTCACACATTGATTGGCCAACACAGAGTCCAGACCTTAACCCTTCTGAGAATTTTTGTGATGTGCTGGCGAAGGTTTTGCGCAGCGGTCAGATTCTACCATCATCAATGCAAGATCTTGGTGAAAAATGAATGCAGCACTGGATGGAAATAACTCTTGTGACGTTGCAGAAGCTTATAGAGACAATGCAACAGAGAATGCGCGCCGTAATCAAAACTAAATGTGGTCCAACAAAATGTTTGACTGTGTGACCGTTATTTATTTTTTATTTTTTTGGTGTTGACTTTCTTTTGGCAAGGCAGCGTACTTTGAATTGTTGTAGATGTATAGTGATACATTTTCAGTTCCCAGACAGAGGCTATCGAAGCTTTATTCAAAATGTTCTGGTATTTCAGAGTTTATGATGCTATGCACGCTACTCATCTTTGGGGCCTCAAAGAGAAACAGTCCACAGCATTAACAGTGGGCATGAGATATTTCTTTACATACTTATTCTTTGTTTCACCCCAGATCCTTTTTTTTTTTTTTTTAGCAAAACCTACATCTTAGTCTCATCTGACCAAATGACACAGATGAAGTTATGGCATTTAGCAAATTTTAAATAATTACGTTGTTGATAGTTGAACAGAAAATGTTTTTGGGATTTGCTCTTGACCGTTTCCCTTCCTGTAAAAATGTTGATCTCTATCCAGCTTTGTCTGTAAAAGTTCCAAACTTCATGATGATTTAGAGTTTGAGAAAATAGCCTTTTTCTTGTTTGTAAATATTTACACTCCTCTGTCCTACACTTGGATGGGTTCTTGTATTGTATTCTTGTAGAGCTGAACTGCAAAGGATACTGCAGAAAGAAAATAGCAAAGCAGTAGGAAAACTTGTAGAATTTTTTTTATCATTACATAACATTTAAGTATCCTAATCACATTTCCAATGTCAATATTTCGATATTGATCTAAGAAAAGTATGTTCTCGTAAAAGAAAGAAAATGTAAAGATAACCCCTCTGTCTGTTTTCAGGGGCCTTAAAGACATGGAGTCTGAGATATCATCCATTGAAAAGAGGTTTGCATATGGCTTCCTGCAGAAGCTGTTGAAATGGATGGAAATAGCCCAGGAGTTCATTGCTCATCTCGGTACTGTGGGGCAAAATCAAACAAACAAACAAACAAAAAATGTGCTGCATATTAAAGACCTGTGTTGTTTTAGGAATTATATAAAATCTAGATTTCTTAAGCCACTGTGAATTTGATATTGACATATTTTGGAATGTGTTATGTAGAGGCTGTGGTGAGCAGTGGACGAGTGGAAAAGTCTCCTCATGAGCAAGAAATCAAATTTTTTGCTAAGGTAAAGCTACTTGGTAAAGTTTATGAGAAAATTATTTTGAAGACGGATCCTTACTGTGTTACTAATCTAAAAAACAAAAACCTTGTGTAGATATTGATGCCTTTAATCAACCAATACTTCAAAAATCACTGCCTCTACTTCTTATCAACACCTGCAAAAGTTCTCGGCAGTGGAGGACATTCTTCCAATAAAGAAAAGGAGATGATTGCAAGGTGAGTTTTCTTTTTTTTTTTTTTAGGATGCAAATCTTTGCTTTGAATCCTTTTTTTACCTAAACTGCCCTCACTTTGTGTTTCTTTTTCTTGGATTTTATTTTCCCCTTTGCTTTTTTCTGCTGCTTGTCGTAGTATCTTCTGTAAAATGGCTGCTCTGGTGAGGCACAGAGTTTCTCTTTTTGGTAAGATTTCTTAGCAAGACTATTGAATCTTCTGGTTCCCTGAAACTTTCCTGAGTCTGGGGGCATCTTTTTACCTTAACCTGGATAACTTCAGATGAATATATGGTTAGGGTTGATCAAAATTTTATAACACAACCTGTATTTGTTTATAGGAACGGATGCGTCTGCAATAGTTAACTGTCTTCACATCTTGGCGCGGTCTTTGGATGCAAGGTTGGCTGCTTCTTAAAACCTCCCTCTGGATACTTGTGTGTGTGGGGGGGGGGGTTTCTCGTGACATTTTCTTACTGCATTTTATTTCAGGACTGTGATGAAATCAGGGCCTGAGATTGTGAAAGCAGGGTTGCGGTCATTCTTTGAGAGTGCAGCTGATGATATGGAGAAGATGGTGGAGAACCTCAAACTGGGCAAAGTATCCAAAGGCAATCAGGTACATGAAGATTGAAACAACTTCTCACATTTTATTTCATGTTACTTGTGCAAAGAAAAACTGCGATTAAATCTAAATCCAAAACACCATCTGCCTTGTCCATGATAGCAAGTGAAGGGTGTTTCCCAGAATATCAACTACACAACCATTGCCCTGCTGCCAGTGCTTACCTCCCTGTTTGATCACATTGCTCAGCATCAGTTTGGAGATGATGTTATGTGTAAGTTTTTTTTCCCTCCAGTTTCTTTTTATTTCCTTTTTTTAGTTTCTTGTTTGAACTGACTCTGCTGTCTCTGTTTCTGGTTACTTACATACAGTGGATGATCTGCAGATTTCTTGTTATCGCATCATGTGTAGCATCTACTCAGTTGGGACTGTTAAGAACCCACATGTTGAGAGGTAACCTAAATTTTGTACTCAAACGAGCTATATTAATAAGGAATATGGCACAATTTGGTAGTTCTTGCACTTGTGGCACAGTTTGATAGCTGAAGTATATTTAATTTGAATTATTTTCTCGGCCTGGCAAAGTTAAAAAACAAATTGAGTAGGATTTTTGAGCATCATTGCTATTATTCATCCTTCCATTTATCCATCCATCCATCCATCCATCTAGATGTCTCTTGTAGAATAATCTGTTCCATGTCCATAGCAACCTGTATATAGCTTATGAAACTCAAAACAAACCACTAGGAATTTTGGGAATTTGAGTGTGGAAGAGTGTTGCATTTTTACTGTAAAATGTGTAGGGACCAAGTTGTCTTTTTTGTAACCAGGCAAAGACCAGCTCTCGGGGAGTGTCTGGCTCATCTTGCTGCAGCAATGCCAGTGGCCTACTTAGAGCCTCACCTAAATGAATTCAATGCTTTCTCTGTGTACACTACAAAGACACCAAGAGAGAGAGCTAGTGAGTTTAAAATCTATGTTTACTCATGTATTTTCTTGCTCAGCAATGCCTTTTTCCTGAGTTTTCTTTCACCACTCCTTGTGCAAATGAAGTCCTGGGTCTTCCCAACGCGGTTCAAGAGCTATGTCCTGACATTCCACCGCTGGATCTTCTGCTGAAGGAGATTGGAGACTTGGCAGAGTCGGGGGCCCGCTATACAGAGATGCCTCACGTCATTGAAATTACCCTGCCTATGCTGTGCAACTACCTGCCCCGGTGGTGGGAAAGAGGATCGGAAAACTTCCCTGAGATGGAGGATCAACTCTGCACTGAGGTCACTTCAGAACATCTGAATCAGCTTCTGGGTAGCATCATGAAAATTGTTGTCAACAATCTGGGTATTGATGAAGCCTCATGGATGAAGAGATTGGCTGGTAAGCACTGCATAAACTTACTACAAAGTCCTCTAGCCCTGAAGTCTTCCTGTCCAGGTAAAATGGCACAGCTTGTTTTCTCTGCTAGTGTTTTCACAGCCCATTGTTAGCAGGGCAAAGCCAGAAATGCTTAAATCCCATTTCATTCCAACAATGGAAAAGCTGAAGAAACGCACATCAAAGGTGGTGGCTGAGGAGGACCATTTGCGGATGGAGGGAAAATCGGAGGGTGATGAGGAAGATGGGACGATACGCGATGAGTTTGCTGTGCTCTGCAGAGACTTGTATGCCCTCTATCCTCTACTTATTCGCTACGTGGACAACAACAGGTACAAGAAAATTACCACAATCATATTAAGCTTGTTAACCAGGATTCCTGCGTAGTTCCACCTTGACTTTTGAAAACTATCTAAAATATGACATTTTAAGGAATAAGTTCTTATGGAACTACTTTCTTCTCGCACAGAGCGAGGTGGTTGACCTGCCCTGACCCAGATGCAGAGGAACTCTTCCGAATGGTTGGAGAAGTCTTTATTTTCTGGTCCAAATCTCATGTAAGTTTTTTCATCTTGCCTTTGAAAACAGATATGGTTTGTGAAATTAACTTCCGTTGTCTAACGTTTCTTGCCGTCTTTTACTTTGTAGAACTTCAAGCGAGAAGAACAGAACTTTGTGGTGATGAATGAGATCAATAATATGTCATTTCTCACGGCTGACAGCAAGAGCAAAATGAGCAAGGTGAGATATTGAAGTGTTTCTGCACTGTTAAATCCCATTTAAGGCACTTCCATCAATTCTATTGGCATGAAGCCTTGTTCAAACGTATATACTTTGGTTATTCCATTTACAAGTCTTTTGTCCATGTTTAGTTTTTTCACATCTACAATATTTTCAGGCACATATTATTGCTCAGTTAATAAGCTATAGTAATAGAATGAATGATTACTATTTGTGTGGTTTTCTTCTGATAACATGAAAGATCATCTGTCATTAGGGAAAGTAAAATACATCTTCATCTGCAGATGATGAAACTATTTTTGGCATGATAATGAGATATTTGCTTTGGGGAAAATGTTTGTAGTTTGGACCTTTGTAATAAAAGAAGGTGATTATGGTGCAAAAATCAGGCCTTCGTATCCGTCACCCAGATACATTTTTGTAGTATTTCATGCTTTTTAAATCTATTGTTTAGATTAATTACAAACAGATTCAAAAATGCAGGATATCACTACTTATAAAGCAACAGATGATTTTGATCTTGATATAAATGCAGGTGACGCAAACAAATTTGGATTTTTGGCATTTGCATTATCTCCTTCTGTATATCTTAAGTTATTTAGTGCTCCTGAACAAAGCTGCACTGAAATTTGCTGAACAATGAAACATAATTTTGTTACAGCCCAATTTAAAATATAATTTGTCTAATGGATAGTAGTCAAATCATCCATAAGATCTTGAATCATCCTGGCTCGTCTACATTTGTCACTTCTTAAAACTCTGTAGAATTGTATATATTGATTAAAAAGTTAATTGCATGAAAATAGGCCTATTGATCAACAGCTGATTTTTAGACCAAAGTCATCTGGTGAGCTCAAAAACTAGGCAGTTTCCCAAGAGTAGACGTCTTTTCATCATAAGGTATTTTTCTTGTTATTTCAAGAAAGCCACATAGAAACCACTTAAAGAGCAGACAGCTGCTCTTTACTTGTGCAACAGGTTTTAAAGAAACAAAATAATTTGCACACATTAAAAAAAATTGTTAATAGATAGAATAACTGGTTTTGCAAATGGCAATAATTCTTTCTACAGGGCTCGGTGGAATGTGATGTAGTTTGCTATAATATCTTAAGGCTTGTATTTTAGTTCCCATTTTTTCAAAGAGTAGCAGTTGTGTTAACAATATTTTCTCTCTGGCTGTCCTCTGTGGTCTTCCTTTGGGTTGCGGCTGGGTTTCCAGGGCGGTGACACAGAGGTTAGACTTTTTTTCTGCACGACCGCTGTGCTGACCGCATGGCACCTCACTTTTGGGAAAGATTTTCATCAACCCCTCCAGCACACTGGCACATCTAATCTGCATTCACTTTCCATGAAAAATAAACATGCATACATGGGCTTTCTTTTAGACAGAGCTGGTCCAAGATTGAATGGGGCCCTGTGCAGAATTTGATTTCGGGGCGTAATTTCATTCACAGTTAGGATTATCCTCATAGTGCCAGTGCTTACAGCAAGAAATCATATTAAGGCATAACAGATTGCAGATTTTTTTTCTCCACAAGTCTTTAAAGCAAAACGTCAGCACTGCTTAAAACTACAGCAATTCTAATTATTATCCTTTAAAGGCAATACTGCCAGTGTGATTTCCTAATGCTACTGTTGTTACTTATGAAGACCTTTAATAAATATTTGCCTAAAATACATGATTGGTGTCTGGGGATTTTTAAAATTAAGTCTTAAAAATATGAAAAATAATCAATAAGTATTCACTTCTTTTGCATCTTAGTTTTTGGATATCCCCAATTTCAAATCTACTACCATCTAGAGTCTTAAAGGACGTAAACATCCTCCAATGAGTGCTACATAGATGATACAGTTGATTTTTCATTTCAGCTTTTTTTTTTAATTTATTTTGACCAACTACACTCTAAATATTTATCAGTATTTTCACCACTTATAGGCCAGCTTTGATTAATTTTTACTGATATTTGTATGAAAAAAGGAATTATTCTTCAAATAGCATGTATTGGATTACTATCTTAGATTTTTGACGACAGCGTCCTGCCGCTACTGAGCATAAAACAAGCTCTGTCTTGGCACACCTCTGTAGCGAGTTGGTATCTCACGAGCATGAAGCTTAGAACGATACAGCTCAGGGCTGCTTGCCTCCTCCACGGAACCTTCCTCGCTCTATCTCCAACATCTAAAGGAGGCAGAGAGAAATATTCAATCTCATTATGCCCGCCTCTGAGGCAATGGAGCTCGTATTGCTATTGCTTTGCATCTTTACTGCTGTCTGGGTGTGTCCAGCTGCACATGTCTGTTCACATCTTCGACAACGCCCAGCCATCCCAATCTGTGTACCGCAAGGCAATGCCTCATCATGAGTCATTTTTCAAAAAGAAAATGAGAACGGATTTTGTCTCTGGTAGAGTGCTAGTTACTGTCTAATTAGCCCTTGATAGCTAAAGGCTTAGTGAAAATATAGACTTTTATGCATTAATAGTCTATTGGTAATTTTACTACTCTTTAAGTCATTTGAGGACAAATATCTCCCACTGTTGTTATGTTTTTTTTTTTTTTAAGTAAAATTTTTATTTATACTGTTCACCAGAAAAATCACCATTCCCCTATTATAGGCCTATGGATTAAATGCATAATTTTTGTTGTAAAGTCTTTGACCTTCATAGGCATAAAAAAAAGATAATGGCTATTTCCTTCAGTAATGAGTACCGCTTTTTAATAGTTAATTTGAATCTACAATGTCCATACAATGTTACCCTAACACAGGTACAAGGAACAGAAATTATTTTTTTTGAAGTAGCAAGAGTAAGTTATGGCTTTTAAAATAACCATCCATCATATTCATCCTTAATAAATCTAAATGTAAAAAAACTAACAATCTAGATTTGCCAAATTTAATTTTAAAAGTTAAGTAAAAGCAAGTTGTAGATTTTGAGGTCTCTACTCTTTGAGTTTTGAAGGTTTGAAGCGGGAGTTCCTAATAAGTGGTTTAGTTTACTTATGCATTGGGCCAACTCTGCATCTGATCATACTTACACACACAGACAATTGTATTTTTCATCCAAAGAGACATGTCTAAGTCTACTTTAATTTGTGAATCTATTTGCTCACAGAGAACTGGTGATAGTCACAAGTTAAACATGCTGACATTCTCAGTGGATCCCAGGACAAATGGGTAGACCTGTGAGTCATTCCCTGTCCTGCCAGTGTGTATGGAGGGGAGTCTGGAGGCGCTTGATGAAAGTAAACATCTGTAGAGTTAGGCTCATGGCACTGGTCTTTACATGAATCCTATTGAGGCAGTGATAGGACAGTGCCATCATCCTCTCACTGAGTTTGCCTTTTTTTATCATAGCTGAGCTGGAAACTTCTTGTTTGCTTTTTTTTTATTTTTATTGATGGTTGGTTGAGCTGTATGTTTTTGTAATGTAGCTTTTTGCCTCTAGGGGACATTGTTAGTCTTCTCTGTGCTCTTTCTTCTCTCCTCCCTCAAAATGTCATGTCATATTGTGGCTCAGTTTCATTTAGAGCTATTAGTTTGGAGACTAATACATGGTTTGATGCTTAATGTCACTCAAGAAGATTTTTCTCACACTTGTTGGGTTCCCTCTTAAAATTGAATTGCACATGAACCTAACAAAAACATTAATTAACACTTATTTTATAAATTCCTTAGATTGTTTGCACCCTCTAAACCACTCCTATGTAACATAAATATATATATTGGTTAGATATCATAGCTATTGATAATTAGTAAGATAGAAGGGACTGCTCTAATTTTTCATGCGTCATAGGACAAAATCACAAATAGTGTTTTTAGTGAAAGATCCGGATCTTGAAATTCATTTTGGTTTCAATTTCAGCATTTCTGTTAAATTATCCATAAAAGTGATCTTCTTTAAAATAAAAAGCTTATATGTGCACACATTAGCCATACCAGTGACATTCGTTAACGCTTCCCTCTATACTCTACCTACATTAGATACAGCATTTATTGGCATCACTTGGTAAAGATGTATAAAAGTGCCTATAATAAATAAATATTTTATTCAGGAAGAACAGTATTACACAGAAAATTTGTGAATTAAACTAATCATAGTATGAATTTTAATTTGAGCAAATTTATGTCCCATCTTAATTAATCATTTCGCTTAAAAAATCCTTTTATTTTGCCGCTCTGATATTGTTACGACAACAAGGCCAGTTACCTGAAGTTGTCTGTAGAATATCTATCATCAACAAACAACTCCAACTCACTGTATGGTGTGAGGATACCAGACTGATAAAATCCCTTGTACGTGCAAACAACCTTGTCTAAAGATTCTGATTCTCAAGTTTAGAAGGACGCTAAGGCAGGTAAGAAAAACCACAAAGGGATATTTTAATAGCATACACATAGATTATGTTTGTCTATTCATAAATATTACTGGGTCTTTATCTGTAACCACTGGCATTGCCAAGATCAAACTAAAATTGTGCATTCAAGCACCAAACACTGAATTGTTTTTTGTGTAAAACAATCAATAAATATGTATGGGAAATCTCCTCATGTCCACTATAAAGGAGTGTGGGGGATCAATGATTCTATGATTCAGTTACTCCTCCAAAAGCCTTGAGATCTTGTGAGATCTCATTACATCACAAACTCTTTGAAGTACGAGAATGTTTTTAGCTTTTTGTGGGTTTTTTGGCCATTGCCCTACAACATACAGCCAAATGAACAAATACTTGGTTGAGATGACCCTAAATCAACCATCATTCATGGCTATTTCAGTTACCTGACCTACATCTTATTAAATCTGCAAGATGAGCTACAGATAGCGGAGCACAAGAGAGGACTCAGGAAATTCGTCTTTGCACAATCTCTCTAGACTATTCAAAGATCTCTCTGTCTCTATACTCCAATCTAAATGGTGACAAAGTAATGTCTAAGTGGCTAAAAGTTTGACGACCTTGGTGCCAATACTTTTTGCATCTGTGGTTTTGTTAAAAATGATCATTTCTTAACATTCCGCACTAATTACAATCTTTTTTGAAACAGCCAGCTTTTCTATTCAGACATTGGATTATATGCTGGGTGGTTTTACATCCTACAAATGGTAGTAGTTTCTGCCTTTTATTGTGGTATTACTTCTGGTACAAAGACTGATAACATCAGCCCTTTTAAATAGCTTTCATTTAGAAAGATAAATGTTCATCCCGTGAAGTACCTTTATATGCAACACAGTAAGCTTTCCTATCAATTTGTTCATATTGGAGGAATCCAGAAAGAGCAGCTAACAGAAGAACTGAACTCTCACAAAAACAAAGCCAGAGTTTGAGACGTGTATGGTGACATAAACAACAAATAAATGTTCAATCGTTTAACTGCATGCAGAAACCCGATTTAGCCCCAAATACGTATTGTACTCTTAACACCATCTGATATTTTAACTTTTAACAAAGATAACAAATAGTGTTTATAGACTGCTTACTTGGTTTCTCACATGAGTGCAATATGTTTATCGCATGATTGAAATGTAATTTGTTGTAATAAGACCCATTCTTTTTCAGTCCTCCCTCTTCCAAAAGCAGCTATGTCACCACTTTTCTCTTTAATTTTCTCTATGCCCTCAGTTTACCTGTTTGAGCTCAGACAAATAATGAAAACGTGTTCTGCTTGTAACTTAAAAAATAAGCTCAAGTGTAATATTTCAGCCTTGCATGATAGCTACAGCTTTCCAAGAGACCTAAATAATGTTAATGAGGTATTTCTACAATTTTCATGTTTTGCAGTGCTTGCTGTAAAAGCAATGGTAACCCTAGAACATTTTAAGTTTTGTTGCATTGCAACCACAAACTTCAATGGAATTTTATTGGGATAATTGGTGAAAGACCAACACGGGTACCACATGAGAGTAAAATTAAAAGGTTGCAAATTTTTCTAATTTTTTTTTTACAAACAAAAACTTGAAAAGTGTGATGTGACTTTCTTATCAACCCCTGTTCTCTGATACCCTAAAAACATACTGTGTAATTAATTGCTCTCAGAACTTCCCTAAGTAAGCCTACCTGTGTATAATTTATTATTAGCATAAATCCTGCTCTCCTGTTTAGGCTGCAAGCAAGAGACCTCTAAGTACGAAACAGTATCATCAAGACTAATTGCCACACCGAATGACAGAATGGCAAGAAGAAAGCAAAGACTGAAAGAAAGACTTACAAAGTCCCAGCTTTAGGGGGCTCAGTGAAAAAAGATGCTCAGATCATTAGAGACCAAGATATTTTTTTTTCTTCAGGAGGGACAGGAAACAAGCAATAGTTGCAAGGAAGCTGGATTGAGAAACAGAATCCTGGAAATTACCTTTTGGAAGCTGCAAAAGAGTATCAGTCACCGGCAGGATGATGAACTTAAACATGCAGACACAACAGAATGGTTTGGTTTGTTCTTGTGTTTATAATGGCCCAATCAAAGTCAAGACTAAAAATCCAATTGAGAACCAGTGGAAAGACCTGAATAATTTTGTTCACAGATTCTCTCCATCCAATCTGAAAGGGCAACAAAATTCCAGTATTTAGGAATTCAAATACACTCTACTAGATGTACTCCTCAAGAGACTTGCAGCTGCAATTGAAGCGGTGAATCTACAAAGTATCTACACAGGATATAAAATCAAATCTGTGACACAGTTGCAGAATTTCTTATAATTTTGGATAATATTTTTGAAAGACATCCAATTTTCCTTCCTATTCTTAACTATAAACTATTTTATGTTGATCTATTACATAATATCTCATTAAATGACACTAAGTGATGTGGACAGGGGGGTGAAAATTTTACAAGGCACTCTAGTTTAGTAAATTAGGGTTATATTCAGAAAGTTGGTACTTTGTAGGTTAAAACCTTTACTCTCAAACAGATTTTGTAATACACAGCTATCTAAATAGTAACGTTATTATTTTCTTCATTATAGAACAGTGTATAGATTACTAATGAGAGTGCATATCCCAGGTCGCATACCTGTAAAGTTTTATGGAATATTGTGAATGCTTTTGGTTTGCTGTCGTTCCTGTTCACAGGGAGGAGGATCAGACACTGAGCGCACCAAGAAGAAGAAACGTGGAGATCGCTACTCTGTTCAGACCTCACTCATTGTTGCTGCCTTGAAGAAGATGCTACCCATAGGCCTGAACATGTGCTCTCCTGCTGATCAGGAGCTCATCAACTTGGCCAAAATCCGCTACTCTTTAGTAATTTTGCTTTGTCTTACACAGTAAATGTTTAGTCATGGAGATAGTTATTGTTAGCTAATATTTAGTTTTACTCTACAGAGAGACACGGATGAGGAAGTAAGAGAGTTCCTGCAGAACAACCTCCATCTTCAGGGCAAGGTGTAATGTTTGACCCATTAACACATCAGGGTCACTTCTTTAAATGGGATAGTTTAAAATATTGGTCAAGATCATACATAATCAGGCAGTTCACATCTCAGAAATGTCTCTGTTCCCTTTTTGTGGAAAGGTGGACAACCCTTCCATGCGCTGGCAGATGGCCCTGTACAAAGAGATGGCAGGAAAGTCTGAAGATGCTGATGCTCCAGTAAAAGTTGTCAAGAGAGTACAGGAGGTTTCTGCTGTCCTCTATCATCTTGAAGTGGTGAGACTTGAAAAACCAGTAATATTGTACAGCAAGTGTGAATGTCAATTTTGTATCACAACCATAGACTTTAATACATTTTAAATACACAGGGCCTGATTTATCAGCGGTTTGCGCTTGTTAAAACCAGCATAAATCGCACAGCGTCGCAAAAACAGGCTCTGGCTGATCTATCAACACAGTGCAGAGTGCATTACACCTGTTAAACCCTCTGCAAGACACATGCAATCCATTTAGCGATTTTGCCCTTGATGAATATGCAATCTGGGCGTTTCTGTAAGAAGATGCAAAGTTTTGGAAGAAGATCAGGCAAATAAGTAGGTGAAATGAAAATAAAAATGGAAATGAAATGAAAATTAAATTAAATGTTCTAGGCGCAGTGTGATTTACCACACATAAAAAAAATTTGCGGCGGCTATTTTAGCGTCTATTTTTAGCACTTCTGAAAAGCATGTCTTAATTTTGTGCTACCACATTCAACATGAGTTTATTGTTAACAAACGAAAAATGTAATTCACACACAATATAACCTAAACGTAATTACAACTCTAATGGCCATTAACCTGACAGTTATGTAAATATTTACCCGTTTTTTCCCGAAAGATGCATCATAACTCACTACGCTCTCATCACATCTCCACCTGGTGAAGACGTGCTGAGCACACAGTGAGTTATGATTCTAGTGGATCCTCATTATTTTCTCCCGTAGTGGTTAACCGTCCTGGAGTCCAATTAAAAAAATGTAGAAATCATATACAATACCACCATGATAATTGGCATTATATATGATATTTTAAAAACACAATTCAGACATGTTGCAGTTTTAATCAGTTTAACCCCCCCCCCCCCCCCCCCCCCCACTAACCTCCTTCTTTTTTGTGCCAAAGACGCATCAATCCAGGTGCATTATTCCTCTTCTCTCTAGTTGTGTTGCAGCTCGTTTAGTGGCCGCAAACTCCTCGTTGGAGTAGTGCTACTTGCACCTGATAATTAATCACGCAATCTTAGTAAATCGCCCGCAAATTAAGGGCAACACACTCGGGCTATTTGTTTTTTTTTTCGCTGCACGCAATTTTGCGATCGTTATCAGGAATCTTGATTAATCAGGCCCACGGTTTCTGTGTGTAATTTAATCTCCATATACACCCAGCTGTTTTGTGAAGGCCTCTATGGATTTTATAGAACATAGTGAATAATTGGCATAATGAGAGCAAGAAACACAGCAGACAGGTCAGGTATAATGTTCTGGAGGAGATTAAAGCGGTCTTAGGTTACAAAACAACCTCCCAAAATTTGAACACCTGACAGAGCTCTGTTAAGTCCAAAGCTTGATCATGTGTCAGAATTGAGAACCTGTGGTAAGACTTGAAATCTGATGTTCAGAGAGACTAGCTATCCAATAGATCCTTGTTGCAAAGAAGAATGGCCAAAATTTGACTTTCTAGATTTACACCAGAAGAGAAATACCCTCCTATTGGACTATAATTTATGAATCATATACATGAATAAAAGTCAAGCTCTTCATATTTTTATTTGTGAAATACTTTCAAAATCATATATTACTTTTTGAAGTTCACAATGATGCACAGTCTGTCATATAAAATCCTAATACAGATAATTTTGCAGTTGTAATGTTCCAAAATGTGGAAAACTTTATATGGTGTGAATACTTTAACATTAAGGGGAAATAAGGAACATTAGTCATTTAATCAGTCTAAAATGTTTCTGTCTCTGCTAGACGGAGCATCCTTTTAAATCTAAGAAGATGGTGTGGCACAAGTTGCTGTCAAAGCAGAGACGCAGGGCTGTGGTGGCCTGCTTCAGAATGACGCCACTTTACAACATTGCAAGGTAAGAAGGCTTAACAAGTAGTAGATAATTTACTGAATGGGGTTTAACACTTATGATTGCTAACAGAAATAATCTGTTCCGTCCAGGCACAGGGCTTCAAACATGTTCCTTGAGGGATACAAGCGCAACTGGATTCAAACTGAGGGTTGCTCATTTGAGGACAGGATGATCGATGATTTATCTGTGAGTTACATTTGCTTTATCTGGATCCGGATTTTCTTAGCTGCGTCCTACATTTGTTTTTCTTGTAACATTTAGAAAGCAATGGAGCAGGAGGAGGCAGAGGAAGAAGAGGAGAAGAAGGAAACTAAACCGGATCCCCTCCACCAACTTATTCTTCACTTCAGTCGAACAGCCTTGACAGAAAAGAGGTCAGAAAGGTCCAACCAGAATCTCCAGAGTTGTTAAGCCACAACTGCATGTTATGGCATGCCTCAACACTGTCGTCTCTTCTTCCAATTTCAGTAAACTTGATACAGATCATCTCTATATGGCATATGCAGACATTATGGCAAAGGTGTGTTCTTGCATAAAATCTTAGCTATTCGGCATTCTGTTTAGTGAAAGGCTAAATGTATTTTTATATCTCTGCCTTTATTTTAGAGTTGCCATATTGATGAGGAAGAAGAAATGACAGAGGAAATGATGGAGGAATCTGAAGATGAGATGTCCTTTGAGGTGCGACAGTCAGAACTGGTAATGGGCGACCAGGGGCTAGGGACCAGGAACACGGCGGAGCGGTAGCTTACGATGCATCGAGTGAAATCATCATTGGAGCATTTACGTCACAACCACAGCTCTCTTTCTCTCTGTCCTCTCTTGTAATCTTTGTGCTGTTTGTTTGTTCAGCAACATTCATTACTAGTTTGCTAACTCAGCAATCACAAAGCTCCAATCCAGATCTCCTTTTTATGTCGCAGTTGCTACTTTCTACCTTTATATCTGAGTTTCAAAAATGAAACATTGCATTTTAGTTTAAAGCAGCAGTTTGGTTAGTTTGATGTGGCATATAATTTTTTTCAAAGAATCTATAATAGGTAATTTTCAATGTGTTTAAACTGGATTGGGTCTAAAAATTGGGTGTAAAAAAGGATTTCCCCCTTACATGTTTCTTCGATTTTAGCTTTTTTTTTAAATGCAGCTTTTTTTTTTCCAGATCATCAAAAACAATTTTAAAATGCGACAAAAACAACCTGATTGAATCCTAAATCTAGTTTTAATAGGTCATTAAGGAGTAAAAAGCTTTCCAAACCATTTTAACTATTTGTAAAAAAAAAAAAAAAAGCTACAGCTGCAAAAATCTAATAACATCAGCGATAACTGACAGCGAGTCTTTTAAGTCACTGTGAAAGAGTTTTAATAAACTGGTATTTGCAGAATTTAATAAATTCAGCCTTGTTGGAGGGATTTCAAGTATGAATGACTTAAGGTCATTGCACATTATCTCATTACAAAACCTTTATTTTGATTTTTCTCTGTCATTTAAAGATGAACTCTGTGGTTTGCTTTGATCACTGTCCTGTGGCAACACCCAGTTGGGCTTGAGGTCATGTCATGAACTCATGTTTGGACATTCTCCTTCGTAATGTTTCAGCTAGAGAGAAGAAAGAATGGTTTCCTAAATTAAAACAAGTCATCTTGGCACTAAAGCAGCAAAACCGTTTAAGAATATTATACTACCACCACCATATTTGACTGTTAGCTAATTTTCTGTTTCAGAAGTGCTGTTAGCTTTATATAAACTGTAAGATGATGCACAACTTCTAAAAGTTCCACTATTGTCTCATCACTTCACAGAATAAGAGGTCCGCCATGTTGTTCTGGCACTTTGTTTGCTAAGGTGGCTGTAGCTCTGTTTTAGAGTTGTCAGCTTGCAACCTGGAAATTGTGGGTTTGATTCCTGCTTCTGTCTGCTACATACCATTGTGTCATTTTGCAAGACACTTCACCTACCTTGCCTATTGGTGTTGGCCAGAGGGGCCGATGACACAAAATGGCAGCCTCTCTTCTGTCAGCCTGTCCTAGCCTGCCCTTTGTTGCTTTTTCGCTGTTGTTGCTAATGAGACTAGAGCAGATGCAGCTACAATTGTAGCTTGTGTTTACCAGTTTGTGAAGGTGAAAATGAAAGAATAATGGAATTGTAAAGTGCTTTAAGGGTCTCGAAAAGCGTTATATGAATGAAATCCATTATTATTATTATTATTATTATTATTAATATGTTACATCCAGCATAAGTTGTTGAGCATCCCTTGGAACATTTTTGGCCACGTCTGGAAAGGATCAATGCTGTTCCAGGTATTCTTGATGTGGGGATAGTAATCACTGGGATTTGATCGACTTCTTTAGAATTCTCTAGAAGTGACTTTGTTAAACTTTTGAGACTGAGAGGTGTTTAAGACTTACTCATGTCTTCTACAATTTTTTTTTAGATTATGAGATCTTTTAGCCTACTCCATGTTGACAGAAATGTTGTATTTAAGTTATTTGTTAATTTTACAGTATTAACTCAGCTTCCAAACATTTTTTTTTAATTACAGTTAACTAATGTTTTAACACAGGGGGAATGTTTATTAGGCACACATAGGGTTAGGTGGGGTTACATTTCTTTAATCCCTTAATGAAATAATTTGACATTTAAAAATGCTTTTTTTATTTACTTAGTTGTCTATTAGTAAACCTGTTGATGATCTGAAAAATTTAAATGCAACAAAAAAAAAGCAAAAACAGAAGACATCTGTAGGGGGTAGATACTTCTTTGCAGCACTATAACTCAAACTAATGTAAATGTATCACTTATAATGAAAGAATCATTACATAATCATTCCATTAATAATTTAACTTAAAACCAGAATAGAATAGAATAGAATTTATTGCCATTTATTGGGGAGATTTAGGTGCACCTGCAGCAAAATGACAGACAAATTTGAAGCATCCAGACTCACACAAAGGGGAAATTTAAAAAACAGTAAGAATAGGAGACTGATTTTTGCTTTGTTTGTTTGTTTACTAGTAAAGGACACATGTACAGTTTTTGTTAATCGGGTTTTGCTTCATTCTGAGTGAGATGGCGGGTTTAGATTAACTAGCAGCCCCAGCTGTGTCTGAGCAGACCATCACTCGTCTCCATCTGAGTCTGTGCACTCATTGATTCAACATGTGTTGATTTGACAAGCTTAAATATTGGTCAGGTCAGCTTTATCTGTTTCCCATAGGTGGTTTTGTGCTCTGTCAAGATGTCTCATTTTCTGCTAATAAAATGCTCATTAGTCTAAAAATGGCTTTAAAATGTTTCTAAATGCTTAAAGCAAACTGGGGAGTCAGACATGCTACAAGTCAGAGATTTTTAAGGCTACTAAATTAGGTTTTTAATCTCAAGATACTTTTATACAAGGTCATTGACAATGTCATTCCTCCCAGTTTACATTACTGTCTGTTGTCTTTCTCTCTTTCGCTTCCTCCACTGCTCCATGTAAAAGTCCCTTACCTTCATAACACCCATCCTATTAACTGGATGCTACTGAGCAATGCTCCTTCTCCCCACTCACATAGCAAACTGACTACAGTGAAAGCCAGGATAGCACATTCATCAAGATTGGCAGTCTGTTCATTCAGTCACACTTTCAAAGGTTTGTACACCAAGATTTTAGAAACATTGGTATCACTAAACCATCGGAAGACACAAGCACAAGCATACATCTCCAGCTGCACGACACATAATGGGTAGAGCACAGGTAAATGTATGTGGGTGGTAGGGTGGTTGTGGGAGGGGAGGGTGGAATTTAAGATTTTACAAAGTTATTTGTTAATCAGCTGAGCAAATGTATGTTCTCTAAATTCAGGACTTTCATTTGATAGTTGTTGTTTTCTTGCATATGTCATTTGAATTCAAAGTAAAGAGGGCTGAAAATATGTTTTTTCTAATGTCATTAATATGACCAATCATTTCTTAATTGAAGCATTGCTATGAAATGCCAACTAAAGAGGGAAGTCAGTCTTATTTGCAGAGTTTCTGCAACTGAGACACTTTGGAAACTATATTGGGTTGATATACTAGGCCAGTGGGGCTATTTCCTGTAGTCCAACGCTTGCTCAAGCCAGCAAACGTGAAGAATTAGTGTAACGGCTCCTTTACTAATGGACTGAGCTGAGAAAATGTGTGGATGAGACAGATATTTTGAAATAGTAGTGATAATTCCTAATTATAATGCATGTAAAGAGATAATAGTACTTTAGATGAAAGATAACTAACTGTAGTGAAAGACATTTCAGGTTTTTTTTCAGGAGGACTGGGGAATTTTGTACCATCTAAAGTCAGTCAACACAGTTTCTAAATTTCAAGAACTATCAAAAAAATGTCACAATTAATGCAAGATTGAACTATGTTTATTGCAGTAACAAGTTTACTTTGAACATTAAACTGTAACATCCTTTTTTTTTATTGACTCGAAAGTACTTGAAATTCGAAGTTTAAGACTTGGGATTTGACTTGAAATTTGCCTGCCTTGACTTGAGACTTGACTCGAGCCTTTAGGGTAATGACTTGGTCCCACCTCTGTCAAACATTCTGAATATCTAAACAGTTCAATGGCTCTGAGTACTCTATCATATATTCTGATTCTTGAAGGTTTCCGACTGCTGTCTGCTGCAGCTGAGTACTTGTGATTTAAATTAAATAAACATATATTACTTTCCAATTTGTTACCCATAATACGTTTAACCTTCAATACATTTTAGAATAAATATAGAGTAAAGATCAGTTTAATTGTGTTGCAGATTTCAACTCCTTTTTGTGCAAAGTAATATATCTTGTTGATGTTTTATGCTGTGGAGTATCACAAGTCGTATGGGCCAATATTAGCTGGTCAGTTCAGTTAGGAGTTGGCTGTATAGTAGCCATGTTGCTTATAGATTGCAAAACTGCAGATATTAAACCTTGTTACCTGAAAGACAGTTATAGGTGGAGTTTTATTCAGCGTTCACATTATGGCCTGCCAGAACTATTCCTAAACAGTCAAATTTGTCTCTCTGGTCAGCAGGGGAAAAGTGCTGCAATCATACTTTCAGCCTGCTGACCAGCAAAAGGGTGATGGAAGGACTTACTATGTTACTCGATGCTCTATAGATCTGGAGAAAACTGGTCGATCTAGAACTTTCTCTGGCATCTCATTAAAAGGACCTAAGACCTTACAGAATTTTATACTAAGCCAATGACTGATGCGTCAATGTTAAAAGTATTCAAACAAATATGTGATCAATTACTAGAGAGCCCCACCTTTCTGTTTTAATAATCTGGATGAAGTATATCACTACCAACTACTCATAATGATTTTTGCCCACTAAAGGAAAAAGAGATGGAGAAACAAAGGCTTCTATACCAGCAATCCAGACTTCATAACCGTGGTGCCGCAGAAATGGTCCTGCAAATGATAAGTGCTTGCAAAGGTATTCTTCCTCTCCGTCTTTACTCTAAAAGTATATTTCTCTTCAAATCTTCCCTGTGCTTGATACTTCCTTTGTTCCCTAGGTGAAACTGGCCCGATGGTATCTACAACCCTCAAGCTGGGTATTTCAATCCTGAATGGTGGAAACAGTGAGGTTCAGCAGGTAGGTTTTCGTGACAAGCCATTTATTAGGCAATTTAGTGACACTGTTTTAAAAAAGATTTTTTTTTTCCACTGTGTTGTCAGAAAATGTTGGAGTACCTGAAAGACAAGAAGGATGTGGGCTTCTTTTTGAGTGTCCAAGCTCTAATGCAGACTTGCTGGTTGGTCTCAGGCCCTAAAAATGTTTCCTTTGAAATTAGTAGCAGATGCTTCTCTATATCACCAGTTAGGAATGTAAAACGTAAATAAAGGTCTATGTTTTATACAGTGTACTGGATTTAAATGCCTTTGAGAGGCAGAACAAGGCAGAGGGGCTTGGCATGGTTTCAGAGGAAGGAACAAGTAAGTTTCTGAATTTTTCCTCTCGATAATCATCCATACAGACTGTTAAAAGGAAATCACACAGTTGCTGGACATATCTATTGCCAAGTATGTACATATACTATGGTCTTCTTTGCTTCTAATTTTTAACAGTCAAAAAAGAAATACAAAATAGAATACTTTACCGTAATATTTAATTCATTTTTTTTATATGCATACCATCTTTAACATTAAAACACAATTTTGATCTGATAGAATGTCCAGTTTGCTAACATGAAGTACTATTAACACAGTGAAAATGTAACAGTATTTAGTGAAAATCATTTCATTTGTATGTCTATTAGTGGTCTAATTCTGGAGAAGAATTAGAAATTTCAACCAAAATGAATTGGCCATGGAATGTTGTTAATATCCTCCCCAACCTCATCTCTTAGTCCTCTGCTGTTGTCAACACACTGTTCCTCTCTCCCTTCCCCATGATCACTGCCACCCTTCCCATGTCCCTCCTTTCATGGTCCTCAGACATGAACCTAGATCGGGGTAAATCATCATTCTCTCCATCGGCCTCTCTGCTCTCTCATTCCTCTATCTCTCTCCCCTGTCTCCCTTGCTCAATTCTTTTACTAATGGTGATGACTCTGTAGAGAGGGGATTGTCCATCGTTCATCTCCGCTGCTTGTGTTCCCTCCCACCGTCGCTGAGGGACAAAAGTATCACAATCCAATTTATCAAGTAAAAAACCCCCAAAAAACATATATATATATATACAATATTTATCGAGACACATGGAAATGTTTCATCACTCTGTTTTAGGTGACTTAGAATTATAGAATAATTTATATATAATATTACTATGCATAATAGTTTATATAATGATTATATTATGATTTTTCTTTGCTAAATGCTGAATTTCAAGCTTTTCCTTTTTTACCAAAATGTAATTTTAATCACCATACTATTTTTAATTTAATTAGATCACAGGACATTAAGGCTGGTGACTGATTGAACTTACAAACTGCAATCTTACTTTTAATGTTGCTTTTATAGTAAACTCTTCTTTTTTGCTCAGTTGCTTTTCAGTGGCTATGTTCTTAGATGACCATATTCTTCTCCCACACCATGGCATATTCATCTCTGCAGCACAAAACAGGATATTCCTGTTTATACATATATACATACATATATTAATATTTGCAATATTCAAATAGATGAATATTGCAACATCTAACATCTAGAGCGTTAAAGTCGAACAAAGCATGAAACAGCCTTTTGGAGGTCAACAATTATCTTCCTGATTTGTTGACAGATTTCTTCAGATTTTTGTCTCTCTCGAGTGTGTTTCACTGCTTTTACAAGTGTTGTCCAAACTAGACAATCAAAGCCTTGACATCATCGCCTTGGCTCTCTCAAATGTTAAATGTATTGTAATCTTAGTGTAGTTAAACCTCTGAAATCGAAGCTGATAAACAATACTCAAATTAATCTCACTATTATTTGAGCATTGTTTATCAGTTCTCGTTTTTTCTGGTATTTAGAAAAGAGAAATAATTCTGCCAATTCTAAACCTTCTCTGCGACTTGTCAAATTCAGCCAAATATTTGAGTGGTTAGCTAATTTCTGAAGCACTTTTACCCTACCAATTAAAATTAACAGGAAAGGCTGAAGTAAAAACTTAATTTTCAACTATTGAATTCAACAACTATTATGTATTTGAATAAATATTGAAATAATTTAATATGCTTATCACTTATATTATATTTGAATTTTATTTACTTCCTAATTTAAATAAAATGTCCTTCTATTTTATTTATATTATTAGAATTATTTTAAAATAATTATTTTAAATGTTTTTTGTTAGCATTTATTTAATTATTTATTAATAACATTGATCATTTTAGTTAAATTGTCACATATGTAAATACTAATTAGCTATTTATGTTTAATTTTTTGTACTTTTGGCACTCAATTTTTTTGTGTGTTTTCCATTTTGAAATGGAATGAATGGAATCCTATATTTGATGTTCATCTACATGTTCCACCCCAAACAACAAATTTTTCCATACAACTCTGATTGTACACTTTCCTAAAATAAGCCTAGACGGAACTAAGCCGCTGACTCATAAGTCATATGCTCAGCTGTTTTCTCATTGGACTTTTTTTGGCCCCATAAATCCTCAGACTGATGTGAGCCTGGATTCCCTTCAACATTTTAATAAAGGATGCACTAATCAGGTGTTTACAGAAAAATGTATATCTCCTTTGAGGTCTGACCTCTGATTAGTTCAGAGTTTTGCGTAATCCAAATTTCTTTTTCAGAATTACAAATTGTAAATTTTTGTTAAACAGGTAATTCTATCAAAGACTGACTATACCAGAAAAAACAAGTTGTATTGCAGGTTCTTTGATGGAGTTTTGAATCCAATTAAAAAACCAAGGAACCATTCTAATTGATGCATCAAATATTATGTAACACCTATCTGATTTTTAATAAACTCAAATTCAGGGCATCACAGCATGTTGATGCATTCACAGATGAGGAAAGAGTGGGGCATTTCTGTGTTGATTCATTTGATGCACAGGCAAAACAAGCCACAATATTTTTTTGTTATTTGATCTGCTAATCTCCAGTCGGAGCCAATCAATTGAAATCGGGCCTATTTCAATATCTGTCTAAGTGATTGGTGCATCACTAATTTTGATGGACAATGTCCTCTCTGACATGTAACTGAGGTGTCCTGTATTGTTCAGTGTTTGTGTGTATTCACTGCAGGCAGGGGTGCACTGCTTTGGAAAAGGATGGTATTGTAAATACCATTATAATAGGACAGCTGAATAGCAAGTTTCAACTTGTGAGACACAATATGTTCGATCCTCAATTTTTGGGCTCAATTTTATGTATATGAATACCGTGAACTTAAATAACCGCCCCAATGTCGAATTATGCTTTAAAAGCAATAAACACATTGGGAATGGAAATGAATTAAACATTGCAGAAATTTAATGACTTTAATGTTTCTAGTTTAGTGAAAAAGAAATATCAATAATATCCAAATGTGAGACTTTTTAGAGCCCATTTTGGAGCATAGTATCTACTCTGCAAACCATCACCACCTAACTTGCTTTGGCACCAAAGGTTTTCATATCCAGAACCGTAGTGCGAAGAAGCTGTGTTACCCACACACGCCTTTAGAAATTGGATAATGGGGCCACATCTGTAATTTTTTGTGCAATGTTTTGGAAACATTTACCCTCAGTAATCCACGTCTCATCTTTTTTAATTTTTTACATTGTTTATTCTTCTGTAATGAAGCATAAATATCGCAAGATAATCAGTTCACCCCTGAATACTGCAAAATCTCCATTAATTCCATGTTTACATTTGTCAAGCTGTGGATTCTTGTTATCATTCCAATTTATATATGTTGTTAATATGGCTGTCTTCAACTTTAGTTTGTTTTCACATGACGTGTTTGTGTATGATGTTGGCAAATTTTGTACATTGTTTGACATATGACTGCATGTCTGTGTCCTCAACAATAATTCTTTATCTATAACTCTTTGTAAGAGGTGACGGTTGCAGTATGTGACACTAAAGCTCATTTACCTATGATGCTAAGTTAAAAAAATAAATCTGATCAATTCTCAAGCGATATGTTTAAGCAGTTACCAGTAATCCTTTTTTTCTTTTTTGTTTAATAATCTAGGTGAAATCACATACTATGATTCGTTCATTTATTTGTGTTAATCTTTCCTTTGCAGATGAGAAAGTCATGGCCGATGATGAGTTCACCTGTGACCTCTTTCGTTTCCTGCAGCTCCTCTGTGAAGGTCACAATAATGGTGGGAACATTTCATGTTTCATTTTCAAGTTAGAATGAAATCAAATCAACATTAAATGACATCAAAAGCAGACTTTGCAAGCAGAATAATCCTATTTTTGCAGATTTTCAGAACTACTTGCGGACTCAGACAGGAAGCACAACCAGCATCAACATCATAATCTGCACTGTGGATTACCTTCTTCGACTCCAGGTACACTTTGTCATTAATCTGCCCTAGACTGCGCATTGAAAAATTTATTATAAACAATGTCTTTGATTTTGGGGCTTATAATATCCCTAAATGTGCAGTAGACATTTTAAGAAACATTCAAGGACTTTCAGTGTTTGTATAAATCATTTTCAAACATGCAAATACTTTCTACAATGTCCTAAAAGATAATTAATTCTCATTTCACTCAAGGAATCCATCAGTGATTTCTACTGGTATTATTCTGGAAAGGATATCATCGATGATCCAGGCAAAAAGAACTTCTCCAAAGCTATGACGGTGGCAAAGCAGATTTTCAATAGTTTAACAGAATATATTCAGGTACTTTTTCCAACAAAGAACCAATTTATGTTGTTTCTTTGTAAATTAGTATGTAACAAGCAGCCTTATTTTCCACAGGGCCCATGTACAGGCAACCAGCAGTCCCTAGCTCACAGCAGACTATGGGATGCAATTGTTGGATTCCTTCATGTTTTTGCCCACATGATGATGAAACTGGCACAGGTGCACAAATTCAAATAATTCAAACATATGAAGTATATATGCATTTATCAATTAATTTTGTATTTAATTTCCAAAATAGGTTTTGTAAAGCCTTGACCTGTCAATACAGACGTCTCCTAAAAATCATAAAACCAGTGATAGTTGAAATTTGAAACTTATTTTTATTTTTATCATTGCAGTTTGTAACTAGATCTGTTAGCTTATAGTAGCAGTTTCTGTGTACATTATTGTAAGAATGTTTGTCAAGGAAATGTCTAAAAAAAAGATTCCAACATTTCTGTAACTACCAAATTCCATGAAAGAGGATAAAAGGGGAATTTGTTTTATTTTTGCCAAGCCTTACCCGCTGAAATCTTTCTTGCTCTAAGCTGACTAGTTGATTTCCTTATTTGAGGTCCTATGTTTAACTATTTTAGATATATGTTTTGTTAAAAAATGGTTCTGTAATAATTGATTTGAAGGTTTAAAAAAATGCTGTCATCAAGCATTTTGGATTGGTTTGGTGATTTTAAATTGAATAAAAGTAAAAAAAATAAAGAATTAATAATAATAATAATATAAAATATAGATTAATATTCTAGACCTCTCAAAATAAACTCAATCTGAGAAATGTGGTTTCTTATATATCTTGAGAATTCTTAATTCTATGGTTGCTTTTTCCATAGATTATACATCCTTTTTAAATATTACCTACTGCATCTATTTAAAGAGTCCTAATGTCATTACTCTCTATGGCCACAGGACTCTAGCCAGATTGCTCTACTGAAGGAGCTTCTTGACCTCCAGAAAGACATGGTTGTTATGTTGCTCTCACTATTGGAGGGTAAAAAACAAAACGAAAAAAACTTTTAATAATTGCTAAATAGATTACATTTAATGCCTTTAAATCACTGGTTTCTTTTTTTCTTTTATTGTCTTAGGGAACATAGTAAATGGTACAATTGCTCGTCAAATGGTGGACATGTTGGTGGAGTCCTCCAGCAACGTCGAAATGATTCTGAAGTTCTTTGACATGTTTCTCAAACTGAAAGACATTGTTGCCTCAGATGCTTTCCGTGATTATGTCACAGACCCTCGAGGGCTGATCTCTAAGAAGGACTTCCAGAAGGCCATGGACAGTCAGAAACAGTACTCCCCCTCTGAAATCCAGTTTCTATTGTCTTGCTCAGAAGCAGATGAGAATGACATGATCAACTATGAGGAGTTTGCCAATCGTTATCAAGAACCAGCCAAGGACATTGGGTTCAACATCGCGGTGCTGCTCACCAACCTTTCCGAGCACGTGCCTCATGACTGCCGACTGCAGAACTTCCTGGAGCAGGCAGAGAGTGTGCTCAACTACTTTCGCCCATTCCTTGGCCGTATTGAGATAATGGGTGCCAGCAGAAAAATTGAGCGCATCTACTTTGAAATCAGCGAAGTCAACCGCAAACAGTGGGAAATGCCACAAGTGCGAGAATCCAAACGGCAATTCATCTTTGATGTTGTCAATGAGGGCGGTGAATCTGAGAAAATGGAGATGTTTGTCAACTTCTGTGAAGACACTATCTTTGAGATGAACATCGCTTCACAGATTTCAGAGCAGGAAGAAGAGGAGAAGGGAGAAGAGGACGATGAAGTTGATGAAGGAGGGGGTGAAGGAGTAGCAGGTGGAGGCGCAGGTGGAGCTGGGGATGAAGACAGTAATGGTGATGAAGGGCGGCCCGAATCAACCTCAGCATTTACAGACTTCCTCCACAGCATGACGAGCTTCCTCAGCGTCTTCACCTTCCGTAACCTTCGCAGACAATATCGCAGAATCAGAAAGATGACGTTCAAGGAGATCGTGGTGGCCTTGTCCACTTTCATCTGGGCCATCCTAATGAGCATACTGCACTTCATTTACAATGTGTGCAAAGGCTTCTTCATGATCATCTGGCAAACGCTGTTCGGAGGTGGCTTAGTGGAGGGAGCTAAAAACATCACAGTCACAGATATTTTAGCAAGTATGCCAGATCCCACACAAGATGATGTGCATGGAGATGGACCAGGAGAGATGGGGACGGGGGAAGAACAAGACACAGGGGGGATAACAGATACTGGAGAGTCTGGGAGCGGCGAAGAGGAAGAGGAGGATACACAGGAAAATGAAGGAGGAAGGATTCCAGGTATGGATGCACCAGGAGGACTTGGCGATATGGGTGTTGAGGAACCAGTTGAACCTCCGACTCCCGAAGGGTCTCCCATTACAAAGAGAAAAATGGTAAAGGTATCTCCTAAAAGTAATATTGCAATCAGAAAATGTATTGTATTGTATTGTGGATGTTTTTTTTCTGTTTGCTACAGCCAGCAGAAGAGTCTGATGCCAGCCAAAAACCACCTGAGCCTGCTCCTGTTGAAGAACCCCCTCCACAACCAGAAAAGTCAGAGTAAGTTTTAAATTGCTTCTTTTAATTACTTAATGTGTTGTTGTTTTTTTACAAAAACTGACTTAATTTGTGAAAAAGGTTAAAACTCAATAGTAGATACTAAGGTATACAGACAATATTCAAGGCAAAGCACATGAAGAACTTCCAGAATAACTCATTGTGAGACCTATAAGTGGGCAGATTAGGCACATTTCCACTATCGGAACGTCAGGATAATTTAACCAAATCTTTTTCTGATGGGGTAATCTCTTGGCCCGCTTCTCTCAGCTGCCGTGTCTCCATACACGATCGGCCCTCTTAAGGAATCAACTAAAGACACTAAAAAATATACAGTTTTGATAGCGAGTAGCCTATCTGATCAGTGCAAAAATACACCCTAAAGAAGCAGAAATAAAAAGAGATCCACATGGAAGAAGCAAGGCTTGGTTCTGTGTTTCTGTTTGATATGACTCGATCGTAGCATTTCCCAGTACATACCCTCAGACTCTGCCCGTCTGCCCAAACCGATAAACTGGAGACACGTGGATATCAGGACGATCTGGTCAAACTATACTCTGAAGTTCCAATAGTGGAAATGTGACTATTAAGAGGGATCAGCGTAGTAACTGCACCAAGTTGATGCTGCATGAGTTACATTACATTGTAAAACATATGCCTTTATTTTCCAGCGTTGAAACTGGGGAAAAACCTGAAAAAGAAGCCAAGCCACATGAACCAAAGAAATCTGCTGCCAAGAAAGAGAAGAAGCTGAAGAGGCATGGAGGTTTTCAAATTTGGACCGAGCTAGAAACTCAGAGAAATAAATTCATGGTGAGGGGTTTGTACTTCTTGTTGTTAAAGATAATGTGCTGGCATACCGTGAATAGATTTGAAATTAATCTCCTAAAAATCACAAAAACGTATCTGTCTTCACCAGAACTACCTCTCTAGAAACTTCTACAATATACGATTTTTGGCCTTGTTCCTTGCATTTGCCCTGAACTTCATTCTTCTCTTCTACAAGGTAAAGCATTTTGAGTTAAAATATTGCTTTCAAATGTTGTACACAGGGTCGGATTTAGGAGGATGCGGGTCGCTGGGCTTGAGAAAATTTGCAACAAATGGGCCTTTCATAATTGTGGTTTTACTGTACTGTACATCCTCCCAGCATTGAGAAGTCCTTCACAGAAGGAAATAAAGGTATCCACTCTCAGGCTTATGATCAGCCAACATGACAGTTTACAATGAAGAAACTAACCAATAATACGAATCCCTTTCGATTATGAATCAAAAAGTTGTCATTATAGATAAGCCTCAGAAGCATTAGTTTGAGAGGGACTTTAAAAGGATTGCTACTTTTCTAGATGTTGCAGCAAAATTTCACAAGATCACTAAAGTCCACCTGTCTCACACGATATGAGAGTCAACCTTTCCTGTCCCATTTTGGATCTGAGTCTGTTTTTGTTATTATTTTAGGCTTAGAGAAGGATCACTCACCACTTGTATTTGTGACAGGAGAAGTCTGAGAATAATTTATACATCCCAGACATGTTTTTAACATTATCATATCATATGCCCCTGCCATTTGCAATATAAATTTTCTTCTCTTCCAAAACCTTGCGTACAGACTCAAATAATGCTTCCCTAGCATGAATTTGAATTGGCAGGAACCTCAGAATGTGTTTTTGAGAGTGTCCTTCAGGTGACACATATCTGCGGACAGATGTAAGGTTATCAACATGTAACACATCTGGTGTCCAGTCAACAGTAACCGAGAAGTATTTGGCCATTTTTACTTCACTGACAGTGTGGATAAAACACAATCACCCATCAGCTAAATAAATTCCTCACATTTTTTAGCAGGAAGATAGGAAGGTATTCCTGCACCTGCATTTCCATATTTTTTTTATATGTGAGACTTCAGAAAGGGCTCAAACTCACTGATTAACTACAGAATTCCCAGGTAATTTCCATTATCAACGCTGCCAAAAACCACACTGGAGCCTCCAAGAGCCAGTTCTCTCTTAGCCAAAAACTTGGCAACAGACACAACTCTTCTCAACACTTAATTACTGTATGTGTATTCTGATTTAAATGCATTTCTGTATCTATCCTCTCACTGGCTGATAGAAGCAGAATATAGGTCAGAATGGCTTTTCTGTGATGTTCACCATTTTCGTTTTACCTTCATGCGTTCCGTTGCGTGCTTCCAGTCATTGAAACCCTAAGCAAATCTGACTTTTAGCAGAAAACATGAAAAACGAAGCACAGATCTGGCGGATGGAAAATAAAGCAGACACTGTAAGTGGATGATGTTTATACACCCGTTTCGATGCATGAAAATCGCCATGGATGTTGTAAAAACACTGCGGTCCTTTCCCATCTCAGTTAGCCCACCCAGACTGAGGTTCAGGATTAATACTGTCTGGTTTATCCATGGTCAAGCTGTCATCTGCTGAAGACGATTGCGCCTCCATCACTCTGTTTTCGTAGTTGCTAGATCAGCCACCAACCCTGGCACAGTTCCAGGTTCTGGCAGGATCGTAGCCTTGGTGTTTGTAAGGCTAATATCCTGAGGAGACGAAAAGAAAGATGGCTCTGCTCTGGGCATTGCCTGCATTACCTTTTTCTTTAATGTGCCTTTTTTTCTTTAATTTCAGCGCTCCACTATCGTACTTTCTGTTGTCTGCAATCAGGAAAAACTGCTTTTTGACCAATTATAATCAAGCATTTATGAAAGGTGTTGGTCAAAATAAATTAGAAAATGTTTCAATGACAGTCAATATCATCTTTGCCCGTGATAAAGTTAAGGCGTTTTCACCCGAAAGGGGCAGCCCCGTTGCTGTCCATGGGCTGCAGCCCCGTAAGCCCCTGCTAAAGTCTGGGTTTAGTTGTACACTTTGTATTTGAGTGAAACTCTTAGGCCTAGGCAAGGCCTCCTTAACATATTGTAAGCCTGATCTTTGTCTGCAGTAGACTTTATGGTTTTCTCTTGTTCTTTTTGTATGCAAAGGTCTCTGATACTCCACCTGAGGGGGAGGAGATAGAGGTATCTGGACTGTCAGAGGGAAGCGGCCTGTTCGAGGGTTCTGGCTTTTTTGAGGGTTCTGGGGATGAAGCTGAAGGATCTGGAGCAGATGGAGGAGGAGAGGATGATGAAGAAGATGTCCTACTTTATTTCTATTTAGAGGAGAGCACTGGATACATGCAGCCCACACTAGCATTCCTAGCCATCCTTCATACAGTCATTTCATTTATCTGCATCATTGGGTACAACTGTCTGAAGGTATCGCCATACATACCTGCACATTCTTTGTACAGTGTTTTGCATAGTATTCTCACCTCTTGAATATTCCACATTTAGCCATATTAAACCACAAAACATATTTCAATGTGTTCTATAAAAATGTGGATATATATTTCTTTAATATTTCATTGCAGCTCTTGCTGTAATTTTAATCTTTTCCTGTTGGAAGGTGACCCACCACCCCAGTCTACAATTTATTTCAGTATAACAGTTTTTATTTTTCTTATTTAGAACTGTATTTACCATCATCCATCTTTCACAGTGCACCCTATTACCTTGAATCTTTTAGGCCATATTGGATTTTAATTGAGGTACCACAGTAAAAGAGGTTGAAAATAAATGCATGCCAGATTCATAATTGTAAAACCATGTATGATTTTCTTTCACTTTGCAATAATGCATTAATTTCCATTATGAACATAAAATAACCAAACATTTGTATTTGTAACCTGGCAGGATGTGATTAAAAAGGGGAATGAATACTATTGCATCAGGGTTGAAAACACAACATTGTTTATTTTAGATACTTGTAATCAAAACAATTTTTAACTTCAACTTGGTTTTATCAGATCCCACTGGTGATCTTTAAAAGGGAAAAGGAACTTGCAAGAAAGCTGGAGTTTGATGGGCTCTACATCACTGAGCAGCCTGAGGATGATGACATTAAGGGCCAGTGGGATCGACTTGTCTTGAATACACCGTGAGGAGATTGAAAAAAATTACGTGTTTCGTTGCAGAATTCTTGAAATCTCTGTTGATGCAGTTAATGCTTTATGTGGGTTGTCTTTTCAGCTCTTTCCCAAACAACTACTGGGATAAATTTGTCAAACGAAAGGTGAGTAGATGCATTATTATGGTGTAACTAGGAATTAGTGCACTCTAATGCAGTATCTGTATTCAGGTCCTGGATAAGTATGGAGACATTTATGGAAGAGAGAGAATCGCTGAGCTGCTGGGTGTTGATTTGGCCTCCCTGGATGTCAGTCAGCAGCATGAGAAAAAACAAGAGGAGCCAGACAACTCTATGTTCGCATGGTGGAGTTTGATTGAAAAAGGAGGGGGGGAAATGGGTTGTACTTTTATTTCGGACTCTAAAAGGTGTTATTAAAGCATGTTTCATCTTATAGGGGGACCTCCATTGATATCAAGTACCAGATCTGGAAATTTGGAGTTGTGTTCACAGATGGTGTAAGAAAAAGGGTAATTCTTTACTTCACATTGTGCTTTAGCCATCACCCTGATACTCTATATCTCCTGTATCTTCCAATAGACATTCCTTTATCTTTGCTGGTACCTGGTGATGTCCTTGCTTGGTCATTACAACAACTTCTTCTTCGCCTGCCATTTGCTGGACATTGCCATGGGTGTCAAAACTCTACGCACTATTCTGTCCTCTGTCACACACAATGGGAAACAGGCAAGAAGAAAATACAATAAAAATTTTCCTCCAGAATGCATCTTACCTTTAGTTAGATTGCATTATACCTTTATTTTTTGCCCTGTGTGTTGTAGCTCATGATGACAGTGGGCTTACTGGCTGTGGTGGTGTACCTTTACACCGTTGTTGCTTTCAATTTTTTCCGCAAGTTTTACAACAAGAGTGAAGATGAAGATGAGCCCGACATGAAATGCGATGACATGATGACTGTAAGCCGCTGATTATTGCAAATTATGGCTGTCGTTAACCATACATCACCTCCCAAGTTTAGGTTTATGATGTTTTCTCCTCTACAGTGTTACCTGTTCCACATGTATGTGGGCGTGCGAGCTGGTGGAGGCATCGGAGATGAGATAGAGGATCCTGCAGGAGATGAATATGAGCTTTATCGAGTGGTCTTCGACATAACCTTCTTCTTCTTCGTCATTGTCATTCTGCTGGCCATTATTCAGGGTAAAGACGGTGCCATCCCGTACAATTGGTTTCAAAAGAACAACGCTTATGTGATCACTAACATAAGACAGTCTAAACAGAGCTGCAAAAATGAGATGTTTTCCAATCAGTGGAGTGGAATAGCAAAGCATGTCTCAGTACAACTTTAGTTTGGATGTTGTTACTGAGGGAAGGAGTTTTAAAGCAAGCACTTTTCAGTACAAGTGAATTTAGTGGCAGAACATTTTTTTTTGTTGGTATTTAAAACTGGGTTTTCCAAGACAGCCTCTTTTTATCCTTTTCATCTTTCAACATGTTGGAAGATATTGGATATAGAAATGTTGAGAACTTTAAGGATTTTCTATTTTGTCTTAAAGTAGAAAAATACTTTTTTTATATAGCATTTACTCTCTCAAATACAGCATTGCATCTCTTCTGGGCCGCTCCTAATATTTATAAATAGTACTCTCTAATGGCAGGAAAGGTTAAATATCTTTATGTCATAAATTCTAAGCAGAAATCAGATCAATAAAATAAAAAGGAAATTTTGTTTTTTATTAATCTAGGAAAATCACCCACAAACCTCTGACCAGTGCATCTCTAACATAAAAAGTATGTTTGCACAGAACTCTTAACTATATATGTTGCAAACACTGCAGGTCTGATTATCGATGCCTTTGGAGAACTCCGAGATCAGCAGGAGCAGGTTAAGGAGGACATGGAGGTAAAGTATAGTTATGCTACTGGTGCCTTAAAGGATGTTCTGGACATCTGTTTATAATCTGAATCACTGATTTTTGTGCAGACCAAATGCTTCATATGTGGCATTGGAAGTGACTACTTTGACACAACACCACACGGCTTTGAAACCCACACATTCGACGAACATAACTTGGCCAACTACATGTAAGTATGTCCTCTGTGTTGCAGATTTTGAACAGGTGCAGATGTGAACAGACTGATACTGCAATGTTATTCTCAGGTTCTTCTTGATGTATCTCATCAACAAAGATGAGACGGAGCACACTGGTCAGGTCAGTCTGACGTGATTTCATTTTCTTTTGAATTTGTCTTTCTGAGTTTTGTGTTTGAATCGTTGTTCCTGCGACCTCTGCTTGCAGGAGTCATACGTGTGGAAAATGTATCAGGAACGATGCTGGGACTTCTTTCCTGCTGGAGACTGTTTCAGAAAGCAATATGAGGATCAACTTTCCTAACTGACAAATAAACTCAAAGTATGTTTGGGAAGGAAGGTCAGACCTAAACCCTACCTATAATCATCCAGGAAGCCTATCTACATACTCGCCTGTGTAGCACACTTTTTGTAATGCTCCTGACCCAAACTTTCTTCCCTGTCATCTGTTCATCTTCTGTCTCCTCATCCCTATGTATCATCTCTCCTGACTTATCCTCCTCATTCCTTTTTTAGGACCACTCCTGTCCATCCAGTGTGGCTTATTTCTAGAACACTGTGATATTTATGGTTTCCAGTATGTAGGGTTAAGCAAGCACACAATGAAAATATATGTAATAAGATCACAGTCTTTATAAGTGGCCAGAATTTTTACATTGATTAGCAATTTTTCAAGTACCCATTTTCACTATGTGATTACTTAATTTGTTTATTTCCATTTTTTTTTTTATGCTTGCGTTTCATTTGTTTTGTTATCAGTAAACCCTCAGTGTGGATTTGTAGATAAATCTGTAAGCTTTCACATTAGATTTCGGATTATATTCTGTTACATCATACCTACCTGCCTTTAAGCCATCTGTAACACTTTGTAAATCATGGATCACTAGTGATGTAGCTGCTGCCTTCCTTTTTTTAATTCAACACTAAAGGAACACTGGAAATGATAATTAATGGTAACTAAGTTACTGAATTTTTCCTAGTATGATTGTTTTTGTTTTTTTGTTTATACTCTGACCCTAGTTAAAATGTGATTTTCTGATATAAATGTGATCAGGATAAATCATTGAAACTGTTTTCCTACTTTTAATGTGACAAATTTAGCAATTTAAGTAAAAAACAAATCTGGATGTTTTTTTTTTTTTAAAAAGGCTGCACTAACTTTGGATTGAGATGCATACCAAGAGCTAATATGAAAAAAAAATGTCTGGAAAAAAAAATTTAAAAAGCGAAGCAGCGGTTTAAAACTTAGCTATAAAGTATTTTTTTATGGATTTGATCAGCAGAATTAGATTTCATTTTTTTTATGTTGTAGTTTTAGAAAAAAAACAGAGTTTGAGCTACATATTTTAATTCTTGATTTCTGCTGGTATTTGAATAAAAGTTAAAATCAATCAAAGTAAAGTCACTCAACTCTTATATAGCTTTCATCGGGATGCCATATTTTTACTTAATATTTGTTCACCTTGCTTTATAAGGGTTTTCCAAAACTTTAAGTATGTGAGATCTGTTACCTCATCAAATGACCCCACAGATCTTTCCAGCTCTACACTCTGGTTTGGCAGTTGAAAAACTTGCATTGTTCTTCTGATAAACTACTCTGGGCTCCACTGTGATTCTGAAAAATTAAATCCTTTTTCATCTTCAACTGTCTGGTAGACATCTGAAGGTCCGGTGTCAAAACTAACTGGTATTTTGAACAGGTCATGACTTCATCCACTTGAATGAAAACAAAGTTAAATTTTGAGTAATCTTTTGAAAATGCATAGCTTAGCTTTTTGTACTAAATAGACCATTTAGATTTGAGACTAAATACGTTCAAATTTGGTTTGATCAGACTGAAACACATTCTGCCACAAGCTACCACATTTTTTACGTATTCTTGGATGTTAATATAAAAGAGAAGATATAAAGGAGAAGGTTTTGTAGACCAGCGCTTCTTCATTTGGAATGCCTAAAGCTCTCACTGATTTCGCCCTCTTAGCTTTTTTTCTTCTTGTGTTTGGCAGCAAAAATCTCCAAATACAGCTGAACAATACTTTGTATTTTATGTTAGATATGTTTTTACCAAGAACCCTGACTACTAAAACTAAATCAAAAGGTGTGTCACCTAAGAATTTGGGTAGGCCTATGGATGGTTTAATAACCAGATTCTCTTTCCTTTTTTGCTCTTTCTTTTAACATCATGATGAGAGATTAGGTTGTTGGTTTTTTTGCTGTTGTTGAAATTTACTGAATATTTATCATAATGAAGGTGGAAGAGGGGTTTGAAATGATTTATCATGCTCTCATTTTTTCACAACACAAAAGCATACGATTCTAACAGGGGTGTGTACATTTTAATATCTACTGTTAATACCAGTTTTATTAAACGTCCTGAATTTTTGTTCTAAAATACAACCCTAATTTCATAAAGGCAGACTGAAAATGTTTAAAACCTTAATGTTAATTGTGGTAGGCTGACCGAAAATGAGTTAACATTGTGCACATCTTCAGAAAACATCTGATTTGTTTACTGGATTAAATATTTTAATTTCCTGATACTTTTCACCATATCTGCAATTTTTTAATTTACATTGGTATAATTAATGGGAACCTCTTTAAAGGAAAAATCCCATAACTGGCAAATTTTTATTATTATTTTTTTGCTTTTGTTTTAATTTTTGCTGTGGAAATTCAGCAGGATGATGGAGGTTATTTCTGTCATATTTTATTTATTGTGTATTTATATCCTACAGATAATGTTTGATTTTGTGTATGTAAAACTGAACTAATATTAAAGAAAAAACATGACAAAAAAAATTTACATTGAGTCTTTGCACACAGCACAACAGTTTGCGTGCAGCAGATCATCACAACCCATTTTTGTACCAATCTGCCAATCAGCTATGGCTCTCGAGTGTCCCAGCTGACCGGGGATTAAGGATGGGCATTAAAAACTCACATTGAATCTCATGTGCTCTCCAAACATCCACAAATATTTTTCTCTGACCACGTTGTACTGCGGTACACAGGCTGGAATCATGAATGTTTCTGGGATACATCATGGGGTGCTCAGGATGTACGGTGAGTACCAAAGGGACTGCTCGGATTCCTTATATAGAAAACTTCAACTGATTGGAATAATTGTATTGGCTCTTCTTGTAAAGTGCCTTGAGATTACATCTGTTGTGAATTGCAGCTACATAAGTAAACTGAATTGAATTGAAATGAGATCTTACTGTTTTGGGGGAAAATATGATCAGCAAACACATTTAACTGTAGGGCAGTTTCCATATATTACCATATTTTGTATAACCTCAAATTTTTGAGGCCAAACATTCAGAAATGGTTTTATAAATATTTGATTGTAATTGTGCTCCATTAAGTTACTGTAATGCGAAACAAAAAATTTTTATATTACCAGTGATCTATAATCAGCCAAGTTTGTTATTTGTTGTTTGTTTAAATATATTCTTAAACCAGCTGTCTAGTATAGACAGAATAAACTAAAATCAAAGTTAAGATCCTCTTCTAGCTTTTTATGCAAAGCATTTGTGGTTTATTTTAATATTTTGTTTACTGTCTAGATAGACTTTATAAAATATGCAAATGGTGCTCATTCTGGATAGCTCTCACTGATCATGTTCCGCATCCACAACCTCCTGATCCTTTCTCCATCTGACTTCCTCTAATCTAATCTGGTGGGATGATGGAATGACACAGTGTTCGTTCTTTAATCCACATGTACATTGCTCACGCTGCTACTGCGATCCCTGGGACCACGCCTAATACTCAGGGTTCACACGCAGCCTGGAAAAGTACAGAGTTTGATTTGTGATGTGCAGTATGGATTTGCATGGAAATGGAAAACAAGAGTATGTAAATAATGTATTCAAGAGTTTGTGGCTGATCCTGTCGTTAAAATTCGGTGTCTTTCTTTACCACCTCTTTCTCTGTTTTCTTAACACTTTATGTTCTTCCTTTATTCTTTCTTTTTATTCCTTCCTTTCTTTCGTGTTCCTTTCAATGCATTTCTTTTTTTCCTCCATTTTTACTTGTACCTTCCTTCCTTTCTGCATACTTCCCTTACATCATGTATATCTTATTTTCTTGTTACTCCTTCAATCCCTCTTTCTGCCCTACCTTTCCTATTTTCTTTGAATGTTTCCTTCCTTCTTCCATTTCTCCTTCTGACCTTTTTTCCAACAGTCCTTCCTGACTTGACTTCTTCCTACTTCTCACTATTCATCTTGTGTCTGTCCTTGTTAATCTCCCGTTTTTGGTCTTCTATCCTTCCTTATACTGATTCTTCTTTCATGTCAGCCTGTTGTTTTTGCATGTTCCAAATGTAAAGCCTTGCCACTGTAGAAACGTTTACATTTGAGGGGGAATCACATAAGTATTCAAAATTTAAATTTAAAAATGGGTGAAAATAGCAGGACTTTGAAATAAAAGCTGAAATTCTGAATGTGTAAAGGCCTGAAATGTTTAAACACTGCAGCATTCTGCATCTTTTTTCAAATAATTACTCAAAACTTTGAGTATCTTTTCCTTTTTTTTCTGTTTTTTTCTCAAGGTGGATTCATTTTCAAACAGTGGAAGAAACGGTTTCTGCGTCTGACCGCTGAGGGCAGTCTTCTAGTTTGCCATGATGCCCTGTCTCCACCTCATCAGATTGTACTGTTGCAAAGCAACTGTGAGACAATTGTCGAAGGCAAGGAGGTCCTGGACCTGCCAAAATTACCTTCTGGTGGATCCAGGGACAGCTGCTTCGCTCTGATTCTCACCCAGAATAAGTACCTGCTGCTGCTGGCTGACAACCCCACAGACTGCAGGTGAGGCAGTCTGTCCTCTTTTACGTTGTCATATACAGTAGTCGTTAAATGTTTCCTATTTTTAATGTTCTTTTTGGTAAACCATCTTTGGTACATTCGGTGAGATACATTTTAAATTAACATATGGCTCAATATGCTTTACTGCAAAGCAAATGCCTTATTGTTGAGAAATATGGTTTTCTCATTATTGGCATCCCTGTAGAAGATCTGCAAAAAGCCTTGATAGTAAATTTGTCCTTCATCCCACTGGCATTATGTCACTTTTGTTTTAAAGATAACCTTTCATTTGAGTACATTTAATCACTTGCGAGGGAAAAAAAAGGATTAGTTTTTTCCCCCCCTGCAACTATTAGTGCTGTAATTAAAGACATCCCCAACAATCCCTACAAAAGTAACTGAAGCATTTTTAAAATCATACTATACTTCTAATCAGTGCCAACGAGGTTTTCAAGAATAGTTAATGACTTTCTGATTTCTTAGGGAAACGTTATGACATGATACAGAAGGGAATTGGGCTTATCCATTTTACAAAATGGGAATGACGAGCAAACATTCCAGTCAAGTAAGGCAGTAGTTTTATCTGCATATGCCAAGAAATTATCACTTAATAATAACAACAACAACAACAACAACAACAATAATAATAATAATAATAATAATAATAATAGGCAGTATATAATAAGGGACTGCATATTATTTACGTTCATCTGAATGTTGGTTTTTGGTTTTGTTTTGTTTTTTGCACACCTTTTTTTAAATCACAAAAAATGTTGCTTGTTTTTTTGTTCACCTTTTAGTCAGTGGCTAAACGTGCTGAAGAAAGTCAAAATGGTGAGTTAATGATATACCGTTTTTCTTGTTGTGGTAACCATTTTGTAACTGCATATTCTTAAAAAAGCCCTTCTCTAGGTACTTGCCAATATTGACATGGTTGCATCTTGCTTGGCCTTTAGTTTGAGAATACGGCCTGCCTATTTGTAAGGGACAATTGTAGCTTATGTGCAACGGAGATTGGTGTGTTTTTGATAAGTAGTCATTGAAAAAATAGAGGTGAGGACAATTTTCAAGAAAAATGTACATTATTGAGAAACAAACTCCAAATCAAAGTCCAATAATGCTCTGCAAAAGGCCTAAGGAGTTGAGTATTTGCTGAATGTGAGTTAGAGGAGGTATTCATTATCAGATTATAAAGAAAATGTCATTGTGAGGAATAGAAATGTGTTATATTTATTGTTTAGCACTAATAAAAAACAACAACAACTCATTAACCATAAAACTGTTAATAATGAAAAATATAATTTGCATATCAAACTCTGACTTTTTGGTTGAGTTTATTACTATTATTTCACCAAAAGGGAAATGAATATTTGAACAAACATTTATTTTCACTTCTATGAATCTTGCAATAAATACCACAACAACAAAAAATTACGTCAATTTTAAACATCCCATATTATTGGTTGAATTTGATAAAACATCCAAGTCATTTGGTAATGCATGTAATGCTGCTTCTTTTCTCAGCCTAATTAAAAGACAGAGAAATCTCTTTGAAATCTCCAGTCTTTTCGTGATAATTATTTTTGTAGAATAATGTTAGAAATGTAATCCCTACTTTCATCTTATTTTTTTCTTCCCTATGTATTACTGTTTTCGACAGAGTCTGTCATCACCCCTCAGCACTTGTAAGCGCCATCAGGTTGTAGCCCCACACATCACCCTGCAAGATCTCATCCCTGAGCAAATTCTGGACAAAGATCCACCAACTCCACCTGTAAGTGACACAGAATCATCCTCTCCAGGACCTACAAGGAATGCTTCACCAAGGGAGAATGGTAAGTTTAGACCTTGTATTCATAAATATTGTTACAATAAAGATATGAAAATACAGATGATCTTCGAAAAGAGCTCATTCCAACAGGCAGGAATTCCCCACGGACAAAGAATTACAGACGGGGTGCACAGGCGGTGGGATGTCTGCGTCACGGCACTCTTAATAATGGCCAAGCAATGAAAGCAGTTTATATGCTGATGGGAGGGGCTGCTGCCTCCTCTGCCTTGGGTTACCTTGGAGCATGCTCATCCTCTAATCTGGATGTCAAAGCCGACCTGACAGCCAACACAGATTTCTCTGGCGCAGGACCCATAGGAGCATACGACCTCGGAGGCTCCTCCCTCAACTCACCCCACTTCAATAGCTTTGAATTTGAGGTGGCAGACTCTGATTTTGATGCTTTTGATTGTGGTGGGTTTACTTTTTAATTAGCCTAGGCCTGGATGAATCTGGATAGCAACATCTTTAAAGATACCTTTTTTTAAATCAAAGTGACACATCCAAATGGATGTTTAGACGTCAACCTGATTTTTGTTAAAAGCTGAGTTTATGTTGTGCTGTAACACATTTGCTGGGCTTAAGGGACAGAGGAGACAAATATGAGCACAAAAGGTAGAAAAGAATTGAGATGATTGAAGGTTGAATATGGAACATGGGCACCAAAGCGACAACTAGTGTGTTGAAGTTGTAGTTTCAATAATAAAACGCCGTCTGGATGCCAGTTTTGTTGCCGGTACCAGCCAGCATCATGTCCAGCGATGAAACTTACAGGGTAAGGACTAATAAGTTTAAAATACTAAATGAAAAATAACTATAACAAAATACAGGTTAAAGTTTACTCAGTGTGGAGGTTGATGCTCTCATATCAACAGGAACGTCATATACACAAGTATCGCAAAGCTGTTTTACCGACAGAGCTAACTTTAGCCATTAGCAAACTTTCTTACCTTTCTCCATGAGAAACTTCACCATTTCCGCGCATGTTTTGATGCCGTAAAAGTTTTTCATTTGTGTCAAGCTGTTGTAGGATTCGCCTAAAGTAACTCTGGTTTTAGATCTTGTAAGGTCGCTCCTCTTCAGAGAAAGATAATGAAATCTATAGGGCTTAGACACAACAGCTAAACGTACCGAGTGCTCCATTTTCTACAGTACATTCCTCGTTGCTCCAAGCAGTTGTTTACAATAGTATTTGGCAACTCACAATGGCGCGCCGCTGTTGGTCGGAAAAAGTTTTTTTTTATTATGGTATTTAGTTAAAATATACGTTTTAAAGGAAAGGGTGCACTTTCATCCTGCATACCTTTAAACTCCCCGTGAAGTATTACTTTTTTAAAGAGATGGCTTTTAAGAAAAATGTTCCGTATTCGACCTTTAACAGATCTTAGTGAGTATTCTGAAGTTGATCCTAACTAATGGTGCGTTCACACCGCCCACTTTGTCTGCATCAAGCAACGCTCACAATGTATCTAGTTTGACGCATATACATTTTTAAGCTGAAGTTTGCAAAGCGCCTGGGCGGGGCTATCTCTGCCAGATATTTCAAACACTAGCGGATCGTGATTGGCTAGACAGTCGATAGCGGGTGACATCACTACAGTGAGGTGCTCTGATTGGTTGCCGCACTGTGTTAAGTGCATCAAAACTTCAGCTCGCTGAACTCTTGCGTTGCTTGTATTTGCTGCTTTGCCTCTTGAAACACAGGTAACGCTTGAAAAACTGATGCAGCCAACGCACACGAAGCGCCGCAGAGACTCTGACAGACTGAACCATACACTTTGCATGCAATCTTGCTGCACATGACACTGACATTTGGGGCGGTGTGAACGCACCATAAGAACTCTCTCTCTGTATTATTCATGTCGATAAAGTGTGTACGATAGCAACTTTAAAAACACAGATACCAGACCAAAAACTATAATGTAGTATATTTTATTCATGTATCTATTATTTAAGGCTGTGTTGATGTTTTTGATGTCATAATGATGTTTGGTCCATAACAGTGTTTGTACATTTTAATAAAAGTTAGTAATCTGTAAGGTAATACCATAGTCTCTATATTATGTGTCTTTTATTTGTTCCACATCGTGCATCCATTGCATATGATTTGACGTATTACATAATGTTTAAGAAGCATTATTGCATAACCCTAACTGGATTTAAATAGATCTGCAGCAGCAAATTAGTAACCTCAGACTACAGAGAAAACCACAGAGTTTGTTTAAAGATATTAGTTTCTTCACTGCTAAATTGCTCCAACAATCATTCACTTGTCATCCTGTTGGTCTATTGATTGTTCCTTAAAAACACTATATGGATTTCCATGTATTGCAGATGAAGGTATGAAGCGAGTGTATTGCTCTTTGAGGCACTTGTTTTCCTCATATTTGTTACAAAATAATTTTTGTGACAACTCCTTTACTAAACAGTAATACCAGTGCTAACTATGATGAGATAAGGGATTGTAGCCTTAATATTTTTGCTTAAACCTCTGATGCACCATGTAGTGGATCTGCAGAGAGATAGCTACAACCTAATATGTAAACCTAAAGAATACATATTCATTATGGCCATGTTTATAATAATAATAATAATAATAATAATAATATATGGTTGTAATATTGCAGAGCTTTAGGGAGTAAGCAGGAGAACATCTGGCACATATGCTTCTTGTATAGAGGATACATCTCAGACAGAGTCACTGTCAGATTTATAACAAAATATCTAAAAATCAAAATCTGTTACCTAAAGAAAACAGAGAAGATTACAGGGATGCATCTACAGCAAGTCTCTGGGATTTGGAACAACAAAGCCCTCCTATATACTCCTACAGTATATGTTGCTTCCTCCTTCACAAACATTTCAACAGGAACACCAAAATAGTTACTCCATACACAAACACAGATTCATACAAAACAAAAACATCTGTAAGGTTCTTTAAAGGGAGCGGCTGCTGTGCAGTGCCCTGTGAGAAGTTAGGCAACACAGACCTGTCTGTGTTCTACTGCCCTCACAAACGTGTTAGACCTGTCAGCTGGGGAACTGATAATAACCCACAAGGTTATGTCTTGTTGACATCACTGAAATCAATTCTATGTCTGAGTATTTAGCTGTCTTCAGAAATATGCCCCCCAGTCATTTACAACAGTTGTTGTAGGTAAAGTTTCAGAATGTGTGCAGGCAGGTATAATTGCTCAACATACTTTAAATTCAGACCAAATGTGAAAATAAACTCATATAATCAAAATTTTGAGCTCAAGTAAGACAATGAAACCAAGGGAAAATACCGTATGTTTTTTTTATGAAATATATAAAAATTATGCACAACTCATAATCAGAATGCCACAGTAACTTTTTCTCAAAAAGCAAGCGCAAATGAAACAGAATTGTTTGTCTCATAAAATGCCTTGAGATACCTTACTCTAATTTAGCATATATAAATTACCGAATTAAATTATATTAAACTTTTTTTTTTTTTTTACCTTACAATATAGTAAGACTAATTTAGATGCTCCGTTGATGTTCAAAGCTGGATGATGTGAAGGATCATTGCGTCTGCTGACCTTCTGTCCTCCACTCTGTAAAACATGCAGAACACAGTGACAAAATTAGACACTATACTGGAACGAAGCCACAAAGATTCATTCTTCTAAAAATGAATCATTAAACACAACAAAAATGATAAATAAATAAATAAATATGAGAAGAGAAGAAAATGTTAATAATTTACGTCAAAATCACAGATGAATATATATAGGGGAAATATTAAGATGAAGATGATCTGGTTGTTATCAAATACAGCAGGAGGAGTTACATAACTCAACTCTACACCTTTTCCGATATGATTTCCTCCTTTTCCTATCACCTTAATCTCCACTGCTGTTAATGTCATATCCTGAAGGTGGATTCTTTATTGTTTGTGGATCTCACCAAGCCAGAGGTTCGGTTGGATCTAAAGTATAAGCTTAAAAATGTTCGCTTTTAGTAAGCACATGTTGAATTTAGGCTTAATATTTTGTTGTTGTACATTTTAAAACATCACTGTAGAGGTGGAAAATGGTCTGTTACAACGTAATGACCTTTACCATTTGCGCTGAAAACTTACGCAAAGTAATTATTGTCTCCATTCGCTTCTGCCATTGTTTGAAGGTTTTCTTAAAAAAAAAAAAACACACCAAACAAAAACACCATACACTTAGGCCTACTAGTCCAAGTAAAACAATGCCAAAAAAGCACAGAGGATCGACTTAGAATCTTAACAAATGATCTCGTGGAGGTGTAACTACGTGTTTCCTTCAGCGTTGTTGAGATTACAAGCCATAAAAATGTACTGTTTATGACTCCGTCCTGCAGTGCTGCAGAAGCAGGACCAGCTGAACTGGCCCCGCCTCCTTGGTCGAGTGTGGCGGCTGCGTAGCGGTATCAGCAGCAGTAGCAGGGCCCTCCCTCAGTCTCTGCAGATAACTCTTCGCAGCCTGCTTTCCCAGGCATGGATGTCGGTTGCAACGCGACATGGCAGTGCGACATTATACTCTCGACATTACCCTCTCTACACCAGGTAAAATACTCGA
Organism: Apricaphanius iberus; assembly: GCA_028564705.1. Lineage (NCBI taxonomy): Eukaryota > Metazoa > Chordata > Actinopteri > Cyprinodontiformes > Aphaniidae > Apricaphanius > Apricaphanius iberus. The sequence goes on from JAPXFQ010001473.1 coordinate 2,463,496, forward strand.
AAATGTCTCTAAAAATAGCGTGTTTATTCAGTTTACAGTACCTGCATCCAGATCGCATGCTAGTTAGCTGGCTAAACAGCTAATATTAACCTGCTAATTTGTAATTGCCCTTCAACGCTGCAGGTTGGGACTGATTTAGACAGTTCGCATGTTCGGTAAATTTTGGTTTGAAGGTTAAAGTTATTGAAAACCGATAAACATTTTTAAGTTCATAATCTCTGGCTTGTGATGCACTTGAACGTTATGAGAGTTTTTTTTCTTGCAAATTTACTGATAAGCGGCTCCGTGCTGGTCTTGCTAACAATGTGAATAAAAGCATGTTCAATTCTGCGCTGTCGCATAGGAAGTAACCCATTTTCCGCCATTTTTGTAGTTTTTCTTGTGAACGCTGAAGAGCGCCGAAAACAACTGTTTTAGAAACAATAACTGGTACCAATGTCACAACAATAACCATATGACATACAATAATTACGTTACGTGTAGCTTCTGACTTACATCTGCTGTGGTGCCACTAATAGAATAGAGAAGAATAGGATAGAATAATCATATATTGAAGATGTTGTACAGTTTGAAATAAAAAAATAAATAAATTAGAAACAGTTTTACCCCCAGATTTTTCAACATTAACATTTTATTCAGAGAATCCTTTTGTATCATTTGTTAGTGTTGTAAACAATGGTGTGCATGCTATTTAATACAAATTATTTACAATAATTCTTTACATTAGCATTTTAGGCAAAAAAACATGTACCTTTAAATAAACATGTATGTACTAATTGAAATGTATATTACATTTTATTTTAACAATTGGGTGGAATGGATGGGAAATAGGTTATGTGGGGTCATTTTAATTTGCAAAGCACTTTGAGCTGCATTTTTTTGTGTGAAAAGTGCTTTTTAAATTAAGTTTGATTTGATATAAATTGCTAAAGAAATCTATCTATCTATCTATCTATCTATCTATCTATCTATCTATCTATCTATCTATCTATCTATCTATCTAAGGTGTTTGGTGTAACCTTACTAACCATATTAATGACCACTAACTACATTCATTTGGCAGATTTAAAAAAATTAATTGAAATATGTGTCCGGTGTTTTTTCATCTCTGTTTATCTCTAGTTGACTCGGCCTCGGTAGTACCTGGCCTGCTGTCCATATTTCATGAGCAGGAGCTGACAGAGACTATCCATGACACAAATGGGCATGGATATCTGGCTACATTTGTTGGCAAGAATGGGCGGTAAGCAAAAGAAAGAGAAGCAAATGTTTTGCATTAATAGGTACTTTACATCAAAAATGAGGTCATATGACTTTTAACATTTTCAGTATTTTCCCTCTGTCAGGATCATAACAGGAAGCCATTTCACAAAATAAAGTGCCTTGAAGGAAAATCTCCTTACCAGTGTACTCATAATATGACTAGTGATTAACAGGTTACATCGTGTTTTTAATGTTAATTGTTTTGTTCCCCTAACTAAAACTGTGCCAATATTGACAATTTGCTTTGGTCAGTTCTGATTTTTTTCTTTAGAAATATTTTTTTATAACACATATTAAAACCTAGTCAGACTTCTTGTTTCCTCCGTCCTTGACATCTTGCCTCCTGCTTCCAACACAGTCTATGTGCCACAGCATGAGTTGGGTCATAGTCCCTAATCTCTGGAGACAACAGTTTCATCATGAGAAGATCTGAAAGTGTCTCGGGGTTTATATTGGATCTGCGATCCATTTTAACTTGCTTCATAGTAGGGCAGGGCGGTATACCACAAACTGACAGATACCGAAATGTATAACTGTTACCTATGTAATTTTGCCCGTGTCGGTAAATTCGGTATTAAAAAAAAGATGTTATAGGTTAGCGGTGCTCATGCCCCTATAAGAAAAAACTGTACTTGACTTAGGGCAAGGCGATATAGAAAATTCGCTTATCGATAAAAAGAATCAGATAATGTAAAAACTATATTTTAGGTGCCCAGTCATTTTGTTATTCTTCATTGAACTAATTTTAACTAAGAATTAAATTCATAAAATTTTCCAACACTTCTTTTTATCATAAGTAAGTTTGTAAGACAGAAACAAACCAAGAAACCTAAGTAACATCAGTAAATACAAAGAAAAGTAATATTATTAACCATTTTATATGTATATATATATATATATATATATATATAATCTTTTTTATCATGTTAGTAATTTAAATTAAAGGCTTATTTTTATTCTTTTCAATCTTTTAAACATTTATGACACTTTATAATATTAATGGAAGAAACCCTTAAAGTAGTTTGTCAATAAAGTTTAGTCAAATTCTCTTCAGCTGTAGGCTAAAGCTAACTAGCTTCTCACCAGTGTTGATGGGCTCCAACACTGCAGCTCAGTCACTGAGAGCTGAAGCCAGCAGGTCTATCCGACCCCTGTTGTGTTTAAGCGTTTTTTCGCTTCTGAGGACCGGGAGCAGAACCGAGGGGAGATTTTAACAGCTACAGATGTTAGCAACGCGACACGACCTGGGTACGTTTCCCGTGTCTCTGTAAGAGATTCGTAGCTAGCTGGAGAGGGAAGTCCTGCTTAAAACAGCTGACCGTAGTTTTATAATTCTGTTTCAGCTCAAATCATTTCATCCTTTTTGTGGTTTGAAAGCAGAGAGGGTGGCTGACAGAGCTGCGTGGGCCATTGTTAATGATTTGTTTGGAATAAGTAATAATTGTTGTATTAAGCTGCCTGATAGGGTATAATGAAAAAACGAGGGGGAACTTTTTTTTTCTATCGAACCTTTTTATCAACCCCCTTTTTTTTCTATCGCACCACACATCTATCGTCGATATATATTGCTATCGAATTATCACCCAGCCCTAACGTGACTATGTACAGTCATGTTACTTCATCTCACCCAGAAAGTCCTGCCAACGTAGTGACTGTGTTTCTATATTTAGCGAGTGTTTAGACTCCTCCAGCGACTATTTTTCAAAAAAGCGACTAGCACAAATGTAGGGACCATATGGTGTTATTGGATACTTTGAGACGCTAACGTGGAGCACGTATTATTATTACTGCTTTAACTCGACCCAGAGCACTCCCAGCCCAGTATGCTGCAGCTTGGCTAGCCAAGGTCCTGGTTGGTTAGAGCAGATATTAACCCTACTGAATCCAGAATGGTGATACACCACGTGAAGCCCCCACTGGCTGATCCTACCTGTGCTCCAATAAAAATGCAAAATATTTTGTGTAGAATAAATGACTGCACACTAATATTATCAGTTTCACTCAGCCCCACTTATGTCTTCCTGCTAGTTTTAACCATAGACTGTAAAAAAGAATAGACAGCGCCTCCTCACTCCTCCCCGTTTACCAGAATGACACACTTTCATGAGGAAATTCATGGCGGATTCAAAGACTCCTCCTCCCCAGCTCTGACGAAGCATGTTCCTAAAAAGGGCATAGGGGCGGGATCTTCACTGTAGACTCTGCCCTCGCGGAGCGTGTATGGGCGTGTAGTTGGGTCGTAATCACGCCCATTCTGCTCCCGCGTCTTTAGCTCTGATGCTAAACGTGGCTCGGCCCCCTCATTAATTATGCAAGATTTCAAAAAATTATCTTACGAAAACCAGCCTGGTGCCTATTATTTTTACAAGCCCAGCGTTATCTCAGGAGGAATATGTAGCCATAGGAAGTTTAAAACAATGGGGCACCAGGCATTAAAGTTGTTTTTAACGTGTCTAAAGTCCAATGCTTTTCAATGGGGGCCTAGCGGCCAAATGGAGGTACTACAGCAATGGAGGAGCAATGGCGGCCTCCATGGTATGCGGTCACAAAGCAGAGCAGCCAGCGGCCATTGGTTTTAACCCAAAGATAACCACTACATGGATAATGAGAAATTACGTATGGTGCGGCGTTCAGGTTTCACTTACACTTGTGTTCATCACATGCAGACAGCAGAGGAGCATCACAAACGTCCTTAGACACGAGGAATAATATGCATAACTAATTTGGTGCAAACATTTACTCGCCATGTGGCAGGTAGCGCTCCAAATTTGACTCGCCAATTTGTGTTTATTCCGTACTCTGCGTGTGGTGTGAACAGTTATACTAATGTGATACACACAATGCCATCAATGTAGGTTTTTTTTCTTAGTGTTTAAAGGATAGTGACATGCATATAATGTAAATAATATGTTATCGGCCATACAATCAATCAGTATAAATCATATCATATGTTGGCCTAAGTTTTCATGTTGTTGCATCCCTAATTTTCAGACATTATGTCAGCCCAGCCAGAGTAACAGCTTGACTTTAATATGGGCCTTTCCCACCAAATGATGTCTAATTGTGCTAAACTTGTACAGGTGCTCCTTTGTAACAGTTTTGGCTCTGGCCCTATTAAACTAAAGGCATCTCTCCACTAGTACCTTTTGCCGAGCCGTACCGTACCGGTACTATCGGTAGCGCGACACGACCCGACTCGTCAAGTGTTGCTTCACAGTTGCAACAAACCAAAGCGTCTGAAGTGAGCGGGTCCGTCATATGCTGGGCGGCCCCAGAGTACGTAGCGCGAAGTAAACAAAGGCTTGGAGAAAAAGAAGAACAATGGCGACCTCACTAGCGATTCTGAGCTTTTTGCTCAGTTTGTGGATTTCTGTAGTTCGACGTCGAAGAGAAAGCCTCTCTCATCGAAGAATACAGACCCCGGAAAAGCTGCACACTGCAAGGAAAAACACGATGGAGTAGTACAAACGAGTGTGAGAAGCTCTGCAGGAGAATGACGCGACAGGACCCCGGCAGCTCAGGACCCTGGCAGCTTGTGTGGGTAAGCCGATGCAAATACTACCCTGGTGTGGTGGGCTATAAAAATGCTCTGGGTTTTTATTTATTCGCTAAAGCCCAGGGTATAAAGCTATGTTAACAAGTTGGCTTTATTAATAAGTATTGTGTGTGTGCGTGTTTCAGGTGACTGATCTGTGAAGTCGCAGCCGACCGTCGGTTTGGTCGTTTAACTGGGCCTTGCAGTGATGAGATGTTCTTCTGGGTTTCACGGAAACTCAGTGGCTGCAGAACTTCAGGATGTCGGAACAAATTCATCTACATGTGCAGCAAACTACGTCCAGTGCTGGAGCGATGCAGCTTTTCTCCTCTGTGTCCCCTTAGAGAAAGGAGTTGCCATATACATGCTATGAATTATATGAATTACAAACCACAACTGTATGTTTTGTAATAAAGCTGTGTGCTTTGAAAATGTTTTCAGTTTTTTTAAATCATCCCCACTACAATGTGTTTTACAGATATCCCATCTTTGAGTAGGCTTAGGCTTTTCATCAGCTATAAAATCTATGCAGTTTACTTATTTAGCAGCGCAAAACTTTTTTACTTTTAACAGCCAGAGCAAATGTTGCTATCATATTTTTTAAATGTTACTGAACGCTGATGCCAGACATAATATTGTAAAATGATTCCATCAACAAGCGTGTAATGAAAGTGCAAATGAAAATACAAGCGTATGGCTTGGACATTTTTATTGGACAGGTATAGAACAAGTTCAGAAACAAAGTCCCGTTGCACATGTCTGTGGGTCATGGTTTAGTCTGCAGCATCCCAGGAAGGTTTGATTGAAGGCAGATTGAAGGCATCGTGTCATCTCCACCCTCCGTAAGCCGGTTTCCTGCTTCTGCTCCATTAGAAAAAGGTGTTGATCCCGCTGCAATGGATCTCAGATCTATTTTTTTTTTTTTTTTTTTTTGTACTATGTTTACAGTGCATTTAAAACATACACTAAGAATTAAAATTAAGGAATAGAAACAAATGTCTCACTGTGCTGCAGAAAACGTAAGTAGGTCATTCATATTTACAAAAACAACACGGTATCAGAACTAATTTGGATAACTGATTATAAAAATAACTGTCATACTGAAGATAATATGCAGCTGAATAGGGTAATATTGTAAATAAAATATACAAGCGGCATGAAATTTGCTTCTTACCGAGACCGCGAGTTCAGGACTTCGGCGTTCTCCGTTTCTCTGCTTCGGCCTGCAGATGAGAGCCATCAGCTATGAACCACGATCAGCTCCTCCTTGATAACTCTCACAGCGAGCAGCTCTATCCAGCTCACACTGAATTTTCTCTTCAGCCAACAAACTCAGAAATGCTGAAACGCCGTTTGGATCACAGCTCTGGTTTTTAACTAGTCATTGTTCTTCAGCAAACGCTAAACACATCCACTCCCTTGAGCAAGGTTTCAAAATGGCGGTCGGTTTGTTGTTAAAAGACTTTGTCAAGTTACTCTCCAGTGACTCCGCCCTCCAGCCAATCAGTGACCGACAGCCGTCTGACGTCACTTTTCAGTACAAGTTCAGCACGGATGGAACCACAATTGAGGTGGTATGAAAAATAGTATAGACTCGGAGCAGCTCAGCCAAATTTCTGCTGGTGGAGAGTAAACGGTACTGAGGCCAAGTCGATCTGAGCCGAGTCGAATCGTACCGGTGGAGAGATGCCTTAAGACTATCTTAGCATGGACTATATGGTGGACTAGAGGAAAGGGCTATAGGTCACTCACTTAAAACAGCAACCAATCCTAACTAGAAATAGTGCTTCAACAATGATGAAATATTTGATTTACATGAGAACAAGCTGACATCGTTGACATTGTTTAATCATTCTACAGTATATTGTAGAGCCACCTGTTCTAGTCTAGTAAATGCCAAACGAAGCTTTTTAAAGCCTTCAAAGTTTATGTTGAGGCAAGCTTTATTACTCAAAGCTTTTAGACATACTTTTCTTTGTTGCCATCTAGTGGCCAACAGTATAATGGTCAGTTTGAACGTGCAACTTATTGATCTCCTTTATTTGTTAAATTGAAACAGATATGAATCTGTTATGTAGGCTGTTTAACACTGAATGCATCATATACATTTCTTGCCCTGTTTACAAGAATTTTGTATTCTCCAGGTTCTTTTAACAAGTCTTGCTATAAAAAATAGTGTACCTAGGGCGTTGCCTGGTGTAGTTGTTGGTGTTTCAGGGTTTAAACCTTTGTTACAATTTCAGGCTGTTAAGGTGGAAAGCAAAACCTTCGTCCTAGTTGTATATTATTTAAGGGTGGAGTGTCATTTCAACAATAAAAGATTTTATAACTTTGTATCATGAATTCTTTGTTTCCCAGGCTCGTCATTCTGCGTGTGCACTCCCATGGATTGGTCACTATTGATCTGCAGTGTCACGAAGATGATAACATTGCACAGCTAGACAATGTAAGTGATCAAAAGCAACAAAAAAAGTGAAGAAGTCTAATAGTACAACAATTTTACATTTAAAATGCTGAATTCCAAGCTAGTCAGGGAATGCAAAGTAAAATGCGAGACTCGATATGAACAACAGCTGTGCTCAGACATTTTTTTTATATTTCCTCCACAGCTTTTAAATGCACTGGAAAATAAGTTAAAAGTTCTGTTAAATGGCAATATTACAAGGATTAAAAGGTGAGGATCCAGGCTCTTACAATTCCTTTTAATATTTGAAGGCTTAAAGGGAAGGTTTTTTTTGCAACCTGGACCTAATTTCTAGCTTGCATTACAGGTTTGGAGCTAATTGGAGTCCTTTGGAAGCAGTTTATATCCAGTCACAATCAGCATATATCCATATAATTGGAGATGTGGGGGCACAGCAAGGCATTATTTGCCACAAAACTCTTTCATTCCACCAATGTTTTATTATGAGTATTATTATTATTATCAGTAGTTCTAATCCCCTCAGAGACTGAAGTGCTTCGTTCTTGTCTTCTGGGTTATTTACATGCATTTTTTTCAACTGATTCCAACTTGCAATAAAATGCCATCCCAATTACAATGTTGCTGTCTTCAATTGCAGTTGGAGCCTGAGCAGGACTTTCACTCTGCGCTCTACGGCGGCAGTCTGTTAGATAGAACTTGCTATTGCAAACATCAACATGGTTTGCGCTTGCGTGTTTCCAAATTGTAAAATCAAAATGACCAAGTGGATTAAAACCATTGTAGAGCACAGAGTGAATGTCCTTCTCAGAATGCAACTGCCTTGGGGCACTGCAGTAACGTCAGTGAAATCGCAGTTTGTTGTAAATTGGAATAACTCATGTAAATATCCTGGAAAACAACTACCCAGACGATCTGGAATCAAAGGGGAATAGTGCTAACAAATCATAACCATACATTGAAATGGAGTTTTGTGGCATGTGCTGATTGTGACTGGATATAAACTTCTCCCGAAGTACGCCAAGTGGCTCCAGACTTGTCTGGGTGAGTATGCGAATGTAATGCATGCTATAAATAAGGGCCAGATTGAAAAAAAAACTTCCTTATTAATTTCATGAATAATATCTCACCTGATACCTTTAGGTAACATTATTTTCAATTTCCATCCAGGCTTCCAGCCCTAATGCGAGGAGCAAAAGTTGACCGATACTGGCCCACAGCCGATGGCAGACTGGTGGAGTATGACATTGATGAAGTGGTTTATGAAGAAGATTCTGAATACCAAAACATAAAGATATTGCACTCACAACAGTATGGAAATATCCTGGTGCTTGATGGAGATGTCAGTAAGTATCATGGACATGTCAGCATAATAAACTACTACCCCCTAGATAGATAAGTTTGAGATTTAATGATGTAGATTTTTCTTTTAAAACATACATGTAAGACAACAAAGAGGACAAATAGATACTTTATTTTAGATTTCTGGTCAGTAATAGTGTTTTTTATTAAGGGTAAAAGTGCACCTTACTTGTAGCTTACTCTTTACTTAGGCTAACTTTGCAAAAACTGCATCATATTAGTTAAAAATTATAACTCAGTGTTTGTAAATGGTGTATTGTCCCTGCAGACCTTGCAGAAAGTGATTTGGCGTACACACAAGCCATCACAGGTAATGGAAGAGAGAATTATGCAGGGAAGGAGGTGCTGATATTAGGAGGAGGTGATGGAGGCATCCTCGCCGAGTTGGTCAAGCAAAAGCCAAAGATGATCACCATGGTGGAAATATCCTTTTTAGACTGTGTGCTGTTGTTTGTGACTTGCAAGTATTCAATTTTCATATAAAAGAGGTCAACCTCTTATCCTGGCTTTTTCTTGACGAAGCATCTACATTGATCAGAAGGTGATCGATGGGTGCAAGATGCACATGAGGAGGACTTGTGGCAATACCCTGGACAACCTGAGGGGCGATTGTTACCAAGTAAGCTGGGTTAATATTAATACCTCTCAATGAGAAACATTCAGTGCCTGCCCAAATTTGTGATGCAAATAAGAGTTGGGTATAAGGGTTCAAAGTGCTTCTTTATTATTTATTTCTTAAGTGTAAAGATGCTTTGTTAAAATAAAGAGAGAGAAAAAATCTAAAAACAGCCATCCTTGCCAAAATATTTTCTGTGAGATATCGGCACAAAAAATCTCATAACAAAATAATTGCCTTGGAAAAATGCTTTGTCTTGAGTTCATAAAGTGGTTGTGGTTTGAAAACCATTGCTTGCTTTCAAACACATTTTTTTCTCATAACTACCGTAATTTCCAGACTATATGGCGCACCTAATTATAAACTGCACCAGTATATTTTAGGGGAAAAAATGTCTACAAATACAAACTGCACCCAATAATACGCCGCAGGTGTTTTAACGTTTAATTACCATATGTAAGGTTTCGTGCAGATTAGATTGTCTGGAAAGTGATTAGAAATTGGGGAATCTTCTATTTTATTAACATTTAATAATTAACACATCAGTAAATACAAAGTATTATTAACCATTTTATGGTAAATGGCCTGTATTTGTATAGCGCTTTACTCAGTCCCTACAGACCCCAAAGTGCTATAGACCGCATTCAGTCATTCACCCATTCATGCTCATATATTTTTAAAATTATGTTAGTGATTTAAATTAAAGGCTTATCTGGACTCTTTTTAATCAAACATTTTATGACACTTTAATATTAATGGCTGAAACCTTTGGTTTACTTAGTCAATAAAGCTGATTCTGATTCAGTTCAGCTCGGGTTCAGCTGTTGGCTAAAGCTAACCAGATACCAGAGTGTAGATATAGCCGAGAACGCTGCAGCCCAGTCCAGTTAGAGCTGAAGCCAGCAGGTCTGTCCATCCTCAGTTGTGATTTTTAAAGCGTTTTTCGCTTTTTACCTCGTTAGCTCTTCCTCCTGCATCCAACCATCAGCCCAGCCGCACTGCAGTCCAAATCCGGTCAGAAAACCCGTCTGATGTCAACATTGCGGCAGCTAACAAGTTATACTCCAACGCTTATTCAACTGAAGTGCAAATATCCAGCTAACGTTAGCTCATGTATTTGTTTTATAGACAAATAGCTTGAAATTGCTAAACTAATATTAGCCAGGCAGGTGACAATACTCCGTGATGTGCTCCGCCTGCTCGTTGTAAAGTCAATGGAGGAGCGCGATGAAGCGCAACTAGGGATCACGCGACACGTCAGATGCAGATTTGCGTCACAAAAAAGCTATTCTGCCTGATTTGCGCCACCAAGTAGTGTGGCTAGTGCGTTTCAGGCACGACTGTATTTTATGTCTGCTGCAGAAGTTGGAGAAATCTCAACTACAACTTCAAGTCGCACCGCGACAACCAATCAGCTGTCGAGTGCCAGTGATGATGCGACTGAGTGAATGGAGTCACAGTATCAACGGGACATGTAAACTGATAAACATTGCGGCTAATCACCCCGAGCTACATGACACCAGCTGTTTTCTATACAGAGACAGGAATAAAAAAATAAACATTATGAAGAGGTTAAACTATTTAGACAGGAATGGACTCACACATGCTGGGCTCGATGGAGATGGTACTCCACTCCCAGGTTCTGGATCCTTCTGCCACTGCTCTACTGGGTCTATTCCCACAGGAGCGGTCCCGACATTTAACGTGGTCAGCTCATAGACCAGAGTCCACTGGGAGGTCCCAGAAGGTCGGGAGAAGGAGGGACTACCAGCAGAGCAGTCCCGGCTAGGATCCTTCTACATTTTGACTTCACACGCGTGAAAATGGCATATTTTAAAGCGCATTTAAATTCCTTGTTTTATTGAGTTGATGTAATTTTCTAATGTTCTGATATTTTGAATTTTGGGTTTTCATAAGCTGTAACCCATTATTATAAAATTATAACAAATAAAGATTTGAAATATCTTGCTTTGCATGAAATGAGTCTAAATCATATATTAGTTTCACCTTTTAAGTTGAATTACCGAAATAAAATTTTTTTGGATCAATATTGATGTGGAGTAAAGGAGATTTTTTATTTTTTGCTTAACTGAATTGCATTTCTACAATAATATCGGACATTTTTTTAAAAGGAGTGTGTGAATGTTAAATGTCTAAATGTCATTAAGTATTTCATTGTTATCAACATGTCTTGTGAATTGCAGATTCTTATTGAAGACTGTGTCCCTTTGCTAAAGAAGTATGTCGGGGAAGGAAGAACGTTTGATTATGTAATCAATGACCTCACTGCAATCCCAATCTCTACTGCACCAGAAGAAGGTTGCTGTTTATCTCTGTCATGTTGTTGCATATGGCCAATGGACAAACTAAACCCCAGGTCTTTTGTCTGAATCTGTTCCCTTTCAGACTCTACATGGGAGTTTCTGCGTCTCATCTTAGATCTATCTATACGTGTCCTGCACCCCAATGGGAAATACTTCACACAGGTCTGTTGGTTTTTTTGTTGTTGCAATATTAGAAGGGTTTGGTGCGAGGCTGGAAACATACTTGCTTTCAATTATGCATACGCGTGTTTATGATGGCTGCCTCGCGTAGCTTGCGTTTGCTTCAAGTGTTGTTTGTGCACATCCTCTGAAATTGACGCAACGCCTTCGCATGCGCCAATATGAGCATTAGGGGACTTGTAGAGCACTATCTGGCCAGCTGTACGTACACGGAGTCACAGTGGCAAAAGCAGTAGGAAAAAGGAGCACGAATAGCTGTAAATATTGTTTTACCTTCTACGACACTGCGTCCATCTTTTCAGTCGTAATCTTAAGATTAAACATCTAATTCTCTCCTCTGTGGTCACCATTTTTGTTTTGGCTCTACATTACTAATCTGACTTCTGATCTGATCGCTAGTGGAACTGCAGTAGTACGTGCAGTACGCAAGCAAGTACATCCCCTGCAGATGCAGCCTGCTGCTTGTGCCGGCGCAATGTTACGCAGGGTTAAAAAGCAAGTATGTTCCCAGCCTAAAACTGACAATTAAGGAACCTGTGTGGCAGAGAATTGCAAAATGAATATCTGAAAAAAAAACACAAAAAAAACATTTTTTCTTAACTGTTGGGAAGCAAGTGAGATGACTCAAGCCATATGCTGCAAAGAAGCACCAAAACCTTATTTAAACTTTCATATGTGGTTGTGAAGGTATTTTGATCCGGGCTTGTTTAACATCATAATTACAACACAACGCTATCCAAACAGAACCTTGTTTCCCGTCAGGCCACATTTTTTATTGAATTTTTAAAAAAGAAGCAATACTTCAAAGAATGATAATACAATGATCAATTTATTTTTGTTAATCTTTTTTTTTTTTTTTTTTTTTTTAATCTTCCTTTTTACTCAATCAGGGCAACAGCGTGAATCTGAAAGAGGCACTGAGTCTATATGAAGAACAGCTGGGAAAGCTCTCATGTCCGGTAGACTTCCGAAAAGAGGTGGTGTGTGTACCCTCCTACTTGGAGCAGTATCCTTTCTTTTCACACAAAAACACAACACCCCCTGCAAATCATGGTTTTTAAATGATATACTAGACACATTTCCTAAAAAAAATAAAATTAAAAAGATTGTTTTTGTCTTCAGTCCTTAACTGTCATTTCAGATGGGTTTTCTACACTGCATGGAAAAAGTGATGAGCTTGAGCTTTCTCCAAGATTCCCAGCAGCTGGAATGTGAATGTGTGAATGCCCCTCTGTTTTTCCCAGTGCCTTGACGATGTGGTCAGACTGAACGTGACATGAACCGAGAAGGTTTAGAAAATGATAATATAAAAGTTGCTGACTTGTTCATTAACTTACACCCACCATAAATATGGATCTTAAAGTATATCTGTTAATAACTGCCAACCTTCTGTGAGACTGCTTCTTAAGTGACAAGTATGATTAGATCTCACTTTCAGGCTCTTCTTAGATATAAACAGGTTTATTATTAAGCTCTATAGAAACGAATATACTTTTAAGTGGTTGGACAGATTAATGGAGTGTACACTTACGTTTTTGTGTTAATATGTTTTCAGTTTGGAGCCTAGAGTCTAAGTTAGAAGAAATAAGGCTGTTTGAGGGTGAGCGGTCACCTTGATGCTCGGTTCTTAAGCTCTGATCATCTTGATGAAGTAATTGCGTTCGGGGAATGCACAAACCTCGGTGTGTCCAGTGCGTTGGCAGAAAACGTATTTTTTTGTGATGGAAAAACACTCCGACTGATTTTAGGCTGGGTAATGTGAAAAAGGAAAATGCAAAGGTTGCTTTAACGTCAGTCTGATCTTATCTGAAGGTGCACATGACTATTTTTTATCATCCCCATTTAATCATTCTGCTCTTTAGGTTTAATATTTTTTGCAATTTATTTTTTTTGGGGGGTGGGCGTAATTTTCTGTGCTTTATTGGATTTCGACATTGATTTGCATGTGTTAAGAAAAGACTTTGATTTCACAAACACTGATCTGCTACACTGATAATGTGGTAACTTAACCCAGCATACGTGTCTGATCTCTTATTTTAAACCTTAAGTTGTGAACCTGTTGTAAGTTGTTTTTAAGCTTTTTGTTTTATTTCTGCCACTGAAAAGTGATGCAGCTCTTTGAGTGCGTGTCAAAGCAATGTGGTTCATCCCCAGTGAGTGTTTTAGTCCAGGTTTGTTATAAAAGGGAAATGCTTTCTCCTCACTGATGGTATCTTTGTGCTTGTGATGGTTTTTATGTTATTTTATTATTTTTTTTTTTTTTTTTAGCACCTTTGGGTTCTCCTGATATATTAGGTGCATGCTGAGGACGGTGAATGTAGCTTGCATATATATACAGTACACAGCACAGTAGATGGGCCTTCTGGGACATTTATTTATTCATTTTAAACTGAAAAATGTTCTGATAAATTTCTTGACCATCTAGAATTAAAAGGTTTTTGGGCAAATTGTTTATTTTACCATTTCTTGTTAACTTTAATTTTTAAAGTGAAAATAACAAAGGTTTGGTTTGAGTTGTAGTTACTGATATCTTGCAGCACAAATTGAATTACAAACAAAAGGATGCCTCATTTGCTTGCTGCTACATAGAGAAAAGCTGAAATACTGTTATAAAATGCCTCCATAAAGCCAAGTAGTGTTTTTGTCTGGTGTCCAGCTCTTTCCTCTGTGTGGCATTTAAATGTTTGCTAATTATCAGATTTTATAAAGGCATATCTCAACCTATTTAGTTTCAGCTCCTACATTTTAAAAGGGAACGTCATAAATTACAAACAAATGTGTTACGAGATGTAGATTATGTGCTGTTCATATGTGAACTTTATTTTGCTTTTTGAAAGCAGCAGAATTTGCATAAGATCATTAAATTAATATATATATATTTATTGACATTTTTGTCAAAGTAAATAAATAAGTTTCTGTAAAAAATAAAGATCATGTTTAAAAAAAGTGTTTAAGATGGCAAATCTTGAACTTTAGACTTAGAATGTCTTAGAAATCAGTCAATTATTACATGTGACAGACAATAATACATATTATTCGGTAAATTATATACACCTATAATAAAAAGTACAGTTTGCTCTTTGTAGATCAGGACCCTCGTCGACTTCTTAGCTGTCTGTTGATTTCGTTGAGAACCACATCTGTTCTCCGTTCTTCATCAGCTGTGATTATTCTGTCTTCAAGCGGATTTCCTGCAATGTACCATAAGATTATTTCTATTACATTTGTAAATAAATAACAGCTATTAAACCTATGCAGGGTCACCCAGAGTCATTGGCACGCATGGGAAAAATGGGAAGAAGCTGAATGGGCAGACTTTTTCAGGAACTCGACCACAGTCAAAGTAGAAGCAGAGTCTAATTCATGCATCTCAACACACAAGAAGAATAAAATGGGTAACCAAAACTATAAAGTTACCAGTAGGCAGTCTTTTTTTTGTTTTTCATGACGAGCATTTTTGTGTGGAGTAGCTTATTAAACTAACTGGAAGGCTTGTGTCGTCTGTTTGCAACCGTCTCTTAAGCTAACTTCTACATGTAACAAAATGTTCATTTGTAGAATAGCATTTTATGTGCACTTTAAGATATAGTGGAGGATATGTTAGCCCCTTTCTCTTCCAAAGACCCTGGGAACTTTAGAGTTCATGGCATCTTGGATCCTTTAAAACAACAGGTTTTAAATAAAAGCCTGATGAACCTTTACAGATTAAGGAGATAATATAATTCCAGTGAGAAGTTATCCTGCTACTAAAATGTATTTAGTTATTTTACACATCCATACCTTGGTTGCCATTAAATGTGGCGAGGGGTGTATCAAAGGGTGCGGGTCAGGTAGGCTACTTCATCATTGTAATAAAAGGCATAACAGTGTTAAGGTAGAAACCTCCACTCACCAATGCCACTCATCTGTCCTGAAGGCGTCCTGGGCAGAAAAGAGGAGCTGGATGGCCGACTGCCTTGTGAGGAAGACAGTGGAGACTTTTTCGTTTTCTGTGTTGCGGTGCGACTCCACTCTAAAAAAAATCAATAAAAAGAAAATGTGATTGCCATCATAATAATAATAAAAAAAAAACATCAGGTTGGTCTTTTTTAATTTTAAAGGAATGTATTGAAAATTAGTTTGAGATGTAGATACACATTTTTATCGAGACTCACCTGAGTTTTCTGCGAGTCTCATTCTACCGCAGCACAAGTAGATCCTCCACTGCTTCCTCACTGTTTCCTTCACCGCACAGTGGAACAAAAATATGAAGAAACCTACAAAATGTAAGCAAAATCCTTTAAGAGTCAGAATGATTTAACTCTTCCTGTTTAAGATACAGGGAAAATGGTTTCAGCATCTCACCTTGCAGAGAGTTAAAGATGGCAAAGAGGTACATAAATGCCAGATTAACAGGACCCCAAGCAAAAAAGGCAAATCCCCATGTAAGGCCTAGGAGGAGCGTGATCCCGATCACGCTGCGCACATCCTGCAATGTGCTGCGGTGCTTGTTATTATGAGGATTCTGTTTTTTTATCCGGTGCAGCTGGACTAAGACCACAATGAACATGATGACGTTGAAAATGAAAATCACACAAAAATAGGCCACAACTGCCACGTAGAAAGCAATGTCGTTTGTTATCCAGCAGCTGCAAGACAAAAAGGAGGAAGAGTTATTTATCATTGCTTATTTGACATCTTAGGTCAATCACTGATTGAAGGATGCGGTTTAGGGGGAACAAATCTAGTCTTTACCAGATTGTTATATTGTTTAAATCTAATTTAAATAGTAAAGCAGTAGTCAAAAATGGGGGAAAAAAAGTGTGACTACTGCTATAAAAGCTGGAGTTTTGTCAGTTTTCTTGTCTGGAGCATACGCAGAAAATACACTAGTGACTTTAGAAACACGATTATTGCTGCTTTCAAACTGTGAATGGTTGTAGATCCATCATTTCGCAGTAAGAAAGATGTATAAAACATTTAAGAGCTGCCACTTTTTTCCAAGGCCGATGTCAGAGTATTTGTAGCCAAATTTACCATAAGTGATGTTACAAGAAAACCGAAGAGGTGCCTCCCAGACTCTTGAACTTTGGCATGTTAAATGTTACAATTCTTGGTGTCACAATTATAAAAAGTGTGAACTAATGTACAACATCCAAACACCCAAAAATATTTCCCCCCAGTGTTTGGATGTGTTTTTAAATTATTCCTATATGAATATAGTAAAATCGGATCTTAAATTTGATCACGTTTGAAACCTGTTAAAGACCAAATGAGTTATGTTGTAATACGTAAAACCTAAACTTCAAATACGGTGTACTTTCATCTTACTAAACTTACAAGTCATCACTAGTGCCATCTGGAAACCTTCCGTAGGACACAAGGCCGTAATTGTCTTTGTCAATTGCGATCACAATAATGACCACAATCATTGGAACTCCCCAGCCCACCAGCGAGAACTTCAGCATGTAGTGGGACATGTTGTCATTGAAGACTTTCACAAGTGCGTAATACATGTTGACGCCCTCAAGCCCCATCCAGGTGAAGGAAGCCAGTAGGAAGTAATGAAGGAACCAGGCTGTGGAAATGCAGAGGCCCACGGCTTCGGGATAGAGAGCCAGCCAAGCATCCACCAGGAAGACCAGGTTGAGCAGCAGAAGAGCAAGACACAGCTGGATCAGAATTTTGGATGGGATGTCTTTACGCAGCTTTCTGTTGGGGTTACAGGATTTAGACATCAGTCACTAAAACATTTTATGTAGATTACTAAGACTAGGCAGCAATTATAAAGTGTAAGGGGCTTGATGGATGGCTTTTACAAATAAAGATCTGAAAAGTGTTCATATGTATTTAGTGTCTTTTAACTCTGTGGCATGCATTTACACACCTTTATAGTCATTAAATAAAGAATAAATGTGAATTTAACTCACCCAAATGCCAAGTAGGTAAGTAGAGTGATGGACAGGAAGATGGCAGAAAGCCCACAACCTATATATGTGATGAAAGTGAGGATGGTGGCCTGAAGACGGCTGGTAAGAGTCTCTCTGTAGATGTCCTTTAAGTAAGAAAAATCAAATAAAGGAATTTATAATTACTTGTCAACTATTGACAGACATGCAGAAATAAGAAGCCTGCAATAATAGTGCACATACTAGCAAAATAGCAAAACTGGTTAAATGGTTGCAGCCACAAACGGTCTCATTGTCTGTTGTGTCTTTGACAAAGCAGCCATCTGAGTTCCAGCCACCTGAACCTTCTGCAGAAAGAACGAAAGTTTAAGAATTGCAGCCTAATCTCATTTTTAAATCTATTGCTGTACATTTTTTAAACTTAATGTTCTTTTTTTCAAAACTTACTGTTTAATGTAAAGTCCCAGAAAACACACACTGCCACAAAGTTAGCCTGTAGTGTGGAAAAAGAGAAACTGTTTCAAGCAGTTTCCAAAAGAACACTATCTTAAGTCTAAATTGAAAAAAATATTCAGCAGTTTTTATTTTTTTTATTTTATCTGAATACCTGATCTCCTATAATCTTTTGTTTTTAAGGAGTCTGGTCTGATCTTAGAAAGATACTGAACATTTTTTGTAAGAATTAGACTTACTGGAACAGGTTCTGTGTGTCTCAGGCGAATTACAACACTGTCTTGCAGTCCTTTGATTGACAAATTGGCCACGCTTGCTCCCAGGATCCCACTGTTAAGTCTGCGTTTCCGTAATGAGACATCCTGTGTTTTCATGCAGAGACAGAACAACAAATTATTAGTTTATGAGAAAGATTCTTGTGCATTTTTTTGTATTTTAATATTTGGCAAAAGTCAAGAGATTTTTCATCTTTAATGTGGCAAGGCACACAAGTAGGGCCCGGGCAGGAATTAATCCCACGACTCCTGGGTGAGAGTCATGCGCACTAACCAGTCAGCCAAAGGGATATCCCTGTGGCCAAGCAGCCAGGGTGCATTATTAATTGGAGTCATAGTGACAGGACCCCCGCACTGTCACATTAATTTAATTTGAAGTATATTGGCTGACTTTATAGACCTGAAAAACTGTGCTCTTCTGGTAGAAATTGAACTGAACCCTGGAGACCAGTTGTTTTTCCTCGCTGGTTAGATTTTGAGTGAGAGAGGGGGGCAGAGTAATGGAGCCTTGAGGGATGGAGGAGTCCTTTAATGCACTTCTCTTAAACCTTAGATTTCCGCGAACCTAAAGCACAAAAGGAAAACAGACATATCTCAAACATATATTTTTCATATTATTATAACAGTACTATAATTTTACAAATGGTACCTAAAGTAAAGATATAGTTTTAAAGAAGAGCATATAATTCAATATTAAATTCAATGTTTTGCAGCCCTGATAAAACATGCCTTTAGTTGAGGAAAACCCCAGTCTCACCTGTACGTTACTTGGATCTAAGATGGAAAAAACTGTCTCTTTAAAGTTGGTTCCATCTGCTGGTTTCACAGAGACAGCCAAAGAGGGGTATAACAGGCTCTCAGCCGTATCTTCAATCACCAACTTTAACCCCACTGTGTCAACGATCCCTATAATCCTGATAGAGCAAAACAAGACATTAGTGTTGTGAATGATTCATATATTTAACTATTATTATTTAGCCATGAAAGAAATTCTAATAACGTTTTACAGTGGGTAGCATTGTTGTATTGCAGCAAGAAGGTTGTGGGTTCAAATCCCAGGCCAGGGTTTTTTTCCCCACAAACATAACTGCTAGGTTATTTGGTACTCTAAACTGTCCTTAGTTGTGAGTGTGTGTGTGTGTGAATGGTCGTTTGTACTGGGGGGGTGTTCAGCATATACTTATACAAGAAATGTAAATACACTGAATAAAAACTGCATAGCTGTTATATCAGCCTAAACTTTTTTCGGTTTAGGTCAGTTGGGACTACAAATCATTTAAATCTGCTAAAGGCAAAAATGGGAAAGATATTTTCTAACTTTCTTTAAAATTTAAGTTAGTATTTTTTGATATCTGGGGAGAGTGGATTTAAAATGTGTTATTTAAATAAAAAAATGTTGGCTATCCATCTTGGAACAGTTAAATGTAACTTTAGCCATTCCCATATCCTTGTGACAGAACTGGTCAACGAGGTCATTTTATTAAAACAAGTAGCTTGGACACAAATTGTCAGCTCTTCCCATAAATTCTCTATAGGACTGAAATTAGGGCTTTGATTTCCAAAATTTTGCATTTGTTGTTCTTAAGCTACTTTCTAAGTTATTTTTTTATATATATATTTAGGGCCGTCGTTCATTTAGAAGATCAATTTGTGGAAAGTTTTAACTTTCAGACATATGTCTTGAGATTTTGCTTCAAAATTTTCAACCAATGTTCTTTGCTCATGAAATACAAATCCATAACAAATTCATCTGAGTTTTTAAAAAAGACTGAGTAATCTTGGCTCTAGTGTATGTCTTTGAAAGGGTATGTCTTTGAAGAATGTAATAAATAATCCAGCACATTCTGCAGGTTCATATGCACCTAATCTTATCACTTCTTATTTAGCATGTGCTTATTTTATCTTTTATTTTCAAAACTTTCAAAGCTCAAACATTTACACATTTTTCTAACTGTCATTAAGGTGTTGGAGAAAGTTGAATTATTTTAAGTAACCTCTCAGAGGAGCTTGACAGCTTGTCAGCTGAAGCATCCAGCAGATTGCTGACAATGTTGACAGAGATTTCTCCCAGTTCTTTGCTGACATTTGGGCCTGACAAAAGCTTCTCTAGCTGTGACACCAGATTCTCTATCTGCGCTGTCGTCAGGTTTGACACGTCTTGAGTCAGTGCAAGCAGTTCTCTGGCTTGGCTTTCAGCTGCAGTAAAAAAAATATAAAAGAGGTTATCTTCTGGAGAAAGACCACAGGTAGCCTTCAAGAAACCAGTTAGCAAACGCAAAAAGAACAAAGTTTTGATGGAGTGCAGATTAGGGTTAATGTAATTATTTATAAATTGAAACCCTAAGTACTCCTTCTAGTAATTCAGGTTTTTGCAAAACTTTAATAAACGTCTGAACATCACAAATAATGTACAGTGAAGCACATTGCAGGCAGCATCATGCAGTAGAATTTTTATTTTTTTTAGCAGAAGTCTTTTGACATTTATCAAAACAGAAAAAAGAATGATGAAAGGATCAAAAGTACAAAGGCAACTTGAAAGAGGTTCAATGGGAAATGTATAATTGAGTCAAAGCCCAAATATGGGCCCTACTCAAAGCGTGCGCCATTAAACCTTATTTTTATTTCTTAAACGTTTACGCCACTTAATGTACACCCACCTTATTAAATTTCAAAATATATACATTTTAATAGTAGATGCTGCAAAACATTAGATAAAGCTTGAATATTATTGAATATTATTGTGGAATATAAATACTTCAACCTGAATTGGAAAAAAAAAAAAAAAGATGTGTGACGTGACAACCTACCGGTTCCATTTGATGCTGAACTCACTGAGGTGGTTGTGGTGGTTCTAGTTGTGTTTGATGACGGTTCTCCTCCAGCTCCAGATGTGGTTATTGATGGTGACCTTGTTGTGTTCTGTTGTGTATTTGGAGTTGTTGTTGGAGTCAAGGTGTTGTTTGATTGTACTGTTGGCTTCGCAGTTGTTACATTATTAGCTGTCACATTTGGGCCAATTGTCAAATTTGGGTCAGTTGTTGTATTTAGGCTGGTCACATTTGGGCTAGTTGTTATATTTAAGCTGGTCACATTTGGGCTAGTTGTTGTATTTAGGCTTGTGACATTTGGGCTAGTTGTTGTATTTAGGCTGGTCACGTTGGGACTAATTGTCACATTTGGGCTAGTTGTTGTATTTAGGCTGGTCACGTTGGGACTAATTGTCACATTTGGGCTAGTTGTTGTATTTAGGCTGGTCACGTTGGGACTAATTGTCACATTTGGGCTAGTTGTTGTATTTAGGCTGGTCACGTTGGGACTAATTGTCACATTTGGGCTAGTTGTTGTATTTAGGCTGGTCACGTTGGGACTTCTTGTCACATTTGGGCTAGTTGTGGTAGATACAACACATTGTTCATTCAAATGTACAACCAGATTTTTTCCAGTTTCGCTGCAATGAAAAATTAGAGGGAAATCAAAGTATTATTTGAAAGAATTTCAACAAATATCAGATCACATAGCCTATGTTTTGGAAACAACTGTCAAACGATAACAGTAATACTGGGTTGGTAAATGTGCAAAGCTTTACCTATGAAGTGAGATTATACAAACCATTTCAGGAGGTCAGATTCCTCTATTTTCATGCAAAATTTAGCTGGGGTCAGCTCAGTTTTGTTATAACTGAACTGGAAGTTCAGTGAGCTGGCGCTGACATCTGCACTCCCACAAATTGCTGCGACATAACCAAAAATATATTAAACAAAGAGCCTTAGCATTATTTTTAACCTGAATCAACTGGTAGTTAATTGAGACGATTACCTGCTCGATTCACATGCCCATCATAATAGATATTATCTTCAAGCAGAAACACATTTGAAACCGCTTCTGCGACTGAGCAAAGTGGGACTTCTCGAGTAAAACCCAGAATCACTCTGCATCTTTGATTTCAATGTAAAAAAAGAAAATAAATCAGCAGGTTTCTAGCAGTAGGCCATATTTTAACATATAAGTATACAGTTTCTTCTAATTAAATTAGTAAATTGGACTGACAAGCACTTCATTAATTCTACTCAATTCACTAGCAAAAATGTTTACTTTCTGAAAACTTTCATGCAAAGTGCAGTATATCCACCCCATTCTTGCACAGGGCTTTCTTTTAAACATTATTAAATTATTGTACCAAATGTTTCATGGATATAATCAGAGAATGAAATCAGCATCAGGCAAGACAAAAAAGTTCTATCTAAGGAGCGTTGAACAAGTAAGAGACTTCAGTGTAACCTTGGACTCAAGACAATGTTAGTAACCACATAAGACTATTTGCGAAATCAGAATTCTATGATGTTGAAAACTTTGTTAGAATAAAGAATTTCTTGTAACAAATAAAACAAGAAAAAATGTGAGGTCAGCAGTGTTTCCTTTCATTGTGTAGACTATTAGATGTATATTAATGAACTTTTATGTATTTAAGGAAATTTTTATTTTTGGCTTCATATGGTTTTGTGTTATTGACTTCATATGGTTATGTGTTATTGACTCTAAGTCTTAATTATTAACCCATTTAAATGCATGGAATGTGTAAGTTAGTCTTTAATTCATTGACATAATAATTGTCACTTTTTGAGTGGAATTACTTAAATAAATAAATAAATGTTTCAAGCACTTGGGATAAAATATTATCTGTTGCATTTGTTGAATGACTTACTCTGTTTCTGTCTTTTCACAGTCCACACTTGCACTCTGAAATTACACAATAAGAGTATTAATATTTCTGAAAAAAAAATAGTAAATTACACACATAATCTCAAAATGTTGCTGGATCTTTGGATACTTTTTAATATTTATTATTTCTGTGATATTTTTTATTATTGCTTTTTATTTCCTCAAAATTGTCCCTGGTATTTTTAGATGATATGGATTAACATTTTGATGCCAATAGTTAAATTATATAGCGGAAATGGAGAGTATGAATACCTTGGTAGTATTATTGAGCTTTTGCTTCTACTTACCCTGTATTCAGATGCAATCACAGCCAATAATGGACATGTAGCACTGCAATGGAATAATAAAAACATGTTTTTTATTTTTAACAATACCTTTTCTGTAAATGTGTTTTTCTCTTCTTATTTTTGTCATACTTGGCAAAAAGTTAAACTTACTTTATGCCGATGGAGCAGTTTGGCGGTTGTGCTAGGGCCGAAACCTGTTAATGTAAGTAAATATTATTGTTTGATACATGGGTTTGTAGTCTATAGTAAACAAGGTGTGAAAGAGAGGTTACCATAGCTGAGACAAATGAAGTGTTTATTGCTCGGTCTTGTAGAGAAATTGAAAAAGTGTAGTATGCATCTGTAAACAAAAACACAAACAACCAGGTGAAGATCTTTTATTTTATATTTATTTTGGTCATGATGAGAGGGCTTGATTTGGCTGACAAAATGCTAACCAGTTTTGTTGCAGTAGGAAGAGCAGCTGCAGCTATTCTCTGAAAGAAAAAGGATGAAAAAAATACATAAAAATGTATTATAATTCCAATATGTTAGTTTGGTTCTATCTACATATTTAATATGGAATGTTTCAATATTAAATTGCCCTCATAAAATGGACATCCGCCCAGTAAAAACTTAGTTTGGGCTAAACCATCATACAATTAGTACTTCAGTATAGCAATCCAGAGCTCACCTGTGCCACAGCCTGTTAAATTACTTGGTGGAATGACATATTCAGCCCCAGACTTCACACTGTTGAGACAACCATCCATTTTGTTATGTTTGTTCATTTAAAATTATATAGTCTTTTGATAATGTATAGATGAAACTATTCTTGAGCAGCATAATAAACTAAAATTGATTTAGTTTGCTTCTTTTTGGCTAAAGTTTCGTTTTTCCCATGAGCTGATGAAGCTTAAGAAGGACATTATTTTTTAAGGTTAGATTATCTCTGAAAATTGGTCATCTCAGATGTTACAGGAAACCACTAGGAGGTTAATTTATATATGGCAGAGAAAGCTGGAGGCATGTAAAAGGGTCTCAAGGTATTCCAAAAGGTTGATGTAATTTATTCATATACTAAATTTGTTTGTCTGTTGTCATGTAAGGAAACCAATTTTTATTTTTTTTATTTTTTTCAAGTTTCCAATTGCAAGTTTCCAGATGTGTTTAGGGAAGGGATGGACAGGGGACTGGTATCAGGATTTTATAAAGTTTCAGATTCAAATTCCTTTGTGGTCATAGGAAAAAATTATAAAACATACAAAAAAATTAATTATTTCAAATAAAATAAAATAACAGCAATATTGAAAAATATTTAACATACAAGAGGTCTTGCAAGCCCAGTCATATCTTTGAACTATGTATGCTACTTACTATGTGTCTGAGATATTTCAATTTTTTTATTTATAGTGTGCGAGTACTGTGATAACTTCTGATAAATTCTGAACATACACAGTGTTCTGCTGCATCAGGACTGAACACATTGTTGTTTTAACATGTTTAGTAAATAATAAAACCCTTACCATGATGCACCCAGCGGACCAGAATAGATGCAGCTGTTTGGCTTGTCTGAGTTAACATTGCACTGAAGCGGATCTGTTCAGAGATAGCAAAAGTTTATTACACGTGAGAATATATGTATGTATGTATATATATATATAAGATTAAGTACTTACTCTTTTCATCTGCCCTTTTTCCCACCACATGAATGTCAGAGGAATTTTTACTGGCTGCACAGAGTGTTTGGAGGATACAGCATGATGGTATTTTGTGACTCAGTCCAAGCATGATGGTGCATTTGGTTTGACTGAAACATATATTGTATTTCATCAAGAACAAAAATGGAAACATGCATGTGTCAAATATTAGAGAAGTATTTGTTATTTCACTTACTTTATTTCAGTTTTAATGGAGCAGGACACTTCTATTCCCTGTTAATACACAAAACAGTCTGCATCATACAATAGTCCTACTTACTGTTAAACCATTTGATGAATGTAGTTATTAACTCACTTGAAACAGCAAAGTTGCTTCATTGCTATAAAAGAAAAAAAATATATATGTAAGCATTGTATCAAGAGATTTATTGTTATTTAAAAAGCAAAAAGTGTGACTGGATTTAAGTAGTATGGATTTTGGATAATCTTTAATTTGTAATTAAAACTATTTATTCTCACAATATAGTTCAATTAATCATATACTCCTCTATGAATACTAGAACCTCAATTCATTATTTTACCTAATCACCCTCGAGTTAATTTTTCCTACCTGTTTTGTATCACATTGTCGCTGACCTCCCGAGCTGCACGCTTTCTCCTCATCTGTGATGTAATTATAAAAAAATATATTATCAAGGAGCGCTTCTTGGACTCAACATAAGTTTGTTTGAGGTGCTCTTTGGATTGGAAAATTCAGTCGAAAAAGCAAGAGGAACTCAAAGGAACTCTCATATAGATAAAAGTTAAAAAGCCTTTGTTTTAATGGCTAGGACACATTAAGCCTTTCCAAAAAACTCCACACTTTTTCTATACGAGAGTGCCTTGGAGTTCCTCTTGCTTTTGTGACATAATTATAGCTGGAGAACTCACATCTTGTGGATTCGGTTGCTGTGTGGTCACATGGGTGTTTGTTAAAAAAGTTGTCAGGCTAATGCTCAGAGTCGAAGATGGTAAAATAGAAGTTGGTGTAGTTGTAGCCAGACTGTTGCCTTGTGGTGCTGTAGTTGTTGGAGTGGTAGGTGTACTGTTGGTTTTTGATGCAGTAGTTGTTGCAACTGTTGGTGTTCTGTTGCCATCAAATGTTGTAGTTTGTGTAGCTGTAACTGTTGTACTGCTCCTTGATGGCTTTGATATTTTCAGTGTTGTGTTGTCATTCAGTGCAGTTGTCTCAGCTGTGGCTGTTGTGTTGCTGTGTAATACTGCTTCTGAAGTCTGTGTGATGTTTCCAGTTTTTGGTGTTGCTGCAGCTGTAGTTGTTATATTTCCACTCAACATTGTTTCTGTTGTGTTGTTGCCAATTAATGGTTTCACAGTTGTAGTTGTGTTGTTACCACTTAACGTTGTCACAGCTCTTGTTTTGTTGGCGCTGTTTAATGTCACAGATCTGGCTGTGTTGTTGCCATTCAGCGTTGTTGCACCTGTCGTGTTGTTGCCATTTAACATGGTCACATCTGTAGTTGTGTTGTTCCCATTTAATGTTCTTGCAGCTGTAGTTGTGTTGGTACTGTTTAATGTCACATATGTAGCTGTGTTGTTGCCGTTTAACACTGTTGCAGCTGTCATGTTGTTGCCATTTGAAGTTGTTGCAGCTGTTGTTGTATTGGTACTGTTTGATGTCACATATGTAGCTGTGCTGTTGCCATTTAACATTGTTGCAGCTGTTGTTGTACTGGAACTGTTTGATGTCACATACGTAGCTGTGTTGTTGCCATTTAACGTTGTTGCAGCTGTTATTGTATTGGTACTGTTTAGTGTCACATATGTAGCTGTGCTGTTGCCATTTAACACTGTTGCAGCTGTCATGTTGTTGCCATTTGAAGTTGTTGCAGCTGTTGTTGTATTGGTACTGTTTGATGTCACATATGTAGCTGTGCTGTTGCCATTTAACGTTGTTGCAGCTGTTATTGTATTGGTACTGTTTAGTGTCACATATGTAGCTGTGCTGTTGCCATTTAACGTTGTTGCAGCTGTAGTTGTACTGGTACTGTTTAGTGTCACATATGTAGCTGTGTTGTTGCCATTTAACACTGTTGCAGCTGTCGTGTTGTTGCCATTTAATGTTGTTGCAGCTGTTATGTTGTTGACATTTAACGTTGTTGCATTTGTAGTTGCACTGTTGTTTTGCAATAAAGTGGAAAATGCTGGTGTTGTTGAGTTATACGTTTGTGGTGTTGCCACTTGTTCTGTCACATTTACCATTTGTGTAGATGTGGTTGCAATAGTTGTTGTTCCTGTGTATGGATACAAGCAGTGTTCCAGCTGATTTCGGAATACCAGCTCAAGCTGAGAGAAAATAATCAGATGATCACATGTTTTTAAGAATTTAGACATCAGTGTTCAGGCAATATAACAGTGTTAATGTTTATGCTCATCTATTTTCCATTCTTACCCAGTGAATAATTTCTGATTCGTTTTTCCTTGGTCCAATGACATCCACATTGACGTCAAGGAAGTAATACACTACCATAAAAAAGTCAAACAACATTTTAAAGAAGAATTTCAAAACTCGTTTACCATTTATTAATAAATATATTATGAAAGAGATGTATGACTCCAGGTCCCAGTGGGTAAAATATTTTCAACAGTTAGTAATTTGGGTGAGATGCATCTGTCATTTGCTTACCTGTTGTCTGTGCAGTGGTTGTAGTAGTTAGAGGAAAGGATGAAGCAGAAGAAGGTTGACTATCAGATGCTTCAGTTAAATGGAAAAAGGAAATGGCTGTTAAAAGGTACATTTTAATACAAGACGATAATCTCAAATAGTGCTGCTGCGAATATTGGCATTTTAGTAATCTTCTACATCCGACAATTTATTTCCAATTTGTTTCTCTATTCTACAGCTAGAATTTTTACACCTGCATCATCTTGCTGTGAAGTTCCATTTACCTGCTGTAGTTGTTGAAGTGGGGAAAGTGGAGGAAGCACTGAAGCTTGGGGCAGCAGAAGCTTCACCTGCTGAAGAACAAAAGAAAATGGTTCTCAGTTTATGATTATTGTAATTTAAGTCTTTGCTAGGGATTAATTGTGAGTCACACCAAGTTTTCCATCTTGATTTATTTGTTTGATATTATTAAGTAAATAGGTTAAAACGATAAAACATTAAATATTTTGCGAATTTAAGGTCTGTATTGAAATAATGATAGTAATTCAAGTAATCCCTGTTTCCGCTTGTGCACTGTTGTTTTCTGTTCTCTCCCATTTCTGACTTTGTTTTATTTACCTGAGGTTTGTGCAGCTGTTGTAGAGGTGGCAGTATTGGAAGGGGTAGTGGAGGTTAGCTGACCCAAAGCTTGACCTGATTAGAGAAATTAAACAGCTTCAGTAAGGTGCTGTATCTTTAAAGTTAGTCTGGTTGAGATTTTCAGTGAGACCAATCATTCAAAGCTGAAAAATTAGTTTTGTTAAAGATTTGCTTCATATCAATTATCAATAATACTCATACAGAAGTCCAACAATGCTTCAACTCTTTTCAAAATTGCTAGATAACAAGCCACTGCCCACATGTGTTGTAATGCACTTTTGAGTCACACTGGAGTCAAAGTGGATAAACAGGTTACAATACAAAAAGCAAAGGAATTTAACATCCGGGTATGATGACCTGCATGGAATGCAGTCATGGTAGCTCATTGAAGGCTGATTAAAGGTTCTGCCACTTTGTTTAGAATCACCAATGTTTGAGTCTTTAGTCATGCAGTGGATTATGTCAGACCTTACCTGCAAAGAGGACAATAAGTAGGTATATCTTCAGCCACATTTCATATGTACCAGAAGAAACATGCTTCTTCAGTCTGTAAAAAAATAATAATACAATTAGTGTTTGTGTAATGGAAAGTATTGACTGAAGCTAAGCAGGTGTACAAAAAGCTCTGACACTTATTACCTCTTTGTAATAAAGGTCAGCATTTCTGGATTCAGTTTTTATATTCCTCTAATCTGGAATAAAATTACAGGAACTGCCAGAAAACTACTGAAACCAGAGGTTCTTTAAATTAAGGTTGAAAACCTGGCTATTTGCAGCTGCCTTTGAACAATAATTACTTGAACATGAAATAATTCTTGTCTGGATTGCAGGTTTTCATTACTTCTCTTTGTTTTGCCACATGTGGTTTACACATTTTATGTTTTATCATGTAAAGCACTTTGAACTGCCTTGTTACGGAAAATGCTTTGCAAATCGACTTGTATCACATCTCAAAACAACAAACACTAAATCTGTTGGATAAAATCTCTGATAAGCTTATCATTGGTTTATATCATTCTATTTGAATTTTTGTCACAGAAACAATATTACATAAGATACATGAGGAAAGTTGGCAGCAGCACAGAGAGGAACTGAAACACTCAGGATTAAACTCTTTGACATTTAAAGCAAAAGCACTGACTTTATGAGCACTATGTTTTCTGGAAGGTTTGTCCCCTTGGACGTTTACCTGAAAATACACTCCAATATGTTTAAACCTAAATTATTAATGGGTGTTGTGACACACACAGCCATTGAGTGGTGCAACCCGCATTTTAGTTCCACGGGAGAAGAAGAAAACCTTTATAAGGGCCATGTTCGGCCCATATCGCTCTCTATTGCTGTGTGCAGGACAATGGCTGACATAGGGGAGAAACTGGTACACCAATATTCTTCCTTCACTGGTGAGAGAAGGGACTCCAAAGGAGATAAAGACAGCTGAGCAATCAGGTGAATTGCAAATACTGTCTCAAAGCTTACAGAAAGCTTTTTGTATCACAGACTGCTTTTAGGAAGGGAACCGATAAACTACTCCCTCCATCCGCCGCCCCGGAGCTATTTGAAATTGGACACTGTGCTGGAAAAGCTGCAAAGCGGTACTGTTTCAGTGAATGAAAGTTGGAGCTGATCGCTGCTTAGCCAAATCGGCAAGGACGAGCTGACGTCCAGCCAAAGGCGAGCTAGATGCATCCCCAACAGCCATGAGGCCCAATGCTAACTAGCTGGTGTAGCCTATTTCTAGCCTGTGGGCTAAAGTCTTTTGAGCTCCCCCTTCATCATCCATGGAGAAACATGGAGAACTTAAAGGAGCATGGATTTCTTTAAAAATAAAACATGAATGTCCAGTTTTTTTATGTTACTAAGTGATGAAGCACTAAAAACCAAAAAGAATGAGCCCAACCATATATAGTTCCATTTTCTTAAGCAGGCGTTTATGTTGCAAAATGTGCTGCAATTTGGGCCCAAATTTCCTGCGTTGTCATATGAATGTAATTAAGGATGGGTACCGAAACCCGGTATCAAATTAGCCCCATGGCTGATTCTGACAGTCCACCAGGACCAATAAGCTTCAGCCTTATCAGTCCTCTTAACAGTAAAATTAAGGTCGAATTCATCTTTTGGTCACCCACTTTGCTTGCAAAGGCCAGAACACGAGTAATTTGACCAAACACCTTGCTAAAATACACCAAAAAACAAACAGAGAGTTTTCTGACCCCCTGAGTACCTCAGCGGTACAGAAAAACGATGGGTGGATGTTATATTGTTGTTCTCAATGTTCTCAGACCTTATTTTGCACTATACACTTTAGCATTCAAAATCTTTCAATTTGGCTCTTGCATTGTTTTATAGGTAAGTTATGTTTGGTATTTTTTATTTGAATACCTTAAACTTTTTTAAATAGACAACATAGTATTTTTAGTTTTTGATATATAATTAGTTTATATAGTGTTTTAATTAAGTTATTAATTTCCAACTTTTTATTTTGTAGTTATTTATTTTCTGTGCTTTGCTGTTCCAATTATTAAAAAATAAAACAATCATAGTTCATTATTTATGTTTTTCCCCTTTTGTTTTAGTCTTTAAAAAAAAAAGTAGAGATAAAGATACCGATAAATTACCGGACCGATAAGGAGTATTGTTAAGTGTAGTAGTATCGATAAATCCTTAAAGATACCCATCCATAGGTATGATGTAAGTCGACGCTGCTTGTGTGTTCTCAGCAGCTTCAAAACAGGGAGAAAATAGTTGTGACTTGAGGCTCATTCAGCTGTGGGAATGGATTCTCCCACACCCGGAAAACAACCAAACACAAGTCAAAGCATACTAAAAGTGACACTGAGAAGAAGGTTTTATCAGCAGCATAGCAGCATAAGTCAAAAGCAAAATATGATAAAAGTCAGACAGGCACCCGGATATAAATATCTGATATGCAACAGATGAATGGAGGCTGCTTCAACTAGATGTGGGACAGAAAACAGATGCTGACACAGCTCATTTCCTATTGACCAGGCAAAAAACATTATAGGTGTTTAGAGCTTGATATAATAATGATATGGCCTCATTGATGACCTGAGAGACCTAACATGCAGTAGCATTCTCTGTAACCATGCAACAGCTGCTGTGTACCGCTGAATGTTTAGAGACCGGACATTTTACAATCCGAGCTCCGGGTTCATTAGAATTATTTCATATTGGACCTACAGCTCAAGCCGTAAGCAGGGATACTGCTTTAGCAGCAAATGCTATTGTTTGTGTTTGTGTAACACTGCATCTGATTCAGTTCCCCATTGGAATGTTTGTTTGTCCTGTGAAATCTATGTGTGCCCAAAAAAATCTGTAGAGGTGTTCTTGTCCACCAGGACCAAAGTAAGATTTTACTTACTTAGTTGCTCGACATGCTGCAGTTACTTCCAGCGCCGGCCACGACGTTTGGGTGTTTTGTTACTTCATCCTGCCCCATGCTCCTTAAATTGTTCAATAAGGTCTGTCTGGGCCAAGAGTGTCAGGTTTTTTTTAAATTGCCGGGGACAAAATTTCTTAAACTTGGATGCGGTTCTAGGGTTGCTGGGGAAAGTAAGTAAATATTTATTTAGACTCTATTATTCATCCATTTCATGTTTGATTACAATATACACTGCAGTCTATTAACATGGTAAAATGGCATCTTTATTAAATCAACCGCTGTCTCTTGAACGGTTTGCAGCAGGCATTAGAATGATCACCTTCAAGTCTGAGAACATGGTCTTGATGGTTAAATCAATACAAGTAACAAGCCATAGGTTTAACTCTTTTCCTTTTTGAATGGCACCAATTAGGATTTTGGTTGGGAAGAATTATTAAAATCCATACCGTAGCACAAAGAACGATGTTTAATATAATATGTACTCGCACCAGCAGAATGCAAAACAATAAAATGTGCTCCTTTTGCAACCACAACACCTTTATGTGAGGAGAAACTTCAGATTTAACTTACAGCTGACAGTTCTGCAATAGAGCAGCTACATGTGGGTGATCCGCATAAAGTTGCTTCAGGTGAAAAAACTAAACAAATTAAATTTCACGGTTCCGGGGGAAAGTTTATTTAATGCGAGCAGATTCGTAGTGAGACTTTTTTTTTTAAGGTTTCCCAAAGAGGAAAATTTACATATGTTGTTTTGATAGAGGGAGCAGGAGGGAAGTTTTCCCTAAGTTGCGCTGATGATATTGTCGCTATCCATCCATCCAGCGCTTTCAGCGATTCAGAAATGATCTGGACTGTGGACAGTGTTTGCTTTCTGCACAATATAAATTTCAGCTGCAGTATCCAAATAATGAAAGACTAATAATTCACTGTACTATAGTTGACTTTCAAATATGGATACAATTATTTTCCTTTTTGTTTTGGTTTTCCAACTTTGATGGAAATGTTGTCCACTCCCTGGTTCTCCGTTCCTGCGTTGCAAAAGGGTCTCTCTCTGGCAGCTGGATGCCGAGATGGCGAGAATTTTTGCCTTCAGCGCAAAGTAGTATTCTGGTATACTCTCTACACAAACACAGCATGTCGACATATTAACTTCTTGAATTAGCAAAATATTACATGAATATATCTTTTTCTGGCAACCCACCCGTAGTAAAAAACGGACATATTAAATGTAATTTACAATGGACCCTCATTCATTATTAAATTAACCCGTGACCGACAAATTCCGCAAAGTAGTCATCTTTATTTTTTACATTCATATTTTAAGGCTGTAAAAATCCTCGCCACACACTTTTTTTTTCACTTTTCCAGAAAATACATTAACATTTACTCACATTTCTCACTAGTTTTAATACTCAAACCTTCATATAAAACATAAAAGTATTAATATGCAGTACGGTCTCTCTGCTGTTGCACCGTTCTGGGGCGTCTTTCTCCACTGAAGGTCTCTTAGCAGGTGTCGTTCCCGACTGAGGAACATAATTACGGGCAGTTTGTAGCTACTGCTTTTTTATAACTAGACATGATAAATTTGGCAAGCACTAGAGACATGACAGGAGATTGACAACTGCCTCCAATCATTTAGGATGCAGAACGCAATGCGTGTTAGTATGTAGTAAAGAAAGCATTTAAATAATGCTTTTTAAAAAAATCCACCAAACAGCGAAGCAGCGAAGGATGGACCGCGTTATAGCAAGGGAACTGAATAACTCTATTTTTTTTATCTTGAAACGGGTACCAGTGACATTACAGGACTCCGCCCTGTAGCTGACTACCAGTCTTTTAAAACATGACATAGCTGCAAAGAAGAGCAGATGAGCAGAAAGAAACATGACTGCATAAGAAAGTGGAGTGATTTAAATAAGATTCTGTTCAGAAACTGATGCAGAAATTTTGCTGCGATTACAAGTGACTGTTAGATCAGTGCAGATAAAGAATTTCCGCACCAGGTTTGGTGGGGACAAACCCGTCAATCATAAATTTTGCTGGGGATATGTCCCCGGCATCTCCGGTTAAAATGACGCCTATGGTTTGGGCAGAGGCAGAATTAGTTTAGGATAACTAAGATTAAGGGTTGTGGGGTCTTTTTGTGTCTGTTTTCACTGTAATTCGTTACTGTGTGTACATTTCAACTACTATTGTTTGGGTAAAACCAGGGCTTTTGGCCTGCAAGTTTAACCAGTATTTTCAAAGATTTTCCGACTAAGAGACATTTTCAAATCCTACGATCTGAGTTACTTAATCTGACAGGATTTTTCTTTTCTTTGTTTAATGTTTAATAAATGAATCAGAATGGTTTTAAACGACACTACATGAGTTAGGGTCTAGCTACATCCTAAAGCTAACACACGGGTGAGTTTGGGCCTGCATTTCATAAGCAACAAAGAATGCTGTTGATGGTGTTCAAAATAGAGATCGGTTTAAAGCAGATTGTTTAAGCACAGAAGGCAAATCTAATTAGTCATGTTTGAACCACCTTAATGCATCAACATACTGGAATTAGATTGTTTACTGTCGTGATCAATCTATAAGAAGTAATTTTCCAAAAGTTAATGACTTCTCATCCAGAGAATTTTTAAACAAAACATTACTTTATCAAAATAAAGTTTCATTTTTCTTTACATTTTGTTGGTTTAGACGTAAATCAATGGCGCTAATTAGTTTTGTTTTAGTTTAAACTAATAACAATTGGTAAACTAATTTAGCTTTTATTCTAGCATTCCAATATAAGCCTTGCTCTTTAAGTATTCAGATTCTTACAGAACTGTGACATCAGAATTTATGGTTTCAATTTCTTTGCATATTTATCCATTCCATGTGTTCTTTATTCTGGTACTTATTCATTTCTTCTAATTAATAGTGTGTGCTAGCTTAGTTGATTCACAGGTTTGCCCTAATTAGTTTTCTTCTTTTGTAAACAAAATATTGTATTGTGGAAAGTTGGTGTTTGTCATTTATTCCACATATGTGCGTTGTAACCTCCTGTTCAATGAAAGTCTAGAGCTCACTCCGTCATCTTGTTTATTCACCTCAGCCTTAACAAGGCATGTGGTAAACTAAAACTGAGACTGGAATATCTGGCTATTAATTTAGTTCCTTACTATAAAGGTGGTGGCCATATATAATACATTTTCCGTAAATTTTTAATCCTATTGATTGCCATAAGAAATCCTTCATAAATATTCATAGTCAAATAAACGCATCCTTCTTTAGACCCAACTTTATCGTTCAAATGAATAAAAGCATAACAGAGGTCAGGTAATTTAATAATTTGTATTCTGTCCAGTGAAATAAATAGAATATTTAAAGAACATTTGCTATGTTTTATAGCAATATCTAATAAAATGTAGAGATTCTGCTTTTTTTTTTTAAATGTACACATTTCACAAGTATTTAAAATTTTTGTAATATAAACTTCTTGACAATTTCTATGTTTACACTGATATCATTTTTTCTAAATTTGAGCTACCTAGATGACTTTCATATCTGTTGAAAGGTCTTTTAATGGTTCTTCAGACTAAACAATTTTGATGCTTATGCATCTTAAAAATGTTATTAAAATACTTTCAGATATTGGCTTTTAGTTATCGGACAACGTAGTGGATTAGTATTGAAGGCCAAAACAGAGAGAAAAATCCCTCTAACACTGTCTTGACATCAGTAAAGGAAAGCAAACAGAGTTTATTGTATATTATTGTGCATAGGTTTCCATTACTATGGTGATCTTTTGCTCAGACTAAAGGCTTTCAGAGAGAG
This sequence comes from Apricaphanius iberus, assembly GCA_028564705.1. Classification (NCBI taxonomy): domain Eukaryota; kingdom Metazoa; phylum Chordata; class Actinopteri; order Cyprinodontiformes; family Aphaniidae; genus Apricaphanius; species Apricaphanius iberus. The sequence goes on from JAPXFQ010001473.1 coordinate 2,498,977, forward strand.
ATGCAAGGCTTATTGTGCAGTGAACTAAGTAAAGCTGGCATGAAATCTGATGCCTTCATTTTCTGTGTAAATTTTATTTGCAAGCAAACCAATCTGCCTGAAGAAGATAGATATTAGAAGATATTATTCCAAAGGGGGGAAAAATAGAAAGGTTGAGCATGATATATATGAGTTAAATTTGAAATGATTCCTTTTCAAAAGATGAAACCAAAATTTACTCTGATCAACGCAGTAAACTCATCTATCAATGTTCCCCTTAAGATTAGATAAAGTATTTTTAAATGATCAGAACCCAGTTTGAAAGCAAACCATGGGTTCTTTCTGAATAATAAAAAATAGGATAAAATACAACAGGTTCAGAGACTCAGAATCACCACTAAATTCATTTGTCAGTCTTCAAACATGGCATCAAGTCTGTTTCCTCACCAGATATTGGATATGTAACCTAATTTAACAATATATAAATATATCAATATATCTATTAAAGTATGAACTTGTTTTTAATAAAACAAACTACTAAAGTATAGGAAATGCATATAAAAGCGTGACATTGATGATTTAGACTTATTTCTATAGTTCATTATTTTCCTTAAGAAGAGCTAAGTGAAAAAAGTACCACACCACCACCCAAATTTTTTACCTGAAAGAAGGACCCAGTTTGTGCTGGCATAAAAATCTTCCTGAATGAATCGATGGAGCTCCCATGACTTCTTCATTTCCATGGAGCATAACTTCCCACAGCTAAATCCAAGGAAAGCTAAACCAAAAACCTCACCACAAACATTTTCTTGACTGAAAGAACCCTGACTAGCTACTCGCAGCGTCTTTCTTTACTGTGATGTTTTCAAGCAGAATCCAGGCGCGTCCTTGAAACGGCTGGCCCAGCAAGAGTACGTCAGCTGGAATTGTTTCAGCTAACGCATGTGTCACTCAGCAATGGAACAAGTATTGAAAAAAAACAACGTTCTTCTTTGTGCACCACATCGTAGAGCTCTGATTATTCTGTCTCAGCCAGAAATATGTATTGTACACTAACAAGTTTCCTGGAGTTTTTTTGGAAGACCAGTTTTTCTATTTTTGTTTGGCATTTAAGGTGTGCCTCAGGGTGTGTCCTCACCTTCTCAGTGTTCTCTTTGATAGGCATTAAACAAATAGAGTTTCCAAGGCAACGCTACAGACATAAAAGTGCACTGTCAGGCTATCAAAAAATGTCTGGCTCCACTCTGTCTGTCATGACATAAATGAGGTGATCGTCACTGTTGTAAAATTATCACCTATGTCATTCATTTATTGTTGTGGCATATAGAGCTGTATTTAAACAGGGTAACTCATTATTAACAAAAGCAGCATGATGAAGCGTGGGTGGTTGGAATGAGGGTATAGGTTGTGTGACGGAGCTTGGAGATATTTCCAACTAGTACCAACTTTAACTATAGAAAAATTATATTAAATAAACAATCTTTATTGACGTCAAACAGTACAGTCAACTTTTGTGTGTAGAAACAACTTTTTCCCCTTGTCTTTCTTTTGCAAATACAATAAATCAAAGGCGATGGAAGGTGTAGCTGTTGACATGGAGTCCTTCCCAGATTAGCATGGTGTGTGTTTGACTTTGTGTGTATGTGTCGGAGGTTCACATCATTAAAGAAAATGTCAGTGAATCATTAAATAAAGGGAGATATGTATTTTTTTTAAAGTAAACTATAAATGATCAGTTCTGGTCACATAGTTAAAGTTGTTCTCTCATTTACATTCAGTTTGAACTGCAAATCTCTGACCTTCACCTGTGGCAAAAAGCTTTTGATTATGACCTAAAGAATGAGTTGCTGATACAAGTGGGTGAAATAATGCTCCTCTATAGGTTAGCTCTTCTCAGAGATAGATGTGCAGACTGCTATGAGCTGAAAGAGGATTTTTACAGATTATACATCATTTAAAGGGTGGAAAAAGTTCTTTTTTTTTTTTTTACGTATTGCTTTGAAAACCACGAAGACGTGATTCTTTAACATTGGTCTTTTGATCTATTGTATTCTGTATTCTCTGAGATCAAACTTATCTGAGATTCAAATTATTTACATGTTTAATAATATTTTGCTAGATGGATAAGCAATGCTATTTCTAGCAGAACAGTCTCTCTATCCCTTGCATCACCCTTTCTCTCCACCAGATGTCTCAAAGTTCCTGCAGGAGCTCACCTGCTCCTGCTCTCATTAACATGCTTGTAGGATCCAGTCTTTGATAGATTAGGCTTTGGCATTCAACCTAGCATTCCAGGCCTTATTTTGTAATGTCTGAATCTCAGGATTCTGGTTTTATTTTCCATTTTAATCCTTGCTTTTATTTTCAGCACACCTGTCAACATGCAGTAATACCTTTAAGCTCCTGTTTTGTATCCAACTGAAAATCCCCATCCGTCTGTCTGTTTTTGTACAAATTTTGATTTTTTTTACTTTTTCTTGTACAACCCTCTTTTATAAGTACAATTGTGACTAAAATCCACAAAATATGCTTTGGATATGTGCTTTCATGGGAAGAGTAATATTGGCAGTAGAGCAGATATACTTTTCCTTATTTGATGCCTTTAGAATCTCTTTTTTTCTTTTTTTGAGAACACAGTCTGTGAGCAATCTTTATTTTTCCAGGAACGTGATTTATAGTGCTCATATTTTGTTTAGAGCGCAACGTAGAGCTTGAAATAACGCTAAAAAAAGTTTGTCATTTAGGGCATAACTATAAAAAAGAATAAACTAAGAAAATTATTGGACAGAACAAAGTTTGACACACATACAGTATATAATATCATAGATTTATTTGTAAGGATCTTGAGCAGTAGTTGGGGGGGGGAAATGCTTCTTACAGGTTCCCATTTAACTGATGTCACCTGTCTAATTTGAGAAGTCTTGATTCGAGAAAGTCAGTCCAACATTTGACGTTCTATGTCTAGATATCCTATTTTGTTGAGCAGAACTTCTCTTGCGCATGCAGGCAACACACACACACACACACGGCTACAAAAACCCTAAACATATATATTGCGTTGTGCCAAATTAAGCACAAATATAAAATAAAAATATTACAATAAAGTTGGTTAAGACTTTTTTCATATCATGCTTTTTAAAGACACACATGAAAACTTGCAAAATTATAGCTATAACTGCAGACAAATTGACTGAACCCTAAGATGTATAGAGTTTTGAGATAAATTAACCTTTTAATGCAATAGCATACAATAGCATGATCAGACTATCATCATTAAAAATCTACAATTGCATTTATACACAGGAACAAAAATCCCATTTTAAGAAATTGCACCAAAATAATCTTTGGTATTAATATTTGTACCTCTAAATTGCTCTTAAGTGTGTATCCGTCGTTTCTATAAGTCAAATTAGAAATCATTGATTTGTGTTTGCTTGGGCAGTAAAAATGACGTTAATAACCTGGATTAGAAGTCATATTAATCATGGCAACCCGCATAGTCAGCACTAGAGGTCAAGAGGTACAAATGTGTCTTGGGGTTGACAGCAGCAGATTTTCTCACTGAGTAAATGTATTCTAATCACAAATTAGATTTCATAAACCCTTCAGTCTATTTTACTGCAATAAATATTTCATTTTAACATACTTTTTATACTTTGTGAAATAAACTAACATACAAGGTCGGCACTGTAGTTTTTGCAACAGCTGATCTCGGCATTATAAAAGATGCTTGGCATCAAATGCTCAGTTTCAAAAGCAGTCCAAACAAAAGATATTCGTGGCAGGATAAACAACCTGTAGTGATATTGAGTAAGTCAATTCAACAAAGGGCCTATGTATACAAACTCCAGTAAATGATGTTGAATAGCAGATAAGCCATTGGAAAGATGACTCTAGAGTATGAGTCAATCATGTAGCTGTTACTCCTAATGAAGCTTAGGTTGTATTTCAGTGTGTTCCTTCGACGGAGCCTGGTTCCCTCCGTGGGTCCAGAAACGGTGGAGTTTCGTGACTGGGTGTTCCTGTCTGTGTTTGGGGTGATAGAATCCTCTGGGAAAGAAGCCAGGTCAATGTCATTATCGTGGAAACACCCATCAAAGGCCATGGCTTGGGTGGCATCGAAGTTACTGGGGATCTACAGAAATAGAAGGATAACAGAGCAAGCGTTGTGAAGATCAAAAGATGAGTCGGTAAGGGAGGTGCGAATATTGAATGGGTAAGACCTTTGCATTCTTCAGCTTCTTCATCTCCTCCACTGTGGTGAAATAGTTTACAGCAGCGTACTCAATGACAGACAAAAAGACGAACAGGAAGCTTGACCACAAGTAGATGTCTACGGCTTTGACGTAAGACACTTGTGGCATAGAGGCGGAGACACCAGTGATGATGGTGGACATGGTCAGAACTGTGGTGATGCCTGTACACACATACAGAAAGAAAGAAAGAAAGAAAGAAAGAAAGAAAGAAAGAAAGAAAGAAAGAAAGAAAGAAAGAAAGAAAGAAAGAAAGAAAGAAAGAAAGAAAGAAAGAAAGAAAGAAAGAAATATTTGCATGGATTATGGTATTGATGTACAACATTATAAAAATGGCTCAGTTTTAAAATAAAAATGGTCCTTAATAAACCATTAGTTACCAACTCCTTACTTTATATTGAACAAAAGCACATATCCACTCAGTGGACACTTATTTTATGTGCAGAGTAGTATCAGGTTGAACTTCCAGATTTGAAGGCTGTGAAATCCATAATGTAAATGTCTCGTTCCATTTCCTTCTCAGTGTGCTCTGTTGGATTTGGATTTAATGACTGTGGGGGTCACTGTAGTATATTGAGTGCATAATTGTGTTTAGAAAATCGGTCTGAGCTGATTTAAAGTGACAGCGTGTAGTTTTTACCATTAATCTCTGGAAATATCCATTTAAATGTAAAATGATGGCCAATCATTGTAAAGTATTGACTTTGCAACATATAACCATAATAAGTGGGTATAAAATACATGGGCGCGGGTCCAACTGTCTGGGGGGGGGGGACATATTGGACGGCATGTTTCCTCCTACTTCAGCCTTTGTTGACAAAATGCATTTACTGATTTTTGAACAAGCAGATACATTACTATACCCTTGTTCCTTACAGGAAGTTTAAATATAGAGCTCTATGAACACACTAAACGAACCCCTTTCTCCAACCCGGACTGACTGATAGACCGCAACCCAGGACGCCGGGGTGGCATCGGAGACGCTGGCTCATTCCCCTCAGGTGTTGTGTAAAACATTTTTTTTCCCATTGAGGTCATTCTGCCTAACAATACAGTTCATTCTTTTATAAACATCTGAATAATATCACTAACCAACCAACTGTTAAAATGTTTTGCACAAAAGATGAGCACTGTAATGAGTCCTGCCGTTACGTCGGCCCTCTTTGCAAGAATGACTTTGAATGAAAAGAATGACGCCCGCTGCATTGTTTACATTCATCAGGACCCTCCAGTACCTTTCTTGCGTGAAAGCAGCAATGTTCCGGTAAAAAGATTTTGTATTTGAAACGACAACTACGGTTAAAGACTGGATAGAATTGTCTGCGATTCCAGAACATCTAAGGAACATTTAAGGTTCAATACGTTATGGGTAAGTACGCTAGTTATTTGAGCTACTTTTCAGAAAAGTAGTCTACCCACTCTCCGATTTCATCCATAAAACTACTGCTCCATGGCTCTTTTTTTCTTTTGGAAATGGTTTGGACTTAAAGTAAATTATTCAAAAAGAAAATCATTTCTGCTACTAATTAAAGTAAAGTAGAGGATGTGTATATATATATATATATATATATATGTGTGTGTGTATAAAGTTATATTTATGAAAAAAATATTGATTTGTGTGTTGACTGGACCAATCTAACGGTTCAAAAAATCTTCATTTGCATATTTTCTTTTTGCTTTAATTATTCTTCTTGAAAGATGACAACCAAATATTGAAGGTTGAGAAGGATACAAGATAAAGTAGAATTAATGACAAAAAGGAAATGTGTTGATTTTAATTATTTTGGTAAAGTATGAATGGAGCCTTTTTTATTGTTAACTACACCTATCAGATTTGAGGCAGATTTGAAGACAAAACCAATAAGCGCATCATGCAGACATGACAACTCGGACTCGAACATCTAGGACTCTAAATGTAAAGACAATTTCATGCAATTCAAATTGAGAATGAGAATGAGGAAGGAAGGGATTTAAGTGAGTGTAGTAGGCTTATTGATGTCAGACAGCCCATCTACTTGGACTTAATGGGTCTTAAATGTTTATTTTCTCATTACCCAGTGAGACACGGGCAGGTACGGCTCTTCTGTCAATCCAGAAAGACACCCATGACAGCATCACCATTAGCATGGTTGGAAAGTATGTTTGAAGCATGAAGAAGAAAATGTGTCTCCTTAGGATGAAGTTTATGTAGAGTCGGTTGTACCAACCTGAAAAAGTGCAAAAATGCAGTGAAAAGTAACCAGCAGAAAGAAAAACAAAAACAACTGCATCACTGTCATTCTGGTAAACCAACCATAATACATCATGGAGCTTTAATCAAAATTTTAAAACCCTGTGAGAAAGTCTGCTTTTAATACTATAGGGTTTAAACTCTCATTTTCGATAAGAATTATAGTTAAGAGTGGCATAGGTAATTCTTAGCTATCTCAGCTTATGCGGCTGGAGGCCGGACTGACCACTTTCTGTCACTTTAAACATTCTGAATCAACTTTGAAATCATGCATAATCTGCAGTTAATAATGCCATTGAGTTCCCTATGTAGAATGAATGGACCAAGGGTTTTTCTATTAGGCTGTGGAACCTTGCTAAGGGAAGGGTGCACTGGCCACTGCTGTAAAACTTGTAATGGTTTCTCTATGCAGATATAGATTTTATTTGGTCTTTCTGTGTGTACCCAAGCCATCTATGGCACTATTGCTTCCACTGACTGTATATATTTTTGTATTTTAGCCCACAGATAGTACTACTCGCTCTATTTTTGTGGAAGAGCTTCTGCTTGCTTTCACCACCTCTTTACTTTTTCTTTAGCATAGAAAACAGCCCTGAATAGTTTTACAGTTTTTTAGTATGTATGGTCTGTCTTCACGAAAGTCGAGATGGTTACCACAGATGTTGGCATACACTAAGTCTATTTTTACTGACGCTTCTGCTTAAATAGGAGAAATTCCTTTCAGCTGTTGCAACATGCATGCTCATTATATGGCATTGCTATAGAAATAAGTAAAATAGTTGATCAGGATCTCTCTGTGAAATTAACCGTCCACTGTTGTTATGTGCTCATTCAGGCAACCGGATTACATAAAAATCACTGACTGGATACAATCGTCTGGGATTCCATGAATTAAAAAGTACTGAAATGTATTTAATTGAAATTGAATCTTTTTGTCTGATATGGTAAGATGACATTTGGTAAATTGGGCCACCTTTAGGCAACTATAGACCAATCAAGTCAACTGGTCCCCCCCAAGAAAACCCATGCCAACAATTTGACTTCTTTGGCAGACATTATATGTACAAATTTAAAATTAAAAAGACTAGGACGCTCAAACCTTAAGTGGATCATCTTAACTGATGGCCCAATTGACCTGATGTCACACTACTTCAAGATGAAGTTTGTTGTGATTTGGGAAAAAATAAAAAATAAACAGGATTGAACAAAATCAATATTTTTTAGCTAATTACAAGAATAATTATCGGCAGTGGCCCAGTAGATAAGTCTTTCATTATCTCAATATTGGAGCTACCATATACCCTTTTCCGGTAAAGAGAAATATTGATTCAAAAGTAATCATTTGAGGGCTATTTAGCATGGATTTTACCACAGAGAGCTATCAAAATCAATATGTGTTCTTTTACCCCAGGGAAGAGGTTTGATTTGTCCATTCATTAGTCTATATTTAGATGTACAGTTTGACCTTTTTTTCATCTTTGTTTTTGTGTAGCTTCCAAGAAGGTTGATACCCAATCTATTCCATTAAAGTCAGAGTTAAGAATGTTTTGACCTAAAGTACATCTGAGAGTTAGTGACAAAAAGACCCATTGGAAGTTAATTTCATGAGAACATTTTTTAATTCTATGGGGAGCCTAAGTCTCCTCCCTTTCAGGTCAGCCCGTGGGTCCCCAAACCAAAAAAATAATGAATGGAAGCAAATGGAGGGATAAAAGTTATTTTCTGGTCGGCTTTGTCTTAAGTCCTGAATCACACATATGTTGTAATTCGATTTAAATGATAAGTAACGATGCACGTTTCGACTGTGTTTGTCCAGTGATTTGGGATTTATTTGATTGTAAAAATTTGCATTTAAAATGCCTACAAATCAGAAGTCAGAAGTCGCATATATGACGTAATTTTGCTAACGAGAATTAGCATTAGCTATAGCACGTAAAACACTCACTTAGAGCTTGTAGAGCTTCTCCTCCATCCTGGCTCTCACTCGACCAACTGCTTTACCCCAGACATAGCTTCTACTTTCCACATGGTCAGGTTTATAGTGGTTTTCTCCGTGTTTAATGATTCTTTACTCATCCTGGAGAATACGGCCCTAGCTCTCCTTCTTCTTCTGCAGTTGTAGTCCGCCAAGCGTTTTTACCCAAAACCTAAAGTAACTTTTACCTCCGGTCTAAAATCGGCGTTTTCTCTGTATCAAAATTAGTTTTTAAAATTCACTGACATCATATGTTCGATCGACGGCGCATTTCAAACGGGATCGAAAAATAACTTTTATCGCTCCATTGACTCTCATTCATTTTTTTGGTAGTGGGGGACCCATGGACCGGAAGTAGAAGGGCGTGACTTAGGCTCCCCATAGCCTATATAATCTATATAATGTATCCAACATGTGACATTATTATAAAGTATACATTTAAAAAGATACATCACAGAAATATATAATATTGTTTCACTTTTTATTAGAAAAGAAAGAGTAGGTCAGGAGCTCTTTGATTGTCTCGAAAGTGGACACAGCTCAGAGAGCTCCAGCCTCACATACCAGTGCTGCTGTAGAAGGCAAGCCCAAAGGAAGGCTGGAAGTCTTCAATAAAAAACTGAGAGAGCACAATCTCATCAGTCCTTAATGAATCGTTCCCATTCTTCCAGTAGAGCATTAAGTCGTTCTCATTGTAAGCATCTTTAAGAGAGGAGAGAAGGAACAATGGGAGGAGAGATACATGTTTCGCTCTTGGAAAAATCATGGCTGTTTTTCTCAGAGGAGAGGAGATTGTTATGAACTGGACGTCTGCCTTTCCTCTAAGATCAAGCTCCATGATGTGAAAGTGTAAAGACTGAGAGAAACAGCACGGAAAATAAATAAATAAAAAACTCTCTGACATTTGAATAAGACTGTAAAAAATACCTTTTATGCTTTATATCTAAAGGATAATAATCTGCAGTTTCTTGCAAAAAGTATTCCTACCACTTGAACCATTCCACATTCCATCAGGTTAAAACCCAAATTTAAGCCATAGGAATTTTATGTGAAAGACCAATACAAAGTGGTGCATCTTAGTGAAGTGGAAGAAAAGAAGAACGTTTTTAACAGCTATGCACATCTAAACTTAAATGTTTGCCCTTAACTCAAGCTCAGTTAGATTGGACAGAGACTCTCTGTGAGCGTCAGCTTTCATGTCTCGCACTGATTCTAAACTGAATTTAGAGCTGGACTTTTAGTGGGCCACTCTAACTCAGTCATTTTAGAATGAACAACTGAACAGTGCTCTATGAGATCATCAAAATTTTGGAGATTGCTTAAGACCTTAATAAATTATTTTATTTCTCAGCTGTGTTTCTTGGTCCTCATGGTGCGGTTAAACAATGTTTACTTGCAAACATTAGAGGTCTTCAGAGAACAACTGGACTGAGGGGTGTCAGATTACAAGAGGCTGATGTACTTTCACTCTTCAAATTTCCTAAAAAAAATGGCTTTTTGTTCCACTACTAAAATATGCATTACTTTTTGTTGGTCTATCAAATAAAGCCATTAAACTACATTGAAGCTTGTAAGAAGTCCAAAAGGTGTCTGTGAAAATTTACTCCAAAGGATTATACTGATAGTTAAAGTTTACATATTGATACTGTTCAGCTGCCATATGCACCAAGATAGCTGAGCATTCTCTGGCCCACAGCTTTAAACCCAAAGCTATGTGTTGTATTAGGCTAACGGTTGTAAAATGTGTTTAATAAGATAACTAATAATTGTATTATGTTTGTCTGTAAAAAGCATTTGATCTCCAAAAAGTGCTTTAGGAGGTGCTGTTCTCTCTACTTTTGCTGATACTCACAGCTCTCCAGCTCCAGAGAGCAGTTCTGTGTGTCCAGAGGAAAACTACTGAAGTCCATCGAGCACAGAGCAGTCACGGTGATCCTAAAACACAACTTAAGGTTACATAAACACCCATATAATTAAAATAATTTGGAATGTTCACCCTAAAGGAGCAACGAAGACATTGTGTGTGAGTTTATCTGTTCTCCCTTTTAGTTGCACAGTTTGTGGAGCCAGCAATACAATACCATACTGTTAACATCTGCAGCTAAAATCAATATGATAACAGTGATAAATAGTTTTCTTCTTCCACATGTTGCTCTCCCACACTGCTCACTACATCCAGCCTTTGTGTTGTTGGTTTTTTGTTATGTTTTTATGTTACACTATTTGAAGTGAAAACATGGAACAACTAGTTTGGATCAACTATAAGCACCTTTACAGACTTGGGCTATTATCAATATTATTTATTTATTAATTTATTGGTAAATTTCCAAAATCACAGTATGGGTGGGATTGTTACTTTTACATCTAAGGATCCATTTTGGGGATGAAGTTGTCAATAAATTATGTTTAAATTTCAAAATTTGAATGAATATCATTATTATTTTAATATTCAGCTATACAGCTACAATTGTGAATGCAATTTTTATAGTGAAATACCTAATTTGATTATTAGTGGGTTTTATTTTGATAGCAATTTTTATTTTTTTGTGGGACTTCGATGTCAAACAATAATAGCCAAAAGACTATGATCATATAGGTTTCATTTTATTGTGATGCTGCAACAAATACCACAAAATATTGTGTTAAAACCTCAATCTTCATCAGCCATCTTTAGTAGTGATGCTTAAATCCCTGCGAAAGAACACATTATTACAGTATGCATATTTGTGAGCAGCCTACCAGAATGAGCTCTTTTTTTTTTGGTGAATATTTTTTTAAATAATATGTCCATCATATATATATATATATATATATATATATATATATATATATATATATATATACCAGGGTTTGAATGTTGGCTGACCTACTACAAAATTATGACAGTACTTAAATAGAGCCTGTTTGACAACATAAAGTGGGATAAAATATCTAAAAAAGCAAAACAGCATGCCACACTCCAAAGAATTTCAAGAACAATTAACAAAGTCCTTCTTTTAGACTGGAAAGGGTTGCAAAGTATTTTCTATGGTGTTGAGACTCTAGAGAACCACAGCAAGAGTTATCAAAAAATGTAAAATAAAGAAGGAAAACATTGCAAGCCACCATCCAAGTCACAAAACAAGAACAAAATCCAAACCAGTGCAGGCCTCACTTACCCACACAAACTCAGACTATGCAAAGATGGCACCTATGGGAGACTTCCAAGGCATATTCTACTGCTGGTCAAAGGGAAGATGTCTGCAAAATAACATCTTTATGATCCCAAAGTCATTGGGGGAAATATCATGTGGATTGATTTGAAGCAAGTGGGATATTTATTTGTTAAAGACCCCGCATGCCACATCCAAGGACAGAATTTAAAACATTTGTGCTTGTCTCACTACCAACTAAAGAGGTACTAAACAATGCCTGTTAACTTGCTGGCATAAGAAGTAAATCAGTAGGTGTCAAATAAATGTTAAAAAACTAAAGTAGAGGAATAACATGTCGAGTTGTGGGTCTGGGTAGTTATTAAAAAGAGCAAATAGCCAATGTTTTGTTGGTAATGTTGGTGCAAGCCATTTAGTTTCAACACTGTGCTGTTCTTTTGTAGCTGGCTTTTCAAGATTTTTGTATTTCTATTGACTATGTTTTAAACACAATTTCTATTAACTAATGATTTTTACTGAAGGCTATGCGACAAAAGTGAATATTATGTGGGATGGTCATTCAGTTATTTTAAATTAGTCTGGTACTGTCATATTTACTCTGTCAGATGACCCACTTGCGAATCTGAATCTATAAATGTGTTTGAGTGTATGTATGTAAAAGGTTAATCTATCACGGAACATGTTGCATGTTTTTGCCTGGTTAGGCAACAGTAGGATGAGTGTATGATAATAAATTCCCGTCTATATAGTGAGAAAAAGGTTTCTATCTGAGGGATAACAGCTGAGCTTAGTGACTAAAAGCTTTTTTACCTGACACTGTAGAGAATATTTCCATCTGGAAAAACCCTCAGCATTATGTTCTCCATAGTCGTATCATGGATAAAAGAGCGCTTTGAATGGACAAAAAACACATCTGGAACCCAAATTTTCTTAACGAGGCGTGCGTCAAAGGTTCGACTTTTATTGCTGCTTGAAGGGAAAGCCAGCCGATCATCCTGCCAGTAATGCCTCAAGTAAAGGGTCATGGTAAAGTCCTGAAGAACAGTGGAGAGAAGTAAGAGAAAAAAAAATCATAAATAGGATCTAGGCTAAACAGTTTATTTCAACTAGAGGAATCACATTGGTGCATACCATGTTTACTTCTGATATGCTGTCAATACTTTCCACCTGGACATCTATTCCAACTGGAAGAGCAGAACCTGCAAAAATGTAGAAATAAAGAAAGCAGACTTTAAGCTGTTTTGAAATATAATACTCTCAAAATTATCCATCTTTTCATCTAACAAAGTTAAGTCAAAAGCATGCACCTAACTTAAATGTTTTCAATGAGACTCAGTTCTATTTGCAGTGAATGGAGTATCTGTTTCGGCCAGTTGACTGTAATAAACTCATCATTATGGACCCCAAATCAAACAAATTTACTTTAAGCACCTCCTGCTGGGAAAAAATAAATAAATACTGGAGTCCACACTTCCACACAATGTAACATGCTTATATTTAATGTACATAATTTTTTTTCCCCTCTGAATTTCTCTATATCTAAAGACTGAAAAAAAAAAAAATTACAAACAGCTACAGAATTTCCCTCTATGACTTCAACTTCACTGTTACAAGGCACAAATATGTTTGCACCAAAACTACCTCCATAAATTCTATTCTATTCTAGTGGATGTGTTTTGCAGTATTTTTTTTTGGTATAAAACTGTGTATGTAAGATTTGTTTTAAAGTGTGAATGAAAGAATGCAATTTGTGTATTGTACTTTGGAAATCGAGGAGCTGTAACTGTTTTTGTTTCTGTATTTGTGTAGGACTGAAAAAATTGCTACTGTTATCATGTAATGAAATTGTCTTTGAGTTCTAGTTAGTTATTTCCTTACTTAGTTTAAATTATTATTTTGATTAATTTCTTGGCATTTTGTTTTTACATTTGGCACTTCGTTGTTTCCATATTTTCGCCTTTCTGTCCTTATATGATTTCAACTTTTGTTTATTTAATGCTTTACCTTTTATTTATGTTTCCTTATTTTCTCTTTTTCTTAGTTATTTATCCTTTTTATGATATTTTCCCCACTTATTTCTCTTTTTAGTATTTATCTCCTCTTGTTCAGTTTGTCTTCTTTTGTTCTCAAGTGTTCTCTTGACTTCCTCTTAGATCTCTTCTTAGATACCTTATCTTTAGTTACTTTCTAGTTTACCCTTCTTATTATTTAGGATATTTTTCTGTTTCTTCTCCTGTTCAGTCCTTTCTTGTTTTCCCCCTGCCATACTGCGCCCTGACCCAGTTCTTAATTGTTTCCACCTACTCACTCCCTCACCTGCATCTGCTTTCTCTAATTGGTTTTCATGCTTTCAGCGTCACTCCATATTCCTCCCTAACATATTTAAGCTTCTTGATTTTTCGCCAGCTAGTCATCACTGACTACTGGTAGAGCAAAGACCAAGATTCCTTGTGAATAGAACATGTGCAGAACACAAATTAATGTTCCTTTTGATGGGGATATTGATGCATACATTTACATGACCAAATATTGGGGTTGGAAAAGGAGTACCCCAGGGGTAATATTTGGATTTTTAAAAATTCGAATATGAGCATATTTGGGTTTTTGCGGGTGTTTACATGGCAGTGTGTGACCGGGTTATTGCTAATATTCCGGTTTAGAGTGGTTTATTGGCTGCATGTAAACGCAGTGATTGCTTCAAGTTCCGAGGTCTCTCTGATTTTTGCCCTGCTGTCAAGTTTTGTAACTCTTTTTCTGTTAATTAAAATCTCAACTTCTCATCCTGCTGCATTTGGGTCATATTTCAACAACCAAACATGACAGCTACAGAATTTTCCTCTTTGACTTGTTACAAACACCTTTGCACCAAAAGAAACCTCCATATTTATTGTCCTACAAGAAGGAAATTTAGCTGTAATAGCAGAAAGGTGACAGGTAATATAATCATTTAGATTTACAACAGAAAAGTATAAAATAACAAAATAATAATATACTGTATATAGACAGAGGACCAAAGTGTAAAACCAAAGTACTATGTAGTGGCATACTCAGACTAAAATGTGCAACTGATTAGACTAATAAAAAAAATAATTTACCTGTTTAGATGTTTTTTACGAGAATTTAAAAAATATATAAACTGTGAAAAACAGATCTTCAAACAACAGCAGCAAAATTACTTGAAGTGACATGAATTGCAAATTACAGCAGGGATGTAAACATTGTTAGGTTTGTTGGAAACACTTCTGCTTGCAAAGTATTACAGTTGCTGGGATAATGTTCTTTCATGGACATACAGCAGTTATACAGCAGTCTGTCACAGAAGGAGATTGCAGTTCAGCAATATCTTCATGCACGGGAGAGACGTTGTCCATTAGTGATGTTATGTTAGGAAAGAGTCCTTCTGTCTCCCACCACCAACACTGTTTTTAGGGGACACCCTTTAACATAGCTGGCCCTCTCAATAGGCGCTTAGATGCTATAAATGCCCAGACACTGATCAATTCATATAAATCACAGATGATATATAAGTGATAGACGTTAGGTTCTAAAGGATGATACATCAGTGTAACGTGTGACCTATTTTTCAGTAAAAAACGGAAACTTGTCTAATCCTAGAAATGTGCAAGAATCTCTTTTTAAAAAAAATTGATGAGTTACATACTGTAGTTAACAACCTGCATGGATTAATTTTTTTTTGTTTTTTTTGTTTATGTACTCTAGCAGTTTATTTTAGCTTGAGTTCTTCCATAATCCTGCATACAGCAAAAAAAATAAAATAATCAGTGCTTATAACAATCCCATCAGTGAGACTTTCAGTTTACATGACCTGAGTAAACCCTTGACGATACGGGAAGCAAATGCTAAATGTACAGAAAGGCAGGATAGCAAAAAAGGCTGGAGGAGTTAAAGCTGGTTTAACTAATGATGTCAGAAATGCAGCCAATAGGTGGAAAATCTATGTAAAAGACATGAAATACGGCATAAATTATGCATTAAATCTGAAAGTTTTCTCGTAATGGTTGTCATGCCATATCAAATTATCATCTAATAGAACATGTGCAACAATGATGTGCATTTGCACATGCAGTTTTCGAAGTGCCATTACCTAATGAGGTTAAATGCTCCCAACCGCAGTGTACAACTGCAATTTAATAGTGAAGTGGATTGGATTATATTTTGGACAGAAGGGGGTCCACACACTATGGTATTTTTGATCAGCAGCAAAGCTCTGTAGCTGAAATAACAAAGCAGAGGCAAAATGCAAATATAAGAGTGTTATTAGTGAAATTCTATAAACTGACATAAAAACTCAAGGCAAGGCCAGGCAATTTTATTTGTATAGCACCCTTTCAACACAGGGCAATTCAAGGTGCTTTACGTGATTAAGACTGGTTCACAGCATAAATCAGTTCGATGATTAGAATACAACTGAGCAGTTACAATAAGAAACCAAAACTGTAACCACACAGATCTTAGGGTCACATCAGAGCTTTATTATAATATTTATGTAATTGGATTTCAGCAGTCAGTTGACTTGTTCCGGTTGTGTTCTTTTTGTCTGAGCTGCTTGATTGTTACAAGTCTTAGTTGCGTTTGTTTAAGTCATGTCTTTTTGTCAAGTGAGCTTAAAGTACAGATACAATATTCAAAGGCCAAAATAATTATTTTTTTGTTTGTTTTACAAATCAAAATAATTTGTGATGAAAAATAATTCCCTAAATCATTATAGACAGGGGGTGGGGGGTTGTCAGTCCTTCCAACCACTGAACGTTTTGTTTCACACAACAGTTCCCACCGGCCAGGTGGATGTTTCATGCCTGCTTTAACAACCAATGATTTAAAGCAGTTTTATCTGACTGTATGATTATGTGATTCCAATAAACATTCTTCTGTCAGTAGAAGGTCACCCAGAGGTATATTATTTTACAGAGGGTCTTACTATGTCACATTTCATGTAAGTCAGCTGACCTAAATAAATTTTGGAATCAACTAAATTGGGAATAAAGTGTAACACATGGTTTTCAGATAACAAATTATAAAATTTTTGAAATTGTTATGACCATTTATCGACATAATTCATAAAACCTACTTGCCTTTAAATGTAAATAAACTGATATGGACTACCAGAGTACCGTACATGGGTAGAAAATGGTTTAAATACATGAAAGAAATGAAAGCAGGAAGAGATTAAAAGCATAACATGAGGTTACAATTTGGCAACGGACTGACCTAGAATCTTCCTAAAAGTAAGTCAAAATTTACAGTGTTGACCTTTTTTATAGCATCTGGAATGTATTCTGGCATGCTGGAATATGAGATTGTAGGGTCAGATCTTGGCTGCTGGGGAAACATAATTGTCTTAAATTATTAGTCCTTGTGGTTTTAGCAAAATTCCTTTTTTTGTTGCTGTTGTTATGGATCCTGACAGTGTACAATCATTCAGAAAGACTTTTTTAATACAATTCTCAGATTTATTTTGTCATTCAAAATGTATACAGCACTGAATACTCAAAAAAAGTAGTAGGCTGAAGCAATTAGCTTAAAAATGCCTACTTCGATATTCAATGCACTATACATTTACACAACAAAATTAAATGGAAGGTCCAAATTATATTAACTTTAGATACAAACAAGTCCTTCCTGGGCTGAGTAGATATCGATTACTAAAGATGCAATCATCAGTTTTAGTCTTTAGACTTTTCAAAATTTACAAGGAACAGCATTAAATACATAACACAATAGCTGTTACATTTATTACACGTTTGTTAAATGAACCAGAACAACGAAAAATACAATTCCAATACAATTCATTTACAATTTCTTCTCTATATAATAGTTAATTATTAAATCTTTAAGCTTTCTTTTAAACAGAAATAATGAAAAAACTTTTAGCTCATCCTCTAAAAAATGTATTTTGTGTTTGTTCGCGCTTTCGGTTTTGCAAACATAAATGGTCCTCTCAGTTCATATGGAGTGCTTTTTATTATGTATGATTTCTGGACACAATCTAGGACCATATTTTTTTAAATTGTATACATTAAATTGCAAATTTTAGAGTCAACTAAGTCATTAAGTTTCAAAACTTTGGAGCTGATAAACAGGTTATGAGTATGTTGATTGTAATCGACTTTATTAATAATGCTTTTGTAATATAATAATTTGATGTATTGTCGTTTTATCGGTTTTCCCCCATATCTCAGCACAGTACGTCATATATGGCAGTATCACATATTATATAGAATATGCAAGGACCAAGGGCATAGCATGTGCATATTTATAAACTGTTCATCAAAGCCTTCAGTAAAATCATACAGTAAGGGATTAGTATTAGCAGATAAGTTTATACTTATAACATTAATTGCAATACTCTAAAAACCTTACAGTATATCTAATAATTAAGTTTGCAAAATACATTGTACATGAAAATTGTTAACTTTTCCTGAAAGTTGGCAAAGGCCCAGAATTAGTAACACAATTTAGATTATTTTCCCTGCACCACTCTAGTCCGTAGTGATGGTCTCAGGCATCAGACTATCTAGGTCAAAGATGTTTTTTTGTGTGAGACGCTGCTTGTTTGGTAGACAAAAACAATCACCCATATTTAGTTAACTACGTTGTTTGGAAAGAAAATATTTCATTAAACAAAACAAGAAAAATATTGGGATTTAAAATGGTGGATGGACCGGTTGAAAGGTGTAGCTTAAAAGCAGCTTATTTGTGGCTTTTAACAGTAGACCTATGCTACATGAACAATATATAAATAAACTGCACCTTATTAAAATGAACGTTCTTACCTCCAAAGCCTGGACGCATTGCAAAGTCATGATCTTCAATCCGAAGTAGCTGCTCAGATTTAATTAGCAGGGACTTTGTGCTGTCCAGTTTTTTCATCTTAAGATCAACCCGTCTGGAAAAAAAACCCCAAAAGACCAAATAAAAGCTTAGTGGTCCTCTCTCTAAAGACACTCTAAACTGAAGCAGCTTCTGATAGGGGAGCGAATGATGGCTAATTGCACTTTAGCTCTGATTATAACCAAGAGCCTTGGCCCAAATAAAATCAGTTACATTCAGGGTGCTGGCACTTGTAATTGGGTCAAAGATAATATGGGGATGCTCTTTTATCTGCATCCTGGGGTGATTAGTGTCTTCCTAGAAACAATCCAAAGCTGGCTTTAATAACCTGAACAACATTTCAGAGCAAAATGTACCTCCACAGTCACACAATTCACTGCCTATTCTGACCTTGATCCATGAGCAGTATATTAAAGAAGTCACTGGGATAATTTATGCAAGCAGATCTGATAACCACCATACAGAAGAGACAGGGAATAAAATAGTTTTACTAGGAGAAATAAGAAGAATCTTACCCTCCATGCTTTACTTTACTGCTCTCTCCAACATAGACCTCTTTGTGTCGTTTCTTGTTGGTGAAAGGGCTGCTGTTGAGCTGGGTGACAGGCCACAGCCAGGCCAAAACAGTCAGTCTCAAGGCCAGGAGGGCCAGTCTCATGGTTGAGCAGGGGATTCAGATGCGAGAGGAACCCAAATGTCCCTCTCAGTATTTCAGTGTCTTACCCAGACACAGCTGTCCCGGTCTCCTAGTGACATGTCCATGTCCCAGGGGCACTCATTCTATCCTTCCAGGTGACCACCAAGTCATATCTGCCTTATCTTTCACTGTCGTATCCCGTAACATGGCAAACATCAGTAGAGATATCCAGCAGCTCAGCGCCAGTGCACGAGCATTCTCCTGGCTGAATTTGTTTGTCACTGTGCCATCCCTCCGCTTATGTGTCCTGACGCAACATGTTGCTCCGACTCCCCCCTCCATCCCCACCCCTCTGATTTAAAACCAAATATCAGTTTGTTCCCATAATAACAAAGGAATACCATTAATTCCTCTCTAATCTTCTTTTCTGTGGGTGGTGAAATCTTTCAGTAACCTACAAACTGGAGACAGTGCAGCACGGGGACAGCGCATAACACAAACACCAGTTTCATCATCGTACAGCCCAGATAAAAAAATAAAAAAAAACACGCTGTAGCCTAGTTTCATACGTTGCAGGATTTTCCAACACTAAGTTGCGCTTGGCTGTGGTGAGAGGACACAAATGATCCCATCAAGAGCAGTCAGATGTGAGCATATGTTTGCCATGGCTTCAGTAAACACAAAACTTATGGCCTCTGGTTGTTTAGCATCTAAGCCTGATCATATGACCCCACAACCGTTCCTGTTTCATCTAGGATCAGAGAATTGAATGATGTTCAACTGAAGACCTCTTTTTATTTACTTAAGTTACTTTCTGAGATTGAAAAATGATGAACTGATTGCATTCTGGGTAAATACCACAGTGCTTTTAAAGCAAGATTCACCAAAGTCATTCAATAACACACACTCACACACACATATACACACAAAAGCCCATCAGCTTCTCTCCTGCTGATAAGCATATGACAGGAAAGATGAAACCACAGAGCATTTGGATTGCTGTATATTAAAAATCTGTTCGTTGATTTGCCCCACTTAGAATTTCCAAGCTAGGTTAGTGATAATCAGGGTTTAGAATTTGCAGCACTTATTAAAAACAGCAGCCAGTCACAACACACACAGCATATTTGCTCTTCCAGATGCTGACTAATGGTTCTCTTTCTTTACTTTGACATTTTAAATCCATATTACAAAGCTATTTTACATTCTGAGATTCTGTTTTTTGATTAAACACTTAAAAATATGTGACGTAACTCCATACATGCATAACATTATTAAGGGTCACTACATATGTTAAACATCAAAATTGTAACATATGTACATGCAAAACTCTGTACATGTTTTGCATGTGACACTGAAGTTTGAAAAGTATGAAAAGATTAAACGGTGCGAGAGACAATGTAGAAATAAAGACAATCAAGTCATTATGACAAAGGTTTAATGTGGAAATAATGTGTCCTCCAAAGGAGAAATGGCACGAGAAAATATGCTTAAGATAAATCCAAAAGTTCTGCAGACTCTGAAACAGAGCTGCAGTTGCATTGATATAACTCAGCATGGCCGGGATGGCACTGGTGGCATGCTCCCTTTAATCTGGGATTAAAGTTGAATGAGGGCGGAGATGAGCAGCGCCATCTTCAAGAATCAGGCACGTGGATCTTGGTGCATGCAAACATGTGACCCTGCAGCTGCAGAACAGCTGTTCACATTTGGACCTCACATTTTATCTGTGCTCTGTAAACGTCATCAAACAGTAATAATATTCTATTTTACATATGTTTTGTCATCCATTCATCATCTTCTGATGCTGTTTGTCGGGTTGGGATTATCCAGAGGCTATCCCGACTCTCACAGGTCAATTGATTTCTGAAGAATCTTTTAAAATCATATAACTGATCAATTTCACATATAAAGTTTTAATAAAAGAATTGTATAGCAATACAAAGTCCAATTTAACACATTTTTAAAGAAAAGATTATCATTTTTACCTTTTATTCACTTTGGCTACCAAAAAGAAACAACATCTTCTATATTTATTCATACTAAAACGTATCTCTTCTGATCTTTTTTATGTTGAATAAACATTTATTTTACCTTAGCTGTTATGGTGTGGGCTCATTTTGCGATAACAAAAGAAAGAAAGTGTTTTTAGCAAACTATTTCCAAAGAGGTGTTAAGTGTTGTGTCCTGCACCACGAAGCTAGTTAAACTTTTACCTGCTGTCTTAATTAGTTCGTGTTTCATTCGAGTTAGGAAGGATGTAAAGAGGAATTACACAGAAACAGCTCACTGCACACCACTGTGTTTTCACACACAAGCCTGTCAAAGACTGTTACAGGTTCAACACCTCAGTGGAAAGTGCCTGACATGGCAGAAACACAAGGATTTATCCTCATGCTGCTAATTTTCTCAGGGAACCTTTTATGGACTAATTCAAAAGGTATGTAATGCTTAGCATGTGTTCTTATAGTTCCCCTAAGAGTGTTATTATTTATTTGTTCTGACATGCTGTATTCATGAACATAACAGCCTAAACAGTGTGGCAAATCTATAGAGACTGGTAAAAGTAGAATTCTTAAGTCTGTAAAATTTAAATTGAGAAGAAAAACTGTTAATTGCTGAAACCGAACATAGAAACCAAATCAGCACAAATGCACACTGGAGGTAAACAAGAGCAAAAGAAAACAGGAAAAAGAAACAAGGAGCTAACTAGGTTCAAAGAATTAGCTAAAATATTGAGTAAAACCTATGGAAATAAAACAATTCCCTTGAAAGAAAGGTGATTCAGATTATAATCAAAGGGACTTGTAGAACTGTTTTTATGACCTTCTCATAAATATAGGATGAATGCTTGAATTTGCCCATCAAAAAATATATATTTTTTGTTTCCTCAGTGAAATGTTGTGAAATTTAATCAATACCAAAACTGTGTTCTTGAATCTCCATTGTAATTGCATGTTTTCAGTTTTGCTCTCAGACTTGAACGTCACTTGCATCATCCAAGAAGACTGTGTTCTGCCATGCAGCTTTAGACCCACGGGCACAGTGGTAATCCACTGGTACAAGCAGCAAATCCCTGTTCACAGCTACTACTACCACAAAGATCAGTTCGGACTTCAAAACAAGCACTTCAGCGGCAGGACGTCGTTGTTTAACTCCCACATCCCTCAAGGCAACGCCTCACTGCTTCTCAAGAGGGTTAAAGTTCAGGACAAGGGCAGGTACAAGTGCTACACAAGCACACGGAAAGGCAACCATGAGATGTTTGTCAACTTGGAGGCAAAAGGTTTGTACAGTTTGTCTAGTTCTTTCTTTGTTGAATTATCTTTCCCTGCTGTAATAGTTCAAAGATGTACATGTTAATAATTTTAAAAGGTCACAGTGATGAGTGATTTTACCAATATATTACCTCAAGGCCATTGTGGTTAGGTGTAACATTTTGCACTTCTTTCCACAATTTTCTCAGCAGACTGGGGCTTTGTTGTGTCAGAGATTTTAGAAAGACCTGAGAACTAATTGATTCATCTTTTTTGAGGATTAAAATACATCTGAACAATTATACATGTTAAATACATGCTAAACAATGATTTAAACAATGATTTAAACAATGATTCCCTGAAATGTTAATTACCAAAATAGAGGTACCAGGATATAATTCATTGGACCCCCCCCCCCCCCCTTACAGATTTCTTATGGCAATACGTTTTTGTGAAAGTTAAATATTTCAGCAGTTTTCAAACAGAGCTGTCATTTGTTTGTGAAAAACAAAAAGGTATCCATACCAAACTTGCCCTATGTTAGTATTTCCCCCCTTGTAAGTAAAATCATGAAAAAATTGTAATTGACCCAATTTTTTGGTCAAATTTCTCCAGCCTCACTCAGATCAGATTACTGCCAGATGCCTAGAATCAGGAAGTGATTTAAATAGAACTCATATGAAAACACACAGTGGGGTAAATATCTCAAAAAGAAAAAAAATTTATGCTATGATCTACCGTTTAAAACAACACCAAAATATAGTAGTCTAGCAAGGTTTACAAAGCCAATTCTAAGGCTTTGAGACTCCGGTGAACCACAGTGAGAGCCATTGGTCACAAATAGAGAAAACATGAAACAATGTGTAGAAGGGCCTGTATGAAGGGCATCAACAATACATCCAGTGGGAGACAAATTAACCTGAAGCTTGTGAAAAGGCTTTTAGCATGTTTCCATTAGTATTCTTGACCATTTGTATTTTAAAGTGAGCTCCAGGTCTTTGAGGGAAGGCATTCTTGTCACTTGCCCAGTCCTATTCTCCCTCCATGGATTCTTTGCCAGATTCCAGTTGGGACTTCGCTTGGCCACTTCAAAACATTGAAAATTTTTCATGCATTTTGGCTTGCTTTTTCCTTACCGCATTTACCGTGTGGTTCGGTACTTTGTTATATTAAAATGCTCAATATTGCACAAAATCCTTTTTTTTTTGTCTGTAGACTACCAGATTCTGTTGAAATTCTTGATGTTTTCTCAGTTTTTATGAGCCTCTCACTTTCATTAGTTCTTCCTGTCCCAGTTAAAAAAATAATCCCAAAGCATTATGCTACCACTGATATGCTTGACCACAGGAGGATGTTGAATCCTTTTTCATTTTATACACAAAATTAAGCCTTCATCATTGTGACCAAACAGTTCTGTCTTAATTTTATCTGATTACAAAACAGACGATCAGATTTTCTTCTTTGCCCAGATGAGTTGTTTAAAAGGCTATTCAGACTATCAAGTGTAATACTGGGAGATCTAGCGTCCTCCTTGGTGTACATTCATGGAAAACCATTATTATGCAGTTTTGTTTGGACTGTCTGCTTTTAGATATTGCCACTGGCATTGCCCAACATTTTCAAGATGGCCTTGGTTGGGATCATTGGTTTCTTTTTTTCCCTCTCTGAGGATCTCCCTTATTAGTTCAGCCTATAGGTGTATTTTGTTGAATCTTAAACTTCAACAAAGATGCTCACTGCACTTATTGTAAATTAGTGTGGATTTCAGAGATACTCTTTCACTCCAACTGTTAGTCACACATAGCAATTGTATTTCAATCAAATCTATGACACATTAAGCTGTCATAGTTTGACAGTTATTCTATATTCTTTGCAGTCAGAATAAAAATCTTCAAGCCCAACAAAATTACCTTAGATTTAATTATTTTCAAAGTATGAATAATTTAGTGCTTACTCGTGAATAACTGAAGATCTTTATCCTAAGTCTGACATTTCCAGACCCAGCATGTTCCATAAGAGGTTGAAAGAACCCAAAGGATAAAAACAAGCACCTTTGCTGTAATCTCTTCATTTCTCCTGTTATCTGGATGAGAGTATCGGTTAAGAACCAACTTCAGACACGAAGCAGAAAAAGTTTTCCTTTAAAAAACTCTGTGCGTTCATTCTCTGAGTTACATTTAAACTCCTCACTGGTGTCAGATGATAGCTTCTAGGATTGTGAATAATATATTCACAGATCTGAAAAATAACTTAATTATGGCATTCCAACCTGCAAGTTGGATTAAGGTCAATTAACCTGAAAACTGTGCAATTCCAGTTACCTGCACATATCTTGGTACATCTCTAGTTAGCTATACAGGCTAATTTATATTGTGTGTTCATTCTTTATAAACTGGTAAGAGTAAGCAGCTTGGTATATCCCTATTCCTCCTGGAATTAGCTTTTTTGCTGGATCCTGAAACCCAGTTTCCAGCTGTCACAACTTATTTGATATAAAAATCTTTTTTACAAGAGGGTTGGGTTTTGTCTATACTATATGTTATACAGGATTTAATGTGTTTTGAATTGCATTCTAATTAATGTATTGAAAAAGAAACCTGAAAGAATATTTTGATTTTATTTATTGAAATATGCAGCTAAGAAAATAGATTGGTTCACTATTGAATATGTTTGTACACTGTAAGCAGATTTTGTGGTTTGTTTTCACTTTAGAATTTTGTGGAGGAAAGGTTCAGCCAATAGCTAACAGTCTGTATAAAGTTCATGTTGGTTATCTGCCCCATTAACCTACTGCAGAAGGAGAGAACGAGGGCACTGAAGGGCAGCAGAAAAGCACCATTAAAAGGAGATTAGACTAAAAACTGTTGTTCTGCTAAAAGCTAGCCATGAAACGCATCACTAAGCTCTAAGAGTATATATTAAATCTTTGTCTGCCCTTCTTTGCCTTTCTGCCCACATCAAACAACATCCTTTTTATTTCTGACTTCCAAAAACTGCACCATAGGACCTATGAAAACTCATATTTTTTTATTCTCCTTCTCACCTAGCTCCCATCCAGTCGGTAACCATAGAGATCAGCAACGAGGTGGTCACTTGCACCTCTCACAACATTTACCCCATGCCGCAGGTAATCTGGGCCACGGAGCCCCCCTCAGCTCAAGAAGCTCTGGAAAATTCCACCATCAGGACCACAGATCACAAGGGCCTGTTTAATGTGGAGAGCATGCTGAGAATTGTGGGTAATATATCCGACCGTACATTTGTTTGCTCCTTCATGTCTGCAGACAGAAGCCAGGTGTGGATAGCCTCTCGAAAAAACCAAGGTGCATTCTGGAAATCATATATAGATCAGTCATAAAGAGACTAATTTTTTCATAAATAAAAGGCAATTAACACTATATTTATTTTATTTCAGAGGATATAACACATGAAGAGGGACAGCCATTGTCAATCTCTTGCATTGCTCCTCAAATTCTTCAGAATTTTTCCTTTACATGGACCATCTCCCCTCCTGAGGATCAGAGTCTGATCTTGAAATACGACCATAGAACGGGACAAATGGTCAACCTGTGGGAGGGCCAAGCTATACTTGATCAGGACCTGCTTCTGCAAGGGGATGGATCACTCCTCCTCAGCAAGCCAGACAATCTGGAACAATCTGGAACGTACACTTGCACCTTCTCAGGTTTGCAGAGCAGGCACATTGTTCAGACCAAAGTTAACATCACTGTTGCATC
This sequence comes from Apricaphanius iberus, assembly GCA_028564705.1. Classification (NCBI taxonomy): domain Eukaryota; kingdom Metazoa; phylum Chordata; class Actinopteri; order Cyprinodontiformes; family Aphaniidae; genus Apricaphanius; species Apricaphanius iberus. The sequence continues at coordinate 2,525,049 of JAPXFQ010001473.1, forward strand.
AGTCAGTGAGTTTTTATATTTTTTTGTCTTTTTCTCTCTATAATCAGATTGTTTATCTCATTTTACTCCTGCAGTCAGTAAGATATTGCATCTTAGTAAAAGAAATGTGCATTGCAGGTGTTGACAGAAAGCGCCAGCAGAGGTCGTGGTGGAGCACCGCAGCATCTGCAGCTTTTGTGTTATTCACAATTTTTCTAGGTCTGCCACAGTGCCTTAGACAAAGAGGTATGTATGCAGTTAAATCTAAATTAAATAATACCGTAGCAGATTTAGATTTAAAGTCTTATTTTAAGTTTACCACCTTGTTTCTTCTGACTTGAGGAAATATTAATATCTTGGAGTTTCCAAGCCAGTCCTGACTTAAATCTGATAGAGAATCTGTGGAGGAAGCTAAAGATCATTGAGATGCCTAGGCAGCCTTACAACCTAAAACACTTGGAACTCATCATAAAAGAAAAATTATTCAAATATCTGTAATAAAAAACATTCAAAACAGTGGTTAGACGTTAAAATAAGTAATTGATCGCTTTAATGACAATAAAGATTTTTCCTCAGAATATTGAGAAGGATATAAATAATTTTCAAAATGCTGTTTGAATCAAAATGTAAATAAAGCTGATCTTTTTTCCCCTCAAAAATCATACTTCTTTTAAATAATTTTATTATCTTTTGAGAGATACCAGTCTCATTTCCTATCAGAAACAAACTTCTTGATCCAAAGAAATAACTTTTATTTAACAAATATGTATATTAATGGTATAGTATGTCCATAAAGGCATAAAGAAGTAAGTGCTATAAAAGAGTGGCTCAGAAACATTTATCCTCCTTCACCACAAAATAACATCAGCATGACCTGTGGCCCCACCTTGTGCTACTTGAAGCATAGAAATATTGGAAGAAAAAGAAATCAATTCAATTCAAAAATACTTTATTGATCCCAGAGGGGAATTAAGTAAGTAAATGTTGCAGCTCATCACTAATTCATTTTTCGAGGAGTTGTTGTAGAACATGATGGCTGTTGGAAAAAAGGATTTCCTGTAGCGGACTGTGTTGCAGCAAAACTGAAGAAGCCTCCGACTGAAGATACTGAAGATAAGATGTTGCTGTAGGATAGTCTCATGAAGAGGATGCTCATGGTTGTCCATAATCTTTTTAATTTTATGAAGAATCCTTCTTTGCATCATTATCTCCAGTTGTTCCACAGTTGTCCCCAGAACAGAACCATCCTTCTTTATCGGTTTGTTGAGGCGTTTTAAGTCCCTGGCTCTGATGCTGCTACCCCAACATATGATGGACGAAGAGATGACACTCTACCACAGACTTGTTGAAGATTTGCAGCATCTTGCTGCAAACCTTGAAGGACCTCAGCTTCCTCAAAAAGTACAGTCTGCTCTGTTCCTTTTGGTAGATGGCTTCACTGTTGATTCTCCAGTCCAGTCTGTTGTCCAGGTGAACTCTGAGGTATTTGTACTCCTCAACCACTTCCACTACTTCTCCCATGATGGAGACAGTCTTTGACTTATCCCTGATTCTTCTGAAATCTACAATCATCTCCTTTCTTTTGTTCACATTCAAGGTAAGATGATTGTTTCAACACCATGCCACAAAGCGGTCCACCAGCTTTCTGTATTCAGCTTCCATCTATGATACACCCGACAATTGCAGGGTGGTCTGAGTATTTCTGCAGATAAGAGGTGTCTGTCTTATACTGGAAGTCTGATGTGTACAGTGTGAAAAGGAATGGTGAGAGTACAGTCCCTTGTGGTGCTTCTGTGCTGCTGATCAGCTGGTTTGACACACAATCCTTCAGTCTCACAAACTGTGGTCTGTTTGTCAGGTAGTCATTGATCCAGCTGATTGTTGAGGCCTCCACCAGTGTCTTCAGGAGTTTCTGACAAAGCAAATCATGCTGAATTGTGTTAAATGCACTGGATAAATCAAAGAACATGATTCTCACAGTGCTGCCTGCTTTGTCCAGATGACAGTGAGTAGGTTGAAGCAGGTTGATGATGGCATCTGGACCTGCAGCCTTGTTCCAGTTCAATTTATCCAACTGCCTCTTCAACTGACTTTAAGAGAAAGACAGGTGAAAGATAGTCTCTTGACTTGGTCAAAGACAAAGTTGTGGAAGTAGAAGAGTTGAGATGGATGATAAAGCATCTGAGGTATGACAGGACAGGTATGGGTCAGAGGAGAAGGGGGTATATGTTGGGCTGGAAACAGGAGAGGAGGATGCTGAGCTTGTTCCTGAACTGAACCTATTGGAGAATTTGTTCAGTTCATTGGCCTTATCAAAACTTCCATCTATCTAGTCCTTCATGTGCTTTAAGCCTGTGATCTTTTTTCATTCCAGGCCAGACATCTCTTATATTGTTCCTCTGTAGTTTGTTTTCCAGCTTCTTCCTGTAAGCCTCTTTGCTGTCTCTGATCTTGACTTTAAGTTTGTTCCGTATACTCCTTAATAACTCCCTATGTCCCTTCTTGAAGGCTTTTTTTTTTCTTGTTCAGAAGTTCCTTCAGCTCACTTGTGATCCAGGGTTCGTTATTAGGGAAGCATCTCACTGGAGGGGATGATGTTGTCCACACAGAAGTTTATGTAGTCAGTCACACACTCAGTCATGGCATTGATGTCCTCTCTATGTGGCTGGCTAAGAGTCATCCAGTTTGTGGACTCAAAGGAACCCTGCAGGGCTTCTTCAACTTCATGTGACCATTTTCTAACAGTTCTCTTTATTGGAGGTTGCCTCTGAACAAATGATTTATATTCCGAGCAGAGAAAGACAAGATTATTATCAGATTGTCCAGAGGAGGTCTTGGTTTGGACATATAAGCATCCTTTACATTTGCATAAAACGAATCCAAGTACTTGTTTTCTCTTGTGGAGCAGCTGACAAACTAAATGTTTGAAGTGTAGACTAGAGCGAGGCATGAAACCTGTAAACATCCTTGTTGACATGGTTACGCATCATAACAAATGAGCAAAAGGTGAAAAATCAACAGCAAAAATCGTTCCAGCTTCACAGTCAATTTAAGCAGTCAATTGATTTGATGTGAAAATTTGAATTATCAAAGTTGTCTATAGGGAAAAAAATCTTTGTGCATAAATAAATATAAATACTCACCTTCCAATAAATAGTCTAACATTTCAACAACAAAAAAATATATTACAAAATATAATATCTTGTCAGTGTTCTCTTCTCACATCTCCCAAATCTGAGACTACAATAAGAATATATATGTATGAAAATATCCACATCAGTTCATTCAGTTTATTATTTTTTGCATTCATTCAGAAGTTAGATGTGCATCAATATAAAAGTACACATTGCTGACCATTTTAGAATAAATACATTAAGTAAATGTGCAGTTGTCAATTGCTAAGGAAAAAGTGTATGGGATTATGTATCAATGGGGGTTAGGGTCTGTGTGAAATAATGTTTAAAATAAATGTAATTTAAAACAAGGGGCAGAGCATCATCTGTTGTCTGTTCTTTGTCCTAATATGTCATTGCTGTCAGTAAATTGCTAGTATGAATTGTACTGACGACAGTGTGTTTGATATGTTGCTTTTTGCCCAAAAAAATGTAGTGCCTCAGTGAGTTTTTTCTGTAAATATAAAGTAAAAATTTAAAAAGTGCAAAAGCATAGAAAAACTCTATAGTCTGTATATTAAAATGATTATTGCTTGAATTGAGTGAAGTCAAGCATATCAACTGAGTCAATCAACTTGGAAAATAATACACAATGCATTAAACAATTGTGTGGGGGTTTAAATGTTCCAATTTTCAAAATCAAATTAAAACTATGAAATGATGAAACGAGATCATGTTTTTTTTGTTTTTTTCTAACACAGCCCTAGAGAACAGAAAAGCCTTGCAAACATTGAATGGCGCTGGGCTTGTTGAAGACGGACTTTGCAGAGATCCAAACTCTTTCGCTTCATGCAAAGTAGAACATCCTGCCGTTGAATGCAGTAGGCAGTCAGCACAATTAAGTGTTCTCCACGGATCAACAGAGAGCTGCAATGGGACTTTAGGACCTGATTCTGACAATGAAAAAGAGGAAATCCCACATGAATCCCCAGCCGAAGAACAGGAGACTCCATGATCTGAATGCTTTGAGAAGAATGGTTTTAAAAACGCTGGGCCTGAACTTTGTTTACCAGAAATCAGGCTCCCAACCTCAAATTTCAGGCATGCAAGCATCTGTTTAAGAATCAACAAGGCCTCTTTTAAAGAGATCCCATACATTTGACACTGATACTTCCTAGGGTTATTATTAGTTTATAGTAAATGTCTTACAATGTTACATTATGTAATTAAACTTGAAATGTATGCTTTTCCCTGTCTTGTCTTTAAAATGAAAATGAACCTCTTGTGCTTTTTTGAGTACAGTTCATTGCAAAACTACTGTTACAAAAGCTTTATACCTGGGGATAATCATAAGGCAACTTTTTACAACATTTTTTTTTTATTGAGTGTCATGGTTCAGTATTTGAGCTTCCTTTACTTTGATACGATAAAATACAATCCAGTTCACTCAATTAGTGTAAGAGTTCCCCTAATTTTAGTACACATTTGTCTAACTTAATCTAAGTATAAATGTGGCTTCTCTGCAAAAACCTCATACTTGATGGAGAGCATTAGTGAGCAAACAGCATCATAAAGAAGGAACATTGCAGATGGGCCAGGGAGAAAGTTGTGGAGAAGCATAAAGCGGAATTAGATTATGGAACAGCTGTAAATGTGATTCTTGAAAATGTGCTGTTACCTGAATTTACAGAATGGTTAAGAAGAGTTTTATCAGAAAAGAAGCTAAGAGGTCATCAATCTGAAGGAGCAGGAGAGATCCAAAGCTCAGTTGGGAGAACATCTGGATAGGACGACAATTTCTCATGCACTTCACGAATCTGGTCTTTATAAAAGAGTGGCAAGAACAAATCCACTGCTAAAAGAAAACCATAAGGAATTTCTTTTTATCATTTACCAGATGGGTGCAAAACGCGATGTATAATTTTTTCTGTAATAAACATGGTGGTGACAACATTATGTTGGGGGGGACGGGGGTGCTTTCCTCAGGAAGGAATACAAACATAAGCAGACTCAAAAGCGGGATGGATGGAGCTAAAATGGTAATGCTCTAAAAGAAAAAAAAAGAAAAAAGGCTGGATTAGAAAAATTTAGGTGGGCATTTACCTTCCAGCAAGACACCAGCCCTGAACATCCAGTAAAAGCAACATTTGAGCATGCTTGTGTTTAAGAATAGTCCAGTCAGATATAAATTCAATTGAGAATCCATGACAACATTAAAATTATTGATCACTCTAAAGTGACAAGCTGAAGTGAATAGGTTTAATAGAAATTATGATATCTGCAAAGCACTGATGATTGATATTCGGTTTTTATTATTGCATCTATGTTGAGGACACAGTAAAGCAGCTTTTTTCTGTGTTTTGTCTTTTTTTGCAGTGGTTTGACAAGAGTTATTAGACATTTAAAAATCATGCCCAAAGTGTTACATTAAACAGGAATAATTTAACCTTCTTCACAAATACAACGTGGCATCCCTGTAATTAGAACATATATCACTTGACAGAGACTCAAACAGCTTGTTTTGCGGTTTAAAGATGACCTGAGCCAATTTCCTTCTTAAAACGAGTTTGGCCATCTAAATTTAATCTGTAAACATCTGTGACGTGGGTCACATTATTCTAATTAAGCCATGATCAAATGTAAGAGCTGCTATTTGAACGCATCCATCTTTCAGTGACAGTTTCCCAGCTGTGTGCGGACGGAAAAGAAAGTTTGAGTTGAAAATATGAGAATGCATCACTTTGATTTGTAAAAAATAAAAGATAAATCAATACAGCCTAAGTATATTTAAAAAAAACTAACAGAACTTTCCCATCTGTTTTATTTTCTTTGTAGATTAGTGGCACATATCAGATTTTTTGCGTTATGACTCAGATTTCCCTGCAATTACAAGAGACGATCACACCTCCTCCCACAATGCAACACAAATCTGCCCCCATACTACTCTCCACTGTTCCCTATTTCCCCCCCTACTCAGAATTGTTTTACATATGGTTTTAGTTGAAGGTTAAAAAAGCCTGCACATGTAATAGCTTGCAGTAGATCTGTGTGGCAACTTTGAATTTATGCCATTTTTTGGACAGGAAGTTATGTTACATTCCACTGCTCTGCAACAAATAAACCTTTGTTTCAGCAATAAATTTCGAGTGTTCCAGTGCATTTGTACTCTCCTGAAGCTGTAAAGAGAGAACGGCTGGCTGGGCTTGTGAGTGTGTATGTTTTAATGACAAAGACCCCGGCTCTGTATCTGGAAGTAATCATCTCGTCAAGGCTGCGCTCCACAGCCCCCTCCCTATGATGTAATTGGAGTTTTTTGTTTTTTTTATGTGATGGTTCACGGAGGTTTTAGGGGATTTTTCTAAAAGTTGCTCTTCATTCATTCTACTTGCTTATTGTTACCAAAAGAAGATAACAGGAGAAAAACATTACAGGTTGGCTGTATGTTGCATTTTTATGTGGCGGGCTTTTTTAAGGTGTTTTGTTTACCCTCATTAGTGTGTGGGAATAAGGTTGGCCAAGATTCAAACACAGCAACAGGGGCTCTACCCACCTCCACATATACTGCTGAAACAACAGTCTAACCATAAACAAATGGAGACACCTCTTCTTCCATCAAACAATATGGGCGAGCTAAACGGTGTGGTAAAAGTCTGGCAAAGTCTAATTTTTCTGCGGATAAAAACACTCAGAAACTGTTGACAGAAGATCTGGTTTAGATAGGGAGTTTGAAAAGGGAGAAAGGACTCTGTCACAAGACGTGTGCACATTTGCAGTAATTCACTCAGCGTCTCTGTGCTGGAACATGATCTAACAGTCACATGATATTGATCAGTGCAAGGTTAGAGGTCAGAACCAGATGTTTAGAAAAGCAACATCTCTTGGTAAGAGAGATTAAAAGTTTATAACTCCACAAAATCTCTACATATTTTGATAATACTACTTCTTAATCACTTCTTCATGCTTCTTTTTTGTTGTGGCTTTGGGTAATTCCCTGCACAACCAGAGAGGGGCAGCAGCTGTGTCTCCTCCAGGAAAGTAAACACACCCGCTGTCTCCCCCCGTCCTCTCCTCCTGGAGAGGAAAATCTCAGCAGAGAGTTAAAGGTGGGAGGGGAAAGGGTCTCCTTTCTGATCCTTTGTCATGGGAAGATTTTCCTCTGCTGCTTCAGAGCACAGAGGCAGGCAGAAGGAGGACTTGAGCTTCAAAACTTACAGATGGGAGGCAGAGGATTTTAAACTATGTAACTTTAACAGAAGACAGAGGTCAGTGTTTTTGTTCTTTTATTGTCTTTTAGATTTAAAAGTTCCCATCAATATTTTTTAGTTAGAATAGTGATGCTGCAGGAAAGTGACGAGGTTGTATCAGATTTCACATTTGCCTGCTCTGCTCTGCACTGCACTGTTTATACTAGCGATTCATTCAAAGTTTCTATGAAATGTGTTTGGAATGTATAACGCTGTAAAATCAATCAGCAAAATTCAAATGTTACAAATATTAACAATTGTTGAAGTCTCTGATTATTCTGCAAAAAATGTGCGAAAGGTTACAAAAAGGATTTCATGAAAAAAATATGACAAAAGGATGTTTTGTGGAAGTCTGACCAATTTCTGTTATGATAAGACTAGCTACAATTAAATTACAAATATTCTGCACTTTAAATGAAAGATTTTAGCTAATATAACACAAACATTTGTTGCTTTTGGTCATTTTTATCTCTGGAACCTGAATATTAAATAGAAATGTACCCCTCAGACGTTTCTAATTATTATTTTTTTCTTCTTCTTTTTGAAGCTTTGATCGGGAGTCACTAGTTTTTTGCCACATCCTTTTTAAAAAACATCATACCGGTAACTGGAAGAACAGCTTTTAAAAATATGTTTTGTCATCCTTCCTGCTGTAAGCAGTCATAAATCATTTATATAAGGACCAGATGCAATGCTACACTATGTTTTTAAGAGAACACCTGCTATAAAACAGAGTTTTATTGTTATTAAAAAATGACAAAACTGGTTAGAGAATGTTGGCCCTTATATTAACGTTGAGATTTCCAAAAAAAATGCCTACATTTCCAAATCTAGCATGTTCAGAACAAACATAAGTGAAAGGCTCAAGACGACTTTTTTGTTATATGTCAAGATATCATCTTGTGTGGTTTAAGTCTTGCTCTCTCTCACTTTTTTGCAAGTCTGGAGGAGCTGCATGTCTCATGAGATAGAGAGCACAGTTTTCTCTTTAATAGCTTCATACTTCCCTGTGCCTTCTCTAACTTTGGTTTTTCAGAGTTGTGGCGTTCCCAAATGATCGGGCTCTATTGATAAGCTCTTTATTATAAATGATAGGAACCAAGTTTTAGTAGATGTTTGCTTGGGGTTTGCTTTTTTTGTCTTTTTTTTGCTGCTTCCACAGTTTTCACCTTTGCTACTCCATTGAATGAGGTACAGGACAGGCACAAAGAGAGTGGCAGAGTACATATGTAGCTTTTATTTGACACTCAGATATCACATTAAATTAACCAAATTGTCTAAAATGCTTTTGTGTGAATGCCTAGATTGCAGAGGCCTAAAAGGGACATTGGGTTATGCTTCATTTCAAGAAAGTGACAAGTAAGTCAAAAAGGCAAAATACATATTTAAACACAACAAAATATTGAATTTGCATAATAAAGTAAAAAAGAACAATCAAGAAAAACATCTAATTTCAATATCAAGTGAGGGGCCTTAAAACCACCTCTGTTGCTGTTGCTGCAATCTGGTAGCAATTTGGAATGTTGTATTCACTAACTGGAAAAAAAAAAACGGTAAACTTTTTCAGCTTCCAAAGTTTTTCCATCTGCTATTATTTTCTTAGCATGGGAATGTACTTGTTTTTTCATGAACAATGACTGAGAGATGCAAATTAACTGCGGTTTCAGCCTTTCCCAATGTCAAAATACTTTTCTTCTCACTCATTAGATGACAGTTATCTTATCAGGGGTCATTTCTCAAACTGTATACATGTGCACCAACCCGCAGAGCTGAAATGTGGGTGATGCACCAAACACCTTCTGCCTGCGATTTGAAGTGGGTGGATGGGAGGTAGTTCTCCCCCACACTCTGTTTCTTGGAGGTCTGGAGAATGAACTCATGCTGACTGGATGCTTGACGGTGTAAGAGGATACCCTGTTTCCTGTTGGCGCTCTCTCCAGACAGCAGGACCAGAAACTCTCAGATCAGCTGTCTCTGTCTTTCTCTTTGCTGTGTGTGTAAGTGAGAGCTGTCTGTGGATTCAGGAACAAGTAATGTCTGACAAAGTCAAAATAATTGTGTTGGGTCTCTGGAACTAATTACCAAATAGATTTCTAAGTTGTATTTGACGAACAACTTATTTATAGTTTTTCAAGGATACCTAAGATAGCATTACTTACAGAGTTTACTGGAAAACCCTTAATGTTACCAGTGACATTAATGGTAAAGACTGAAGTAAAAGATTGAACATGGCAAAAAACAGCATCATTGTCAGAGGACTAAATAATTATTCTTTAAAAGACTTTATTTGGAAAACTGATGAGACCAAAAAGATTTTTCTGTTTTAATACTCAGGCCTTTGGAAAGTCCCCCCCACCTCCTCTAAAATATGCACATCTGGAATATCAAATGGAATTGAGGCACTGTTTTTCTAATGTTTTGAAGGATAAATTAATGAAAGGAAATTTGTTTCATACAACCCTGCCTTTGATAAAACATAGCGTTTGATCAGTATTACCATAATAGGGCTTTAACAAATCAAGCTGCAACTACAACAATGGGAACTAGAACTAGAATAATAAATCTGAGTTGGACATTTTTAAGGTATTTTACGGCAGTAAAGGTATTTAGGAGCTTTATAGAGTTTTTCAATTTATAAGTATTATGTTTTAGTTGTGTTTTGTGTCTTTTGTGTTAAAGCTGTTTGGACTGAAGATATAAAAAACAAGATACATAATTGTTTAAAAGAATATTTGTATATGTTGATGCATCATCAGCCACAGAAGATCATGTCAAAGGTCCAGATTACTGTGTCAGAGAGGCCATGATTGCCATGATAGCATTTGTGCTAACTGACAATTAATCATTTTCAATACTGTTATGGAACTTTATCCCACTTTTTTCCCTAAAATATAGGTTTTACAAGCATTAGCAGCATGTTTATGGTCATGCCACTATGTTTCAATCTGTTTTGATTCCAGGTTTTGGCTAGTCCACATAATCTTTACTTTGACTTGTGATTGGACATTCTTCATAAAGGTTTTCTGGTAGAGAGCAGAATTCCTGGTTCTATCAACTCATCCAGGTCTTGAGGCAAAAAAGCAGCCTAAAAACCATCACACTAGTACCACCATGTTTTACTGTCAGTATGATATTCCTTTTCTCAAAAGCTGTCTTGACTTACAAAAAGATTCTCTTTTGTGTCATCAGGTTATATATATATATATATATATATATATATATATATATATATATATATATATATATATATATATATATATATATATATATATATATATATACAGTATAAATTTCAACAAATGCCTAGGCGGTCATCAAGTTGTCTATTGTGAAATGTGAGTTTGGATGTTTTCATCTTGAGCTCTCCCCTGGATGCAATTTGCCCAGCCTGTTATTTTTGAATCATGAACCTTAACTGAGATAAGTAAGTCCTCCATTATTTTAGCCCTCGATGCGCTCATGGAGATAATTACTTCGATTACGTTTCTTTACTGATCCGTGTCTTCTCCATTGGTGGATAATGCCTCAAAAAGTCTTAAAGTCTTAGAAATCACTTTGTAACCCATTTCAGTCTGATGAAAGTCACCTAAATAGTTTCCCATTTTGTTTGTTAAATATTGCAGGGCATGATGTGTTAATTTTTTAGGACTGGTTGTGGTTAGTAAGCTCAAATTCAGGTTTTTCACATTGTATTCATTATTCAATGAAAATAATAACTGCTTTTTAACATAGTAAAAACTTTTTTCACATACTGTTGTTTTTTCGCCCTCGACTGAGAGTTTTTTGTCTTTTTATTCACAGGTCCCAGCTGAATCATCCATCCATATCTCTAATTCATCTGCAAAGGAAAGTCAATGTGATGAACAGTATGCTTCCTCAAAGGAGTGCTGTCGCCACAATGGGTTACGCTTCTGGTAGGAAAACAGAATAAAATCTTAATCCTAATCAGTTGCTGATCAATAATAAACACGAAGTCTGTATCTGTTTTAATCAAATGTAATTTCCCAAATAGATTTAAAAATATAAAAACATAGTTGACATCCTGCAAAATGTCACAAATTAGGATTTAAATTAAGAAAGTTCAGTCTGTTTGTGTAGGGCTCGAAACAGTTGTCAGTACTTTTTACAATATCTTGCAGGGTTCCAAAATTAAGTCATCAGAGTTGAAATGGTTGCTTAAGGAGATCTTTAGACGTATTTAAGCTCATCTGAAGAGCAGTGTCATGCTTTAGATATTTGTGTATACTGTAGTTGTCTCAGTCTTTTAAAAGGTCTTTACATTACATTGTGCAGCAGATCTCTTCTGTCCTTGGCAATATATTAAAACCCATAACTGATTTGATGAATCCATGTTTGTGGAGAAGCTAAGAACGTATGTTTAAAAAAAAGACTTTAATAACTTAGAATATATATTCAGCATCTTGCAGTGCTGACTCAGATACTGTCATCCCTCTGCTTGGTTTAGCATTTGACTCTCCTCAGGAAATTATTTGAAGTCGAGACTATGATCTATTCTGCCTTGTCTTGGTTCACGAGCATTCTTCCATTTATAGAAGAGACCGAACCAATGACTGAGCCAGTGTTTGTATTGGCCTCAGAACTGTAGCAGCATACATTCTTTAGTGGTTTTCTCCTCTTCCTACTAAGCACATAAGATAGCCTATCTTGTAGCTTAGCTGCTGCTTTGTAGATAGAAGACATCTAGTATAACATGATTGTTAGTTAAAGACTGTTGCACAAAGTCAAAGAAAGGGCAGTTTTAACACTTTGTCAACCCTCTGTTTTCTCCAGACTGTTTGAAGATTGAGCACAGCAGTGGCAACTCAGTAGGGGGAACGTTGCTGAGGGGCTCTCGCTCTAAAGCCGAGCTTCAGGAACTGATGGAGACCCTGCAGCGCAGAAAGAGTGCTCTTGAGGCCAGCCTGAGGGCAGCTGAGTGCAGTCGCAAGTACCTTAGCGTACCATCATCTGTTGCTAGCCAAAACAGCAGGCCTCTGTCCATCCTCAGCAACACAGAGAGACCGCCTTCTGCTTCCAGAAACTTTTCCTACATCAACAGCAACAGCGTGCCTCCGTCACCACGTCATGGCGAGCGCCAAATTAGCTCCAATGGCTTGCTTCGTCACTCCTATTCTCGCCACCAGTCACAAGACAGTCTGCTGCTCTCCAATGCATCAGACGGAAGTTCTCTGTTGTCCTCATATGGCGAGCCAGTACCTCGTTCTCACAGGGTCAAGAGCGGGGCGGCCAGTATGCCATCCAGCCCTCGAATGAGCCGTAGACTCAGCTCCCAAAGCAGAGCTGGAGAGTCAAGGCAGAGGAAATACTCCACCGGTTCCCTCAACAGTCTAGGGATGCATAGCCGTTCTTTGCCACGACTTCACAATGCCGCAGACCCTCCCGTTTTGTCACTGCCCTCCCGTCATTCAGTGGGCTCCCACAGAGTGATGGTCTCGGCAGGACAGCGACGCAGTCTTTCCTCCCTTGAGCAGCCCCCAGATGTAACGGTGCCAGCAAGCATGCCGAGCACATCCAGGAGGTCCAGCCTTGCTTCACTGAGTTCCCTGGGGGTAGAGATTGATGGGACAGGCTTGGATCTGGGTTTAGGTGAGAGGAGGTTGTCTTTTGGGAAAAGTGGGTTAGGTTCAGGGCAGAGGGTTGGCAGTATCAGTTCTCTGAATGGCAAAGAGGAGCTGAGAGACTATCACCAGCATCAGAGAGATGAGCGGCTCAGGGAACAGAAAGTTCAGAAATTGGTGAGTTGTTCTTTTCTGAGTTTTTCAACCTTTGGCTTACTTTGGCAATTTATTAATGCACTGATTACAAAGACAAAAAAATATCCTGTGTGCAGGAATGCCAACGTCTAGAGACCATCCTAAGCCTGTGCACTGAACTGGGACATGTGGCGAGAGAGCCATCCGGTTCAGCTGTTTCTGATCTGCAAAAGATCAATAAAGAGCTGGAAAAGCTTCAGGTGTCAGACGATGAGTCTGTGTTTTCTGACTCCCCCAGCAGCCCTGCTCCAGACACCTGTTTTGGGGCCAAAACCAGAGATCTTCAGCTTCCTGACGACCAGCAGGCCAACCAGCGTCAGCAAGGAAACTACAGGTCTCACTCGCCTGCTATAAGTCTAAACAGCAGCGTTCCCTCTCCTTCCACGCACCACAGATCCAAAGTAAGCTGCGTCAACGAAAAGAGATATAGTGATACTGTTTACAGAGACAGTAAAAAAGGCTATCTTTAGTGAAAAGTGTGATATTAAATAAACCACAATGCTATCTTTAGTGAAAAGTGTGATATTAAATAAACCCCACTTCTGTGAGAAGAATTAATCTTCAAAAAATACAACCAAAAGTTCATTAATGATGCATTCAAAGGTTTTTTTGAATAGATTTTGTTAAATGATACGCATATGTCAAATCGCTGGTTCTGAAGCCTTTACTTGCACCCTAAAATATGGGTTGTAACTTGTAGATGTCCTCTTACACATTATTAGGGAAATATTCACTGTAGTAAAACCCTGCTGTAAAAAAAATTAATGTGGCCCTCCCCTTCTGTGGAAAGCAGTTTATATTACTGCTGACAGTCTGTTTATCTGTGTCTGTTTACCTTTTTGCCATATCTTAGTTTTTTCTTTATTTCAAGAAAATGGTATTTCCTATCCACATTTTGACTAAAGGATAGACAGCAATGTTTCCAAAAAACAAAGGTCAAACTATGTTGAAAACAAAGTAAAAAATATGTTTTTTTGTTGTTGTTTTTTTTTTAAAGACAAATTTTGTCGATTGAAATATGAAAGCTGGATATGCATGTAGCCCCAAGGGCTCTATTTTGTGGTGTTTTCCACATCATTTCTACACACAATTTAATTTACTGGAGTCTTTTTTTAAGTACTGTAAGACTGTACAGTTAGCAATTTGTTAAGTTCCTGTTTATGTTGGTTGGACAGAGGTATAAACATGGAAATCAGAGTTGCCCAAGACGGCTTTTGTGCTTTGAAGTCACCACAATCCGACCTCACTTTTATTCCACCTCCCTTTTTGGAGATGTTAATCAGGAAAGCCTCATTGCTCTTCATCAAAAATAAATGAACATGTTTAATCCATAAATACAAAATATACCAACCATATAGCAAATTATGTGTGGGTTTTTTTCTGCTATCAGAGAGGCCACCTTTTTTCCAGTCAGGCCTTTTTTTTTTTTTCCACTCTGGAGCTCTAACCTAACAGGAAATGAGTTGATCCCACAGTGAATTATTGTGTGCATGTGTTTGTGTGTATGCACAGCTGTGCACGGTTGTGCATGTGGAGAATGTAAGACTCGATGCATGTCAAAGACATGCATATTTCCAGATGTTTACATATTTTGAAGTGATGGAGATGAAAAACTGAATTGTACATAGCTCAGGTAATCTTTTTATATCTTAAATATGTGTTTTTTTCTTTAAATATTCCATTAATGAAATATTGGATCTAAGATGAATCCAGATTTCTGTTGTGTATCCGTTGTGACAGTGGTCTCCAAATAATCCTTCTTCCATCTTTAGCATTCCTCACACGAGTGTGTGTAAAAAAAAAAAATATATACTGCTTACAGCACAACCTACAAAACTATAAATCAGCTGGAGTTTCTAAACACACAAGTGTCTGTACAGGAAATAATCCACCTGGCTCCTTTAGGAAACATTTCTTATACCAAGATAACTTGCCTAAATTTACATAAATTTGACAGAATATTTAATTGATGTTGCTAGATGGTGCAATGTGTGGGAGTGCTTTGGCATGGCTTGCATAGCACAGCTCTAATAGACATTTCCATTGCACAAAGTGGAAAAGAATCCTGCCTTTGTTGCCAGGGATCTAGTTCTGGATGAGTTGTACAGCAGCTGCTGTTGTGTAACTTAATAATAACCAAAGCTATCCACTGACAAATGATTGCATCTGCATAAACACGGAAAACTGTTTCTTATCGTGCTTAAAACATGGTATTGTGGTGGTGATGACATTTTGGACAACTTAGTTGTGTGTTTACATTTGCAACATCTGAAGTCAGTGATATATTTCCATTCCTGATTTCATTACAGGCCTTGGAGAGCATGCAGCTGAAACAGGAGGTATCTCACATAGAGGAAGAGAGAATCCAGGTTCTGAACAACATTGAAGAGCTGGAGCAGAAGATTAAAGACCTGGACAACCAGATGGAGGAGTCTCTGCGGGAGGTAGCCAACACAGAACATCATCTGCACACAACTGATGTCTGAGCAGCTTTTTTCTTAACTTGTTAAAAATAGACCGATGATAGCATAGAGCTGATTTCTAAGGCTTTTTATTGAATATCTAACCTGTTTTGCTCTATTTGTACTTACTCTGTCTATTGGGATTCTGACTGTGTATGACAATCACTTTTAGTCTTAAGAGTCAGTTGAAATTAGAAAAATATTAAGAGTTTCTTTTGTCAACAGTTTTTAGTGTTGTTGAAAATTTAGAAAATGTGACTCTTTACACGTTTTACATATTTTGGAGAGCAGTGGGTTACAGCAGGTTTATGTACAATGCAAAACTTAATAATGGAGAAACCTCAGCACACTGTAAGAAATAGGGGTATGGAATGAGTACATTATTGTGTCCCAAGGTACAAAAATACATTAACACAGGACAAATATGGGACCGTAGGGTCACTATCTGTACCTTTGTCATCATCTGAAAGGTTCATATAAAAAGTACATTTTTGTATCATTTGTTGGATAGTCAAATTTTTGGTGATTGTCTTTTTTACACAAAAAATACATATATTTGCAAAGCTAGATCTGTGTCAATGAACTTCATAGTTCATAGTTTTTAGACTATATCATGCTATTTTACAGCTTTCAACTTCTGGTATAGACATATATATACAAAAATTTTACTGTTGCTGTTATACAATATCAATTTATCCTCAAATTTAACTTGTATCCTTCAGTTAATTTTGGGCCACGAAGTAAAACGGCTTGTTTCTCTATAAACTCGCCTCCTGCACTCCTTCACCCCTGCTCCTCTCCTCTCTTCTCCGCTCCGGTGCAGAGCCGGGAGCAGATCAGACTGATCTCAAACAGTATTCTGACAGTGAATTTGAAAAGCACGAAGTGCCACAATTAAACTCTGTTATATTAAGGGCTCAGATGTTTGGTTTATTTATTTTTTTGTAAAAAACTGAATCAAATAAAGCCTATTTAAGTTGCTAAATTTCCAGGCTTTAGACAGAGCGGAAAACAACTAGCTGCATCCAGTAAGCAAATCTTTCCAGCCCAGTATATAAAAAAGCCGTGGGTGTTGTTTGCACCAGTTTACTAAACATTCTGAGATGCTACAGATCAATTAATTAACCACACAATGCTGTTATAACATCACATAAGCAGCTTGATAAATGGCTAAAACACATTAGCATATAGCGATTTACTTCTCTGTCCATCAGGTGCCTTTATTCTTTGATCCAGCTGCTGTTCATTAGGAATGTAAAGTCCTGTAATCCATGCAGCCAAACGGGCGTTTTCACAGAGAAAGTAAAAAATTCAACAAAAAAGTGTTTTAAGCTGCCAAAAACCAAAGCAGTAATGAGCTTTGAGAAAGAGGAGGGTGTGTTTGGAACTCTAGCAGAGGTAAGCTGCTCCGTCTGCAGGAGCGGTGCAGAATTCAGGAGCATTACTCAGACATGCATGAAGTAAGCCAAAAACCACTCTGGTTGGGGGGGGAATTGCATTACCAGATGTTTGAAAACTCCAAAAACATGATTTTTCATGATATAGGCCCATATTTTTTTTATTTTACATTTTACATTTTTTACTCAGACAAATAATTTTACATGCATCGTTCTGTGCTTTAAAAATAGTGAACTGATTTTCTAAATTATTTTGATGAGAAATGTTGCTATGTGAGCATAAATATTAGGAAACATTGCAAAAATTCTTAATTCTTAACTTCAGTAAATTCTTTCTAGAGGAAAAAAAAACATGTTTTTGTGAGCGACTTTTGGCTACATCATGGCCAGGTGATGTGTCAATCATCTGAAGTTTCTCTGAAGGTAGCTCTGATTAAAGGTAGACACTATAGGGGTACAAGTAGGTACCTACAGCTAAGGGTACAAAATGGTACCTTTAAGGATACCATTTAATTTAATTTCTGACTGTGCAGATAGTACTATATGCTAACCTCCTGCTTTACATGTACATATTGCTAGAGCCTTTTTTTAACCAGTAAAAGTGCTTTAATTCTTTATAGCATTGATTTCAGAAGGTATCAGAAATATTCTCAGAGATTTTGGTAAAAAAAAAAAAAACATCACATAGTTGTTGCAGATTTTTCAAATACAACTTCAGGATGCAAATCTCACTTAGCATCATATCCCAACTGTGTTAGACTAGATTTAGAATTAGTGACTTAGAAGTTTAGTAAACTCATTGTCTTGTTAAAGAAAAAAATGTTATCTTTGTGACAGGATTTATTATCATCATGTCGGATGTAATCAACACAAGCTGTATATGCAAGGAAGGAACATGACCAACAATAATTCTCTGGCTGACTATGACATTTAAATTATGCTTATTATGTACCCAAGTACATCAACCCCTCACCATCGCACCACCATTCTAGTACCTGAATACACCCTCTGGTGCAACCTGGACACGTCACCAACGAAGAACCCTATTCAATTGCAGTCTTCTCACTCCAAGGAGTTTGAGGGCACGCAGTAGTGAGTAGCCTGCAAAGCCTCGGCACCCGACCTCGACTGGCTCACAGAAAACTTTCCATCCGAAGTTCTGGCACTCTGAGCTGAGCGGTGCGTACTTAGCCCTCTTGCGCTCGTGGGCCTCTTCAATACGGTCGTCCCAGGTGACTGTCAGTTGCAGGATAATCCCCTGCTTGGTGAACTCAGATGTCCATGAGCTGTCGTCCTATGTCGACCTGAAGCTGCCAATCGCGAGCAGTGGAGAGGAGTCCCCCTGTAGGGCTGGGCCGGTGATGTTGTACCTTCTGCCCTGCTCTAATGAAGTTGATTGATTGTTTGTTTGGGGGCTACCTGGGTCTTGCTCTGCTGGTCTCTCATTATAAACTGTTTATATTAGGCAGATACGAATCCATATACGTTTATATAGTTTTTTTCATTTGTGGCCCAACCTTCGGAATGTTGCTGCTAAAATTAAGTAATCAAACTGGCAGCATTTTTCAAATGTTTTATCGTCTAATACTAGTGAGCCAGTAGGATCTGTAGCCACGTTTTCTTGATCATAGGTAACAAGAGTAGAACCTTATAGGGTCTTCTGGTGTTACAGTCCCTCTGGTTTAAAGTTTACTGTTTTGCATTCAGATAAGCGATTCTCCAGATACTAGTTCTAAAGAATCGTTAATTGAAATACTGTCTTATTATTTCTAACTAGTCAGCCCATTTACCTCCGACATTTGACATCATCAAGGGCATATTCATAATAACTGCCACTCACTGGACATTTTCTTTTCTTCTGATTATTCTTTGTAAAGCCAAGACATGGTTGTGTGTGAAAAGTCCCATGACTTTGAATCTAGGGATCATATTTCCTTATAAATATTTTTCATTTGGGAAATATGTCTAACTAAAGTACATACCAACAAATTTACAAGTTAACAAAAATACCTGCACAAAACTGAAGGGTGAAAAGTATATTTTCACTAATAATCCTTATGATGCCAAAACCAAATCCAGTTACAGCAGTGAGCACAAAATAAGGTAAAAAAAAGAAAGGGCTTCTACATTTTTTCTATCTTTTACTGCAGATGGAGGTGGAGTGTGCCCTGCTAGATGGAGAACAGGAGTCAGAGATGGCCCAGCTGCAGAGGGAAAAGGAGCTGTTGGATGAACTCAAAGGAAAAATGCAAAGCATTGAGAGAACAAGGAATTCAGAAAAACCTCAGGTACAAATGTGCAAAAACAGTCTAAAGGATTAACCCCTGATTTGGCAGCAAGGTTTGACTTTTGGTAGATAGATAAATAAGTGTGTGCTTGTTTTATTGTAAATTCATTGTACAATAGTATATTTTGGAAATAAAAGGCAAGCATGAAGACGTTTTGTTATGAACACAAACCCACAGGACCGACAAACACTGAGAGATTGGTCTCGTTGAACCACAGCATCCTAAAATTGTTCTGTTACATTTCCTTTAAAACCAAACAAACTACTCGAGTTTTCTAAAGTAAATGATGACAGCCTCAAACCAAAGGAGGGATTAGAGCAATTATAACAGCAGCTAAGAAAACGTCTACAAGCCCTTACCAACTGTCCAAATACGGTAATATAAGCCTTTCCAAATGAAGTCAACATAGTTCAGTTAGACACTCCAGAGGACAACGGTTGGCTGAAATGGCTCTTAAGCACCTGAACTAACATGAAAACTAAACACTACACATCTCATTTTTCACATTTGTGTTTTACCCTTCCGTTCCTTTCCCACTGTGTCTATTTTTTTGTTATTATTCACCTTCTTGACCTTGTTCTGACTAATCCTAGATGTTGTTTCTAACTTTCTTTCTCATCAGTTAATATTCTGATTATTATGTGTGATGTAGATTACATGTTCATATGTCTTTCGTATCTCTCAGGAAAGTGAGGAGCAGACAAAAACCTCAGAGGATTCAGAATTTCAAAAACTGGAAAAAGAAAACAAGCAGGAAGAGGAAAAGCAGGGGCAAAACCAAGAACTGCTGCTAGACATCGCCGAATATCAGCGTCTTGGTGTGACGCGCAAGGTAGGGTTAGTGCAGCTTGTTGAGTTTGCATGTAACATGCAAAGTTATGAAGCCATCACATGTCTCCAGTTTCCTAGATCCATTGCTGTTAAGCCAGGAATGAAACTAGCAAAGTTAGCCTTTTTTGCAGTTCCGGCAAAATTAGTATCCTCCTTAAAGACACAAGCAACTTCGGATTATGAGTTACAACTAAAATAGCACAATGCAATAGTTTAGAACATTTTTAGCTTATAATACCCTCCATGTATTTGTTATCATTAATGTGTAAGTTTTGCATAAAGGCTGCAAACTTGTGAGCTCAGTTGCTATACAATGTTTCATCCATTTGCAAGAATCGAATCACAATAAGCCTGCTACACCATGAAACTTAAGAAGTTAGAAAAATATTTGTAACTTCTAGCTAGAGAATAGTGACGGCAACAGCAAGGTTCATTAATGTCTCTCTTGAGTAAGAGATATGAGTACAATGCCTTGTAAATAAAAAAAATCAAAGGCTTTGACCTTTTTTTGACCAAATTAAAATTTAGTTGAAATGTCAGTCTATTTCAGTTGGATTTAAATAGGTAAATAGTTTTTGAAAGTTATTTAAATCAAAATTAGGAAAAGTGTGACATGGTTTTGTATGGTGCCCTCCTGAGTCAATACTCAGTAGAACCACATATGGTTCAACTACAGCTACAAGTTTTTGGTACATACTTTCTCCACCTTTACACTCCTAGAGATTCTCAACTGGATATAGATCCGGACTTTGACTGGCCATACATGGACATACATTGCGTTAAAATATTCATTTGCAGCTCTGACTGAATGTTTAGGGTCACTGACCTCCTGGGGGCGAGCTTCCATCCTGATCTCTAGCAGGCTTTCTTCCAATATTGCCGTGTATTTAGCTTCATCCATAAAACCATAACTGAGACAAGTTTCCCCGTCTCTGCTGAAAAAAAGCAGCTCCACATCATGACATCCGCGCATGACTGTGTTTGAAATATGTTCCTTGTCACAGAGTACAAGCTGAACTTGTTGTTTTGTTGCTGTTGTAGTTTTTTAACAAAGGCTTTGTACTTGCCACTCCTTCCTAAAAGGCCTTTGTCGAGTAAACAAATAGTTGTCCTAAACTCTGATCTCTACAGCTCCTCCAGAGTCACTCTAGGGTGCTTTTGGATGTTTCTCAGATTACTCTTCTTCACCAATGTAAGTGGAAGGCCATGTCTCGGTAATTTTACGTCTGTGTCTATCTCCATTTCCAGATGAAAGATAATCTCTTAGATGCTCAGATCTTAGAATATTAATTTATAACCTTACCCTGTTTTAAACTTCTCCACAACCATATTCCTGACCAAAGAGCTGCAATGAGCTGCTGTATTGAACCTACTGAGGTTAACCTACACACAAATTGAATATTTGGGTAACTTCTAAAGACAATTTGCTGCACTGTATTTTATTTAGAGGTATCAAAGAAAATGGGCCTATAATGTACACCACATTGTTTTGTTTACTTTCCACTTCACAATTATGCACTAAGATATCCTGATAAAATAAGCTGTTAACACAAATCGTGATAGAATATGTTGATGTTTGTTTATTTAATGTTCTAAAATACAGTGACGCTAAGGGAGTATAATATTCTTGTTAGGCACTGCCTTTACAAAGGTACCAAATACGTATGATTACTCTGCTGCTAATGCTTCAAACAACACCACATCTCTACCCTGAATATTTTTTTTCTGCGGCACTTTATAAAAGTCCACAGATTTTACAGCGATGCCACCTTGTTGATTGTTTCCCCACAGGAAAGAATCGTGACTCTGAAGAAACAGTCCTCTCAGATCACTTTACAGGCTCAGCAAGAAAAAGAAAACTTCCAGACAGAGAAAAACAACTTGCTTGTCTTGCTTCAAAAGGTAAAGAGAAAAACAACCTCTACATGCAGAGGTCAGCAACATTTCGTTTTTTAATGAGTTAAAGACTGTCTGATGTCTGCAGGAGAGAGACAAGCTGCTGGCTCTGGAAGGAAAGTATGCAGAGTTGTCTGAGGGGCAAACTTTGACCAACAACCCTGTTGCCATCAAAGAGGTAGGAGTCGGTTACAGTAATGCTGCAGCAGTTTAAGGATAATTTCCTGTTTTGTGATTGCCCTGATTTGTGTGATCGCTGCAGCGCTTGAACTCCCTAAAGGAGAGGAGAAGAAGCAGCAAAGAAAGCTCCTCCCAACATATAGAAAGCATTCCTCATAAGAGAAACCAGCAGCTCCTCGGCTCCTATGGCAGATCTTTGGGACGTACGCTTTCTCCCAAGGTCGGATTTAATTTCTAAACCAATCTTTTTAAAAAACATAAAGGTACATTAAGTTACATTTAGGTTTACACTGAAATAGAGATAAAGCCAACTACAATATTCTTCATTGAGGGATAAGATGCAAAACGACATTGCTAATTTTTACTCCAGGCTTTTGAGGAAGGGCTTTCATAGTCTTATCATTTTTACCCAAAAGAATTCTCCTGAGACTGGTCCACCCAAAGCAAGAATTTTCACTTTCACACTTGCTTGCAACACCCATTGAGATTAGGAAGGATTCAGGGACGTCTGGCAACAATATGCGGTCACAAACATGTTGTGTGCTTGCATCTTGTTCCTCAGGCTCATCTACCTCTATCCCAAAGCTCCAGCTGTGGTAGTGTCATTCCACAAGGCTTCAGCTTCTCCCCTCGGGAAATGAACAGCCGCCGACTGTCCAAGGGTGAGTCACAGTCACAAAATTGCGTCTTTCTCAAAACCTTGCAAAAATCTTAGCACTGGTTATAGTTGATAATCTTGACCTGAATCTCTTGTGTGACTGGATTTGTAATTTGTGTCAACACAGAAAGTAAAGTTAATTGCGAAATGATTCATACATGTGGAAACTGGCATACATTCTAGCATGTTACAACCACAAACCTTAAAAATGAATTGATTAAAACACAATTGTGGCCCTCATGCAAATCCCTCCCACATGGTAACACATGGTAGTGGCAGCATCATGGTCTTGGACTGCATCTCTTGAGCAGAAACAGGCAAGCTCATCAGAATTGATGGGAAGATGGTAGGAGTAAAATGCAGGCTATTCCTAGATGAAAATATGTCAGCACCTACAAATGTACATCATCACAGGATGGTTAAAAACTAAACTAACTAACTTAGTTATGCATTACTCTAAGACAGCATTTTAACAGTAGTTTCCATATGCTGCCAGAAGTTGATTGCCGTATTGTTCTTTTAGCAGGAAACAGCCATGCTCACATGAACGATGACAGACAGAGGCAAAGTGATTTTTGCAGCAGGATGGTCTCCGAGCCAAATGTGTTCCTGGACTCCTTCTCCTACCCGGACAACAGCCAAACATCAGATACCATCAGTGTGGACAGTTCGGACAGCTTGGAGACCAGTTTCTCTGCATGTTCACCCGACAACATCTCCAGGTTAGAACATAGCCGCTACAATTAGGAAATATTATGTTTATGAGGGGCATAATTCATATTGTTTTTCCTTTTTGGGGATGTTTGGTTGCCTAATTTCCCAACTGGGTTTATTTAGTCATATCACTGTAACATTGAATAGTTAGACGTCATTTAGAGAGTCTGTCTGGAGACTTTACCCTCTTCTTCGAGAAATCCTGGCCCCTTTGTGGTTAACAGCTTTCTTTTTCTCCTAGTGCCAGCACTTCCAATATGGCAAAGATTGAGGAAATGGAACGTTTACTTCGAGAGGCCCAAGCTGAGAAGCTGAGGCTCCTCGAGCATCGGGTAAAGGACCCAAACCAAAACTTACCATCTATGTATGAACATGCATGCAATTTAATTTTCCAACGGGGTTGTGCAGGAGCGGGAGATGGAGTTGCGTAGACAGGCCCTGGAGGAGGAGAGAAGAAGGAGAGAGGAACTGGAGAAACGTCTGCAGGAGGAGACAAGCAGGAGACAAAAACTTGTGGAAAGAGAGGTGAAGCTCAGGGAAAAACAAAGATCTCAGGTAATTCACAAGCTAATGTTTGCACTGACCTCAATGTAAGCAGGTTGAAAAAGGGTCTGATTCATGCTTTGAACTTATTTTCCATAGTCTCGGCTGTTGACTCGTTACCTCCCTATGAGAAAAGATGATTTTGACCTTCATGGCCACATCGAGGTAGCCGGACACAACCCGGACGCCTGTTTCCACCTGGCCATCACCGATAAAACCTGCAGAGGATTCCTGGTCAAAATGGGTGGGAAGATCAAGACGTGGAAGAAACGCTGGTTTGTCTTTGACCAGAATCGAAGAACGCTCACGTATTATGCAGGTAAGAACCTCTTTCTCTGAGGTGACTGCATCTGAAACTACTTGGACAAAACATCTGGGTACTTGTTGGTGCAAAGGAAAAGCTTTAATCATGCTTCTGTTTATGTTCTCAACTACAGACAAACACGAGAACAAGATGAAGGGAGTCATTTACTTCCAAGCCATTGAGGAGGTGTACTATGACCATTTAAAAAATGCACACAAAGTAAGTGAGTTAGTGTGGATATTTCTGTGTTTACAGTAAAATGGATTCATCCATAGTGAAGACCAAAAGCGCCAAAATCCAGTAAATAAATATGATTATAAAAGGAACACAATTTGGAAATAAATACAAAACTAAATAAATGTTTCTCTTTGTGGCAAGGCCCAGGCGGGATTCAATCCTATGCATGAGAGTCATGCATGCTAAGCATTCAGCCAAAGGGATATCCCTATGGCCACGTAGCCAGGGCGCATCATCAATCCGAGCCAGAGTGACAATAATTTTGTTCAGTATTTATATGTAATTAATAGTTTCTGTGCTTCAGTTGCGCATGAAATTATTTTAATACTCAGTGTGGCTCATCTAATAGATTTTTACATCTAATTGGTGAATGGTCAGCCTGCACAGCAGGTCAGCCTGGGACCAGACACCTTGACTACTGCAGTATTTACTTTTACTCTTTAGTGTCCCTCCATATTATAGAGGGTTTTATAATTAAACAAAAGAAAATCTATAACTCAACATTTGAAATAAATACAGTATATTGCAAAAACTACTTGGTCTCCCGACACAAATTTCACTTCATGATTTAATTTCCTAATTTAGTTACTTGATTATCTAACTGATAATCTGACTATGGAGAAGTGTATTAATTTGTTTAATGTATTTAAAAAATAAATAAATAATATCTAATAACTGATTTATTTGCAGGATTTTGGCAGTTTTGACCCTTCTCCTCAGGCCCTATTTGTGTTAACGATCTTACATCTTTCTGTCCTCTTCTTTTTCCTCCCTCTCCCTCCTTCTACATACTCCCAAAATCCCACCCACCACCACACACTAGAGCCCCAATCCTTCTCTGACTTTCAGTGTGAAGACCCATGATCGAGTGTACTACATGGTGGCACCGTCTCCTGAGGCCATGCGTATATGGATGGATGTTATCGTGACGGGTGCTGAAGGACACATGCACTTCATGGTGTAGCACACCGGCATCTAAATTTATTTTCCTAGCCATTCATTAAACAAGTTCAAGGCCACTGCACATGTCAGACTAACACATGTGGATTTGAAAGGGATTTTAATCAGGCCAAATAAACATAGTTTCTTTGTAAGATCGTAGAAATGTATTACTAAGCATGAAGGGAATCCACTCTCATGTGCATGCTTTATTATGCAGCTGTGCATAAAAGACAAGAAAGTGTTTGGTGTCAGAAGTAATCTATTTTGATTAGTTTTCTTCATTTGTATATATTTTGTGAGAAACTCAAGTGTCTTAGTCTCCCAACAGGTAATTTACCTTTTTTTCTTATCAGGGAAACTTCTAAATGACAAAAACTGCAACATGCGCTGATGGTTCAGCCACAACACAAATTAGTTTTCTATTAAAAGCAGTGTTTAGTCAATATTAGATTGTTTTAATAAATCCACTTTTCTTTGCTTTTAATTTTTGCCTTTAACATCATTGCAAGAGTTTTAAACCACCCCTCTTTTTAGCAGTGCTTTTAAAGACAATCCTCCACATCTTTTAAATAGTTTCAGAACCTTTCTGAAAATGCATTTAAAGTTCTACTTTAGAGTTTATATAGAAAATATATATCCGGCAGCTGAATAGGATCTGAGATTCAAGAAACGTTTGAGCAACAATCTAACAAAGTACCTCTTCTGTTGTATGGGAAGGTTTCAGTTAATAGCTTGAAGAAATACAATATTCTTTATTGTTTGTCAAAGTTATTCAACCTTTACATGTTTTATAGAGTCGGATAAAGAAATGAGGTTGAATAGTGCGTCTCCCAGGCTGCTAAGAGATGATTATGCTGGTTTAAAGCTAGTTCTTATGAGAAGTTTTTCTGTGGAGCCAGACAATACTGGTTCATCACTTGAATTTTAGGGCTTTGAAAGTCTTTCTTTTTGCATTATAGTAAAGGAAGTCCCTTAAAAGACACTACACCTTTTTTTTCAGCAAGGACTTAAAACATATTCTTACCTGTTTAATTCAAGTTACATAAACAAACTACAATTTGTTTTTGTTTTTTAAAGAATTTATATTATAGCCCACGGACAACTAGAACATAATTGTGAAGTGGAATGCAAAAGGAGATATGAGTTTTGATATATGTTCAAATAAAACAATGAAAAGTGTTGAATGTGTTCGCATTCAGCCCCACTGAGTCAGTATTTGTAGAACCAACTATTGCTGTAATTACAGCGGCAATCCTATATTTCTTCCAGTTTTCCCATCTCGAGGCTAAAACTCTTGTCCTATTTTTTTGCCGAAAAGGTCAGACTCAGACAATCAGGTTGGATGGAGGGCATCTGTGATCGGGCCATTCTAACACATAGGCAATTCTACTCTTGCTCTAGCTGGATGTTTAGGGTTGTTGTCCTGCTTAAAAAATTAATTAATTAATTAATTAATTAATTAATTAATTAAAAAATTAAGCAGGATTACCAAAAATCTCACCATCTTTCCTGTCCCTGCTTAAAAAAAGGCTTCCCCACCATATTTCTTCTTGATGCTGTTCTCACACAAACCTCTGGTGAAAATTTATTTGCTAACAATTGCAATTTCTTTACTGAATAGGTTCTGAAAGGCGGCTGAATGTAATTACACTGAACTTCAGATTTTTACTTAAAATACCATTTAAAAAGTGTGTGACATTTTCCTTCCACTTCACAGTTATGCCTTGTGTTGGGTTCATGTAAAACTTAAAATTCTGACAGTATAAATAGAAATGTATGGCTGAAATGCGGCAAAATATGAAAAAGTCCAAAGTATTCATCCTTTCTCAATGCATTGTATATAAGGAAAGGAGAGATCACCAAAGATTTTTGTACAACACAGCACTTTCTACTTCCGATGGTACTTTTCAGTGTTTCTAAATTGCAGCCAGATTTATCATGGGTATCTTATTTGAATGTCAGGATGAGGCATTGCCCATTCACTCTCCCTGAGTGGTCACAACGCACCTTCTGTTTAGATTACAAATCAAGTTTTTAACTTGTTTCAATTGCTGCTTTTAGACGACCAACATAAGCTGACTTTGTCTGCTTACCTTATGACGAGTGAATGTCAACTATTTTTCTTCTTTTGCACGTCTTTCAATACCAAATTCTTCAATTCTTCACAGAAACTGAAATAGTGAAGAGAAGATTCTTAGGAAGCATTTGCAAATGCTGACTAAGATATAAAGCCATCAAACTGCTACAATCACAGTAGTGCTTTGTTTTATGCTTTCAGCTAGCTCCCTCTGTCTGCAGTGGAGACTGCAGGCCTCACATGACAAGGCCATGTTATGCAGCAGTGATGCTGGATGTTCCTGCGTCACCCTCAGTTCTCAACACGAATGCATTTCAGTATGTTTCACCAGCAGAGGTCCTCAGCGCAGAGAGATAGCATTAGGATGACGCAATGCTCTGCCTGTTAAACCCAGGGTCATTTATATTAACGAGCAGTTTCTGAAAGAACATATTCTTTATCATCAGTATTCTTTATGCTATATAATTAGCTATAAGCACATGTACACCCAGCTCAAAATTAGCCTTTTTTGGGGGTTTTTGCATTTCTTTGTGTATTCATAAACTAATTGCAATAGTGAAAAATGTATGACCAGCTGATAGTTAACAGACTGCAGGGGTCGCTGTTAACTAGTCTTAATCAACCCCTGCAGAAAGCAAATCAGAGATGTGTTGTTTTCTTCATCATTTGTCTCTTTGGCATCTCATTTTTATCCAAGCATTGAAACATAAAAAAACTATAGCATTTGTATATTTTTAATACATTTATTGTTTTGTATTTTGTATATAAACACATTAAAGTTGTAGCTAATGCAATATTTCAGGTTTTTATACTCAACTTGTGACATGAATAAATACGTCTGACCTGACCACAAATTTTTGGAAAGCGGTGATTTTTATTTATTTATTATAATGCATTTTTCTGTAAAAATCTGTATATAGTAGCCTATCCTTTAGCAAACAGCTGGACTTGGTTCTGATGATTATTTGTACTACCAAGATGTTATAAACTGGAGTAAGTAGTCTACTCGTGTTTTGTAGTGTTAGATGCATCTCAATTAAGTTCTTTTTTAGAGACTTTTCCACACTATCACTGTCTCATTGTATTATAATACACTGCCCAGACTATTTAAAAAGAATAATAATAATAATAACAGTAAAATAGTGATAATAGTTATAAAATAAAAACTACTGCAGCAAACCATCCATCCATTATCTATGTCACCCTATTCTTGAAGGGTTGCAGGGGGACTGGTACCTATCTCCAGCAGTCATCGGGTGAGAAGCAGGGTACACAGGTAGCCAATCCTTTACAGGGCAACACCAAGACATACAGGACAAACAACAATGCATGCTCACACTCATACCTAAGCAAACTTTTAGAGAGACCAATTAGCCCAAATGTCACATTTTAGGTTTATTGGAGACTGTGAGAAAAAGCCAGAGCACCCAGAGAGAAACCACACATGCACAGGGAGAGCATGCAAACTCCATGCAGAAAGACTCCAGACTGGATTTGAACCCAGCACCTTCTTGCCACAAGGCAAAAGAGCTACCAACTGCGCCACTGTGCAGCCCTGCACCAAACTGATATGTATTTGATTAGTATGTTTAAAAATTATCAGAAAATATGAAATGGTCTTTAAAAATTGTTACCTAAAAAGTAAAAAACAGATTGATTTGGTTATTCTTTTCATTATTTGAAAAAATATATGTATTCCAATTAAATTTATACAGTAGTGTAACCAGACACTGCTCATTAGGCCACACATGTTTTGAACTCCTCCTTCCCATATTTACAGCCTTTCAATTGGATGACCTAGTGAGGTTGGCATGGAAACGTGCTAAATTAAGTCCTAAAGAAGCTCATAGACCCTCCAGAGGCAGAAACAGAGACAAACGCATCCAGACCAGAGAAAACCTGTGCCCCCCGAGCATTTTTGAGTGCTTTAATATGTGTAACATGTTTAGGGCAAAGGGGTTGGCCTTTAGAGATAGCAGGAATGTTGTTAGGCAGACTCACTCTTGGTAATAAAATGAGTGAAGCATGAAAGTTTTGAGCATGATCTATGGTCATGCTGCATTGAAGCCTGTTACATTATAACTTATAGGCATGAAGGCCACATTACTGCAGAATCATGTGAACTAATCTTGACAAAGGACAGCATTATTCACTGGATATCTATTGTCCCGCAGTAGTCATATTCACAGCAGTGGTTTTCTGAGATAAACGTCACGATATAATTCAACATTATGTCCCACAATGCTAAGTCCTTATTACTTGTCCAAATTCCTGAGCAAAAAAACATGAATTATCACACATCTGCAATCGGTTTCAGCTCTTAAAAACCCTGTAATCCTGAAATACAGGTGTTACCTGTGGGCTGCATAACGTGTTGCAGCAAAGCCTGAAGGGAGAATTGTTCTTTTTCTGTATCCGCCCCTGATGTGTAGAACTGTCTGTGTTTTTGTCAAGTCAATGGTTGTTCTTCTATTCTCAGATCGCAGCCTTCGGCTTTATGAAGCAAACAGAGATCTCTTTTTGTTAATCAAGGAGACATTTAACCATTGTTTTTTTTTTTTTACCCTTCCTTTTTTAAAACATCAATAGTTTCCTAGCATCACCCCATGACTCTTATCAGCTCCTGCCCTGAAAAGATTGGTTCGGTGTGTGAGGTTATGTCAGAAGGTTATTATCTTACCTGCTGGAGGTAACTAGCTTGTCATCTTCATTTCATACAAATCCAGATTAGTTGGGTCCTGGGACTTAAGCGACCTGTTAGATTGGTAGGAGCCAAGACCGAAGTGCAGTTCTACAGTCTTAAAACATCTCTGATTTCAAAAACCATATAGAGGTTTCTGCTACAATTTTATTGTCCTTTAAATTGTCCTTTATTAGATGTTTTTTACAGGGAATTCTGTAAATATCTACATAGGAAAGGGTGGTAGGAGGTGGTGCTCCACCTACTGCTTTCCTGTGTAAAAAGTACTGGAAATAAATTATAAAAAGATATCTTAGAAGAATATTTAACAGTAAAGCAGTTTAAGAATGAATAAAATAGCGTCCAATTAAATTTTTAGAATATTTTCAATATTTTCACATTGTTTTGTGATTTTTTCATATTGGAAACTTACTTTCACAGCACTCTAACACTATTTTCTTTGTAACTAACCATCAGCTTTTATGTAAACCCTCTAATGCAAACACAAGGATTCACACAGTAGAATTTGCATATTCTATTATGCCGTATTTTATATCACCGCAAACTATATATGTATGACATTTTTAAAAAAAGATACAAATATGAAGAATTTATCAATACTTCTGATGGTCGGTATTATATTAAACCACACAACCCTGTATTTTTGAACATTAAATTGAATGCAATACATTGAATGCAAAAACTGAAGCTGTTGTCAGCTTCTGTTGCTAATAATATTTACCACCCCAAACAAGTAGTGAATCCCTCTTGTTTTCTGTTTTGCAACTAGAACTTGCTGTTCCTGGGTTTGGCATCATTCCCAGATCAATGAAAAACTAAATGCACCAATATGCAAAATGATGACAGAGGTTGTTGTTTTTTTATTGTTCATGAGCTTTTAACAGATCCTCATAAATACTCAACTATTCTTTTAATACGGGAAGCTTTATGAATAGTATGACCAGTCATTCTTGCCTTTTTGGAATTTTATGAATAATTACATACTTCTTCATAGCTGTAATGACATCAGAATCTTATCTAAAGCAGAAGAGTTATTCAGCAAATCCATTTTCCTCCAAGAATAGCAGTGACACACATTCCCAAGCTCTTTTACTGATAATAAGGTATGCATGTTAAGTGCTTTTCCCTCACAGCTGATTGGCTGATCCCAGCTGACATTCAGAGGCTCGCTATTCAGGTCACTGAGCTTGGAGTGGGAATGATGTTGGAACGATGCTCCTGTGGGGGTAATCCGAGTGAGTAAGACTGAGGCAGTAAAATGGGCTGGTTCCTATTCTGCTTTGAAGCTATGTAAAAACTAGGATATAATGGATCACTCCATCTAAGTACTCAGATTGTTTTATTGATTAAATAAGAAACAGAACAACACAGATGCTTCTCTACACAACAATAGTGTTTTCATCTGAGAATAACTGAGTTTAAAGTCGACATGTGCCAGTGTATGACCTGGAGATCTCATCTCACCACTCCCTCTGTTTTCAAACGTCCACATTGCCATTCATATTGGCCTCTGTCCATTTCACTAGAAAGAGCAATTTCTGCTCACAACCACAACAGCAGTTGACAGTTAGATCTTATAATGTTACATATGAGCAGGCAAGCTGTACAGTAAAATATCTTGTGCAAAAATGATGGCACATTTCTGCTACATCAATCTGTAGAGGTGTGGAATGTGAGTTTCATTGTTGTATTCAGTTCATGCTGATCTGACATAAATAAAAACAAAAGGTAAAGGGGCTGGTAACTGGAAGGAGAGACAAAAAATAGTCCATAAGGTTCCTAAAAAAAGTGGGAGTAACAAAAGTTAAAAGAAGTATAAAAAAGACTGAAGAAAATCTGAGTCTGTAGGAAAAGCACCCTTGAGAAGGCACTCGCCCATTATTGTATATCCATGATCCCAGATGTCCTCCTCTCTTGCTGATCCTCAGCAAAGTGTTCAGGTATGACCCTTGAACCTTTCCTGAGTGCGTGTCTGACTGGCTCAGCACCGAAGATCTGGATTCTTGTTCCAGCTCGCTGTAGAGATGTTTTTCTTTTGTGCTTGAATGCCATCTGGGCCGTTTCTTTGTTACTTCTTGGTGTGTTATAGTAAAGAGAGAGTTACAGCATTGAAATGTAGAATAAAAATAATGGTTTATATTATTATTTGCTTCTGTCCAGTGTGTTTTTTACTTTCTCATCTGTGTGCTGCTGCCTGTAGCGGCAGGTTTATTACCAGCCCTGCGGACGGGCACCTTGGATACGGGGATCTTTGTACGAGGGGGCTCTTTAGTCTGAGAGACCTGTGATGCAGCGTGAGACTGGGTGCCATGTTTCAGAGGGATCCTTGAGTCACGCGCTGAACTTGTGAGAACTTTTGCTTGTTGATGCGCATGATGCTCCTCCTGGAGATGTTTTGAGGTTGGTGTGTTTGCCTCAGGTGAACTGATTTTATCTTTGTCCCCTGCATTATGTGAGTTGAAATTGGGTTTCTCTTCTAACACAGGCGAAGTGGGGTCCTTGCTTAGTTCGTCATGCTGGCTTTCCCTGACTGGCTGCCTGTTGATTCTTCCTCCGCCTACCACAGGTATTTTACTAAGACCGGTTGCTTTTGATTGCGGCGTCTTCTTTTCTTTGGGGGGCAGCTCGTGATGTTCTTTCATTTTTGACGACACACCTTGGTCTCCCTGTGCCCCTGCTCCATCAAGACTATCCGCTGATGCCTGCACAGAACCCCTAGTTTTAGCAGAGGATGGTGTATCAATCTGCCAAGACACAGGGGGAGGAGTACAAGAAGCAATTTTGAGTTCAGAAGTTTTAGGCTGGGAGACAGGGGCGGATGTGGCTTTAGGCGGAGAAACTGTGAAAGATTCAGGGCGGGGGACGTCCACAGATGACGTGAAAGGGGTTTTAGACTCAGTAAATTTGATCAGAGGAGATACAGAAGGAGTTTTGGATACAGACACTGGGATTTCAGCAGGGGAAGTGGCAACTTTGCACATAGACTTCTGCATATTCATATGAGCAGACAGATCTTTAGGTACAGAAACTGGGATCTCAGCAGGAACTTTAGCTAAAGGCTCCTGTATTTTAACTGGAGCAGATGCATCCCTAGATAGGGAAACTGGGACTTTTGGAGGGGCAGGGCAGATTTTAGATTGAGAAATTTCAATTTGACTTGGAGCAGGAAGTTCTTTAGACACAGAAATTGGTATATCAGCAGGAGAAACTTTAATTTGATCCATAGCAGATGGAGTTGGTATTACTACTGAAGCATCATGAGTAGGGGCAGCGGTTGTTGTGGCCTGAGCTGGGGCCATCTTATCTAAAGAAACTGATGTTGAGGAGGCTTTAGTTGTGGGAGGAATTTTATCTAATGAAGCTGAAGATGGAGCCGGGACAGATGCAGAGCTGGGTTGGGTTTTAATTGTAGCAGTGAAGGTTGAATAACGGCAGGGATCAGAAACAGTTTTATTAAGGTCCAGATGGTTAGGGGTCAGGGTGGGCTTGGAAAGCGTCATGGATGCTGAGCCAGAAGTAGTGGTTAATGTAGTGGCAGAGGTGATATTGGAGGGAATGACCGGCGCAGAAGATGAAGATGTAGTTGTAATCGTACTAGTTGCCGATAAAGTGAAGGGGGTGGTGGATCGTCCCACAGCTGAACTTTTAGAGGGTTCAAAGAAAGTCAACTTTTCTGTGTTAACACTACTGATAGAAGGAGGTTGGGTGAATGTGATGGGAGAGCTCTGGGGTTCTAGGACAGATTTAGTTGCTACAGCAGGTGAAATAGACACAGGATCAGGTTTACTTACAGGTACAGTATTTTGAGGAGCCCGCACAATCTCTGTAGCCAGTTTGTTAGCTGTAGAAGTCGAACTTGGACTGAATGAAGAAACTTTGTCTACAGTGGCCGATGCATATGCAGGAGGTGTGGTTGTGGTAGAGATGGAGCTCGGTGTGGGTTGAATTGCCTTGAAAGTGGAAGATGTAACTGATGTTGAGGGAAGAGTTGAGGGTTTCGTTTGAGTGGGAGCAAGAGATTGTTTACCTTGCATGCTAGCAGGAACACAGTCAGAATTCAGTTTGTCTGAGTGAGAACTTAAAGACGAAGAAGAGACCACTACAGAGGAGGGTTTAACTGTAGCAGAACTGCTGACTGTCAGAGAGGCTGTGGGAGGGGAGGAGAAGGTAGATTTGGAGAAAGGAGATGTAGATGACGGAGGAACTTCAGTGCTAAAGGCACTGCTAACTTTGCCCCACTCTGCTTCCACATCAGCCATGATGTCTCCACCTGCTGTGATTGAGTCAAAGGTCAGGAGAGAGGAGATATCTGCCAGCAGTGAGCTCAGGCTGTTGTCACCTGGTACCAGTGGGGGTTCTGGGGTAAGCAACGGGGACACATGCTCGTTTGTCGTACTCACATTTTCAGTAGAAGTCACCTGGGGAGCTGGGGTCTTCAACGGGGTCATGGCTGAATTTTTTTTAGTTGTGGAGCTCTGGACAGGCTCGGTGCTTTCAGTTTCAGGGCTGTCTGGAATACGAGGCTGGCATTTGGGTGTGAGCGTCATGTCTTCTTTGATGATTTCCACACTGTTAGTACGGGAGGACTGGAGAAGAGGGCTCGGAGGGGCTTCCTCTTTGTCTTCTTTATCCTTGGATCGGAGCATGACGTTGCTGAAGAGGCCTTTAAGTCCACGACGTTGTCGAGTAACTGGCTGGGACACTGTTTGGACTCTGCGGTCCCCGACTCCCCTTCTTCCTCCCCTCAGCAGCGAGAGGAAACTGAGGGACTTGGCCGAGCTGGCTGAAGAGATGGAGGTGCGAGCAGGGGCAGTAGCCAGAACGCCATCTTCTCTGAGTGCTTCATCCTCTGGCTGCTCCCCATCTTCTTGTTTCACCTCTTTTCCATTTTCTTTATCTTGCTCTTGCTCTGAATCCTGTGTCGGACTCTCAGATAATCCCTCTGAGGTTTTACTCCTGATAACAGGTGACTTGTTGTTTCCGTCCCGTTTGCTTCTGATGGAAAAAATGTTACCTGGCTTACGTTTTCCAAACAGCTTGAATCCTTTTCTGATTTTCCCAGTTGGCTGCGATTCATCAGGTGGAGGGTCTGTGTTTTCTGTTTGTACATCCATCTTCTCTGCGATTCCCCCCCACCTATTTCTGTATCCTTTTGTCACTGGCTGCTGTAATTATTCCAGAGCTTGTGGATGGAGCATTTAAATCCAGAGCTTTATCTCTGTTTGTAGCCTTGCACTATCTGCTGCTCTCACTGCGTTTCTTTATCAGTCTCCTGTATCCCTCCCTCCGTCCGTGGTTCCCATCCAACCCTTTCTCCTCTATTTCTCCCTCCAAAGCACCTCCCCTTTGCCTTGCTCTTTCTTTTTTTTTGGGTCTGGCTGCTCTCCCTGGTTGTCATGGCAACTGAGGAGCTCAGCAGCTTTCGTCACCAATGCAGAGCCAGGGGCTGTCATCAGTTCGCTCTGAACACAGCCTTCTCTTTTTCTCTGTCTGATGACTATGTTTACATAAACAGCAAAGACAAACGATCCATTAATAGATTTGAAACCGGACTTCTGAATAGCCTGGGTATATATCTATATGTATATATAAAAACTTCAGGCAAATTATTGCAAATTATCTAAGTGTGAATGAGAAGTTTTACACAAAAAAAATTCACCTGCGTCCTACATAATCATACGTTAAAACCCAGAAAATCAAGAAAAATGTTTATGTTTTTATGTTAAATGCAATAATATCTAAGCTGCAGAAAGCTGAATTTACATTTATTTAAAATGGTCCGCATTTGACCTGCAGTGAATTTCTTGTAAAACATTTTCTGCACGTTACATAAATAAAAACATAATTCTGAACCAACAAAATGCTGTAATCAAACAATATCTACTTGACTAATTATGTGTATTAAGCTTTTAACTCATCATAACAAATTGTCAAACTAAATAAAATAGGATGCACCAGTCTGAGAAAAGGTTTTGAGGTCAAACTCATGCGACCCCTTGTGGTTGTGGCGGGAACAACATCTGGCACAGATTAAAGATAAAAAAAGATACCAAAATAAAGCTGCTGTCTCATCCACATGTTCGGCCTAAGAGCCTGTGTAAGTGGGTCAGCAATCCTTAAACAAATCTGCCTGGCATTTTTTCCCCCAAAGTTTTTAAATGCCGTACATGCTTGGAAACAAAATGTATGGGCCCCATATCTGTAAATTAAACTAATAAAGTAAATGTATTTTATTTAAAAAAGTGAAACTCATGTATTCAATACATTCATTGCAGACAAATAAATAAATTGAAATGTATCACTTCGTTTTGATTTTATAGAAATTTGACCTTTCTTTAATTTTAATTACTGAACTAAATTAAATGAAAATAAGAAATGTATTAAAGTTACACTTGCAAATTGCAGGAAAGACAGGGACAGTAAGAAACTGTTACAACTTTTAAAAAAGTGTGATTATATAACGGTCTTCAAATGCTGCCCTTCAGTTAGAAAACCGACATGAGACATTGTCAGTTTTAATGAAAAAAACATAATATTAAGAAAAACAAGAAAACAGATAACTTTTTCAGGACTTTTCCACCTTTAATACAAAATATATCATTTTATATCACACCTCATCAGTGACATTTACCTTACTGACACAAGCCCAGGCACATATCTAAAAATAAATGTGCTTTAGTTAAGTCATCTTCATTCAAATGTAAACTTCTTTGTCGCTTTTTGTCCTGAATTTAAAATAAAAACTCTACTGTCTGAAGATTTTCACAAAGCTAAATATATCTTAATAATTAAATAAGATACTTATATGAAAATGAGTAAGGCACAAGGGGGGGGGGGGGTTGACATGAGTCATAGAGTCATAAAGTTAGTGGCACCCTTAAGTTTTTTTCTTTTGGGTAACCAATGTGAGAAGACATAGCTAGAAAGGGATGCTGAAATTAGTCAGTAGCCACATAAAAAAGGCTGTTTCACAGTTTGTTTGTTTTCTTTTTTTAAATGAATCTGACCCAAGCGTGATCAGTGGGGGTCTATTGCACAAAAGTAGGATTAAGACATACAGGATAAATGACTGAGCTGAGCTCATTGCATCCTAAAAAAGAGCAGCCAGGCTCAATTGGGTTACTTTACCCCATCAGAGGAAGAAATACTCCCAAAGGCATACGAGGAGGTAAAAGGTGGAAATTAAAAAGAAAGACAACGTCGCAACACAGATTAAGCAATGTAAATGCATAAATGCATAATAAGTACACAATTAAACACTCACCTCTGGCGAACAATACAATTACAATCGAAATCGTTAATTCACATCGCATAACCGCAGTTGTACTTTTATTATGAATACGTTGAATTTTTAGTTTAACTAGACTGCAGAAATGAGTGAAATTGTGTAAACTCCATGAAACTCTAACTCTTTGATAAATAGATGAACTAATTATAATAGTAGTAAAAAAAAATATTTATCAAAATAAAATGAAAGAACATTCTGGTTCCTTCAGCTGCCTGCTCACACATTCTACTGTTTTAGCAGTGATCCTGTTTTATATTATTTTGGTTAATATGTTTGGTTTATATTTCAGCTAAAAATGTCCTGCAGTGGCAGATTATTTAAAAAATAATCATTTAAATTGATTTGGCCTCTTATGTTTGTGCTATAGCCTATACTGTGTGTATACAAGCTTGCAAGGACATTACTGCAGCCAGTATGTCTATGCATATGATGAGGATAGATTTTTCCTGCATTTATGTGGGTTGTATTATATTCAGAACCTTTAAATGTGTTTTTATCAGAGGTGGGTAGAATAACAAAAAATTGTACGAGTAAGAGTAGCACCACTTCATCATGTTTTAAACCAAATAGATGTTAAAAGTACGGCATTGGAAAACTAGTCTAAAAAACTTAATTTCCCTAAAGCTACTCCATTAAATGTAACTAGTTACTAACACCTCTGGTATTCATTCTTGTGTTGTAT
The DNA here is from genome assembly GCA_028564705.1 of Apricaphanius iberus. Classification (NCBI taxonomy): domain Eukaryota; kingdom Metazoa; phylum Chordata; class Actinopteri; order Cyprinodontiformes; family Aphaniidae; genus Apricaphanius; species Apricaphanius iberus. The sequence goes on from JAPXFQ010001473.1 coordinate 2,563,359, forward strand.
ATTATGCTTTGATTCTGTGGTTTCTATCTTGAAGAGTCAGTTTTAAAGTTATACATTTACATGTTTTGTTTTATCCTTATTCAATACAGGAACATAATGTTACACTTTGATGCACTTTGAAGCGATATTGATACGCAATGTGTATTCTATAGGACAGAGTATTAGTGCCACACTGAGGAAGAAAGAGCAAGTCCTAAATTTATGAGACTAGTTCTTTCTGTGGAAAAGATGCATTTTCTGGCATATTCTTTTTCTAATCCAGATATCTATGACAATGTGATGTTGATGTACCAAACGATTAACGATCTCCTTGTTAGTGAAACCTAACTGAAGTACATTTCCACAAAATATTCCACAGACCAAATATTAAAAACTCTTGTCCTCACCATAAAGCTGGGATTGCACTGTATGAGTTCAGCCGACGTAGAACTTTTCTTTTGTCGTGTGATTTACGGTTCTGTTGCCGCACCGTGTCCCATTCTCCTCAAAAGCTTAATTAGAGCTCATACAACTAAAACCAGCCGATGGGTTACAATATTAGGACTTTATTCTCGTAAATGTTTGACTTTTTTCTCAAAGACTGTGGGGGGTTTTCTCTGTTGCCCTAATATTTTGTAATTTTATGCATAGCCTTTTAGTCCATGGGAAACAGAAAAATCACCTAAAATCATTATTTGTACAAAATGATAGAAATTAAGAACCAAAAAAGTTAACATACTGTAATAATGTGTAGTGGGCAGTGGAATAGTTATTGATTTCAGATTGTGGTGACTGCTGTCTGAGATAAAGAATGAGATCAAACAGATCGTGGAACTTACTCTGGTCTGGGGCAAGCTAACACCACAGAATAAAATCTCCATGGTAACTTATACCATAACATATCCTACCGCCCCCTATACTGTTTTTGTGCAAACGGAACACAGAAAAATTGAATCAGAATAACCAATATATAATCCCATATCCTAGTTTTGTGCAATAGGTCAAAACTAGCATTAAACAAAGATTTTTTCTAAATAAATCACATTCTGAAAAAAGTACAGTTTTTTGTGGGGTTTGTTTCAAAATAAAGGTCATAGAGTAATCTGGTGTGTGCTTTAATATAAAGTCAGGGGGTAGGGATCCTAATGAAGAGGCTGCATTCATGCAAGAACTGCCTAGCCTGGTGCCGAAGCCTGTTTTTTGTGTTGTTTTTTTCTAAATAAATGACGAACTGCAGAGCAGTGTGCCATTAAAGTTATGTTGCATTTTTGCTTTCAGAGCATCTAGTTTGGTTTCTGTGTAAGGTAAGCTGGTCTAACATTTAAATTAAAATTAACACAAAAACAAGTAGAGAACTAAAGAAAAAACAAACTACAGTATACTTTCGACTTTTCTGGACATTTGTAGGTGTATTTTTCAACTTTGGTTAGTATTCAGTGGTTAAGTACATTCAGGAGTAAATCCTCCCCATGTAGGTAACTCTAGTGAGTCATTTAGGACAAGCTACAGGAGTTTGTTTTGGGCCTATATGTTGTATGAAGAAAGAAACCTCCATCACCTAAATATACTAATACTAAACTATGAATGGGTTTACTGTGAAATGTACCCTGTAAACTGTGTTAAAAATTATTAAAAATGGTACCTTGATAAATAACAAGTATCCTATCCTTAAATGTCATAAGGCAAAAAGTTTTAACCAATTTCCTAACTTATGCACTTCCTAAATATCTGTTAAACATCATGTTCCTGGAGAGCAGTCTGGAGGGCTTCCTTCTCGTTCTGCTCATTGTCGTCCTCCTCAGAGGGAAGCACGTCATATCTGCGACGGTACAAAGACCGGCAGACAAGGCTGACGATGAACATTTCCATAATCATTAGCTGCTGACTTAACACTGTAGAGAATGCACAAAATAAATACACAGAGGGGAAAAAAAGCATGATAAGAGTTGTCATGTTTCAGCTGAAATGGCTGAAGAACATTTAGAGTTGTCTCTTACTGGATCCGCGAGCCTGAGCAGAGAAGGGAGGAGCACAGGCGATGGGTCCGTTTATGGCTAGGATGTTGATGATAGATGCCTGCAGCTGACTCAGTATAAATGCAAGCTGAAACGCAAATACATTAGCCATCAAATATCCATGCATGTGGAGTCAAAACGTTTACAGTTGTAACTCTTGAAATTGATACAGTGTCTCGCAGAGTTCTTCATATTCTTCTCTTCATAGAGCAATCATGTGGTAAAATATGCTCTGGCCAAATAGAACCTAAAATTTATATTGAGCTCTATATACGAAAAAGCTGAGAGGAAGAAGAAACTAACAATACATATGGCCTTTTACACGGCATCCTCTAGGTGAAACATGTTGGTGGCAGTATAATGCTGTGGGCGTGTTTTCCTTACAGACACATGGGATATAATCTGAGTTGACTGGATAATGTATGGAGTTAAAGACAGAATAAAGGTGAAAGAAAAGCTGTGATAGATTATGAAAGGGTCGGCCCTGGGGTGGAAGTTCACCTTCCAGCAAAAGGGTGACCGTTTAAATACAGTTAGAACTACAATTTTGTGGTTTTAGATCAATACATATTGACTTGGTATTAGAATGACGAAATCCAAAAATGCTCCAACAGAGCAGGGGTTCCCAACCTTTTTTCACTGCGGGCCCCCTTCCCTGTGTTCAAGTCGACCTTGGACTCCCCCAACCCCAATTCCTACCCACATACTGTACATGCAGTAAAAGTGATTAACTACAAATTTTTATTTGTAAAACACAAAAAGTAACTGCAGGTTTTTTGTTTTTATTGTTCTTGCATTACACTGGATATAAACTGCAATATCTAGGAACCCCTGGGGGTCCAGGACAAACAGGTTGGGAACCACTGCAAAGTCTGTGCTAATTCTTAAAATTTCCTGCTTACAGATATTCTCTATATAAACTAACAGAGCTGCTTTACAGAAAAGAATGGATTCAAATTTTAGTCTTGAAACTGAAAGCTGATACCTAATGCACTTTAAATACTACATACTCTGCAAATCATAAAACACTTGTGGCTGTAAATGCAGCCATTTCCATAAACCATCCACTCAGTCTTAAATTCAGTATTCTGAATCTCATTAGAGAAACATGTAATACTAGAGCCAAATTTCCTGTAGCAAACACAAAAAAATCATTTCAAAGGACTTTCAAACATGTTACAATCAACTTTTTCTTCTTTGTAGCAAAATATGCATTGAACAAATCAGAGGAAGTTTGTTGTGTTGACTCACTTGGTACATAGCGTACTTAGGAACAATTTTCAGACTTCTTAGATGGATCTTAGTGTTCATGAAGAAGATACCAACAGGCCACAAAGAGAGGATGGTAAGAACACCAACAAATAGTTGGATCCAAATGGTTGGACGATTGAACGATAGCTAGAAAATTAAAGGCACATCATTATATGTTCACTTGATTTTTTTAAACTATAAAATGGCAAAGAGAAGCAACTCAAAGCCTTACTCTAGTGGGATCAAAAATGCCGTTTGTCCAGAGAATTACAGAAAGGATAGAGAAAACTGTTTTTAGGATTGCATACTGTAAACTTCCAAACTTCAGCCAAAATAACATCCGCCTAAACATATGCAATAGAAAAAAAACACCAAAATTATTGTCTGCAGTTGTAACATATTATACTGTATATTACAGAAAGAACAGCTACTGTAAAATGTAATTAAAGAAACAAACAACTTGAATAATTAAATTCATAACAGTTAAACACCAAATAAATTACAATAATAAGGAGAAATGAGAACCTCGACATTATTTTTTGAGGCAAACAGGGGCAGCAGCAGCAGCAGGGTCCTGTTGCGATCTTGAAGGGTTTGCCAGAAAATCGCTGTAGAAATTTAGTGGAACCTCCCAGCTCGTCAACATGCAGAATCACAACTTTGTACACCACAACTGCAACATAACTACAAAAAGAGTCCGTTTAGACACTAATGCACAAGTATAGCCGGGATGTACTTAGTTTCTACTTCTAACCGGCAAATGAGGACAGAATTAATACATGCATAAAAGAAACTTGGATCATATAAATGTTCCAAAGGAAATTAAACATATGGTTAAGTTATTTATTAAACATCTCTTTTGATGAATGCAAGTTAAATAGATAAATGACTTTAAATATTTGTAACTGTTTTTAATACTTGTTAGATGACATGTGCTTTATTAAAACGCTGCATTATTGGTAAATAAGATATTTAAATTGTTTGAACGCATACAGACCAAGGATGGAAAATGTTCAGCCCTGTGAACAAGAAAGCAGTTAAAAGTGGCTTTTGAAAAAAATAAAAAAAAAATAAAACGTTTTTATGTAGGTAATTAAAAAGAAAAATTATTTCCTAAAAAAACCATCAAACTCAGATAAATCTTTTGAAAAATAATCAACAATAACAACAAAGCAGTAACTGTCAATAAATCATCTGCTATATTTAAAAGTAAATAATTATTAAGGAAGAATTGGTTAAAATCTTTAGAAAGCTGTTTGTAAAAACTGCTGAACACACATTTTGTATTTTATTTTATGGAAATAAATATTAGTGTCCTCTGTTAATTATACCTATTGGCTTCCATTCAAACAGAATAATCTGTTTTCTATGAAAGAAGCAAGAGAAGCTTTCAGCTGTGCATGTAGCATGTGCTTTAAGCTTTGTGTGTAATGATTCATCAAGCAGTTAAAATTACACTATGAACTCTAGGTGAGGTTTTGTGACTTTTATATGCATTACTCTGCGGCCATTCACCTCATGCTGTCTTCTAACAACAAACACATGGGCCAGCCTTGTTATACTACCTGGGATATGAGATATTCGACCCCTACGTGAAATTTAGTCTGTTGCCATGTTCCCCAGCATTAGATAAGTGAGAAAAAAGCATTTTGTAACCACCCCAGTCAATCTCCTCATCTTGCAGAAGTCTTTTTATTTTAGTTTAGTATAAACAATGTAAGTCAATGGTAACAGCTAGCATTTCATGTACAAAAGTCATGAAAAAAAAGCTCAATGATCCTGATTATTGTGGAATAAAAAAGACAATGGCTTGCTGCCATGAGGATTTCTGCAACACCAGTGGGAAAAATTAATTAGCATTATGAGGAAAAACTGCAATATTCTACCAGAAAGATGGTACTGCTTCTGAAAAATATATGGCAGTCCCATCCCATTTTGGAAAGATACTGAATGAAGAGCATCATCGATGGCTGAACGTATTGTCGCTTTTAATTAATTGAGGGATATTGGGCTAATGTTAAAGGAGCAGGGGGCTGGTTTTCTAAAATAAATTATATTCATGTTTAGTTTTGTAATTGCATTGGGTAATGAAGCGTTTTAAACTAAGTAAAATGAGCCCACCCATGTGCAATCCCATTATCTCGAACAGCATGAGTGCTGCAAAATAGTCTGCGATTCGGTGGCGGAATTTCCCGCACTTACATGCGGATGCCACGTCAATCTACAATTCTTGCGGGTTCTCTATTTAACAGGAAGAAGGCAGAGATAGAACCCGGACTTCGGACGCAGTCAACTAAACACTATTACTTCGTTGCTAGACATTTTGCTTGTTGTGGTATAGCTGGCGATGTGCGCAATGTGCGGTGGCCTGAAAGTACGCTATGTCACTGATTTATTTACTTTTTGTGCTCACTCCCACGGTGGCTGCAGTTACTCGCAGCGCAGCAGTCACGAGTTTAAATTCTTCAATCCGGCCTCCTGCTCCTTTAAGTAATATAGTTGTGATGTCTGGCTGACATCGTTGTCCCAAGGTTTACTGTATAACAAATCGCAACATTTCCCCATAATGTCTGTAAACAGTGGGTATTGTAGAGTAAATCGCTTTTAAGCATCTTTATCGGGCGCTGTGTCATGTCCTAGATCGGCTCCTCTAATTCCTTTGTGTTACTTATTATTTTAATTTGCACTCGATATGATCATTGAGGTCACCAGAAATAATTAGGATAATTATCGAGTAATTTTTATGGCCCTTGCACACAAAATGCTAGCAGTTACCATTCAATTACATTGTTTATGCTAAGATAAAGCAAATGGACTGCTGCCATATTAGGAAAATGACTGGGCTGGGTAGAAAATCCTTTTCTGACTCTGGGGAATATGTTATCAGACTGAAATTGACTTGGGGGTAGAATATCCCTTCAAGGAATGTACAGCAGATTGTATTGTTGAAACTTTGACTGTTGTCCATTCAACAGATCTGTATTGGGTCTGTATGAGTAGACAACAGATTGAGAAGAAAGCTCCAGATTGGATTGGTTCTTTCTTAACTACTTTTACTGATTTGGTGATTAGGCAAAAAATTGTGACCCCGATAGATCCTATAATTGTTGCAAAATTTAAATGTGTTTTTAAAACCCATTTGAGGCCCAGTTAAGACCACCATAGTGCCCATCTGGTTTTGCTGATGTGGGTTGTAGTTAATTAGCCCAGGTGGGCCATACAAGAACCTAATTTTAAACCTAGGCCCACTGAGACTCAATAAAACTCGTATGAGGCCCACATGACCATGTTGGGTTGGAGGAATGGAGAGAGAGAAAAAAACACACCAGTTTGACGTCATGTCTGTGAACATGACGGCACGGGGAACCCACATTCCACAGCAGGCCATGGTGGCGATGATCTGAGACACAAAGAATATTGTAACACACACAGCATAGAATTCCCCATACTTAAATGTTTTGTATTTGATAAATCAGTTTTTTAATGCTTCAAGTCAAAAAGTATTCTATATCCAGTCACTGTATTTCTCATTGATTTAAACTTGACATCAACTTGGAACAGTAACAAAGATCTTAATGCTTACTGGTGCAGCACCACTTATCCAGATCATGGTTAACTTCTTGGGATAGGAAAGCTTTTTGTAAATGTACAAACATTGCTCTAGGTACAGCACCAGGGTAACACAGGCCATGAAGGTGAGCAAGGAATAGAGGCAAAGCCCAAACGCATCTAGTTCTGATGTAGGAACAGAGAGAAAAAAAGAAAAAAAAGGCGGAAGGACATTGGATCATTTATCAGTAGACAGTAAATGGGGAAGATAAGTCAGTAATTTTAGAGTCAGAGACTAATAAAGGCCAATGTTCAGGTAAGCGTTCATGTCATTAGCCCAAACTGATTGATAAGAAAACACAATCTGCAAGCAGGATGTGGTAATATGGATCACTCACGCTTTATCATGTCCAGACTCAGCGGAGGCTTCTGTAGACACGCTGGATCAACGTTGCTTTCCAAAAATTCCTCCATGGTGACCATATCTTCTTCTTAAAAACTTGTACTATGTGACTTCAGCTTGAAAAAAAATCCAGTGGTTAACCTCAGAAGCAATCTGCTACTACTTTCACATTGCAAATAGATTCTAGTAACAGAACCAACCACAGCTGTACTTTACGCCTCAGGCAACTGTGATGGAGTGAAGATGGATGGCCTATATCTCATAGGTTTACGTAGAAACACCAGTAACTGTTGCTTATTCATTCACAGTCTTGAGTCATTGTAATTAGGGAAACATCAAGGACAGAGTTTTATTGAATAGGGAGTGACAGAGCATTAAAAAGGAGGACTGAACTTTGACAGGGTGTGTTGATTCCTCATCTGAAAATATAAAGAGTATAAAGAGAGATAAAAGCAATTTTCTCCAGCATTTTACAACTCACGTTTATTACACTACAATCTTTTGGTGAGGACTTCCAATATAAATTAAAACTCAGGCATGCAGCAGCATCTTTAACTGTCCCAGTAACTATCAGTGACAAATTGTTTAAATAACAAAAAATTATTTTAACCTTCTGCTCAAATCCTGATACATTAGCAAGCGAAGCAATTACGGGAGCTGATTATTGTATAACCTTGGATAATGCATAAACTGTGACTCTACTTCCTATTTGTAGCTGTTGTAAAGAGAATTGCATTAAGTGACACTACGGCCATTCACCTTATTTGTTAAGTTTGTTCTGTTAATAACTCTCCCATAACTTTTTCTGGTGAAAAGGTCAGTTTAATAGTTATCTTGCCTGTAAAAATGTTAAACACTAACATATTTCAGAATAAGTAAATGATTGAACCTCTAAAGTTTAGGTCCAGATATGTGTGAATGCCATAAATTGTTAGACACCATTTTGAACAAGTTGCAGTTAAGGAAATACCAGATGATACTACTATACGGATTATAATTACCGTACAGTAGTCCAGTCCAGATGCAATAAAGGCATGGATTATTTTCTCCAAGTCTAGGAACAAGTATGATTTACTTTTAAAAATCCTGGCACTCAACCAATCTCAGGTCTCCAGTTAATTAAAACATCCTATAGTTAAAACATCAAATATCAAAAAAATTTATTTAGGCAAAACATGGCTACAACTTTTAAAATGTAATATTTCAACAACAACAACAAAAAACTCCCATAAATGCTCAAAATCAATAGTTTAAATGAAGGCCAGAATTGTTTAATTAAAAACCATATCTAGTTTGTCACTGTTAAATTTCAATATGAACTAAATTATCATTGTACTATAGTTTTTGGGGTTTTTTTCAAAGTCAGAATAAAACAACTTAATATGCAAATTTTTAAAAAGTATTTATCAGAGCCATACATTAGGCCTTTTCTTCTCATCCTTGGATGACAAAACACTAAAGAAGACCACTCTTTTTTCCCAAAAATGTCAAACTTTTCTCAGTGACCTGAGTCTAGCTCTTCATTTGACTGGAATGTCATTAACCTGAGAAATGTCAGTCATAAAAATCTGAAGATGTCTGACTCTCACTATGAAAAATGACACTTTAGATTTGCTTTAATGAGATTTATTGTTACAGATCAATCAAAAATATTGCTGCACCATCAGTTTGTGCAATAAAAAAGCAGTTACAAATTTAAATACATCAGCTGCTGAAGCAAACAAATCATACTTTAAACATTCAGTCAGTGAAGTTAGATATAAATAACAATCAGTAAATTCATATCAGATACCAATCTACAAATTTCTTACCAGTCAAACGCCATATGGAGCTGTGCATAAGGACCATTAAATGGTATGAACTCATCAAAAATAAAATAACTGGCAGAACAGACTGGATTTTAATTGTTTACAGAGTAGAGGTATAAACGTATTTCCTTATCTGACCATACTGGTTTTGATTCAAGGACACTTTAAAATAAATGCCCTGATCTTTCTAAAGTTCATCCTGACACCAAATTTAAACTTCAGTATCTTTTCCTCGCTTTTTGCTTTCAAAAACTACATTTTGTGCTATAAAAGCATGAAAACAAACCGTGAAACGAAAAACTGAAATCTCAGCACAACACATTATGCTTCTGAAAGTATTTATATGTTCTCAGCTTTGGTCCTTACATTTTCAACCAGTATCATATTTCTTCATATTCTTCACCATTGAAAAAAAACAAAAATAAAACATGTGTAAACAGAACGTGGTTTTAAATATTTCTAAACATACTGTAAACTAAATTTGAGATCATCTGAGCCCAGATAACTGCACTACGTTTGGAGTTAAACATTTATAACACGTATGGACTGCGATAACGTTAGAGTCTAGTATCGTTTAAATCTTATCAAACAAATCTTACTTTAGTGGCTCTATAAATAGAACCTGATTGAAGATTTTTAGCATTGAAAGGTTTAGTTAATACTGAGAGAGGATGGATCTCTTGATGAAATCCACGAGCTGGTTACCATGTGAAAACATTCCCTAGCCGTCAAGGGATTTTTTTTAGATGAAATGATAAAAAATAAAGTCTTTAGCTAATACAAAGACAAAATCTCGAATCACCTCAGCTTCAGACTGTTGCAGTCTACAAAGTTGCTGTAGGGAGTTTGTTGTCATGACAACAGTATTGTGTTGGTGCCACGGATGGTCCTGGAGGTATTGATGCTCCTTGTTTAAGGCAAAGCACCTGGCATATTTACAGAGGTATGTGTGACCTGCAAGAGGATAGGGCAGAACATAAATGAACAAAGCAGGAGGACAAAGAAACTTAAATACTAAAAATGTCAAAGTATACCTTTTAAGACTCACTGTCCATTGTTACAGCAACTATCTGGCCTCCGTCTGAAAAACGAACAAAGCATGAGGATAGATTAAAAAGCAGAAATGTTCAGTCTTTTCTGTTCATCATTTCCACCTGTTCATGCAACCACTGTGTTAGGATTACATATTCGCCATACAATTTTAAATGTTATTAGGATGATGGAAAAAGTCCTATACTATTGTGAACACTCAATCTTTTCCCCATTCAAATTCTACAGTTAATACTCAATTTAATTCACAAAATTGTGTTGGTCTTTAATCATTCAAAAAAATGGACAGATGTTAGACAGATGAAAAGATGTAGTAAGATATTTTAGTTATCAGTATCCTCTCTGTAGAAAGCAGCTCCCAGTTTCAGTCAGAGAGGCAGAGACCCTGTCTGCTTTTAGGATACATTAAACAGAAGGCTTGTAGAGACTATGTGGTTTTCTCTTTTTTATTATTTGTTTTACAAATTTGGAATGCCAGCAGTTACAAAATAACAAACAGGATGACAAACCAGTAGCCGTAAGATTACGGAAAACTAAGAGAAAGCGAATTTCGGAGGACTGACAAGAGAAACATACCAGCTTTCTCTTTGCTCTTGCCCTCTGTGTGAGGTCCATCATCAGTGACCATACAAAGGTTGGTCTCTCCCTCTACAGGGCTGTAATTAAATTCACAAGACAAATTAGCACAAGTGTCAAAATGAAAACGATCAAAATTTAGGGATCTGTAAAAAAGACCCAAAAAAATAATACAAACATTTTTCCATTCTGCTGGAGGACACGGTTTACTTGTTCAGGATCTATGTGCACCAGTCTGGTCACAAAGGAATGTCCATCTCCCTGGCTAAGGAATATCAAAAAAACACTGGTGAGGTTTGAGAAATTTTCAGTAATCAAAATTCTATATATATATATATATATATATACACACTACCGTTCAAAAGTTTGGGGTCACATTGAAATGTCCTTATTTTTGAAGGAAAAGCACTGTACTTTTCAATGAAAACTTTAAACTAGTCTTAAGTTTAAAGAAACACACGCTATACATTGCTAATGTGGTAAATTACTATTCTAGCTGCAAATGTCTGGTTTTTGGTGCAATATCTACATAGGTGTATAGAGGACCATTTCCAGCAACTATCACTCCAGTGTTCTAATGGTACAATGTGTTTGCTCATTGGCTCAGAAGGCTAATTGATGATTAGAAAACCCTTGTGCAATCATGTTCACACATCTGAAAACAGTTTAGCTCGGTACAGAAGCTACAAAACTGACCTTCCTTTGAGCAGATTGAGTTTCTGGAGCATCACATTTGTGGGGTCAATTAAACGCTCAAAATGGCCAGAAAAAGAGAACTTTCATCTGAAACTCGACAGTCTATTCTTGTTCTTAGAAATGAAGGCTATTCCATGCGAGAAATTGCTAAGAGATTGAAGATTTCCTACAACGGTGTGTACTACTCCCTTCAGAGGACAGCACAAACAGGCTCTAACCAGAGTAGAAAAAGAAGTGGGAGGCCGCGTTGCACAACTGAGCAAGAAGATAAGTACATTAGAGTCTCTAGTTTGAGAAACAGACGCCTCACAGGTCCCCAACTGGCATCTTCATTAAATAGTACCCGCAAAACACCAGTGTCAACATCTACAGTGAAGAGGCGGCTGCGGGATTCTGGGCTTCAGGGCAGAGTGGCAAAGAAAAAGCCATATCTGAGACTGGCCAATAAAAGAAAAAGATTAAGATGGGCAAAAGAACACAGACATTGGACAGAGGAAGACTGGAAAAAAGTGCTGTGGACGGATGAATCCAGGTTTGAGGTGTTTGGATCACAAAGAAGAACGTTTGTGAGACGCAGAACAACTGAAAAGATGCTGGAAGAATGCCTGACGCCATCTGTTAAGCATGGTGGAGGTAATGTGATGGTCTGGGGTTGCTTTGGTGCTGGTAAGGTGGGAGATTTGTACAGGGTAAAAGGGATTCTGAATAAGGAAGGCTATCACTCCATTTTGCAACGCCATGCCATACCCAGTGGACAGCGCTTGATTGGAGCCAATTTCATCCTACAACAGGACAATGACCCAAAACACACCTCGAAATTGTGCAAGAACTATTTAGAGAAGAAGCAGGCAGCTGGTATTCTATCGGTAATGGAGTGGCCAGCGCAGTCACCAGATTTGAACCCCGTTGAGCTGTTGTGGGAGCAGCTTGACCGTATGGTACGCAAGAAGTGCCCATCCAACCAATCCAAATTGTGGGAGCTGCTTCTAGAAGCGTGGGGTGCAATTTCTCCAGATTACCTCAACAAATTAACAGCTAGAATGCCAAAGGTCTGCAATGCTGTAATTGCTGCAAATGGAGGATTCTTTGATGAAAGCAAAGTTTGATGTAAAAACAATCTTATTTCAAATAAAAATCATTATTTCTAACCTTGTCAATGTCTTGACTCTATTTTTTTATTCATTTCACAACGTATGGTGGTGAATAAGTGTGACTTTTCATGGAAAACACAAAATTGTTTGGGTGACCCCAAACTTTTGAACGGTAGTGTATATATATATATATATATATATATACATACATACACACACACACACACATTAAAATTAGTAGTGGGAAATATAAAAGCTATAAGGAATGATACAAATGATATAAATTTAACTGGAGATAGAGGATTTTGACTATACAGCGGTTATGAATTTTAATGTCACCAAGCTTTGCCTACACACTTTGTATCATGTTTGTCTTCACACCAAATATTAAAAGTTTGTCGTTTTTCATTTAACTGAAAAGAAAATTGTTGAACTTGTAGTATTTTTTTTTTAATACGTGCAAGTTTCTTTTTGTGCAATATTAATTATATAAATATGTTACTAAAAAAGAAGAAAATTCTTAACTTTATTTTCATAATATTTAGCTATTGTTTTATTTAATATAAATTCATCTTTATTTAAGTTTTAAGAATTTTTGTGTGGCATTATTTTGGACTAATAATTTATAAAGTCATTTTGCACAATAAATGTTTTTGAAGTTGTTCTGGAAAGCCCAAATGTATTCATTCCCCCTAACATAATTTGATTTAAAAATCATCTTCACTCAAGTAAAAGGTTTGTTCCTGATAGGAAGACATTAAAACAATGTAAATGAAGTGTAATTTTTGAATAATCTGCTTTATATATTTAATCAACAAAATGGAAGGATTAAGATTATTTAAACCCTTGTCGGGTGTCGGTAAAAATCTTTATTGGCATTACAGGAATCAAACCCTTTTTATAATTTTTGACCGGTTTTCTTGCTCTTTTTACTTATATTTTAAAGAATTTATCGTTTGTGTTTAGCACCGACTCTCCATTCACAGATTCTATATCAAATTGAAGTCTGGTCGGCCGCGCCACATGTCCCAGTTAATGTCTTACTATTAATTATTTTCTGAAGAAACATGATAATGAAATAAATGGGTTACTTTATTGCCTACTGCATCGTAGGCCTTCTAGTTTTGTCAAAGAGTAAATGTATACAAACTTATCAGACATAACTAAAGCATCCAGCACTAATACAGGCTGGATTTGAATTTAGAAAAAAAAATAAGTTAATTGAAGAAGTAGTGACTTATTAAATGTATAATGCAACTAAATATAACTTACCAGCAGCTCTGGAAAGGCTTGACATATTTCCTTTTTTGAAATAACAGAAAATACTTTAAGATGTTCAGAGACTAAGACTCGGTGGAAGTTATGTTAAAATTTTAAATAAAAAGAAACATTTAAGTGTAATATTACCTTTAAAAATTTAGATTTACAGTCATTTTCTTTTAAAAATTATTTTAATTACACGTGTATGTCCCAAAAGGTAAGAAGCAAGCCATTATTTGTTCAGTTTTGTGTAATATTGTAGGCTGACCTTGAGAAAACAGGGAAAATCCAGTACTTGGCCTGCTCTCCAAACACCTCAGCTACATTTCGTCTAAAGCCAAGGGAGAAGCCGTTTTTGTCTGGGCCGTTTGCAAAAACAGGAGCTCTGAAAGCCTCTGGAAAAAGTTTTTTTTTTCATTTTGTAAGCAATTAACTTTTAAACAAAAAACAAGAAGTTAAATCAAAGCAGACTCTGGTTTATATTTACCTATAGTGGTTCTGTTCTTCCCCACAAGCCACATATGGTAGCTGTAAAGTGATACTATGCTGATGAAGAAGAGGGCCGCCACAAAAAAGAGAAACAAGATATGGAATTTGGCATGCGTGTCAGGAAGCTCTTTCTAAAACAAGAGGACAAAAAAGGAAAAACTGTGAGAAACTTCACCTCTGCACCATTCTAGTGTTTCTGTAGTAATATTTTTGAGTTTCTAACCATTTTTCATGGAGATTTAATAACCTCAAAAGAAAGGTTTATCAGTTTGATGCATAATCTTTTCTGCAGATATGGATTGCAGATTTTAGAGGAAGCTTCTGTACTCACCGTCCAGAATTTGATGAAATACTGCACAACAGTTGCACAAATGACAACACAGTAGAGGGTTGCGTAGGCCAAGAACAGAATGAAGAACTTGTAGTTAGAAAACCCAACACAGTTATTCACCCTGAAATGCAAATTTGGGAGGCAAACAAATAGGAGAAAACATGGGGTTAAGAATGTATTTTAAGAAAAGAAAAATTTTCTTAGATACACACTCAACTTTAAAAAAAAAAAAATGTCATAATTTAAAAATCTAAGCGTTAACGAATTAAATGTATCTGATTAATCAAAAATCTCACCAGGGGCAGTGATGGTCCATTTTCAGGACACACCTTGACAACGGAAATAAGGGAAACAAGTCAGCATACAAAAACTAAGTGCCTCATAACAAAAAACACATTTATTTAAATCTGTAAATAAACACACATACACACACACAATATAAATGTTATATGTATTTTTTTATTGCAACTGAAACACTTAAACACACAATTTTCTTGGATAGGGATTTTTTTAACATGGTCAAGATATTTTAACAGAAATTAATTACATTTCTGTCTGTACCTGATATATAAAAGGAGCCGTCATTCATGGAACATGTTGTACTGACCACTAGCTTTGAGCATTTGTATACAGACAGCAAATTTCTATAATCTACAGTAAGGAAATGTGTTCAAAACACCATCCAGAAGCAGATCCCTCGCAGTCATTTGGTTTTGATCACAAGTCACAACCTTTCATATTTAATATCAGTCGGGTGGCCCGAATGGGATTTAGAACAAGATTCAATGAAAATAGCATGTCATAGAGGGTCCTTGGGATTGAACAGAAACACTTGATGAAACAGATTTGAGTAATTTTATCAAAGCAACACATTCTTCTAACAGGATCATTTACATTAATGTTTTTTATACATCTTTAGATTTTGGGATGCAGCTGGTCAGATACTCAAAACCAGGTTGTATTTAAGAGTTTTTAAATCATAGAAATGTGTTTGCCTTGTGGAGATTTATGGCGGCAACACTTGATGCATAATTTTCCAAGTTTAACAGTGTGCGAGAATTATTTTTTTTTGTCGTTTATGGATACAGAAAGTAAATAAAAAAAATATCAAATGGCAAGAAATGTTGGAAAAAGTAATTTTCCTAATAATCTGTACAAACATAAACTCAAAATCCAACAGAATTCCTGATATACATGGTCCTGCATAAAATGTAGGCTATGGCATTATGTTGTAAATGACCAGGCATCCCACATAGTCTTGAAAAGTCTAGAAAGATACTTAATTTTGAAGTGTAAAATGTGTAGGAACCCTGAATGACAACCTTTCTTCCAAAAGAAAATATGTACTTCTCATAATAAAAAAGAGAAAAATTCAGAATGAGCAAACAGATTTGTTCAGATTAATAAAAAACAAAAAACGAAGAAACAACTACAATTAAGGGAAGGACTCACATTTCACACGTTGAGCAGTGATGGCAGCGATCGGGTTTGATAACTTGACAGAAGTCACAGTACCTGATGGCTGCTTGGGGAGAAATGTAAGCAGGAGAATATCAGCAAGAGGAAAAGGTGACATTAAACAACTACACCGCTATAATTTGCACATTATTTCCACCTGATGTACATATTCTGTGTTGATGTACATATTCTGTGTATTATTGTATTTTTTTGTATATATTTTTCTCTTCTGTTACATATGTTGTATATTTGTTTTTTTCTTTGGCTGCTGTTTACGACCGAATTTCCCCTGGTGGGACTATTAAAGGATTATTCTATTCTATTCTCTTCTATACGTCATGGTGCATGTTAAGAAGTTGACTCAATTGCAAATTATTTTTTATTTTTGCATTTCATGTGTAAAAACAATAAAAGAATCCGCTCTCAGCTACTCCCCGACCTCGTTAGTTTCATGCCGGGTTGCCAGTTAAGGATCAGCGCCAGAAGAGTCAAAAAGACGAGCGAAGACGATTTATACACAGTAAGTTGATAAGTAGACAATTACATATCAATGCAATACGGAGTTGTTGGTGATTGAAACAAGTAGCTTGTGATATTTTCAGAGTCAAAAAATTTTTTTCTTCCTAATTTAATACTAGCAAAGTTAGCAACCACCACGATTGGTGTCCAATTACAAACACTGGTGCAGTGCTTATGTTGAAGACTTTGCACCCTCATGAGCTCAAATGTGATTGGCTCTGGAACCAGGAGGTTTGGAGGCGGGTCAGATTCTAAACGATGACAACCTCCTCATGCTGCCCTAATAAAATGATAAAAAAATTGCATCAACCCAGCTGGCTGAGAGAGAAAAAATAAAAATCTGCTTTAATGTAACGTTCCTTCAAACATGATTGAGTCTAGACTGTTGAGTCATTATTTGAAAATTCTTACATAAAGCACCAGGATATTTTTTATGTTTTTTTTAAACTGTGCTATAAAACTCAGTAGGAGGCATGGAGGCAGGAAGTATTCAAGCGTAAGTCCCCAGGGAAAACAAGGTGCACTGGAGTCCAATTAATCCACCTATATTTCCGTAAACAAAGTAAAGACATGTGACATAAAAAAAAAAAAAAGAGGAACATCTTCAAATCTTAAACAGGACAAACGTAGCAACTGCTGTTTCCTGTTTAATTTCTATTGGTTATGCAATGCGGTGTATGTGTGGGGAGCTGCTTTCTTCATCGATTTGCAGCACGGTTAGTGAGCAGGATCCACTCAGGCCTCTTTAGGAGACATTAAGTAAAACAAACACAGTCGATTGTGATGAAGGGAAAGCCTCACCTCCTCCAGCCGTGCGCGTGTACACAGGTAAATTCTTGGCCACTTTCTTCAGGATCTCTTGCTGCACTTCAGCTCGCTGCTCCCTCTCGTACAGTTCCTTCTCTGCTCGGGGCAAAGCAAACTAAAGGGCATACAAAGCAGGAGTCAGAGAGCGGCCAAGGCGTCCCATGCAAAAGTATTCAAACCTGTTGAGCCTTTTGAAATATAGTCAACAAATAGAAATCTTAAAAGTGTGAAGTCTGTTTGTATTCAGGCACCCCCGAGCCAATATGTTTAGAGAGCCTCTTTTTGCTGAAATTAAAACTGCATATAGCTTATCAGGTAGAAAATCCTTCAAGATCACAGGTCTGTGGTACAGAGTCAAGCTCCTAAATATGGGATAAGCAGTTTTTATTTATGAATTAGGGTCACACAGCATCTAAAACTGTATCTAACAGGGCTTCTTCTATGGTGGCCCTGTATGCTCCATTCATCAACTCTAATCAGCTTCCCTGACCCTCCTGAAAGAAAGCAACCCCACAGCATGATGCTGCCACTCTGCTGGGGCTTATTTTCCCAAACAATTACTCTTTCATACAACCACCAGATCAGTGGTTTTCCAGTTTTCTCCCTGACCTTTCTTGCTGTGTTCCTTGGTCCTCCAGATGCTGTTTGTTCTCTAACAAACATCTAAGGCCTTCACATCATAGCTGGGTTTACACTGACATTACGTTATACGCCGGTGTACCAGAGTAAAGTAAACTAACTACAAACACACACCCCTTTCAGGTTTTTATTTGCATGCAAACATATAGAGGACCTTTTAGTCATAGATGTGTACCAGTTTGTGGTTGCAAAATATAAAAACATTTGCTAAACATGGTAAAATAAACTAATCAGAAAAAAGCTTTGTTTTAGCGATTATCTTTTTCAGAAACAAGAAACGTTTGCTTACTGCTATTGAAGGACTGGCTGGTTTGGACCAGATCGTTTTCCAGTAGGACCATATGAACATGGCAAAAAAAATGTGAAAGATGACCAAATAGCTGACTGTCGGGGGGGGAATAAATTAAAAAAATTATTGTTGGTTATACAAGCATGGTTGACATAAACCAACCAATAAAACATCCATCTGGAATGAATAGACATAAAACTGACAAATTAACAGGTGAATACGTGTGTGGGCACTTACTTCGTTCCGCATTATTTGGGATTGTATCTATATAAGGCAGGAGAAAATATAATGTCAGTGAGTGTGAATGGATGCTATTGGAAATGCATGAATACATCTCACACAGAGACACAGCCTCCTCTCTCGCGCCATGTGGCTGCAGCCTGGCACGGGCAGCAGTGGCCCACCCATAACAGGGTGCTTTGTCTAAAGACCACAGATGCCCCGATAGGACCACAGCTGCTAGGTCTATGCTGATAAATATATAACTATAGTATGTTTTTTGATTTTGTAAGAATGGTATAGTATCCACTAAAAGAATAAAAGGTCACATCAATACTGCTGCAACGTACTAAAAATACTTAAGAAGACTACTGTACACCTGAAAAATAAAAATGTTATATTAAATAACAGAAAAATGTATAACAGGAGAACAGAAAACACATTTTAGTACGAGGTCCGCTGTAGAACTATTTCATTGATAGAATAGACGGTCAGTTTCAACATCTTAAAAAGGGACATTAAAATTATCTTTGCAGACGACCACACAACAAAGGTTAAATGGCATCATGTAAGGGGAAAATAATTCAAATTTAGATATTAAACTTTTATTATATAATAAATAATAATGTTCAACAAAAATCAGAAAGTCATGAATTAGCATATTTTTTTCAAATTTTTTTTTTTTTTTTTTTTTATCTACCACTGTTTAAACCAAAATATCGCCTGCTTTTGTTTAGCTGTAAACAATATTTTTAGAATTTTATACAAGGGAGCAGCAATTAAGGACATAAACTATTTACAAAGAAATAACGTTTAGTGAAACTAAAACCTGTCCAATAATATGAATATACTTTATGAAAATAAATTTAGGCCTATGTAGTTAAATGACAAAATATATTTTATTATATTAGTATAACTTAATATTTTCTTAGAAGCGAACCTATAAATGGCGCCTGCAGGTAATGATAAACATAAAATTAATTTTAAAATAAGAAAAACCCAATGATTAAATGTACTTTACTTACTGATACCGAAGTTACACAAATTTCCGTTCTAATTAGATGCATATTGTCGAGCAGTTCAGTACTTCCAAAAGCGGCGTTTTATTATCTACCTGACCTGCTGTTGTTCCCTCTAACCCGCTGTGTGACAGGAGAACCCAGTCTGATAATAAATCTCACTTCAAACCGCTTATCAAAGTTGGAAAACCCTGAAACTGTCAAACGACCGCCTGTATCCGACCCAGAGACGGCTAAACACACAGCAGTATGTAGCGTACTTACACACACAGAGTTCCACCACATAAGCGTAATAGGACCAGGCGACAACCAGGTTAATAAACAGGACAGGTACCCAATTCAGAACCCGTTTACAGCACCTCAGTGTATGAGAGGGGGCCATTTTTAATCCGTCTACCTGACGGTGACGTCACAGTTAGGGTTTATATTTGACAGAGATACAACCACGGCAAGAGGAATCACTCCAGCGCAAACCGACGGTTTACTCAGAGAGATATCAAGCTCAAGAGGTTTCCCTCTCTCACCGATCACGCGATATCTGAGAAGAGAAGCGTTTTTGTTTTTTGTTTTTTTTTCAATATAGGTACTTTCAGTCCTAAAATTACTGTAACAAATATCATTTGGTCGATTTTCTCTAAGAGTTTTTTTTATATTATTTCTGGGGTTTTTTTTAAACCTGTTGGAAAATTATATTCTAATTTCACTGTAAATTGTAACAAGTTAAGTTGACTTGAAAATATTTAGGAAACGTTTTACCTTGGAAAAAGTAGGCTAAGTAAACAAACTTAAATGTGGAAAGTATTGAAAAATTCATTATATTTGAGTAAACTACTTTTATTGAAGTTGAGACTACTTAATATATGCTATCTCGGTATAGGTCAATTCAAATCAAGCTGTTTCAACTTAAATAGGCTACTTTAAGTCACAAGAACTCATTCTGCCAAAGTGTGCATCACTCAAAAAAGAACGTCCACCCAACTGAATTGGGTTGATTTAACTCTAATGAATTTTGTTCTGTGAACTAAATGTAAATATGTTGGGTCAACCTCACACATTTAGGTTGCTGTAAGGCACAACTTCATTTCCAGTGTTAACGAAACATGATTACAATGGTTTCAGTAATACAATTCCTTCACTTTTTTCATGAAAAAAGGGAATTGGCAAGTATTTATAATATTACAACATATTATAACACTGGAAATGAAGTCATATACATATATTATTATATACAACATTTTGAGTTATTGTGTAGCAAAGTGGTTAGTGCAGGTGCTCAGAAAACAGAGGCCCTTTTCTGAGTTTGAGTCCCATCCCCTGCTGTTTATTTTTGTGCCTCATAGCAACCAAACTTTATTACATTGACCCAACATGTTTACATTTAGTTCACTAAACAAAATTCATCATTGATAAATCAACCCAAATCCGTTGTGTGGAAATGTTTTTCATTTTTTTTATTGTTATTTTTTTGAACGTGTGTTACTTGAAGTTTGGTGTACACTGTACTTTAGTTATTATAGTGCCTTGTGCTTCAGTAAAGTTTACAAGAACTCAAAATAATTCACCTTGAATTAATATATTCCATATTCCATACATATTCTCTTGGGGAAAATAAGACTCAATACAGGTGAGTCATTAATGATGTCAAAAACATGACCCTAAGCTCCCTGGGAAATATGATAATTAGGTCACTCCCAATGTGATCATTGTCATTAAAAAAAATTTAGTTATATATATTCAGAACAAGAATATCTAATGAAAAACATTACTTTTAAGAATAGTTTTACGGCACCATATTTTTTACCTTTGAGTAATAATATTATGAGGTATCACTATTTTTACTTCATTTCTGGATGCTTTAACACCTGTGAGTAAATTCACTGAATGAAGAACAAACATGTTTTAACAAAAAATACACTAGACACAGGCCAGTTTATTAAAAGAGACTACCTGTTTGTACACAAAGTGATTTTCTATCTGTTGAACTCTTTGTTGCATTTTGACTAAACTGAATGAGAAAAGTTTTTCTTCTGCTAAAAAAAATGTTGCTTTGTAATAAGGCTGTTTTTGTGTATTCATTTATTTCATTTTAGTCTGTAACATACCAGAATTTGCTGATAACTTTATATTTTTGATGACATTATTTTAAAAGTATGAAATCCGATTTTACTCATCACTCAGATAGTCTTTTTACTAAATACTTTTTACTTTTACTGGAGTACAGTTTTTGAGTACTCTGCCCACCTCTAAATATTATAAAGCTTAATCATCAAAACATTATCTGACGCTGATTTTATTACCAATTTGAGATTTTTTTAAATAATAAAGCCTTAGAAAAACATATTTTAACATTAATCCATTTTCTTTCTTTTTTGAGGAGAAATTAGACAAAAGCGGCGTTAGAAACTCTATTTTATCTTATGCTCTGCAGGTGGTACTATTGAGCGATAAAAATGTTTAAAGTGAAATCAAGGTGGGGTGAGGGTTCAGCGACAAGCTAAACAGTTCTAACAGGAAAAAATAATCTTAGTGTGCACTAATAATAATAATAATAATAATAATAATAAAATGTCACATTGAAATGTCAGTTCTATTACATAAACCCTTTAAGAGCTTCTTCAATTGTCAACAGATATAACAGATGAATGAAAAAAGTCACACAGATTCAACCAAAAAAGGCGTTTTTTGTTTGTATTATTATTTACAATATGATATCTAATTTATTCTTTAGCACACTTATAATACATTAAGCAACTCTATCTGTACACATTCCACACCTGAGACATGGTATGTCCCAGAACAATGACTAATAACCAGAGGGTGCTTGGATAGAAGAGCGGTTCCTCTTTTTGGGTGAAGATGGGGAGGAAGGAGGAGATACAGAAGATGGGAGTGAGTCAGTTGAAACTGAACGTCTTCTGGTAGGACTGCTGCTGGGCGAACCGCGGGGTGAGGAGTAGGGGGACAGAGCTTGAAGCATGCGGCCGCTACGCTCCTGGATGGCATGCTAAAAGAGGAAAAAAATAATGATGAAATTTTGCATTTTGCACAGTTATAAATCTGGATTTCAGAGCAGATTGGTGTATAATATAATTTACATTTTCACATATCAGCAGAGCTTGATTCTATGAATTGAGCTATTGTCCTTTGTGATACAAATCTTTTTTGATCAGCCTGACACGGCTGGTTGACCCTAGATTTCAGTTCCCCATTTTTTCTTTAGAGCACTGATTTCAAATGAAAAACAAAATTAACTTGGAAGTCAGAAATGCACTGCAAAGACTGCCCATCTTACCAAGTCACAAAATCTTTTTTTGCAGCTAAAACTATTTTGATCTTGTTTGGAGACTTATATACTATAGAGCAGAAGGTGTTAGATTATTAATCTGATTTTGAGTAAATATATGTCTTATTTTGGGAATTCTTACAAGTCCAGACTACCTCAACCCTTAAAATACTTGTTTTGAGTCTAAAGCTTCTTAAATTAAGTGAAATAGTCTGCCAATGAAATAAGACAAATTTTACTTTGTAAGAATTCTTAACTCAAAATAAAACATATATACTCAAAATAATATTAATATTCTGTGACTTTCTGCTCTTGCTTAGTATGGTATATAAGTCTCAAAACAAGATAAAAAATACTTTTTTAGCTGGAACCAAGATTGTTTTGACTTGGTTAGATGGACAGTTTTTGCAGTGTGTGTGTATGTTTCCTCCCTAACTTTGTGTGACTTTTGGTCAAAAACACACCCATGCTCTATCTGGTCCAAAAAGCTCCAGGAAGTTGCCAATGAATTCCCGTGACTTCTCCTCCCACTTATGGATCAGGTCTTGGCTTTTCTCCTCCACCCTGTTCACAAAGTGCTTTGACTTTTCCTCTACTGTTCGCACAGTCTCTTTCATCTTATCCACCTGATTCTGAAGACGGTATTTATTCTCCTACACTCAGAAAAAAACAAACAGTTGGCTTCATCTGTTTGGGGTTTATTTAAACATACTGTCTTATGCTGAAGATTAACTTTTTTTTACCTTAATAAATCCAACATTAAGCTCACGGGCTGTGTACCCTCTCTGCAGGTTGCGGCGGACGTAGATGTCATAGTCTCGAACGATCCGAGTGATCAGATCAGACGTGGAGATGCCCTCTGTCCTCTGAGTGGCCACAAACATTCCTGATATGAATAAATGGATTATGTAAACAGCTAATTGAAAAAAAAGTAACTAGACAACTCGCAGTGATTGCACTGATTTTTTTTTATCTATACCTGCTTCCTTGATGTGCTTATAAACGTCCTCTGACCCAGCAGATGTGTAAGGGATGTCATCATGGGCCACAAAATCGATCTATCAGTGAGAACAGGGAGTGTTCAGACTATTTAAGCTCACATATCTTTATACGATTTTTTGTATGCCTATGTCCCTGATTGATACTGTGGTAGCGTGTCCTGTCACAGTGTAAACTTTAACCTTGTGTTTCTTGAGGAACTCTGGTGTAAGTGTCCAAGGAGCATCCCGCACCACCTCGTCAACGTAACGACAGTGCCTGAGTGCTTCATAGCGCTCGTCCTCTGTCATCACAGTGTAGCCTTTCAACTTGTGGGTGAGTTCATCACTGCACACTAATCGCATTAAAAAAATGCTTTCAGTGTTTTATGTTAAACTGAAAAGCTATAAATTGGTGTTAAAATAAATTAATGATGGAAATTTCATTAAGCTTCAGTTTTATAGATAGAGATTTATGATACATGCAAAAGGTAATCATACCACTTAAACTTTTTCACAGTCTTTTATGTTGCCATCCGAAACTGGAGGGTATTTATTTGGATTTTTATTTTATATATCAACACAAGAGATTGAATAAATATTAAGTATTTCAAAAAAATTCAAACGTTGAAACACCTCATGGGGAATCATTCCATCCATTATCCAAAAAAGACTAGACTGGAAAATTGCCTTTCACAGGATATTATATATCCAATCAGACTAAGCTAGAGTCGAAAAAAAAGATGACAGTTAAAAACAATTTTAGGCACTACATTTACTGAGCTAGTACAATAATTATTCAAAGTAACTTAGACTAATGTTAGGAGATTTTTCTGTTTCAAAACTTTTGAAAGCAATGACAATTATGTTTTTCCCCCCATTTCACAATTAGGAATTAATTTTTGTTAGTCTATCACATTACATCTCACTAAAATACATTCAAGTTTGGGACTGTAAATGCACAAAATACGAAAAACGGAGAGTCTGTCTTATTTTAACTTATGTCCTCCAAATAAAATTAGACCTCACCTCCTACTATCAGATAAGTATTTGGGAAAACATTCTTGGCCTGCATCAGGGCCCGAGCATGTCCCGAATGGAAAAGATCAAAGATTCCATCAGCATACACTCTCACCGGCCGTTGAGCTGCAATAAAGCAACATGAGAGCATGAATTCCAAGTTCTGAACACAAACTGAGATAAAAATCATTGTATTTTATTTCCTACACTAAATTGAAGCAAATATCTACATTAGAAAGTCAACAAAATTGAAGCATTAGAGAGGCAAATCTCCTTCCCTTATTTTTTACTTCCACTCTCTGTGCTCCCTGAATTTCTGTTTCAATGAAATTCTAAACCTCACCTGGGGTTCCCTTCCGTGCTTGAGCAAGAGTCAGCTTTTCACGTGGGATCTCTGTTTCATAACCTGCTGCATTGGCAAACGGTGCTGGCTCCCGGAGAGCCTGAAGACATAGAGGTGATATGAAATGAAAAAGACAGCAGGTTAAGTTTTTCTTTTCGGTTTGTAGTCTTAGTTATCTTTGACTGGGCTGTATGTCATTTTCGTAGTTGCTAAAAGCACTTTTGAGTGCAGTTGTGAAATTTCAAGCAGGAGTATTTTGAAAATAGGGAGCAGGAGGTAAAAGTGCAGTTACTATGAGAAACGAGTGAATAGACAAAAAATGTTCGACATTTAACATTGTAAAAAAAATATGAAGTTTTGCAAAGTTCCAGACTAGGATTCGGTTCTACTTCTGACATTGTGAACAAAAAAAAATTATAATAATTTTATAGTATCCTCAAGACACAGTTCAGTCTGTTCAAAAGCAACAATTATCTACTCCCTGTTCCTGTCTGGCATGGACTTTGTGTTGTGAGCTGATATAGATATGCACCTTTATCAGCTGTGATGTAAGATACACTTTGAACCCCTGCTGTGGTTCAGATGTATGGTCTGGTGTAGAGTCAGTATAAACATTGGCTTACACGTGTTCAACACAGGAAATGCAAGTGCTTGATAATTCCTCAAATTTCATACAGGAAACAACCTATTTGCATGCATAGATTTATCTGATTTATCTGAAATGTGACATTTGAATTTAACATTTGAACTCCATCTATTTATCCCAGATATTTACTGCTCTTCAGTGTTACCATGTATTCCTGTTTCAACAAAATGTGTCATGTCTCTGACCGATTGCAATCTTTTAGGTCAAGTGGTCACATAGGCTAATCTTGAAAGCTATTCACATGAACGTTAAATATATTTATTTGTCACTTGTACCTGCCATGTGATGAATATCAAAAAAATCGCCCCATTTTATGAAAAAATCTACCTTGCGTGGGCCTCCTCCTCTCCGGTTCTGTGGGGTCTCTCTGTGGTGGTTGTTGTTGCTGCTTCGGCCTCTTCTCCTTCTAGCCATGGCTGATCTTCTGTTGTGAACTCACCTGCTGTTGCTCTCTGCTTGGCTGGCCAGCCAACATGGGAGATTTCTGAGCCTGTGCGTCTTTTTAAGTTTACATCCCATCAGCCTGGCTGACCCTGATGACGGGAGAACACGGTGAGCAAAGTTCATGCCACTCTGTTGAAGGTATTCGGAAATGCGGAGTGCACTCACAATCAATATGGCTCATTTGTCATTTTATACCACCTATAAAATACATTTTAATAGCTTAGTAATATATTGTCTTGTAAAAATCATAGTCCTACAAATTTTTCCACATTTTATCAGCCAATAAAGAATCATAAGCCATAATGTATTTCTGTAAACATTAATATGATAGGCCAGCACAAAGTATGCATCATTTGGAAGTGGAATTAAAATGATAAAATTAATGTCAATAACAATGTAATTTACTTAGTGAATTTAGTTACTGCAATTAAAATAACCTTTCAAAAATATATTCTGATCTGTTACATATGTCTGTTTTATCTCATTGAAATACAGATGTTCTGCAAAAAGGGTTTGTTTGAGAACATTAATCTGTAAGGGCTTGATGGAAACTAAGCAATGCAACATGCAAGTCAAAAATTATAGTGCAGAGAAGCTTAAAGCAATAAAATTATATTCTATCTCAACAACTAAAAGATACAGTTCATGCATGACTCTTGCCGAGGCTTTTATTCATGCTTTAACGGTGATCAAGAATCCAGTCACTAGGGGGCAGCAGTGCTCAAACCTATCAACAGGCTCCCTGTTCAGCCCAGCAGAAGTAGCAGTCTACACAGCTGACACATGGTAAGTGGGAAAGTCAGACTGAATTGTGCAATTTAACAGTCAGACAAAACCTGCCGGCCATAGCAAGAAAACTCACTGAAACACCGACACCTCAAAGCTTATTTCGAGATCTTTATGAATCAGGAGAACAACCCTGCTGGAACGAACACTAAATATAAAAACACTGACATGTCCTATATTATTTCACTGGAGTGTGGAAAGGAGTAGGAAATAAAAACTGACAATGGTCTTAATCATTATGGAATTAAGTACAATGTTTTACTGTTTCTAAGTCTCTTTTTATTAGACTTGATTGGGTGGTGAAAGATTTTCTTTTTGCACATAAGATGTTTTAGTTCTTTAAAAATGAAAGAAATGCCAGAATGGTTTGGAAAATTGCTTTCATTCACCATAATTAAACACTTTTTGGTTTAATAAATAAATATGGCCAGAATGGAAAAAGTAGGATTCAGAAAAATACAAAAGGATAAAGATGAATTTTTCTAAATTAATTAAATTAATTTCATATGGCTCTAGAGTTGAAAAGAAAAACAGTGAAGGTGACATAGAATAAGTTCTGAAGCCTCCCTTTTTGAGAAGTAATAAGCTGATTAAACTGACGATTAAGCAATATCACGCGAGAGGGAGTGCTGATATTCCGCACCACAGCTTGACCTCGAGCCTGATATTGTTTTTATACAACAGTTCTACAAGTACATTTTACTACTTAAAAATAGCAACAGCAGGTTATGATTTGATTGTTTAATCATTCATTTAGCTCCGTCAAAACAAATCGTTCCAAATGGAAGGGAGAAAAGACTGTTGCCAGGCAACACAAACATTGGCTACACACAAACATTTCAAATACAAACATCAGAACTCTTGTATGGCGGATTGATACTGTTTGTAAAAAGTTCCAGTGCTGTTGTACTCCCATATCAGCACTCATGGAAAGTCACTTGTCCAATCAAATTACTTGGTCGGAACTGTTTTATAAGTAACCATTGTTCACAGTTTAAAAAAATCTTGGGACGTTACTGTTTAGTCTAAAAATGCACATCCCATTGAACCATTTACACTGTTGCCTGTTTTGATTCTCTATAACTTCTCATGCTTCTGTTGGATATCATTCTGAGATAGGTATCTCACCTGAATGACGTTCCACAGTCCCTGCTGCATAGGTTGGTTAGGTGGATCAGTCAATAGATTTGTAGTTCCCTGGCATACAGATTGATATTGATTTGGAGAAGGTGGGTGATGATTGCTCCACTTACAAACTGGTATCTGTAGTCACTATTTTGTGTGAGACAGCGGTTCCACTCTATAGAGAAAACTGGTGGTGACAAACCAACACATTGATATATCCTTCTTAAAGATGGCAATATGCTTTTATTTGTCATCCATAGAACCACTGAGCTCTTCATGATGGCTCTTAGTGTAATGCAGACACAATACGGCAGCATGCACTCCGGCATCCATGTGTATGGCATAAAATTATTGCCTTTTTGTCAATTCAGGAAAGAGACAGGTTTTTCATTCTGGTCTATACTGGCAGATTTTTCGACCAGTAGCTGGCATTTAACATAACAGTTGTTACTACCTCTCCGTTTTTGGAAACTGCACATAAAGGAAACTTGTGCCTGATCACATTTCCCTCTATTATGCCTGACCAATGCTTCCATTAAGTTGACACTCTGGGAAATGTGGAACTAAAAATCCCACTTCACATTTCCAAAAAAGGTATAATCTTGGTATTAGTGTGTCTTATATCCATAGAAATACGTACAGATTTAATCCATCACAATATCAATAAAGTTAATGTAGATATACAATCTGCCTTAACACATGCCAAATCTCAGACAAGAACATTTGGGGGTTTTCTCTTTAGAGAGATTTTACTGTAAAGAAAAACTTGGTTTCGATAACAACATTTAATCACATCTGGTTCAAAATCTAAAACAATTAACACAGAAATCGAGTTGGAAATAATGTTTTAGTAATGTTAACATTATACTTAAGGGTTTCACATATAATTCTGTTTTTTTCCCTAAAAAAAGTCCATCAGTTGATCAAACCTGAACTGAATCGTTTTCAAAAAAATCTAAAGCATAATTTGAGACTCAAGGAAGCTATCTATGGCAGCAAAACATTTTTTAACTGTTTCATCGTGTGAAAAACTCACTTAGACGAGATAGTTACATATGCACACCTCATGATGTGAAACCCTTAACTATTTCTGAATTATTTTTCATTTTTCTTAGTTTAAGTGAAACTATAAAAATGTAAGAGATGTTGATTTGTTTAGGTTGTGTATGTGGGAGTGTACAGAGGAGCGGACTTGCTTAAGGTGCCAATCATGAGAGAACCACCACTGCTCCCTACATTAATTTTGCTCTTTTGGAAGACAAGTAAAGAAATGTCACGCCTCAATAGTATGATTCAGTTTTTCAAGCAAGTTTTACCTGTAATTAGCAGTACAGTAGATCTGTGAGAAAATGCAACTATAACTATTTACAGTTTTAAATACAGTATT
Organism: Apricaphanius iberus; assembly: GCA_028564705.1. Lineage (NCBI taxonomy): Eukaryota > Metazoa > Chordata > Actinopteri > Cyprinodontiformes > Aphaniidae > Apricaphanius > Apricaphanius iberus. The sequence continues at coordinate 2,592,818 of JAPXFQ010001473.1, forward strand.
ATATATTTGGCCTGAAAATTTGCTTTTTGGATATTCTTATATAATTTTCACTGTCGTGCTTAGCTATTTTATCAGTTTTTGACTGTTATATGTGGTTTCAATTGACATTAAAAAGCACAATCACTCACAGAACCAGTTTAAACCTTGACTGACTTCATGGGTATTTTTCACCTGTGAGCACAATAACCCCAGGAAAGGGGTGTGGTTATCTTTGAGACAGTTTGCAGGGCGGGAGTATCGCTCTGACATTCCTCCTCTCACTTCCTGGAGTAAATGCTTTACAAATATATGGAGAGCCAAAAAAGCAGCGCTCTGGACCTTTGACACAGCAGGCCACAGAACACATCACACCAAACTTAAAGGTAAGGATCAATAAAAGCAGCTCAAGAATTGATCTAGTAAAGAAAATCTAGGGAGAGGAGGGAAGATTCAGTACATTTGTGAAGTCTGCTGTAGAACAGAATACCAGTGTTTGGAGAAGATGGTCTTCAAGACCAGATAGCTCAGGCAGCAAAAACTGAACTTGTCAGTTTCTCAGTCATTATCACTGTGTGTGGGGAGTAGAAACTAAACTGATTTTATGTATTTAAGTTGCGCAACCAGCACTTCCACTGTAAATGAGTAAAACACGTTCTTGTCCTGTCCTTGCTGTAATTAAATGAAGGAGTAAGTGGAATAGAAACCAAGCTCTTGCCTTTGCCCTGCATCCATCGGAGAGGATTTTAAAAAAATCGCTTAACACTTATTTTGGTTTTACTAAACGTTAAATAGATAATGCTGCTTAAATTTTTATATTTGCTTGTTTTAACATCAATATCTCTGTCTACAGTACACTTGCTGCAGCTCAACATGTTTCTGTGGCCATGTCTGACAGTTTTTCTGCCGATAACACTTCAGCTATGCAAAGGTAGCACATGCAACATGACACTGAGAAATTATTAATACATGTCTTATCATCATATCTTTGTCCGTGTATGACATTTAAAAACAAACCCGCAATCATGCTGACGTCTGACCTTACGTGTATCACAAGTGCACCCTTACTACAGCCACAGCTGTGGAACTGAGAACTTCTTGAGAAAACCAACCCATTTATTGCAAACGGCCTTGCTCTGTGGTCATACAGCTCAGTCTTCGGGGAATTACATAAAAATAGCCTTACCCCCATTGTGCAAGATAGCTCACAATGTGTCTAAACTGTTTGCAAACTGTTCCACCTCAGGAAATAGTAAGAGGCAGGTGCATCTGCGAAGGTCAACAAGAAAAAAACACTAGTATAAATATATTCACCCTTTCTTGTAAGACCTTTAAACACTTGAGGCAGATGCTATTTTGTCTGTCTCAAGATATGTGTATTTATGATTCCTCGTAGAATCTGATGGTAGGATTAACCCTTTTTTCCACACTAGATCAGTGTTTTTCAGTCATAAGACCAAATTATTTAATATGTTTTATATGTGCCCCTGCTTCTACATAAATGGTTTAAATTACCGTATTATCACGTCTGTATGTAAACCAGTTAATAATTTAAATGAGGTTTGTCAAGGCAGCAAGTCATCTTAATCATCCAGAGCAGTTTTTTCTCCAGACAGAAGTGAAAAACACAGCTATAGATGCCTAGAACTACTTATAATTCAAAGATGCGCATTTCTTGAGTTGTTTGAATTTTTTCCACGGGAGACGAGTCTCAAATGTTCTGACCTCCAACTTTTTATCAGCTTAAACCAGCTTCTCTGTCCCAACTAAAAACACAGGGATGATGTGTGAGGGTGATGTGCATCGATTTTCTGCTAATAATTTAGAAGTATCACAAAAAGTCTAGATCCATTCATGATGCTTAATGAAGCTATAACTGTCTTCTGACTTTTTGGGTTAATTTAGTGAACTTGAGTCATGAAAACGTACGCCAACTGTCATGAGGAATGGTGGTTAAACTTAAAGCAAACATGTCACCATCACCTAAAATAATTATTTTTCATCTTTATCTGTTTTTCTCACAAGGATTTCCAGTCCAGAAATGTGAGGAATTCACAGATCTAAACATCCATCATGCCATAATTGGCACAAGCATCAGAGTCAGGTTGCTACTATACACCAGGTATAACGACAGCTGCGGTGTCCTTATTTCCCACACTAACCTGACAGAGCATCCTCAGTTTAACATGTCCAAACCCACCACCTTCATCATCCATGGTTTTCGGCCCTCGGGATCTCCCCCCGTGTGGTTGGACATCATCACGAAGTTGCTGCTGGCCAGGGCTGACATGAATATCATAGTTGTCGACTGGAACTATGGCGCTGCTAATATTAATTATTGGAAGGTGGTGAAGAATACACGCAAAGTAGCAGAAAACATCACAGCTTTCATTAAAATGATGCAGGTACAAAGTTTCTCTGAACCTCTATAACCTAATCTCCTTTGCCTAGAGTACAATATCCCTCACAGCTTTGTGCAACTTCTCTAAAAACTCTGCTTCAGGAGCATGGAGCTTCTCTAAGCTCGATTCACATTATTGGTGTCAGTCTGGGAGCCCACATTTCCGGTTTTGTGGGAGCTAATCTGAACAGCTCAATCGGAAGAATAACAGGTAAGTTTTGCATGACAGGACATGAGTCTGATTAAGGACGAGATAGACGTAACCCAAAATGACAAAAAAAAAAAACTGCAAAGAATCTGAAATATGATGGTGCAACAATTATGGGGAGTTTTCTTCTATAGATAGCGTTCGGTGTAGTTGATTATGTTCCTGCATACTGAAGTCCTTAGATAGATAGATAGATAGATAGATAGATAGATAGATAGATAGATAGATAGATAGATAGATAGATAGATAGATAGATAGATAGATAGATAGATAGATAGATAGATAGATAGATAGATAGATAGATAGATAGATAGATAGATAGATAGATAGATAGATAGATAGATAGATAGATAGATAGATAGATAGATAGATAGATAGATAGATAGATAGATAGATAGATAGATAGATAGATAGATAGATAGATAGATAGATAGATAGATAGATGATAGATAGATAGATAGATAGATAGATAGATAGATAGATAGATAGATAGATAGATAGATAGATAGATAGATAGATAGATAGATAGATAGATAGATAGATAGATAGATAGATAGATAGATAGATAGATAGGCTACCCAATGACATTAGTTATTTTCACCTTCAGTACATTACAAACATAAAAACGTATTGACATAATACACAATTTCAGATTTTTTTCTTTTAGTTTTTAGGTGACCTTTAATAATTTGTATTGATGTGATCTTTGCAGCTCTGGATCCTGCTGGACCTACGTTCACTGGCAAACCTGCAGCAGAGCGACTGGACCCCACAGACGCTCATTTTGTCGACGTGTTGCACACAGACATTGACTGTCAGCCAGTTTAAGTTTTGCTTTACAGTACTTAATTATGTTGCTTTTGAAATGTATGTTTATATTGATTGTTATATCCTATTGGTTTTCAGCTCTGGGCTACAGGGCACCACTGGGTCATGTGGATTTCTATGCAAACGGGGGAACAGACCAGACTGGCTGTCCGAAGACTTTGTTGTCAGGTAAGGTTAGAGTGAGGTTAGAGTCAACATACGTTGGTATACAACCAGCCGTAATTTTTAAATGACAATATTTCCCTTCGTTAACCTTTAAACAGGTGGCGCCTATTTCAAATGCGACCACCAGAGGTCAGTGTTCCTTTTTATCGACACTATAAATGAGACATGTCCCAGCCGAGCGTTCCCCTGTTCCTCCCATGCAGATTTTCTGCAAGGAAAATGCTTGAGCTGCGGCCGCTTTGGTGATGCAGGATGCCCTGTCTTTGGTTGGTGATGTCATTGATGAACCTATATCCCACATTCATCTTATTGTAGATCGTTGTATTTACATACCATATTGATGTATGGCATGTACAACAGTGCATGCACACCTTTCTTGACATTTAGACTGATCCCATGTTTGTATTCAAATCAGGTTACGATGTAACGCGGTGGAAGGATGTCCTGATTCAACAGGAACAAACAAAATACTACTTCAACACAAATGCTGACTCTCCGTTTTGCAGTAAGTAATTTAAGTGTTTAGCAGAAAGCAATGTAGGACAATGTTTTATCATACATATATAAAAACAGGTAACTCTCTGTAGCCGACATTTTCATGGAAAAAACATTTTGTTAAAAAAGGGATATACTAATAAACTTTTCCTAGATAGGGATATATTTTAAAACTTCATTTTAGTCCATTTTGATCATCTAAATTTAGAAAAAAATTAGAACAAAATAATATAACAAAAGTAGACATGGCAGCCTAATGAAAATGATGTTAATGCCCTTTTGACAAAAATTGGCCTGTTGCTCTACTAAGATGTTCAGTAAGCACAGGTTTCTTTCATTGCGGCCATCGCCTTGTCAACTTTGTTTGGTCTGGTAGATCTTATCTTTCTCTTGACAACACAATCTAACACAGTGATACTATTATGATCATTATGTAAGGTATTTGTATTTTGGCTGAGTGGGTAGGTCCCAACTGCTGCTGTGAAAATAAAATCAGCAATAAACGAAATGCTAAATTTGGTTTACTCCAGAAAAGGCTTTATTCTTTTTTTTCCCCATCTCCAATTAGACCGTTTTTTAAGTAGGTTAAGGGTTTTGTGTGGTCAAGTCCATTTTTGCCTAAATCTTTTAAATTCTGTTTCCAGGTGCTATCTATGCCTTATTAATCTCCCAAAAAGTCCTCAATGGGCTTTATTTCACAACCCCAAAGGCAGGGTGTACTTATCATCTCTTTTATTCTTTTATTCCACCCAACTTCCATTAATATGCTTGCACTCTGTAAGCTGTCAGTTTCTTTTGTGATTACCCTTTGGAGGGTTACAGTAATTGTCTCCTTGACAACCTTAGAGTCAGCAAGGGATGGCAATTGTATTTGTATAGCACACCTTCAACATCAAGGTAATTCAAGGTGAAACAGCAGAAAATGCCTTTTGAATTGCATTGTGGCATTTATTTACTCTTTCAATCAAATATGAGCTTTCAGTTTAAATTTACAGAACAAAAAACATAAATCAACATAAGCTTGGCATATTTAGGCAGTTTCCAGAAAAATGTAACATGACAGGTTAAATATGCAGCAGGCTCTGAACATTATGCAAAAAAATATATAAAATAGATGCATTAACTTTCAAATATAGTGACAAAACACTTTTTACGAAATATGTATCTAACATTATGTTATGACATATTTTTGAAAAACACTGTATTAAAAACATTTATTACTCTGTCCAGTTGAAGTATCTTTGTCTGTTTGGTCTTTATGTGTATCACAGCTGAATACTTATGAGCTGATTAGAGTGTTGCACCAGGTGTCTTCGATATTGAACATTTTCAGAATATTTTAATTTTCTGAGATACTGAATTTGGGACTTTCAGTAGCTAATTGTCAGTTATAATCACAAAAATGAATGAAAAAATTTGAAATACACCAGTCTCTGTGTGATAAATTAATCTAATATCCATGTTTCCCTTTTTTAATGCAATTACTGAAATCAACAATCTTTTTTGTGATACTCTAATTTATGACCAGCACCTGTGCAATGAATTACACTTGTGAAAGAGAAAAAGAAGGTCATGTTAACTTCTGTAGTTTAGGTAGATAAAGTTCTCCGTCACATTTGAGCAAAAATGTGGATCAGCTGCAGCTGTCTGATTGACTTTTTAGGTAGACCTGTGAGGACGCTGTTGCAGTAATCAAGCTTACTAAACTTAAATGCATGGATTAGTTTTTCGAGGTCCCGTTGTCACATTAGTCCTTTAATCCTACTAATGTTCTTCAAATGATAGATGTTTGACCTTGTTATTGCTTTATGTGATTGTAGAAGTTCAGGTCTGAGTCCATTATTACTCCTAGATTTTGGGACTGATCCGTATTTTCTAGCTGTATTAACTGTAGCTTTGTGCTGACTCTTGATCGTTCCTCTTTAGGTCAAAAAATAATCACTTCAGTTTTGTTTCTGAACATCTGGAGAAAATTATGGGATATCCAGCTATTGATTTGCTCAATGAATTAGTTTAGGGTTTGGAGGGGATCAAAGTCAACTGATGACACTGTTATGTACAGCTGAGTGTCATCTGCATAGCTATGGTAACTAATCTTATTGGCTGTTATAATCTGGGTTAATGGGAATAGATCATGTAAATATTATATAGAAGAGACCCCTGAAGGGAGCCTTGGGGACCCCACTTGTGATTTCTGTTTTTTCTGATAAGAAATTGCCTATTGACACAAAGAATTTCTATTCGGTAACACTCAAGCCAGTTTAGTACTGTACGAGAGTCTGACCTAGCTCTCCAATCTTTACAGTAGTATTTTATGATCAACAGTGTCAAATGTCACACTGAGGTCTAACAGAAGCAGCACTGTGACTGTACCGCAGTCTTTATTTATTTGGATGTCACTGAAAACTTTGATGAGGGCCATCTCAGTGCCATGGTGAGAACAAAAATATCAAAGTGGTTGGTTATTGTTAGGAATTTAATTAACAGTTTTATGACTGTCTAGCAGTTATCCCTATGATTCAACAGGCAATAATATTATAGTTATATACTAAAATGCTTAATTCTGTATTATATTTTCAAATTTATATCAGGTATAAATTTGCAATGAACTGTATTATAATAATTATTTTATTTGCTGTAAGATTTTCATCTACAGCATAAACGTGTCCCTGCATATTCGTGTTCTTATTCCTTCAAAAAGATATTAAAGAAAATCTAAAATTTGGATTTCATGTTATTGGATCTTCGGCAAGCCCTTAAGTAATTATTTGCTGAGTCATTTTAGCTTTTTATATCAATTCCTTTTTAATTTTCAAAGTAGCAAAACTACAGCCACAAAACACTAAACAAGAATTTTCAGCAGAATACATTAATTTATATATTTTCTTCTTAATCCATTTTGTAAAACAGGGAACAAAAATCAAAACCTAAACAGAATTTTCTGAATAACTTTTCTTTTTTTCTGGCAGCACTGTCACATGTTTTCACTGAACAGGTTTCATCCATAATATATAAAGCATGTAACAAGTATTCGCAAAATCTAGAAAAAAACGAGTTAGCATTTACCATAATTTTTCATAAATATGTTGTGTTTTTCAGTGACAAACTATAGAGTGGATGTGATGATTTGGAATAAGAACACGCATTGGGGATATATGGATATTAAACTCAGTAACGGCAGTAATCAAGCTGTGGCATCCATTGATCAGTAAGACCTCTATTTTCTCACTCCAAGTTCTACGCAAAAAGCTGATATTTCTCCATAACCTCCTGTGTGTTTTTCTTTGTTATAACCAGTAAAGCAACACAGTTCAGCAAGAACACAGAGGTCACACTCCTTGCTTTGTTTGATAAAGATATTCGTTCGGTGAAAACAATCTCTCTGAAATACTACGCTGGAGTAGCATGTCATTCCAAACGCAAGCTCCGGATCCTCAGAATCCGTTTCACTCCCCTCGATTACAAAGAGAAGTACGCAACATTTACAGATTCAGACATTTAACTGTGTCCCTTGATAACATTGTTTCAGGTTAGCTTTAGATTTACTGCAGCGTTTGTCTTTGGCAGGCCTCTGTGTCGTTACGACGTTCTTCTTGAGAATAATAAAGAGATCAACGTCAAGCCTATTCCATGTGAAGAAAACCATTCCTGAAACCAAGCGGAACCCTAAGTCAAGAACTTTCATGAGAAAGAGGCCTTTGGTTCACCAGTGTGTCCAGGATCGATCAGAAAAGCAGTAAGGATGCCAAATGTAGTTTTAGAAAAAAATACTACTCTGTCCATCACGTTTGGGCAAAAATTTAAAATGTGAAAGATGTATATTTGTTTCTAAGAATAAATATGGTATTTAGCCATATAGGGTATGTATAAATGTTATATGTATATAAAAAAACTGGACTTTATTTGTATTTCACTTTAAAAAAAGACTAACTAAATGCATTTGTTTTATCATTAAAAAACAAAGGCTCTGGCTTCAGAATTTTGTTTTCTAACACTGCAAGTTATTTTTTCTTATTTTCATGTGTTTCCTTTTGGTAATTTCACCAAGATTAGGCACCTGGTTTTAGGATGCCACTGGTTGACAGAAAGACAGACAACCTAATATTGCATTTGAAAAAGCAGAATATAACAGAATCCTGCTTCCTCTCCATCCATATTGGTCTTATTTATGATAGCAATTTCTCTGTTTTAGCTTAATATGATAATAATAACTGTCCTTTTTATTTATTTGAATGTATACACTCATTTTTACTTGCTAAAAACATAAGTAGCTTGTTCACAACAATAATTTTTTTTTTCTTTTGAAAAATATGCTTGAACTTTAATACTTCATGAAATGAAATATTCTGCTGAAGACTTTTTTTCTCCAACAAATACAATTTACTTAAGATCAGACATTGACTGGTGCCAGGTACTAATCTGAAACAAAACTTTAAAAACAAACTTAAAATAATGTCTGTTTTGTTTATTATTTCTGTGCTTTACCAATGCAAACCAGGAAAAATGTACATAACCACAACCATGTCCACAACAGCCTGGAAACTCCTCATCCTAGTCACCAGCTTGGTCACACTCTGTAGTGGGATAGAGTCCCATTCTTGAGCCAGTATTTCCGCTGGTTTAGACAATGTTTGTGTTGTATTTGCTGGTACTAATGGCATGCCAACCTGAATCTGGTTACATTTAAGAAGTTACATTTACTACATAATTTTTTTTAGAAAAAGAAAGTACTTTAATGAGTAGTTCTAAAGTTGTAAAGACTATTCTTCAGTAGTATTATAATGAAGTGTTGGCACTCTATCCTACCTGCTGAGAATAACTAAAATGAATGAAGAACAAACATTTTAAACAAAAATGCAACAGACGAACATTCAATTTATGCTTAAGTTTTGTTTGTTGTTCTAATTGTATTTTATTCTAATGCTATGTTGTGCCATTATTTTAAGTGAATAAATCAGATGATTTGATCAGTTTAATCAGCACCAGAGCTGACCCAAGGTCTAAGCGAACTAAGCTGAAATTGAACAGAGACTACAGATGTTAAAATTTAAGAAAATGTGAATATTGCTCCATTTGATTTTGTTTTGTTTCAGTGCAGAATTCAATTGTTTAAATGTGTGTGTGTAGTAACAATCATCTTTGTAACTAATTGTTAGATTAATAATTGTTTAAATAAAAAATCTATTTTCAACAGAAAGGGGGCCCACCTGAGTCAAAATCTGCTGACCGACCCTGATCAGCACTCGCGTAACTTTTTTTTCCAGATTATTCTTTTACTTTTGAGTTATTTCTTGATTGGGCGCTTTTTACTTTTCTTTGAATAAAAATACTCTGGTTACTGTGGTTGTGGTCAAATAGTAGGCAGGCCATTCTATCGTTCTATCCCCTCGCTGGGGTAAATATAGGCATGTTTTAGAATAAAGTTTATTCCCTAAAATGGGATTCTCACTGGTTACATCATAAAATTTCCCTGCATTGAGATTGCTCCCAAAAATATCGGGCTCTTCTCACTACTTCAGCTAAGAGCTGCTTGACCTAAAAGCATTGCTAAAAACTAAGACATAATCATATTGAACAATTAATGTTTGTGTACAATATACATTAAAGTCAAAGAAATCAGAAACTTTTTCATCACACTTCACTTGCCTAACAGGAGACTCTGGAGGACAGCCTTACTGTGTAGCTCAAACAGGGTTAACTAGTTTGAGAATGCTTCTTCAATGTTGTAACAGTGTGCTACCTAAAACATAGCTTAGCTTAGCTAGCTTTAAAATTTTGTTTTAGAAGACGTCTCTAATTCAGCACATACACCTACTGTCTTCATTAAACTCATGCCTTGCTCCCACTGTGGTAAAACTGTAGGCACACTAGTAAGCTTATTCTCTAGTTTGATATGACGCTATGATAATTTGGTCATAATATGCTGTTTCAGTTATTCATGTGTGGACAAAAGTCACAGAAAAGTTGTTCTCATTTGCTTTGAAGTCATAAGATTTAATAAGTAGTACCTCATCTACCTCTTCCTGTCTGAGCCCAGCATGTAGAGCATAACACAGACATTCAGGAAGCGGCAACGGCCAAAACAGTCTCTTTCACTGTGAAAAATGACCAAAACGTGCACCAACCATGATATAGTTTTGTAGAAAAATGTCAACGCAAGCCTGGTTTGTAAAAACTGGCTGGTAAAAACGCCCAGCTGAGAAATGAATCAATCAACCATCTCACAGATACTTTTAAAAATAACATGCTTATTTTTGCTCTTGATACAGTCCTTGTTCATTTTGACAAGTGCTTCTTCATCCACTGGATTTCCATCTTAAACAAAGAAAGACACTGTGACAGATATCAGATAGCCTATTAGTGTGTCAAAACTAATCTCAGTTTCATCAAAAGAAAGAATTTACAGACTAGCATGCACTTCTACCTGTAATGTTAGACGAATCCTCTTCTCCTCATCAAGCTCATTCATCAGCAGTTTAATTTCTTTGCTGAAACAAAAGATTTTTGAAAAATAGATTGAGTTTCAAAACAGTTAAAATGTATGTTGTTCTAAGCACTTGATAAGAAATGTATCCAATTAACATAGACTATTGTTTCAATTGTTGAAACTTACTGTTACTGTCAAAGTAACTGGTAGAGGTTCAATTGCCAAAAATGCACGGACACAGTGTTAAACCTTACTTGTGCTGACTCTTCATCTGTTCAAACTGGTCCCTCAGGTCTCTCAGTTCAGCCTGCAGCTGCTCTACATTTGCTTTGATGTTTTTCTCTGGGATTCTTGGTCGGGGTTGTGAGTTTAGGGCTGGGGACACTGCTGGGTGTAGTACAGCAGAGAGAGCCTTTGGCAACAAGGAGGAGAAAGACTCTTTTGACACATTCTGCTCTGTAGCCTAAAGAATAGAAATCGTAAGCATTTCCAGCAGTGACACCATTAATTGTCCAATAAGATAGCTGCATTCCCAGTTTCCCATTAAAGGGGAAGTGCCGCTTTTTGCAACCTGGAGCTTGCTTATAGCATGCTTTATGTTCATTTACTCACCCAGACCACTTTGATGTCACTTGGAGTCCTTTGGGAAATGCAAAGATCCATTTGTGATCAGTGTATATCCATATAATGGGAATTAATGGGGCAGCCAAAGTGTAACCTCTAAGTAAGGCATTATCTGCCCCAAACTCCTTCATTACACCATTTATGAATCACTAGCACTATTCCCTTTTAGTCCGGAGTGTCTCGGGGGTGTTTTGTTTTTGTCATCCGGCGTATTTTACAGGCTTTTAATCTGACTACATAAGCCTGCAGTTTTAACTACGTTAGTGCCATGTGGCATTCCAATGGAGGACTGAGCAAGGCTTTCATTCTGTGCTTGATGCCCGTTGGTTGGACAGAACTTGCGACTGCAAACATTAACATGGTTTGTCTTTGAGTGTGTCCAAATTGCACAAACAAAATGACCAAGTGGACTAGGGTCTCAAAATCATTGTTTGTTGTATGTTGAAATTGATTGGATTAAAAGCCCTAAAACACCCCAGAAAAAAACAACAACAAAGCACCTCCGATACGCTCTGAAGACACAGGGAATATTGCTAGCGATTCATAACAAAACCTTGATGAAATGAAGGAGTTTTGTGGCAGATAATGCCTTAAAGGCTGCACTTTGACTGTCCCATTAACTCCCTTTATATGGATATGGCTGGTTGGGAATGGATATAAACATCTCCATAAGGATTCCTAGTGGCTCCAGACTTGTAAATGAACGTAAAGCATGCTATAAATAAGATCCAGGTTGAAAAAAAAAAAAAACAGTACCTCCCCTTTAAGACTCACCTGAAGGAGGGGACTATTCTGACTTGCGCCTTGAGTGCTTTCTTCATGTGTTGAAGAATTCATTGTTTCACTTTGTTTTTCTCTTCTTTTCTTATCAGTCATAACTTTTACCTGTAAATAAAGTCTAGTTAGAGTTTTCTTCTACATACAGCAGTTTCCATGATTATTCATTTGTCTGATTGTGTACAAAGCCTTAAACTAAATGTACATTTTTTTTGATGCAGTAGCAATGTCTGAAAATAAAAAAATACAGGGGGGGATCAAACCTTTAGTGTGAATACTTTTATCCAACTTAATAGAATTGTTTGTTTTTTTACTAAATCACTAGTGTGACAAGTGTCGGCAGTCCTAACAATTTCCTTAGCATAAATGTAAAGGAAGCACATATAGACCTAATGGTGAAACACAGAGCTCAAGTCTTCGAACTTGTGAAGACAATAGAGCATGGCAGTAAAAGGCAGATTTGCTGTTGATCTTTCTTAGTTAGGAAACAGCTATAATAAAATAGCTGAACATATCTACAGTCAGAGCAACAATAATAATGATTAAAAAAAACATCTGAAAATGTGACAAGACTGGGAACAGAACAAGCACGATCACTGAGCTAACACGAAGAACCTGTTACACGATTGTGAATCCACATTTGTTTTAATGGCTTTGGAAGCCATGATTTAAATAACCATATGAGTTTGCCCTGCTACATATTTCTCATCATAGCATTAATACTTGGTAAGTGCCACATGAGCCAGGCTGCCTAGGTTTTTGTTTAGAGAGGTCACAAAAATTCAAGATACAACGTATCTTGCCACTGCTACAGTATTGCTTTAATTGTGACTGAAACATGGCAGCAAACACGCAAAAAGTAACATCTCATATCATACTAATCAGAATCTCTGCTCACTTCAGCATGCAGAATACTTAAACTAATTGAGTACAATAAACCCATTTATTAGCCATTTTGTGTTGCTTTCTTTTACAGATCATAGTAAAAGCAATGCTACAAAAAACACTGACCTTTTATGTTTAATTTGTTATTGAGCCTGTAAAAAGGGAAACAATCAATTTATTTGTGTGTGTAATTGGAAAATGAAATCATGGCCACTAAGTGCTTTCAACGACACAATTTTGGCCCTTGGTGCAAAAAGTTTGAACACCTTTAGTTTGGACCCTTGTACCATGCGTTTTTAGTACGCTGACATAGGAGCAAGATAAGAATCAGTGTGACAGCAGCCAAAGCTAAGTTTTGAAGAACAAAAGCAAAGATAGGCATATTGAACCAGTAAACGTTGACCACCTTTTTAGGAAGATAAGCCCGAAAAAAGCCTTTTCCGTCCTAACATCACAAACATACCCACGTGATCTGGAACCTTGCTGTAGTGCATGATGTCATGAACTCCTTAAAATAGTGAGTCTTTCAAAGAATAAAATACGGTGGACTTTACTTGGAAAAAGTAATCATTGCTTTTATCGGCATAAAGATTCTAAATATACACCAAGTCAACAGAGAAACTTTTCTCAAAGTTAGCTGACTTGGGACTCTGAACTATCAGGAGAGATTGTCAAAAAAGGAATGGTCAAGGTTCCCTCTGTCTGTATGTTTCAAGGTGTGGAACCAGTATTACCAGAAGGGCAGTGGTGCGAGTAAATTGAATAATTTGGCAAAAATAATCCAATTTTTTCCCCCTCACATCATAATTGCATCCTAGGTGAAGGTTGGATTTCACATTGTTGACCCTCAGAGATTGTATTTACTTTAAAGGCCTTTCACACAACTTTAAGACAATCGTTATAGACTTAATCCAAACTGAAGAAATCCTGTTCCAAGTTGTCATCAATAAAGTCACTGAAGGACATTTTATTTTTGGTCAGTTACTTATTTCTATGACAGACCTCATGTGGTGCCTTTCAACCTTGTCACGGGTAAGGAGCCAAAGTAGATATCTTAAGCTGCAGTACGTGCTTGTGTGTGTGTGTATGAGACAGCTCAGGGAAGTTAATTTTATCCCAAGGACAGTAGGAACACATACACAGCATACACACTTTTCAAACAGGCCTCGCTCCAAGTTATGGGAAAGGTGTTACAGTACAATGCAAACGCTTGTCTTAATTTTTATACTTCCCAGAGACTGAAGTTCTGTCTGTAGTGTCTCATCTGCAGCAGGAGCTCTCTGCTCGTTCAGACTCTGCCATACAATTGAATCAAACTCTTGTGTCTTGAACAGAAACAGAGAACAAATAAAACTCTCCTTGGAGAGAGAGAGAGTTTATTTCAAACGTTTCACAATCCATAGCTGCATAGCTTACCAGGAATGAGGGCTGAGTTATAGCTGCCCATTGTGTCAGAGTTGAACACAAGCAGAAACAAACATGCCTGGACTACATCTACAAATGACAGAAGGGAGCAAGTGAGCAGAGAAGAAACATGCAGGAATCAGCGCAGTCTCACGTCAGGTTTTTATCCTTCTTAAAACTAGAAGTTTCTCACAGTTCTCTAAAGAGTAAATAACACTCAGTCAGGACCCTTTGTTCACTGGAGTAGTAGAAACTAAATGCCAGTGTTACTGCAGAAGCAGCTGCTCCTCATTCCACAAGGTTGAACAGATGAGCGACAAGTTACAAATTAATCGAACTAAGCAGCCAGTAAGAACAGTGAAGAACCCTGAGCACACACTCACCTTGTTTTTACTGCGTCACGACTGAAATACAGCAGCATCTGAAGAAACTCGATCCTATCTTTTGTACTCCATTGCATGTTGTGATGAGGAGTGGTTCTGCCACAGCTAAGTTTAGAGCAGGACAAAAAATATCGGTGTTGGTGTGTGTGGTGTTGTAGGGGCCAATGGCTCTTCTGAATGGCTGATTCAGAGAGAAATATCAACAGGAATGACTCAGACTTATTGGGGAGCTGCTGTTATGAGGTATGAACTCAAAGTGCACAAAGAACATTACAAAAGTTCCTGAGAATTTATGGCCTGCATGAAGAAACTGTTGCACAAGTTGTCTGCTCTTGGCATAAAACAATACGGAAATCTAAGTTCAGAACACGGAAGAAGTGAGATGACAATTGTTACCATCCATCCATCCATCATCTTAGCCGCTTTTCCAATTCAGGGTTGCGGGGGCAGCTGGAGCCTATCCCAGCAGTTAACAGGCGTTAGGCAGGGTACACCCTGGACAGGATGCCAGTCTGTCGCAGGGCCAACACAGAGAGAAGACAACCATTCACGCTCACATTCATTCCTACGGACAATTTAGAATGGTCAATTCACCTATCATGCATGTTTTTGGACTGTGGGAGGAAGCCGGAGTACCCGGAGGGAACCCACGCATACACGGGGAGAACATACAAACTCCATGCAGAAAGACCCTGGGCCGGGATACGAACCCACGACCTTCTTGCTGCAAGGCAACAGTGCTAACCACTGCACCACCGTGCAGCCCACAATTGTTACTGTTCTAACAAAAGATTTAAACATGTTAATTGAGCTTGCATGGTTAAATAACTAATAAATAATAGCACATAATATTGAAATAACAGGTTTTATGATTTTACCCCATTTAAAACTTCACTTTACAACTGATTTGACTCCCATGTTCCTCAAACTTTATTTGGTCACTTATTTTGTCTAAGAAACCCCCTGAATAAAGAGAGATGAAACAGTTTTACAATTAAGTGTGCTTAAAGATGTAGTTTTTTGGTCATTTCTTTTGATACGGATAGGATTTCACAAAATTTGATTTACAAATTTACTTCGTCCCCCAAAACTTGTAGCGCACTGTAAACCCTCATTTGCTATAGCTTCATGTAACTAAGGTCAAATTTGTGATCAAAAACTTGGCTGTCAACAGATTTTCCAATATGCACAGAGGATTTCTGCAGTGTTATGGTAGGGATAAGTTCAATGGAGCTCGATTAAAAAATGCTCATATAGGAAAGATTGCTGCAAAGTTGATCACTTTATCCAGTTTTCCTATACAGGTGCTATTTTTTTAACCAATCAGGGTAACTAAATTTGACCACTTTTAGGATTAGAGTCCAACTGGAATGCAGCTTACTGAATCAATTTAATTGGACAGAACGGTCTATATATCACTGTAGCAACGAGATCTGCTAAAGAGTCTGCCCTTAGAAATTTGCTTTAAATGTGCTTTTTATAAGTTGAATTAAATACCTAAAAACATTCTACAAAATCAAAATTGTATTTTTTAAAACACAAAATATGCTATTCAGACAAGACATTGAATAACGCCCATATTGAGTTTTTTTTATTTACCAAAGATATATTGATGTATTCAACCTGTAAAGAACAGATTTATGAAAAAGCAAAATTTTGTAACATTTCTAATTTTATTTAATCTGACATGATAACAGTACAAGTTTATAAAGTCACATATCAAAGTAAATGTTTGATTGCTGCCTGTAAACAAAACGCTAGCACATTTTAAGTAAAATAAGGACTTAAAAGAACTTAAAGCAAACGTTCCCAGACCACGAATTCTCAAAAATATAAGAGGTTATAACAGAAACGTTCTAAAACTGAGTACAGTAGTAGTTAAATAAAGCAAATGAAACACCAGGGACCAAATCTTAGGCGGGACACTTTCACAAAATACAAGCTGGACAGCTTTGAGCAGTCCGCGTTGACAGATGTTCTGCACAGTAGGCTTCAGTGTTTCTCATCTCCACATTCACAATTTGGTACCTGTGTCAAAAATAGAGAAATAAGCACAATACAGTCTATCTGAACACAATAATTTGAAGTAAACAATATGCTTCTTTCAACAAAACAGTTTTAACTCACCAGAGGTCATCTCTAGCGCTGTTGGTTGGGTCCTCTGCTGTAAGGCGCACGCTGACGCATCACCCTCATGTTACGATATTTAGACACGATACTGTAGCTTTTTCTGAACACGGGTCTCTGATTTGGAAAAGGACGGGAAACTAAGGTCTCCTATTAGAAACAAGACAGTTATCAATTATCAGTTAAGGAGATCCATGGACATATTGGATATTAGAAAAGGAGGCCAAAGACCTGTCAACAGTAATGCTGCATTCAGACCAAGAGCTTTGTCAGCGTCAAGCAAAGCTGACAAAGCTTCTAGTTTGACGCTTCTATGTTGAAGCTTGCAAAGTCTGCCACTTCCGAGCAAAAAAGAGCACATGGGCGGGGCTTCTTCTGTTGTCGGATATTCTGAACTATGGTGGATAGTATTGAGAGAGTGCCTTGGCTTTATTTGCTAAATAAATCTAGACTACGTCGACTTCGGCAACATCAGGGCCGTTTGTGGATACACCCTATACTACGGATGCGTTCTGAGTTTGGGGAGTTTAACCATTTGCTCCAGGAGCTACGTATGGATGAGGTTAACTTTCAGCGGTACTTCCGTCTGTCCCGCGGCAAGTTTGATGACCTCCTGGGCCGCATCGGAGCTCGAATCGCCTACCAGGACACCAACTACAGGTTCTCTGTTCCTCCCGAAGAGCGCCTGTGCATCCGTCTTCAGTAAGTGTTATTTATGATTTTTTAAATATGCGTTTTCTAGACTTAAAAATTTAGATTTTTCCAACTCCCACTACATTCAAAATACGTGTACTGACATCACTACAATTACAAGCTCTGACTGGTTAACGCGCCACTTCAGGGCCGTCAGCTCAGTCAAAAGTTCAACTAGCTGAACTTCTGCGTTGCTGGCTTCATGGGCTTTGAAGCAGGAAAAGCTTGAAAAGTTGACGGAGCCAAAGCTCACAAAGCGCTGCACCGGGACGCTGCAGACCTCCGCCATAGACTTAACATGTAATCTTGACGTTGCTGATGCTGAAAAAGCCCTTGGTCTGAATGCACCATAAGGGTTTCACATACCATCAGAGGTCTTCTGACATGATCAGACATTTCTGGGCCCATATTCCTTGACCCAGGAAACCTTGGCCGCTGTAAAATGTATTTGGAGAAGGTGAGCATATACAATTACACTCTTCTATATACAACAAAATATCCATCTATTCCTTCATTTACTTACTTGCATAGGTCCTGGTCTCCTAAAAGATGGCCTTTCAAGTCTGCTGCTGTCATGCATCACATTAACGGGTCTGGAAAAATAACTTATGATCAGAAGTTTACAAATGTAACATTTCTATTTTAATGCAATGAAACTACATTTTGAAAAAAAAAGGAACTTAAAAAAATATATATAGATGGATTTGATGTAGTACATCAACCCAAAGTAAAACATACTTTTGAAGTTTAAAAAAAAAAGAGAAACTCTTATAATTTCTTGATCTAAAAAGTAGCTGGTGAATATGCATCTAGCATTTCAGTCAATACTTATTGCTGTAATTTCAGCTTAAAAAGCACAGTGTGTAATTTTCGGCCAGTAAGGGGCAGTGCATACCTAAATTATCACAAGCATGCGGTATCTGTGTCTTCCAGTGAGAAACTCAACAACGGAGGTCCAACTAGTGCTTTTTTCAAACGCTCAATTCCCTGAGAATTATCTATTTGCAGCAACATGACGAGCACATCAGTCTCTCTTTCATCGCTTGGAACTAGCGAAGAGGTAAAAATTTATTTATGGCGAAACTTTTTTGCATTTTGAGGGGAAAACAATGTTTTAATAGCGGAAGTTTTCCGTGCGCTTTGTCCGTCCGGGCTCTTGTAGAAGTAAAGATGTCATCTAATATGGCTTTCCCCTGAAAAGAGGACCCACCCCTATGTATTTTAAATCTGATTTTTAAAGTCATATTTTACAATATTGCCAATATTTTGCAATTAATGTGCTTTACGTAATTATTACATAATATTTTAATGGCTATTTTCAAAGATGTACTGCAAAAACTGCAAAGTGTCACTTTAAGGTTCTTCTTTGGAAAATAGCTGAAGCTCGGACAGACATGGACGAAGAATGTCTGAGAACATCAAACATTTAAGCCCCTTTTCCAGATTCCCAGTCAGATTTAAGACTACAACTAGAATGTGTCCTAACACAAGAAGAAGCTATGATCGGCAACTCCATTTTAAACTCAAGTCTCATGGAGGTTTGTCCCATTAATGCCTACAAGCTTCATGTTCCTGCTGATGAAAAGCCACCCACAGCATAGTACTGTGACAACCAACATGGAGATGGTGAGTACAGTGTGTTTGGCAGTTTGTTTCCCACCAGAACAGCTACTTCCAAGTGTGTCTTTGTCACCTACCACGCTGGCAGCAAAACACACATGAATGTGTTAATCGTTTTATTACCGTAACAACATTTTTGTTGCCTTTCTTTCAAAAAGGTCAGAATAGTGAAGTACAAAACAGTTGTAGTTGGACACTGACAAATGACCATTAAAACCCTGGATCTCTGCGCCTTCTCTAGAGTTAACATGGGTCTCAGCAGCTTCTCTGAATGAAGCTCCCAATGTCCAGCCGGTTCGTTTAGAGCCCCTTTAAAACAGGCCATGAAAATTTTAATTTTCCAGACTTCTTCTGGTTTGCTTTTGAGTCTGAAAGCACCCTTCCAGACTTTGTACATATAACCTCTAAACCTTTACCGGTATTTTTGTGGCTGAAGACCTTAGGTGTTTCTCAATGCCAAGAAATCTCACCTTGATGCCTTGGTCCCGCCCCGCTTGCCTAGGAGATAAGTCATCAGGGACCGCCAAGGCGTGTACCAATGTTCATATACTACCAAGGTATCTGCTGTTTAGCTAACTGACCAAGGCTACATGCGAGGTGCCTTGATGCCTTCCCTCAGTCAAAAGATTTCCTAGAATACAGTGTGGTGAGAGTCGGCAGCAGATACTTTAGGGACAAATTTCAGGGTTTAAATGTAAGTCAACTAATTGTAGCTATCGGGTTTATAAAAAAAAAATGGTTTTATTAGATTCAAAGCAGTTATAAATGGTTGGTTAGTTGCTTAGTAGTTTGGTGGCTACCAGGTACTAACTCGCTTACACATTTGATTTAACCAACATATACACAGTTAAAAAAAGAAACGCTTGTTATACATTTCCAGTTCCCTGGCTGAAGGAACATTACTATACAACTACGATGGGCGGCACATAAACAGAGCACATAAGCGAGCAGCCACATTCAGGTGAGGTAAGTCTGTTCCATTTAGCGTTTAGTGTCCTCGTAAGCAAGGGACCTCGCCTACCGAGGCGTTGCCTTGAACCGTGTTATGGCGACGAACCGCTGTAAAGCAAAGGCTGTTTCACACTCCTTTATGGTGCATTCAGACCACAAGCTTTGTCAGCGTCAAGCAACGCCGCACTGTTTACAGCGGGTAAAGACCAGATGGAATCGTCCATGAATATTCCGGAAAGTCCATCTGAAAACGGCTTAGGAGGAACGCTTTGCTTAAGTAGGTCTGCAGATGAATGTCTTAGCATTTCAAACAAACTTTTATAGCCATTTAACATTTGTTTTCATTAATATGCTACTCTGAATCAGTCACCACATGAAAATCCAATATCACACAGTTTGGCCTATGTGTATTTTGATATTTATCGTACCTAAAAACTCTTTTATCCAAGTATCCACGTTTTCTGTCTTCAGGTGATCTGGAGTCATTTGAAAGGCGTCTATGTGATGTTCTTTCCCCATCTGAACTGTGGTCTAAATTAAAACAAAAAAAAAAGATTTGTGCTTATAACTCAGATCTTGCCAAAAAGAAGTTCAAGTTAGGAAGCCAAAGATGTGTAAATCATATCTGAACAAGGCTGATTATTTAAATCTCAATTTTATTTGAACATTTCAGAGAACAGATGGAACTGACCTGTTTTTGACTTGGGGCTGAGGCCTTTTGGGGGTGAGCCGTCTTTGGACGAGCTTGGTCCCGGCGGCCAATGGGACAAAACGACAAGATCACGTTTCTCTATTGGAGAAGATCTGAAGAGGGACCGACAAATGTTGGGTTTTAACTTTAACAATTTACTCCAGCAATGGCACATCTACAACATTGTTATTTAAACAGATAAAGTGGAATGAAAAGAAAATGTATTACCCTGCCAGCTTTTAGAGGTTATGAATGATTAATTAAAAAAAGAATAGAACTGTTTTGAAGGCAGATAATATAAAGCCACACATTACTTAGGTACTTACAAAAAAACAGGAATGTCCACGCTTCTTTACTGTTATTTTTGTAACCTGAACCAATCTGAGGTGTCTCCATTTATTCATCAATTGTTAAGAGCGGTCAAATCCAGGTTGGACTTTAAGATACTGGAATGCATCATATCATATCAAATCTTCTATCTTCCTTTTTACATTCATATGTTGGGTGTATAGACACTGAACTTGTTTTCACCAGCCGCCAATCCTTGACGTTTCTCCATTTTCTACAGTATGATTGGTCTTCCGGGGGTCTTACAAGTCGCAACAGTCTAAATGAATTTGTCTTGAACACTTCTGCAGTCTAAGGGGAACGAGAAAGCTTTGTTTCATCTTCATCCAAGTGGGAATCTTAAGGCAGTTTACTGATGACTTTGCAAGACCCACAAATGAGCCATCCAATAAAAATGCACATCTCTTCCAAAGGTTGGAATAAGCCGATAAGCTGCTTGGTCATTCTCTCTAGAGGTGTTCCTCTTCTTCCTCCTCGTCTAAAAAGCTCTTATGTTGAATAGTCATGAAGTGTGTAGGCGAATCCTGAGCTTTAGCACTGCAGGCTGACAAAGACAGAGCTGGTTTTGACACATTTCGCCTCATATCTTTGATTAATATTTGGAGCACATCTGAATATGTGGATCAACTGCAAATCCTGATGAGATTCTTGTGACTCAGAAGAAGTAGAGTCCTCCAATTCTTACATACGATCTATGAAGTCCAGAGTGGTTTGTGACTCCTCTTCACTGTGTGATTTCTGAATGGGACAGATGGTGCAAGGTCAAGCTTTCACACATCAGCTGATGCCAAGCTTTGTAAATGGAGGCTGGGTTACTGATCCTTCTTGGGTTATTCTTTCTCTTCATTTAGAGTTCCACTTCTTTAAATATAAATCTGATTTCTTCATGAGGAAAATATCTGGCTATAATTCCAGAGGTGAACAAAACAACTTTTAAAAAGCGTTGTTTTATCACATTATTTTTATGCTTAAGCATAATCGTTTGTTGCAAGTTTAATCGACTTAGAACATAAAAAGTAAAGGTCACAATTTATGATTAAGAATGCTTTTTTTTTTCATTGTTGGCCAACTCATACTTCCATGCATATTATGGGATTTTCCAAAAAATTCTTGTAATCTTTCAAAATGGCTTGTTGTCGCTTAGCACTAGGCACCATTCAACTTATTGCAATAACTGCAGATCAGTTCTCATTCTTGGGAATTCCTTTTTTCCAGCATTCTTGCAATGTCAGCATCTTTTTCTTTTCAGACGTCACGAATATTTTCTGGTGAGTCACAGCAAGCAATGTCGATGCTTCTGTTATTCAAAGCCTTATTTATGGCTGATGGTTTCCAGTGATTTAAAAGCGGTAGAAGGCAGTTTAGGTCGGGGTCATGTCATCCTGAGTCCTCTCCTGGCCAAGCGGTACATTTGTGTGGGGCAAGTTTGGGCCCTTAAATGAGACTGAAGAATTTTCCACAGCATGCAGAGAGGCTTTTTTCCAGCTTTAGGCCCAGAGCTCAGAGAACTTCCAATGTCTCCTCTTCATAGGGTTACTTTAGAACAGTTAGGACTGAAAGGCCAGCTTTAACAATGTAGTTTGTAACTGGAGAATAAACTTTTTCATCCAACTTGAGAGGTAGGTATTGTAAGAGGTATGTAGCACGTAGTTTAGGGTGTCATTTCAGAATAATGGTGGCTTTGCCGCCTATTGACTGGCTGTTGCACATTTAGCTCATGACTTCTCCACTTCACACATTCTTTCTTGACCTCTTAATCATGACCATCAAGCCCCTGCGAACAGTGCTACAAGGAGAATACCATACCTGTGTTTGCTCAACGACCGACGAGATTCCACCTGTTCTTTTCCTGTGCCAGAGTCTCTTGACGATTTGCTGGCTTTGTCGTCCTCTCTGGGTGGAGATTGTTGTGGCTTTACCCTTCTTGGTTCCTCGTTTTTCAGAGGACCAGCCTTCACCTGGAAACGCCTCTTCCTGAGGGCAAGAACAGAGCTGGCATGGCCCCGTGTGCCAAAATCGCCCAAACGAAGCCTTGGCCTCACAATTGGAGGAACTCTCAGCCTCATGAGAGATGCTGCTCTGATCGGCCGGCCTCTGTTTAGGTAGCTTCTACCTCTGAGGGAGAATGGAGGGCCTCCAAATGGCCTGGGAATACTCATCAGCTGAGGTCTCTCTCTCCTAGGGAACTTCTGACTGCCATAATATGGTTCAGGGCCTGAAGAGGAGATGCTGATGTTTGATATTCTCCTCTTAAAGGGTCGTGAAACATTCCTCTCCGGAAGGTTTCTGTAGTGTGACGATGATGGTGGAGGGCCTCCTTTCCATGGGGGTGCTCTGTAGGGAGGTGGGTGAGGGGCATCTTGTGCCCTCTCTCGACTCTGGGATCTGCTGCCTTGCCTCTCCGCAGGGCCGCGTTGCCTCCTGGAATCTTGCTCAGAGGACCACCTGCATATCCATCAAACAATAGAAAAATAATTATAATGACAGATCCATTGCCATTTTAAGTGGAACGTGGAAGGTTTAACTTTTATCTCAAAAGTAGGCCTTTCTGAAGCCATGACAATATGAAATAGGTAGGGGGGGGGGGGTACACTTTCAGAGACCAATTACAGAAGTAATGCTCCTCTTAATCCCATTTACATCAGACCCAATTTAATCCCATGTAATTAATATAATGGGGAGCAGGGTAGAGCTCATCACTACAACTTCTGTGAACTTGGAGAAGTGGCCAACTTCAAGCCTCCTCCTGACATAACTTTACCCAGCTTGGGGTGGTGCTTCGTGCTTGTACCTCTCTGTACATGAGCCTCTCCCCGGCACCTCTCTGGGGCTCCTCTGTGACCCAGAGGGCCGATGCTCTCCATTGTGGGGATGAGAGAACGATCCAGGTTCATTCCAGCGCTTCATGCCATGACCTGACTGTTCATAGGCTCTTTCTCTTGGATGTGGGTCTCGACTCCGCTGGCCTCGAGGAGAAAAACCTGACTGCCTTCTGTAACCCCTAAAAGATCCCCGGTAGGGGGGCGCAGAGCCTGGTCTGTCAGCTGGGTGGCTACGAAAATGTCTCGGAGAACCTGACCTGTGACCTGAGGGGTGGCCGTGGAAAGACAGGCCCCTTGGACTCTGGTGTACGTGTGCAGGACTGTGAGGGGATGAGCGATGCTGAGGGGTGCGGTTCATCCGCAACGGAGACTGCCTGCGATGGCCATGATGTT
This sequence comes from Apricaphanius iberus, assembly GCA_028564705.1. NCBI lineage: Eukaryota > Metazoa > Chordata > Actinopteri > Cyprinodontiformes > Aphaniidae > Apricaphanius > Apricaphanius iberus. The sequence continues at coordinate 2,617,036 of JAPXFQ010001473.1, forward strand.
GCTCCATTTTAGAAGGGTGGGACTGGAAGGAATCCTGATTGTGAGACCTCCAGTGATTGAACCGTGGCTCCCGTTGGGGTCCCATTTCAGGTAGTCTTCTGCCAACTGGTGCCGGTCGTCCCCGTCCTCTACCTCTGGATTCTCTCCAGCTAGGAGGTGCCTTGTTGGGGTATCCATGGTCGTCTCTTCGACTTTTAGAGGTTGGGTTGTAACTCCCTTCATTATGTCGATGAGAATCTTCATAGGGTCTGGCAGAACACAAGAAGAAGAAGGAAAAAAAAAAAACGTGGTTTGCAACAAATACAATCCATTCATGAATTTAAGATTTTGAATTAATAATGAATCTCTAACAGAATACTGAAAAGGAATAAAGAAACAGCAACAAAATCTGAAAATGTTACCTGGGTTTCATGCGTGGTGGTCCATAATGTGTTCGAACCATCTTTTTAAGAGAGTGTACTACCTATGCACTGTAGATGAATAAAAGAAAAAAAACACTTTGAATGATAATACTGAACTAATACAGAACAGATCACAACATTCCACATACAATGACTTTATCCAATGAGACTCTCGTGTTACAAAACACATTCTAGATTTTTGCTTCCTTGATCAATCAATGACAAATTAACCCTAATTTTCTTTTTAAATATTTTCTACCAGCCAATATTGTCATTATTTGCAAGTCTTTTAAAATTTTGTTTAAGTTTTCAATTTGCCCAAAGTTAAATATGAAAAAAAAAATAATAATTAAAAACTAACATAAGAAACTGAAAATTAATAACTCAGGGTTTCTGCAATTTGCAAACAATGTAACACTTTGAAAACAATTAACATCTTGATATTTACATTTCAAACAAAAAAAAACAAAAAAAATAGGTTCAGACTTTATAATTTACTGAAACTGTTAATACAAAATGTTAGCTAACATAACAATAATTATCTCTAATTGAAATAATTTAATTTCCGACAGGTAATCAGAGAGGCCTTGATGTTCATTAACAGGAAGGGTCAAGTCCTAGAAAAAATTGAAGATAACATTGTTAACTCACCACCTACCAGACTCTCAATAAACAGAAGCTGAAAACATGAAATAAAAGTTCTCACCGTTTTGACAGCAAGCAGATTAGAATTTTCCCCTTTAACGTTAGATACAGCCAGGTCACAGATATAATTAGTTTAATTACTAAAAAAATTGTTAGTCAACCAATGTAAAACTATAAACTATAAAAAAGTGAACCTTTACCAGCTAGGGGAATAATTATTTTCAAATGCTTTTAACAACCTTTGTTCTTGTCTGACTGCGCCTTCCTCTCAAAATCACTGTAGCTGCTTAGAAAAGTTGCAGGATATATAATCCTTTTACCAATAGCATAAGCATACCCAGAATATAATTTGTTATCTTTTTTTTATTCCTGTTAGCAACATAACTGGGGCTTAGTGAATTTTTTGGCAAAAAAATGTCCCACAAGATGAAGATAATCAAATAAACGAAATAGTCTTAAAGATTTTTCTAAGTCCCTACTGTACGTTCCCAAACTATAAATTGATTGTTATGCCACTTATTTTTTAATTCAAATGTTTAAAAAAGGTTTGTGGTTGTTGTTTTTTTTCATTTTCTACAGTAGTGAAGGGAAATGTTCCGATATGAAAATCTGAGCCCATATTTAGTTTATATTAGTACTGATGTTAGGGCCAATAACTGATAAATGCATTTCCCCATCCTTACAACACTGGAGAAAAAAAAGAATACTACTGACATTGCTTCAACCATAAATCACACAATCCTGAACAGCATCACGATGATAGCTCGAACAAATAACACATGGACAACCCCAAAAACATACACAAATGGCAATGAAAAAGAAATAGACAGGTTTTTGTTTGCTTTTGGGATTTTTTTGTCGGTCCAATTTTACTTTAGGGGCCAACAGGTTTAAGAATTACTAACACTGGCTGATGCCGATGTAAAAGCAGATAACGAACATGACAGATTAGCTGAATTAAAGGCCAATCACAAATCAATAAACTTACACTTCACCTCTGAAAACGTCAGAATAGACCTAAAAAGTAAACAATTTTGTGGTTTAAGATTCATTTGTAAAACCAGGGCTTATAAAATACCCTTAATGATAAAGGCATTTGAGAACACATTCCCGTATCCCTTATCTGTACTGGAACGTCCTATACATCCGTCACATAGGCCATATTAAATAGAAACAATACGTTATTTTGTGTAAATCTACGCTGCCATTGACTTAGAAAAAGTAAAATAATACGTGGAACCCCAATGTACTCAATATGGAGGCGGCTATCATGTTTCGGCTCAGATTATGGTCACGGGGGTAGGGCAGCCTCACTTTCCATATTTAGCTTTGACTCTGGACAGCTGTTAGAAAATATTCTGGAACTCGGTGACTAAATTCTCGTTGTTGAAGAGCGAAAAAAATCGTACCCCGGCTTGTTTGCGGTTCTTATAAGACCGAAACGTTTCGTTATCGTCAACAGTAACTGTTGTACACCGAGGTAATGCAAAGCTAAGAACGTCTAGCTAATAATTTAGCTGGTGAAAGCTAGCTGTTACGACCCTCGACGGAACGGTATTAACAGCGTTCTTTTGTGTTATTTTGATATTTTCACACCACGATTGAGCTAAAATTTAAAAACCGTATTTAATTTATCCAACGATAAATGAGTTTATTGCAAGTATAAGGTGTGCAACTTACCAACTGCCAACCGATACCTAGAATGAAAAAGGCTCGGTGCGACACTGATAGCTTTAGCTCTCCTCATTCCAAAGCAGTTCAGCACAAAGTTCGACAGCTCCACCTAAAGCCTGGGAGGCATTACTGCGTGTTTTTATTGCCGCATATTCGATTAAAATTCTATTTTTTTATCGCTAAAAGACAAACAAACCCAAAATATTAATGAGAATTGTCTATAGTACAATCATTGGGAATTTGGGATTTTACGTGATAAACTAATAAAGCAAAGTACGAAGTGAACAACAAAAATGTTACAGATGTTAAAATAGTAGCCCCATTACTCTGATATCCTGGAATCATCTTTATTGCAACAGATAACCTTCATAACTCACCCAAATAGTAAACTAGGGTGACCATATCTTGATTTCTAAAAAAGAGAACACGTGAAACACTTTCAAGACTGTGCAAGGACTTTTGATTTTAACATATATAAGGAATGCATTCTCCATGACAACATCCCAAGCTCCAAACAACTCACAGAGCTCAGCTCAAGGCGTCATCTGAAAATGAAAAAACGTAAATCACAACAGCAATTCTATTAAAACATGTCATTAGGTTGTAAAAATATTGATTGTGCAATACTCAAATCAAATATTTTTTTTTAAAGCCTAAGAATCCCAGCTTTTAGTTTACTACAAGGCATGCAGAGCAGAAGGTGAATAAGCAGAAGATGCTCTGGTCAAATGAGAAAAGATAATTTGTTCATTCAGATTATTTACACAACACACGTGTATTTATACTGCCGCAAATTCGATCAGCATTCTATTTTTTTCTAGCTGTGAGGCTACGATTGAGCTCAAATTAAAAAAGCGTGTTTAATTTATCCAACAATACTTGTTTATATCTGTCAATTCCTCATCATCCTTCAGTCACAACAGACAAATTCTAAATATGGGAAGAAAATTACGATTGGTAAATAACTATTTCAAATACCAAAATATCCTAGAAAAGCTGACAAGAAGGCTAACCCTTCTCATTCCAATGAACCCCTGTTCATGTTTACACAAAGTACTGCAGCAATTTCCTAATGTAGTGAACTTGTTCACTCACATGGCAATGAAACCTTTCTGAGAGAAAAGGTTGGTTTTTTTGTTGGAGAAGAAAAACTAGTTCTTATTTTGTGAGCATCATTACATCTATGAGGCAAAACATTTTTTTTAACTTTTTTAATATTGTGTGTTTTTTGGTGTGCTTTTACATTTTGGCCTTTTTCGGGGGGCGACTGTGGCTCAGGAGTTAGGAGTCTTCCTTGTAATCTGAGTCCTTGGGCAAAATACTTCACCCGTTACCTACTCGTAGTGGTCAGAGGACCTGGTGGTATCAGTGTCCGGCAGCCTCACGTTGTCAGTGCGCCCCAGGGCAGCTGATGGCTACAACGTAGCTTGCCATCACCAGTGTGTGAATGTGTGCGTGAATGTAGTGTGAAGCTCTTTGGGATCCGTAGGGACTAAATAAAGCACCACACAAGTACAAATTCACAAAAATCTAAATATTTTTAAAGATTTCTAAAGATGAACAACCTGATCAGATTCGCCATTCAATTCAAATAGCTGAAAAGTTCACATTAACACACACAGAAACACAAAATCCCATTATAATTTTTTATTTATTTTTTTATTTATATCGCTATTAGTTTACATTTTGATCACCATGCTAACCATGCACAAACAAGGTGAACTGTGTTTGAACGTAAGCTGACTGTGATACAGTTGTTTTATGGTAAGAGCAGACGTGAATATATTTTGAAAAGTATTTTTCAACATTCCTATTTTTAGATATTAGTCAGAATATTTATCTTTGCAAAAAGATGGCTGAATGTGCAAAACAATGCAAATGCAATGGTTATGCTATATATGTTTTTACCTGGATATTATGTAATAATTTTTGCTACACAAAGCTGTTCAAGAAATGTAAAAAACTGCAGTCTATTTCCAAGATTGATGCTCACAGATATTCTTGTTGAAATTAAAAGGAAAAAAAGATCAAATCAAAAAGACACTACTTGTTAAGGCATTGTTTTCTAAAACTTCACTTTCAAATATAGAAAATAATACATACATTGTTTATTTTACAACTTGTTCAAGCAGGTTTTTGCTGAAGCAGAATTTGAATTATTCTTGCACTAAAACATGCTGCACCTCATTACAAAACTGTAACTTTATTCTGCATGACAAATCTACCAAAACTGTGTCTGACAAAGCAAGATGCTGCTACACGAAGCTTTTAAAGTGATATGAAGGTGTTTAGCTTTTCTGTTGTTTTTTTTTAAGACTAATAAATAAAGAGAGCTTGGTTTGATTGTAAGTGTAAGTTTACCTTCATCCTGTTTACCCAGAAAGAAATAGTAAAACTTTCACTATTTATTTGAAAAGTGGTGCAACATCTTTTTTGACAGTGGTCATTTTTTTCTGTCACATGCACTTAACGAGTTCTGTCAATTTGGGAGTTATTTCAATAAGTGAGCAGACCCATTATAAATTCTATAGGGCAAAGACTGAAATTGTTCTACCGGTTTGGGTGGATTTTTACTTTCTTACTTTCAATCAATACATGCATGGATAACCACCCAACTTGACACAGTAAAATTCTCATTAACTTAGTGAATATAACCTAAGCATTCAGGAAGCTGGTAGACCAGAAATCTGTAATTCAGTATTGCAGCAGGTCAATGACTGCAGTTTTTAACAAGCTAATGCAATAAAGTAAACTTGTGTTTTCTACTCCTATTCTATCCACAACCCTGATTTTTTTTTCTACGTCATCAGTTCTACAAACACTTTTGAGATAAATTCAAAAGCTCCGTCATTAGTTTACAGTGTGCATTTTTCAGTCAGTCTCTATGGCTCAATTCCCATTACTACAATTATACAGGTTATAAAGTCAGAGAAAAAAGTGGAAACAAGCAGAAGAGGAAGAGAAAGAGACAAACAGCTAGACGCTAAGTTTGTTTGAGGATGGGGATACTATGAGCTTTGAATCGGACATCGGACTAACAACACCCCTTATCAGGTTCCTGTTGCAGTCGCCTATGGTGCTCTCAGATGGGAGCTTCGTGTGTGTGGCACTTCCCGTCAGGTCAATCAGGTCCTTAAGAGCCTGGTTCTGGCTCATGAAACCCTGATCCATTTCATTATCTGGCGAGTACTCGGGGATGGATATTAGTTCCTCCTTTGAAGCTGGACTGAAACACATTGTGAGAAAGTTTTTACACTTTAAATGCTTAGTTTTCCTGAGACATGTTTTGTCATGTGACAATGACAACTGTAAATACAATATATGTACCTACTAAATATATGTACCTACTTAATAGATAGAGTCCAACTGTGAGTAATTTAATCTTAGTATAGATACAGATTTTCTGTGAATGCCTCAGACGTTTCGGTGAACAAAGCATCTAGGCACGATAAAGAACACGACATTCTTGAAACATTTTCCCGAAAAATATGGGCAAACATTTAAGTCTCTAGAGGTGGTGTATAGGATAAATCAGAACAAAACACCTTAAAGCTTTGGGCTCTAACACAACAAATGTGGAAAAGTTCATGGATTATTAATAGTTCTATGAGGCACTGTGAGGACTCACCTAACATCCATCGATTGCACATCATCACAGGATTCTGCTCTTTTCACATCTAATGGCTCCAGCTTGATGACTGGTGGTGATAAATGTACCACAGGTACTGTCATCAAAGAGGGTCTACCAACTCCGTCACGTTGCCCCTTTTTAGCCTGTTCCTCAGCAGAGACTGTCACATCGCTTTGCTGTTTGCTTCCTTCGGTAGTAGGATGGCTGCATGTTAAGGCACTTCCTTCACCCTTCACTGCTCCATTCATCACATTCCCCTTTCTTTGCACTGCTTTGACGTCTCCTGTCAGCTCAGTGGACTCTTTGTGAACTTGTGTGATGATTCTGACATTTGATCTGTTGTGCGTGTTCAGATTCAGCTCCATCTCTCTGCCCTGCTGCTTGAATGTGCTGCCGCTGCTCTCTTTGCTGACTTGGCTGCTGCCATTCTCTTCCCTGCTTTGTTTTTTCTCAGGTCTCTTTTCAGGAACATTGTGTGTCTGTGTGACTGGGAGAGCGCCATTCTGAAGTTGTTTACTCTTCTCACTGTCCATCTGTGCTCCTGCTGCTTCTTTCTTGAGGAAAACATTTCCCGTTGTGTCGACCTGCACTGCAATCTCCTCTTTTACCTGAAACTCAACTTTTTTGCTTTCCCGCTTGATTGCATGAGCTTTGGTAATTACTCCTGTAAAAAATACAAAAACATTGCAGTGGACTTCAAATGTATTTTTAACATCACTAGGCATTTATTTGACCTTGGATAAATGACGCAGCCTATACAGGTGACCAAAACCATGAAGAGAGAGAGGGGGCATGGATAAAAAAATAGCCTTTTTTCACTGTAGAACTCAACGCCTAAGTAGTGCTAAGTTGGACGTTGCAGATCAGGTCCCTACAGTGTACTGCCAAAATGTTCCAAGAGCATTTACTAGAGAGGCCTGGTTTTACTGTCAGCCTCCATGATACAGCAATGCAGTGAGGGATGTCCAATCAGCACCAAGGAGGAAAAAAGTCCTTCAGTGCTGCCTCTTCACCACCACCACAGGGGACCACATTTTGGACTCTGCATTGCATGCACAGTTATTAGGCAAGTAGTTTTTCTGACTTATGAGTCAGGTAAGAAAAAACAAAACAAAACAATTTGAAATCCAAGTCATGTAATCTGGATTTTTACCTTTGCCAAGGAGGTTATGTTTTTCGCCAGGGTTTGTCTGGTTGTTAGTTAGCAACATAACTCAAACCTATATAGTTGAATTTTTAAGACATTTTCAGGAACAAATGTTTAGAATTAGGGGTTGAGAGGGGGTCTGAAGATAGAGGTTAGCGCTCTTCAAGTGCTTTATAGTTTCTATTGGGTTGATCTAAAAGTTTTTCACATCCAATTTAAAATACTCCCCCCAACACCTTTTAGTGTGTCATTGATCACATTTCGTCTGAAAAACAAGCACATTTTCTTATAGAAAAAAATTTAGTTTACATCCTTGGTCTGATACCTTATATAAGAACACTTAGTGTTATTGAGTAGGAGTCCATATTTGCACTTTGCAGTATTTGTTACTTCTGCCTTTTTAAGGTTCTTCAAATCTAGAAGATTACAAGGACACATCTTGTCCAAAGTGCTTTTCAAATAGCACAACATATTTTCCAGATTTAGTTCTTACACTGGCTAGGCCTGATTAGGATTTATATTTCCACTCACTGTGATACCTAAAAAAACAACAAAATGTCTCATCTTCCTAAATAAAATAAAAATCCATCAAAACCTGCTAGTGTTTTAAACTGCCAATGTGGATTAGCTTCAAAATAAACCCCAGAGCATGATACTGCTACCAATCAGTTTCCCTGCAGTGTTGCTTTGTTGTAAATGTCAATTGTATTTATATATCACATTTAAACAACAACAAACTGACAATATAGCTTCACAAGATAAGAAAAGCATTAGAGATAAAAAAAAAAAAAAGGTGGAAGAAAATAGAATAGACAAGCATTCGGAGAGCAAAGACCTCTGCCAATGTAGCTCAATCTCCCATCCCCGAAAGTTGTGAGATCACAACGTTGGGGGAAACTTTTTGTGATTCCTTGACCACGAAAACATACATTTAACAGCTGGATTCACACTGATATCATTAGTAGTTCAGTAGTTATTCATTAAAATCACTTTTGATCGGTTTTCGAATCGCCTCCACATTCTAATTCCTTGTTCCTGGTCTCATTGCAGATATTTCCTGAAAATATAATCAAAATCCATCTACAATTCTAAACAGACAGACAAACAAACCCTGGAAAAAACATATTCACCTGTAACATTCCTCATGCCAGGTCTCACCTATCAGTCTGATTTTATGCACCTGTGCCATGCCTGATTGCTTTCTCCACTCCACCTGTCTCTCTCACTATTTAAACAGCCCCTTGCCTCTGCTTCCCTGCCAGATTTTCGAACGCTCACGCCAGTAGATATCAAGCCTTTCGTTACTGATCTCCACCACCGACCTGTTTCATGTTCTCTGAGTTTCTGCCTTTGCCTAGCCCTCGTCTGACCTCGATTGCCTTTCTGACCTCCCAACGCCGAACCCAGCTTAAGACCCTGACCACCGATCTCTGCCTCCCCTGGATAAACTGATCTCCCGCCTGCCCGTGTATGACCTGCGCCTGTTTTCCGGTTTTTGATTCTGATCAGCCCAAGTGACAAGGTGGATATTTCAAGCTGTTGTTTAAGTATCCCCACTCAGGAGGAGAAGCACGTGGTGCACCTTTCCTGTCGCTCTTGTGAGCTTTCTAAGCCCCGCAGCAGCCTCCGCTCCTGACGTCACCGCCCCAGAGAATTCCCAGTCATCCTCCCCGCCGCAGGTTAGTGAAAACTGCAGATCAACGTCTACATTCTTCCCCCCCGATTCGCTAACCAATAACCTTCTCTCTTCAGAGCCAGAGTTCCAGCCTGCAGAGTCTTTTGCACATTTATAATCTATTGTTTAATAAAACCTCCTGAGTTATTGCTCACTCCTGTGTTGTGGCTGAATTTTGGGTCTTCCTTGTGGTCCGTGACATTCACCTATGCAGAGGTAACTATATTTAATGGAAACTAAATTAAATGGTGATGCTCAGTGTTATTTTTGTGTTATATGAAACACATATTTTAGACTTGAAGCTTTCTACAGCTCATGCCACATACTCCCATATAAATCCTGATAGATCTTAGCCAGATGTGGAAGTCTTCCATCTCATGTCCAGATACTAAAGTGTCTTCCTGTCATGGCTTATATGTAATTGTGGGTGTTTTTTTTGTCCTTCTCCTGACTGATGCCTTTGTGCAATAAGATTATTTTGATCAGGGAGCTCTCTGAATGCTTTGACTTAAATCTAAAGATTTCAAATTGAAAAGGTGAAGAAAATTCTACTTAGACAGCCAAACGTTGTGTAATTAATATAATTCACTATAAAATACGGTAGATTTAAACTCAAGAAGATAGAATACTGAAATATGAAGGTAAAAGGTGCTTCCATGTATCAGTTAAACTGTGTGCAACCTGGTTATCGAAGCTTTTCACTTTTACATTATACTTCAAAATGTCTTTAGATTTTCAATCACAAGTATATTTTACGTTAAAGGTAGAAAAATGAAAGTAATTTATTTTAGTCATATTTTGTTATGATACAAAATCTGCCATTATCCACCACTATTTGGGAGTCTACCCTTTTAGATCCTCTGTAAATATTGAAAACAGCAATGGTGATCAAGAGTGATTAACACACCTATTAGCATAAGTATACAACACTTTGTCTAAAATAAAATAGAAAAATACCCTTCAGGTGGACGCAATGCTTACAGATCACTAATAGACAATTGAACCATTTAAACCATCCAATGTACCAGGAAACATGGTTTCAAGAAACAACACTGAAGCAGAATCACAGAGACAGAGTCAAAAAAGATTTGCAGACAGCCCTCATAGAGGATCTAATGTATTGTTTGTTGAGATTAAATTAAAGGTATTTTATATTATTGTATTGTGTCATCAAAATCCATCTGAAGAGTTAATGCCTGGAGGACAACAGCCTAGCAAGGTTGTAGACTCCTCATGTGTTAACGCAGGGCAGCAACCTGCATGGGTCCGAATTTGATTTGACTAAATCAATAGTCCTAAAAGGCCATTTGAAGTGTCCTGCAATGAGGCGTGATGTTAGCTATAGTTCACATTCTGTGTGTATGCATTCTGTCAATACTTTTAATGAATTTTTACCTTTATTTAAATAATCAAATTATATTTCCTGTCTAGTTAGATAAGAGTGACACCGAATAAACTAAAGGACTGACCTGCTGAAGCTGATATTAGATCTGGGAATGACATCTAGCAAAGGTGTGTTCCAGGCAGTTCTAACTTTGTAAACAAGTTAGATTTGCTCATTCATATCTTTAGACACCAGATTAACTATAGTTAGTTATACAGGCTATTCAAAAGTTTCTTTTCTGGATTCATGTGTGCAGTGCTTGAATGTACAGTGTTTCAACAGCTGGAGGTTTTGACTACACCAGGTCACTAAGGTTTAAGGCAGCCATTTCGGATTGTGAGATCCGGGTTGGTGACAAACCTCTACCTTTCCCAACTTTTTGCAACCTCACTGTCTTCATCTTCAAGGTTGGAAATCTTAACTTCTGAGTAAAAATGTAACATTTATTTACATCGGGCACATTAACCAGTTATAGGGGAAGTACAGTTTTTTGCAACCTAGACCTTGTTTGTAGCATACAATACGTTCATTTACTCACCCAGACAATTTAGATGCAAATTAAAGTCTTTCAGGAGATATTCGGATCCATATAATGTGAGTTATTGGGGCACCCAAAGTGTAGCCTCCATATCAGGGGCTGCATTAACAGAATATTATCCGTATTTGACCATATTTTTAGGTAAAAAATCTGAAGGCTGTTCGTCATCTTTACAGATTCGTTTTCACATCTCCCTCTGACAGCTTTACATGATGCGCAGATTTTTTTATATTTTCAACTCTATGCACGAAGTCCAGGTAAATAAGTTCCATCCATTATTTATCCTGGTTCTCCAAAAAGGGTTGCAAGGGTTCTGGTGCATTTCTCCAGCGGTTAAACGCACGCCATAGAGCCCGATGTGCGCCACAGATGTTGTGTGCCACAGATGTTGTGCGGCGCCTGCTGCAGCTCTAATCGCAGGCACTCCTCCAGTAGTTTACAGGTCAGGAAACTGTTTGTTCTGAGAGTCTTCGACTTATGGTTGCTACAATGGAAGAACTGTTTCCTCATGTTAAACTTTTCGTCTGAAGTGAATAATGTGATTGCAGTCTCCAGTCTCAAGTGGAGCGAAGCGTGGATTCTGCCTGCAGATCAACAGCTATGATTAACCATGGGGGTAATCTATTGTGTCCGGGAGAAAAAAAATCCAAAACCGTATGTGAATAACTTCTGCAACAATCCGACTATTCGATTACGGAAAAAAAAGAAATAAAAAGTGAAAATTTGGTTCCATGCCGTGCAGGAACCACATCAGGTATTCTAATAATAACCACAAGCGTTTAATTTAACTTTAATGTCAAGTTCTCTGGTCAGTTGTTTTGATTAAAGACTACTTAACAGATACTACTGAATAGGTATTAACTCGTCAGACGATTGCTGGAGAGAAAGGGAGCCTGTGGAAGCTGAACTTAGTACACTTGGTATTTTGTTTGTAAAATTTGGAAACGCAAAGCATGATGAGGTTTGCAGTAGGAAATTCTGTCTAACCGACCGCTGTTGTAGAGCACAATATGAAAGACTTGCTCAGACAACTGCAATGGCACATGGCAGGAACATCATTGAAATCGCTGTTTGCTGTAAGTTGGAATCAGTTAGAATAAAGGCTGGTAAAACTCCCTGGATGACAACAACAAAGCACCACTGAGACACTCCTAATTCACAGAGGAATAGTGCTATTCATAATAAAAAATGAAGTAACTTTCTGGGCAAATTTATATGCATAGACGCTGATCGCGAATGGATCTAAATATCTCCAGAACGACTTCAAGTCGTGGGTGAGTAAATTCACTTGTTGCATGCTACAAATAATGTCCAGGTTGCAAAAAACTGTACTTCCCCTTTAAGCAGTGCCAGTTGATAAGAACATTTTCCCCCTTTTTGGCTTTTGTGAAGACACAACACACTGAAAAAGTGTATCCTCAAAAATGTCTGTCAAGATAGTTTTACTTAGAAATCTTTGCAATTACTACTATATGTGTTAGAAAATGTTAAAGAACTACTGCCCTAAATAAGATTTGTTCAATCTGTGAATTTTATCAAAATGTACTAATTAACCATCTGGCACTTTCTTAAAACAAACACATTCTCTAGCAGATCAATCTTCATGTAGGGAACAAATCATTTGTGTTTTAAACTAATAACCTAAATTTTAGCTTTAAAGATGAGACTTCTAATGAGGGGAAAAAAACCTTCTCTGAACAATTTTAAAAGGCTGCTTCTGGAGGTAAAACTGATGCAATATATAGCAACAATACAGACACTGAACAAAAATAAACTAAAGGATATAGTAATTTTGCGGTACCTGTTTCACAAAAAGAAACATTTAATTTATTTATCTAAAGATAAATAAGTAGGCTGATTAAAGAATATGTCATATTGTTGTCTAATGGTTATGTAAACTAAAATAAACATGCCTAATAACTGCGTATTTAATGAATGTTGCTGAATGCAGTTTCAGTCTGCATGCAAAGTCTGTTCTTCATCAAAAAATACACTGGATGACGCAGAGGATAAATAATATGACTAAGTTGTTGTTGCTGTTATTTCATTATTGGATTTTTTTTTTTTTTGCACATTCCTCTGAAGAACCAAAGCCAAAGCACCGGGAGTTGCGGCATATGCGAGTTTTAAGATAATCCAACTCAGGGAAAATAGGATTGCTTTTGCACATGCTTAAGATTTGCTGATAAGAAAAAATAAATCAGAAACTGCACATGCCCTTTTTGCATTTTTACAGCCAAGGGGCGAAATAAGCATGGACAGCAAGCAAACTTAAACACGTCCTCAGGCTGACCAAACGCATACTAACCTGACGGGGAAACCGGCATTGTCTCCACCAGCTCCTCTTTCTGATTCAATGCACAATGAGGACACAAAACCAAAGAGTTATTAATAATAAAATTTAATAATTATAGCAAAAACAGAAAGACAAGCAGTTGATGAACAAACAATTGGGTGGAAAAATAGCTTGGCTGCACAATCTGCGGCTGTTAAAGGCCTCTCACAGTACCTTCATGTCAGCTTCACCCTTCCTGGTTCTCTTCATAATCTCTTCAATTCTCTGCAAAACATTTTAAATAGATATTTACTTTCCAATTATTTAATAAGGGTATTCATATTGGAAACTGCAAACAGGAACCTTGGACTGCTTTTTCTCATTTCTGAAAGTAATTCTGTTAAATTGAACCTTTTTCCTGAGTTGCCTCTCCTCCTCTTCCTGTTGTGTCTGCAGTTCCCTGCCTTGTCTCTGACACTCTGTTTCTTCTTTACCCTGGATCTTACCCTTTTCTTTCTATTACAAATAAAAAAAAAGGGGGGATTTACAGGGAAAAGGTTGAAACGTTATAAAATGATGAAAAAGAAATTATGTAAGGACAACTACAAAAAGTATTGAATGGTTTAGATCAAATAATGTATTGAAATGTCCCGGTCAAAGTCCAAACCTAAGCCTCTTTTACAAGACAATGCTGGCACACCGTGAGACGGAAGTCGTAAACAGAGAAAATAGATGGGCATAACTTGTTTTATATTCAGATTGAAGTCCCGCTGGTCAAGCCTTTTTCCAAGCTGCTCCAAAAGGTGGCTGCCCATTAGAGCCCTCTTCAAGGTTCTGGTGATCTGATTTCCAGCATTAAAGCCGCCGGAAGCTCCAGGACCATCTGCATCCCTCCAGTTTTCCCATTTCAGCTGACACGATTTAAAAATGCTAAATGAATGCCCCATATTTACTTGCGTTTTACATACTGTTGCTGGTCGGCATTTTCAACAAATGATCATGAGATCACCCTTTGTTGCTGCAAGGCATTTTGGCTTCATTCATAAGACACACCGTGTCTGGATTATTACCCAAATATGCCGGCATGGTGTGTCTTGTGAAAGAGGCTCTAAATACAATTGAAAATCTATGCGAGACTGATTTTGAGTTGCTTTATAAAAAATGGAGTTACATGTTAACTTAGGTTCAGGAGCAGGGGAACGCTTCAACTCTCATCGTATGCAGTAATCAACACAATCCACCTGGATTTCCAGATATCTGGCACTTCAATAATCAATCAGTGATCTACATAAGCCAGGCTCGCCTCAGGTTCAACGTCTGTCACGTTCGTTTCACACCCCTCCCTACCTGACCCAATCCGTGGTCTAACCTCGATCTACTTTACTGCTCCATACCCTTAAGTTCCATCCTATCGAACCCAAATTTTTTTGACCCTTCGTCCCTCATCCCTTTGACCCTCATCCCTTCATCCCTTCGTCCCTTCATCCCTTTGACCCTCATCCCTTCATCCCTTCAACCCTCATCCCTTCGACCATTCCCTCATCCCTCCATCCTCATCCTCTACCTCTCGTTTGGCTTACTCTCAGTCCTAGCCTTTTATAACATCTCTTTCTTTTAAGTTTGTCTGGGGGGTCCTGAGCAGGAACAGGAAAGATGAACTCCTGAAGACTGCACCCTCACACTGAGTCTACCTCCTGACCTCCATCGGCTCGTCTCCCCAGCTTCCGTTCTCGCCGTTCATTCAATAAACCTTTAATCACAATCTATGATGCGTGGTCTTTGGTAGTGAAAGGGAAATTACTTAATCAGCTTTTGGATGTAGACAGCTGGGAGAGAGACAGCCCTAAAATTATCAGGTGGTTCCGCAAAATATTGACATTGATGTTTGTGGCTGTAACATGCCCAAATCAATAAAAAGCATTTTATTAGTATGAATACTTTAGCAAGGCACTGTATCAGAATCAATTGAAAACTTTGTCTATCCCGTTGTTGTGACTAACCTCTGCCTCAATCATTATCTGCTTTTGTTCTTCCTTTCTTTTGTCTTCCTCTAGCTTGAGCCTGTGGTGGTCCATCACATCGTTCCTTCTCACCTCAGGTTGTGCCTTCGCCTCTTGCAGCTGTTGCTCCTTAGCTAGCTGCTTCCTTCGCTCCTCTTCCCTCAATCTGGTGAAAGTTTTAAACATCATTATCGCATCAATCACCTATTTTTACAACTTTAGTCTACAAAGGCTCTCTCCTTTCTTTTAATCATTTGAGATTCTCTAAGACCCAGCTGTCTGAACACCAAATTCTTACAAGGGATTTACCTTTCTTCTTGCTCTATTTTTTGTTTCTTCTCCTCCAGTTCCTTCTGGGCTCGAGCCTGACGCCTGCGCTCTGCCAGCAGCCTCGTGGCCTCTTCTGCATTTGTTGTACCAGCTCCCATTTTTCCTGTAGATGTGATTGCTGCAGATTCTGCAATACATTGGAAAGATGTTATTAAAATCATTCGATTAAATGTGCATTGAGATACATTAGAATGCATTTGCAGGGAAATCCAGCTTTACCTTTGTCTCCACCCTGTCTGTTGACATGCAGTCTTCTCTCTGATGAATCCATTCTTGGAGACATTTGGTTTCCTCTGTCAGGAAACTGATTTTTCTCTGCCGTGTTTTTGTGAAGGGTCTTCTCAAACTGGCCTTGTGAAGATGAATTTAGATTTTTGGTGTCTGCAGTGGTCTTTGTTGCTGTCTCAGTTTTGGATTGTTCACCCTCTTTTTCAAGATTCTTTTCTCCTCCTTTCCTGTCATCATTCAGGTTTGGTTGACGTCTGGTTGGAGAATGGTGATACTGAGGAGAACTGCCGGGAGACTGGGCACGAATCTTAGACACTAATCTGCATAAAGAAAGAATGACTTTAGGAACTGAGTGTTTGACCAACCATCCTTTCATTTTTGCAACAATTAATATTACCTGGAGGGGGTGGGTGAAGTCAGCTGCCTAGTGACACTCGCTGGGGATTCAGATCTTCGCAAAGGGGATCCACAACCTGGGGATGCTGTTCTTCTCTCTCGGCGCAGACGCTCTTTCTAAAACCGGTGTTTCGATGAAGCTTTAAGCCAATGTCCATCCAACTGCTGCTCATTTTGTGTAATTATGCATAAGATATGATGAACTGACCTTAGGGGTACTTGGAGTGGACTGAGAGCCTCCTTGAAGTCCAGCCCTGTTGGGCGCTGCAGCATTGAGTGTGTTGCAGAAAGGTGACCTGTGAGGGCTGCAAGGTGCTGCACAACAGTAGACATGTTTAAATCAGTAAAATAAAACTGAATATCATAGAGACAAAAAAGCTCAACTACAGAATACAGAATATCTATTTACAACCTAATTTGTTAGTGATAAAAACTTATTATAAACTTTACATTTTTTATTGAAAATGTATTATAGGCATACTACTGAAACCAGATGTTTACAAATAATGTGTAAGAAGACAATTGTTTCACCATCCACAAATGCTTGTGTATTGGTTTTCCAAATATTTATGTACTCAAGTGTTTGCAAAACTATTTTAATGTAATTAAATAAGAGGAAAATAAACCTCCAGGGTCTCCTTATCTAAGTAGCACGCATAGCGTTTGACTCAAAAGCCAATTAAAATAGCCAAAAGCCAATTTTTTTATTACATTAAAATAGTTTTGCAAACACTTGAGAGCCTAAATCATTGAATATTAGGGTAAAAACACTGAAAATATTTAAACAGTAGGATATTAATCAGAGGGTCAAAGGTTCACATCCAGCTTCTGCTGTGCATGTAACCATATCACTCCATAAATGTGCTCCCCTCTAAAATGCACTGAGTTGTCAAAATGAGTAGGTAAGCAAAGCAGCCGCAAAGCATTTCTGAGTAAACTCAACAGCAGGCTTGTGCTGAGTCCATTTTTAGTCCATTTAGTCAATTTTTTCAACTTAACATAAGTTGTGTCAGCTCAGAGACATGAGTGGACCTAACTATCTTAAGTTTTTTGAATTTAAGATTCTGCTTTGATTTAACCTCTTTTTTTTAGGTTCACACAATGTAAATACATTAGTTGAGTTAACTCAAAAAGGCTTTGCAACTGGTTGCCTTACGTTTTTAAGTTCTGTCAACTTTTTTTTTTTTTTACAGTGTACACAAATTTTACACCAAAACACATTTATCTGTTTTTACTTGTGTGGGCCTATAATTGCTTGAACATATGAACAGGGAACTTTCAGGCATCTGGAAATTGGACCAAAGGATGAATCAGTGTTGTGGAGGTCCATAATTCTGCTTCTGACATCTTGGCTGCTTTTGATTGCTTTTTATGATATCACACAAGGAAGTAGTGTGCTTCAGGTTGATGATTTATAATACACCCACAAGTGTGTTTCCAATTAACTATAATGTTAGAAATTAACAGTAGAATGCCCTGACATATTTATCTGAGCTTTTTCAAAATGTTGAAAGGCATACTATCCTTAGTATATCCAAACTGATGTTTTCGAGGAGATTTTTTTATATTCTCTGAATAACACGTCCCACAAATGGCTAAAGGGCGATTCCACCTAATATCCATTAACCTGAGCATCTTTAATATGCTCTAGTTTAAAACATAAAATACTTTATAGCTTCAAACCCGCACTAGATTGTTCTACACTAATAGCAGAATCAGTCACTCATTAAACTCACCAATTATGACACATAGGAGTGTTTTGTTAACTACATATGTTTTTATTGTGGTGTTAGAACAAAAACGGCTTGTTCTTCCCTGGCAAACTTTTATTTTATTCTGCAGTATGAAAATATGCTGCTACAATCAAAGACTGATTTTTATTTTTAATTTTTAAATCAGACAGTATCTTTACAAGGCGTGCTGAGTTTTGTGGACAGTGTTGTATGTTGCAATCAGAATATATGATATGTGATACATGTTCATGATTTTACACAAAATAATTGCATGTACTGTGACCCACTAATGGCAAAATAATTCACAATAACCGACTAATCCTATGAATGTTAAAAGTGTTGGAGTATATCTTTTCTTTAATTTGCATTTATTGCTACGCTCTATCACTTTAAACTTATCTGCTCATGCATTCAGTCCCATGGAATTTTTTAATTGTTTTAATTCTTATGTTCTTTAATTAATTATTGTATCACAGAAAGGAGAGCAATGTTTCATCTTATCAGTGTTTTGATGCACTTAAAGGTTGGGTTTTGTGAGAAGGTTTAACATGAACACCTGCAGTTGTAATGGTTTGTTAATGTGAAATTTACCAGCTTTTTGTTCAATAAGACATGATTTAAAAAACAAAAATCCTGAAGCTTTTTTTCTGGACTGCCAAATCTAAAACAGTGAAAGCAACAACAAAAAAATACCCTAAATACAGGCTTCACTGAACGACATCAGAAATAGTCTTTCCGCCATCCTTTGTAACTCCCTGATATAATAGCAGTCCCTGAAGGGGGCAGAAGTCATCTCACTGGGCTAAAAATATCGGTGTCAATTTTAGTACAACTATTTTTATTTTAGGTCATGTGAGTTTTTATCTCTGTATCCCTCTGCTGTGGAAAGCCAAAGTCAGCACCACTTAGCTGCTGCCATTTTCTAATTCCAATCACAGGCGATCAAAATAAAAGAGAAAAACTAAAAACACATTCCAAACTCTTCAAGAAACTTGAGTTTCAGACCATTGAGAGTTCCAAGGCAACATATCTGTACAGTAGAATGTAACTAGTTATTTAAAGGATCACAAAGCTGGGAAAACTAATCCAGAGGCTGACTTTTAAGCGGTCAGTGCAGAGTTTTAGTCACTGAAAGCATGTTTACTAGAGCAAATAATCTGGCCGTGGGAGATGGAATAATGGAGGACAGGATGTTTCCCCTCCAACAATTACAAAATTGCTGATGTTGGTCCGTTTTCCTATTATTATTATTAATGCAAGGTAGTGCACTTGCACTTGTACAATCCTCACAGAGGATCCACCAAATGGAAATGATCGATAGGATTACATGCACATAAGGTCAGCTCACATAAAGGCCAGGAAATCAGAGTGAATGTTAATCAGTAAAGGATTCTGGTGTAACGTCTGTCCTTTTGTGTGAATTGCTGAGAGGTGTGTCTAAGTAAAAGCAGATTCTCATTTCTAGTAACTCAAAGATGGAGGCCTCCACTAAGGAGGCCAAATACAGAATAATAAAAGCAGGCCAGGCGGAAATATTGCTCACATTTTACAGTGCCTTGCAAAAGTGTTTATACCCTTTGAGCTTTTCCAAATTTTGTCATGTAGTAATCAAGAAACTTCTTTTTCAGTAGATTACACTGATGTAAAATATAGCCAAATTGTGAAATTGTAGAAAGAAGATAAATCAGAAAAGCATAGCCATTTTGATGTACAAACTGCTTGAGTCTTAATCATTCTATAGTAGCCCTGCCTTTTTTTTCTTTTGATTGACCTGTATTTAGCTCCAGCCATCTTCCCAATTACATTGACCAACTTCCTTGTTATATGCAAATGTGGGCTAAAAAATTCAGTTCTCATCTCAAAATGGTCTAAACTCTTGTATTAAAGCAATATTATTGTTTGGCTGCCAACTCTGGATTGGGGGATTTATAGCTGTACTGTCAACAGATTATCCCACCTGAGCTATTGACGTCCGCAGGTCCTCCAGAGTAACCAGGTCACTATTGGCTGCTTCCCTGGCCTGTCACAGTTTGGTGGACGGAAAGGTTTTGGTCACTTTGCAACTGTGCCAGACATTTAAGGTTTTCAGATGGATTGACCACTCATCTATAAGATGATCAAATATTGGGATATTGTTATATAAACTAACCTTTCTTTAAACCTTTTCAGCAACTTTGTTCCTTACCTATCTGCTCTGTCCCTTTGGTTGTCATGAGGGTGATATTCCCTAACAAACTGTTCTCTGAGGTGTGAGATTAAATTACACACAGCTGCTCTATATATTTTTTTAGTTGTCACAATGGGGAATGAAAAAGTATAAACCAGTTTCGTCACAAAATAAAAATAAAAATACAGAAACTTGAAGCCCAAATGTGATAAAGTGTGAAAAAGTTCACAGGGTATGAAATCTTTTGCAAGGTTATGGACCAACAAAAAAAGAGGTCAATTCCTCCTGCAAAACAGGAAGATTTTCTGTCTTTGATCTCCTGTTTCAATCTAGAACCAAACATGTTCACAAAGACACTGTAACTGCTGGATGAACATGAGGGAGACGCATTTGGAAGGGCATGGGTGGGGGCTTGACTTTACCAGATCCGCTGACAGCAGGATAGGGGGAGGCAATGCCATGGGAAAAGGCGCAGGCAGCAGAGAAAGGGAGTGGGACATTCTCACAGTCACCTATAGGCAGCGGGCGGAGCAGAGTAGAGCAAACAGAGCATTATGAACAGTTTCTCTGACAAAGTTCTCATCCAGCTGTGGAAAATGAGTGAGAATTAGCATGCCAGTAGGGAATTGGAGATTCAAAGTGAACTGAAACAATGTGTGAGTTTTTATCCACAAGACTTTGAAAATGTCTTACAGCGATAACTTAGGCGGCATTAGAAAAGTGAGTGATTATAAATATTGTTGGGTTATGGTAGCATTTACAAGAGCTTAATTTATTCACAGAGGTTCAGAACATGAATTCTGAAAATGGAGAGAAGACCCCCATTCCGACATGTGATTCCATAATGCCTATCTGGGAAAAGAAATACGGCAGGTAAAATAAAGTTAGACATGTTTTCTCAGTTTAGAAAATGTCTTATGCCAATGGCATCTAGTAAAAAAAAAACAAGTTATTCATGAATAAAATGGAAAACAAAGCAAATTAGTCCATGAATAAAAATATGGATAAAAAGTTTGAGTGACACTTGGAATAAATATTGAACAGGCATTGAAGATGTGAGCAAAAAGGCATGTAAGCCTAAAAACCAACTGAAATCTGTCAGTATTAGGAAAGAACTCAATATCACTTGGTTTAATATGAACTGATGGTCTATAAAAAGGTTGTTAATTACCAAAGTATTGGATTTATATCAGTGTGTTCACTCTTTGTTCCGTGTCATTCCAATATGTTATTCCAAATGACCCTCTGTCTAATTTGTGGTTACTTTAATTTCATTGTATGCGTGGATTAATTGAGTTGTTACAACATCTGCTGCAAATTTCCCACCATCACCCCCCCATTGGAAATATTAAACTGAGAAAGACATTGACATGTTCAATACTTATTTTACCCGGTGTATACAGTTTTGTTAATGCAAACTTCAACAAGCAGGCCAAGAGCAATTTTCACACCTCTTATTAACACATGCACAATGTCAGGTGGTTATGCTAAAAAGCCTTAAGATGGATAATTGTGTTTTGCTGTTGCGTTATTTTACATTGAAATGTTTAGAAAAATCCAACCTTTAATTTCAGTGTATTTTAAGGTGGAAAAAAATACAATGTGAATGTAGAGATGGCCTATTGTAAGAAATAAACATTTTTTTCTAATCAGACAGCACTTGCTTTCCTTCTGTAAAATTTCACAAGGTTGAAACGTACAAAGAGAGGGTTTTGTAACTACTGATAATCTCTCTAAAAGGTCCAGAGTATTCGGTCTGCACCTATGGTTTATTCTTCAGAAAGAATTTAGATTTTGCACGCTGGGTTGATTTGGTCGCCTGTTTTGAATATTTCTCCTGCTGAAAAAATGATCATTGTTTTAAGTTAAATGGTAGAGATTTCTTGTAATTTTTTTGGCAAAATGTCTTCACAAGATATGTAATAATATTGGCACGAAACTTGGAAGATAGACCGTATCAAAGATCCTCCAGTATAGCTGATAGTGGGCATGAGGTGCTTTTTCACTTACTTATGCTCTGTTTCACACCAGAGAAAACAAACTTATCTCAGTTATATTCATTTTGAATAAATTATTAGTAGGTACCAATAAGTGTGGCACGGATTACTTTGTAAAAATAAGTAGTTCTTAACATGGGAGGTTTTGTCACATGATACATGTAAACAACAGTTGGATTTTTCCAACATTTTCAGGGTGAGATTTTGCCTCTGCATAAGGCTTTAAAGGCTTTACACTCGTTTAGTAAGAGTCAGTAAGTGTGGAGGGCAACAATGACCCTTTGAGCCGTGTTACAGAGCAACCTGTATTTGCATCTGAACCTTTACTTCCTACCTGCTCCATGAGGATAACCCCTTCCCCAGCGTTTCGTTCTCTGCTCCAGCTGAAGGCTTCTCTCCAGAGAACGTTTCATTAGGGCCTCAAGCCGCTCCTGCATGTAATATGGATAAACTCATTTTGAGTAAATTCAGTCCCATCTTCCTGGACTTTGGTGTTCCAAAATATCAGCGGCTGTATTCCCAGTATTATTGAATAAACTCAACATCTTTTTTTAAATCTCGTGGTACACAATGTCAAGTTCTGAAAACATCACTTTTGAACTAAATGTTTAAATCATCTGACCCTCTCCTCCTCGAGCTGCTGCCTCCTCTTCTCCTCCACCGCTGCTCTGCGGAGCTCCTCTTTCTGCCTCTGCTCCTCCAGCCGTCTCCAGCGCTCCTCCACAGTGCGCTCATACTGCAGTCGAGCCCTGCGCTCCTTTTCCCTGATTAGCTGCTCCCTGGCCACTGCAAGAGTTACAGGTTTACATAGGAGGGAGTCAAGAGAAAGTGTTGTAGCATGTGGCTTTACTATTTCATTTAGGAATGATTTCCACAAAGATTATACAATCCTAGATTTTATCTATTAAGAGCAGTATTTGGTTTTAAATTGTATAATGTAACTAAAGAATAAATCGGTCACAGGTGAATGTGAAATTTGTACAGATTCCTGTTAAAATGTCAGGATTCTGCATTATGTATTGAGATGAGACCAATAATAAAAAAAATTTGCAGCTCCTGAATGTGAGAGAGAATAAGTAAAACCTAAAACAAACATGACATAGCAGAAATCAGAAAATAAAAAGTAGTGCAATAGTCTTTTTGCATGAGTGTGCACACCTTTAGACTAAATTTTAGCTGAATTAAAATTTGGTTAATTTTACAGCATGTATTCCTCTTTAGGTCGAGCCTTCTTCTGTCAGTTATTTTGCACCTGATTAAAGTTTAGCTGTCCTTGAAGGAATTTCATGACATTTTCTTTTTTTTTTTTACATCATTTAGCCATAGTTTGCAGAGGGGATACTGAAATGAAAATAATTTTATTGTTTAAAAGTATCAGTCAGAGGAAGGTTGCAAAAACATTTGGGACAACTGTGTGATTACAGTGTACAATTTCTTTTCCATAATAAATTATTGAAATTGATACGAGAGCCTCTCAATAGAGTGTGGTCAACTGCATAGAAACAAATGTCTGAAAGAATTTTTTTTTTCCCATGGAAAATACATAGGACCAGTGATGGAACCAAACTCAGCTTTGATCACAAATATGAACGTTATGTTAGGCACAGAAACAATTCTGTGTATCACTACAATAAAACTGAAAGATTTTATTTTACTTTCGCAGTCAATAGCTGCACATGAAAAAAAAAATTGTTTTGGGGGAGGGGGGGACTAAATCTCAAAGATGTCACAGTCTGAGAGATTTGGCAAGCAAGTACACATGCTGACTAATTTCTTTGGTTTTCAGTTGAATTGTCCAATACGATATTCAGTTAAGTGGTTGAAAATGTCTTACCCCAGTCGCACTTTTTACCATCACAAAAACCTGCCCCTTTTTTTTTGTCTTTTTTTTTTTTTTTTGAAATGTAAGCCCTTTTTTTGGTCCACTGTGGTTTGAATTCATAAGATAAATTAAGTTGGATTGTGCCTGTCTATCTACACTCTAGATTAAATCACTAAAATAGACATCCTTGTTACCATGGAGCAACCACTGGAGCTGCAGGATTATCTCCAATTCTAAGACCTACTTTTGTAGACTGGTAATACTCCCAGACTTTCCATGGTGACACAGCAGATCATATCAGAAAGCCAGTGAACTCTAAATGAATCTCCTACAGACAAGAAGCACCCTCATATACCACATTTAGGACCAGAGGCATGTCACAAACAAACTTTAATAGCTGTGAGCAGAAACAATACATCGACGTACCCAAACTTCTCTCCCTCTCCTCTCGTCTTTCTTTGGCTAGACGCATCCTGTCATCAGTCTTCATGTAACCCTCCTGACCTGAAAGATAAGCGATGATGTAAAAAAAAAAGTTGGCAAAACTGAAGTAAGAACGGCATGGTTAGGGAGGAACACTCACTTTGTTTCCCTCCAAGATTGTTACTTGTTAGATGTGAGGGGGAGGCATGTCCGTTCATGTGTGGCCTCTTCTCTGAGTTAGATGGAGCTGGAATCAAAACAATCACCTGGGGGTTTAAATGCATTCTCGGATTGTCCTGAAAAAGGATTTTCAGTAATGTGCTGCAGCACCGCTTTCCTACCAGCAGTGGAAAACATCCGCGTTAAATGCATAGTGTTGCAAAATGCCTTATGTCAAGGACGAATTGCAACACTAGGCCAGAGAGATGTGTTCACCTAGAGAATATGCTGACTGTCCTTTCCTATTACTGCCAGCTCCTGACAACATTAAAACCCTACATTTGACTATCCAAAGCTGACAGATAAAGTTTGTGAGAACGTTGTAGAAATTGGACAGCAGTCTAAATCTTAGTACTTTAAAGGAATTTCATCCAGATGATATCACGTGGCAGTAAAATGAGATTTATGCGACTGAAGCATGAGAGAGGGAGAGAGGATTACTCACGTGTTTTTCCAGTCCGAACGGGAGAGATGTGACAGTTTGTTGGAGATTTCTTGTCGGGAAGGAGAGTAATGGAAGGTGGGGCCATCTTTTCACCTAATGCACAATGCAGTGAGAGTTCAAAAAGGAGATTTTCTCTTGTTAACAATGAAATTCATGAAGAGAAAATGGTCTAGAGCTGTAATGACAAGCTGTGTGTGGAAGATGAATGTGAGCCAAGGCTTAGGGCAAACAGTTGAAGGGATTTGTACTTCTTAACTCATAACTAGGGCTGGATATCGATTCAAATTTCAAGAATCAATTTGATTGCGCTTCTCAAGAGTTAGAATCGATCGATTCGATTAAATCTGATCCAGTTCGATATTGGTCAGTTTTATTAAAGCCGTTTGTTGTTTTTTTCTGTTCTCTTAATTATATTAAGAAATTCATCCATCCATCCGTTTTCTGAACCGCTTATTCCTCCAGGGGTCGCGGGGCTGTTGCCTATCTCCAGCTGTCAATGAGCGAGAGGCGGGGTATACCCTGGACAGGTCGCCAGTCCATCGCAGAAATAAGAAATTCAATAAAATTCAATTACTTAACACTGGGTGAGTAATGTTTCACCATGGGAAACTGTATTGACCCTTTCAGACACAAAACTTGAAAAGGCTATCTGGACTTTTCCTTCCTATTTCAGCTGTAAAACAGGCAAAAAATACAAAAAAGATTTTTGAATTGGCAAATCGATTCGATACCTACAGGAAAAAAATTCAGAATCGATTTTACCGATTATTTCAACACACCTCTACTCATAACCAGTGTTGGGAGTAACGGCATTTAAGTATAACAGCGTTGCTAACGGCGGTATTTTTTAGGTAACGGAGTAATCTAATTAAGTACTTTTCCTATTGTTATAACACCGCTACCGTTACTGGAGATGTAAAGTGGCACGTTACTACAATGTGGTTGAATGATGTGCATATTTCTACACACAGCTTCAATCTTCTTGAGTCAAGTTCAAATATGTTCTAAAATACTGTATGGTGTTTTTTTATTTGTCATTCAGTTATAAAACATATTTGACACTATAGATGTTATAGATATTATAGAATGTAACTGTGTTATAGAACATAGAAGTAATGTCACAGTTGCTTTGCTGAGTAACTAATTACTTTTACAGTCTGGTAACTGAGTTAACAATTTAATTAGTTTTTGGAAAAAGTAATTTATAAGTATAAGTAATTACCTTTTAATGCAAGATGCCCAACACTGCTAATAACATGTACAAGACTGTAGCTTGACATGGGGAAGGTTAGCTTCTGTGGTTTGGAAATGTCTAAGTTCTTAAAACCTCTATGATGTGGAGGCTAAAGGAAGTTCAACCATAAATCTTATTATAGCAATAATTTAAAGTATTTTCCTTAATGGATATTCTAATTAATAACCTGAAAGATAATATATAAGCAGGTAATACCAGCTTTTTGTACATGTGTTATTCTTTACAGAGTGACATAAGCTATAGAAACAATAGCAAAACAGAAAAAATTACATGACGTCTTAATTCATTTTTTTTAAAATGTTTTTACAAACACTGTGAAACCATTTTATTATCGATTGGCATTATCATACTGTAAAAATCTCATGGCAACCAATTAGAAAATCTTTGGCAGTTTAGGTCAAAGATTTCTAAGCAAACCTATTCAACATGCATATGTATATCCTCTAAAAAAGTAGGCTTTAAAATGGCAAACTGAATCTAGTTGGATCCTACCAGACAAAAGCAGTGTAAACACTATATAAAACATTTAATCTCACAAATTTACTGAATCAATATGTGCATCGCAAGCTTAACTGTCAACAGTCATTCCATCAAGTGAATTACTTGGTTTACAGTTAGGGTTTAAACCTGGCACGTAGCACTGATCACATCCAACCTTGAATATGCTGTAGCCAGTGTTGTCTGGGTCTCATTTCAAAGCACTTGACTGGATGGATTAAACACATTGATTATAACAATTGGACAAAAACAATTTTTATTTTTGTTTCGAGAGAACATGCTCTTACCCATTAGATAATAAATTGGGGGGTTTTAGAGAAGCCTTTACATTTTTGAAGCAGTGTCCCCCATGAGGGGGAGTACGGGGGCAAAGACTATCCTCACTCCTCCATTTTTATTTATTTATGTAAATATCTAACATTGCAGTCCTTTCGAGCATGTGACCATTTAATAATATAATTTATGCTTGACCTCATGTAGTGTGGTGATATAGCAAAAAAAATGCTTGATATCTGATAAATAGGACAAGGATATACATATCACAAACTGTATTTCATAAATATTAGTAGGTAGGGCGGTCAAAAAAAGAAAAATCAAGTTTCGCTTTTGAGTATTAATTAATGCAATAAAGGCTTTACAGATCACAAACTGTGTTATATACAATCTGCCATTAGTGTAGAATAATTCAGATCAGGTTTGACCAATCTGGCTGTTGTAGTTTTTGAAGTTGGAGTCCATTGAAATTGCTAACGTCTTCTCAATATGGCCTCATTTTTAGTTTTCATTATTAGACTAAAGGTTTGACACGTTTTAAACTGTCTTAATCTTTCATTAGTGTGAAATAATTCTGTGCAGTTACGTAGCTAGCTACGTAGTGGCAAAGCCATATTAAAAAAAATAAATGGATAGATAAATGAATGCATATATAATTTTTTTCTCATAAATACAATAAATCTTACTCTAATCCCAAAGTGTATTCTCTCTAAAATATTTTAATTACAAAATAATTCCGTTTATAATGGACTATGGTACTAGATTTCAAACTACTGCATATTATTATTGATAACATTACTGCCCTAGTAATTTGTGGGGCCAGTCTGATTTGAAGCGTGTGCTGTTCTTTGCCACATAACTCTTGGATGGAATGTGTAAAAAAAAAAAAGGGTTTTATTTGCTTGCTGTAGTCTAATTCATGGCTGCAAAACGTAGTCTTCGCATCTTTTCTCACTTGCCTTCATAGGCAGTGAATAGTGAAAGGGGCCAATCTGCTCTCGCAATTACTAATTTGATCGTTGGCCTGCAGGAAATCGTCCCCTCTTTCAGGGTGGGGGGGGTCGAAACTGACTGAACACAGTGAAAGAATTATCTTCATCAAGCCTAGTATTGTTCCAGCCTCCACTCATCATGTAATTGTCAAAGAGAGAATCAATGGGCAAGCCAATATTTATAGGAAGTTGTCTTTTCTTCTCTGTGTGTATTTGCATCCTTTTAGTAAGGTGAATTGCATTGTCTCTATTGATCAGCTGCTTTGATGTGTGTCAAACGGAAAAACAAAGAAACACACATAGAAGCATCACTTTTCTTCAGCGTGTTCATAAAACAATTAATCTCAGGAAGATTTATGACACCAAAAGCCCCAAGATCTGGACAACAAAACGGAGAAGTGAAGGCATAACATAAAGCGGCGGATATCAGCGTCATCCATGAGTCTGCTTTTAATCCCATCGCAAACACAGTTTCGTTTCAAACCTGCCAAAAACAAACCCACAAATGAAGCTTACCTCTTACTACAGTGGATGACGCGTTCGTTTTCGCCATGGATTATTTGCTGAGATCTGCGCCAGAAAACAAAGAAATGAATGAATTAGCTGTTGTCCCACCAAATCAGTCCGCAGTGATGCTGATGCAGGTGCCCGTTTTCCTCCAAAACAACAACAACAGCAGCAGATGGATAGTTTAATATTATCAGGTGGTGACGCAGCCACCGCGGACGAAGACAACCAATGCGTTCAGCTAAAGAGAATGGAGGTCGTTTGAAAAAAAAATGTAGGGAGGATGTGGATGAAGAGATCAATGCTGCTGGATGATGCAGCGCTTGCGATCGGGTTCTGGAGCAATCGGGCGTGCGTCACAGCGTGGACGCGCACTGTTAACACGTTGCAAGCAGGCTTTTGCTAGGTCCAACTTTAGTTATAAACAAAACAGAAAGGTTCATGCAGCACACATTCATATTTAGTGCATTAAAATATAAATGTTCATGAATCTAATTTTAAAAATAATGTAAAAGGTAATCGATTTCACTATAATGTATCTGCTAGCTTTTTTTAAGCCTTTATTCATGTAACTATGCTTTCTCACTTAGCTACAGCTAATATCTAATACAATATACATTCATTTTATTTTATTTATGTACTTATTTTTATTTTATTTTTATTTTTTTGCTGTGACGCATAGGGGGAGACCAGGGACGGTTGCAAAGCCTACATGTCTGTTCCTGCTGAACCATAGACTGTATATAAACCAGCGCCATTGAGTAGAGTTACGACACACTTTGAACTAGCCGACACGCGGTCACGTGGTTAATTAACCCCTAATAGCTCCAAACGTCCCAGCGCCGTCATTGATTTCTAGAGGTAATAAACGACTTTGTTTTCCTCACTTTTCCTGCGATTCTAAATTATATCATGTGCACTGATTACTTCACTATATATTTAATAAATGTGGTATTTTTTTCGTACAAAGGACATTTGTTAATGTAGATTAGAGGGAAATTAGACTGCACTCAATATAAGCATGTCAACAATGTTTTATAATAGAGTTGTGCACTTAAAGCCAAACTGTAGTGTAAATACTCAATATAAAGCTCTTTCTAGTTGTTTACTAGCATAGAGAGGCTATATCTGGTCATATATAGTTATATATGCCACTGGTTATGAGCCCTAAATATAATCACTGTTAACATAAAGATGAGTTTTCAGAGATTGCGAAAGGAGGAAAAAGAACATGGTTATTGTTATTAATTCTTCATTTTTTGTATTCTCTACTCAATCACATGATTCCAAATGATATTCTTATAAAACAAGTGCAAATGAAAACTTCTACAGTAGGCTACTTATCAACTTTGGAAAGGTTATACCGCTCAAGTAGGCCTACTGTTCTTCAAATGTCTTGATTCAGCTCTTATTACGTAGGACACAAAACAAGAAACCAAAATAGTGAGTACTCATCTTACTCATCTTCACTATTATATTTTTCTCCACTGATAGTATCTCCATTTATGCTTGCATCTATGATTCAATTTACAGCGACCACCAACATACTGTATGCATAAAAAAATCACAAATAAAATTAATCAAATATATTAAAGGTTACAACCATTTTAAACTGTAGCCTACTGAATATTCCCAAAAATCAAAATTAGACAGACTGAAGTAAAACAGTATCCAGCTCAACCTTGTCTAAACTCCTGCTCACATTTGGCTAGCTGAAGCTAAACTACAGTCAGCTCATTAACACAGTTTATTAACTAAAACTGGCTACATTAAATATCACCATTTACTTATTTTGGCACATGTTCAGTTAATATGTCTTCTTGCTAGCAAAAACAGAGCCACATTTGACACTCCCTGAGAAAGTTAACACTAAGAGGGTTTGTTTTGGTTAAAATGTAACTTTTCTATCAGATGTATCTTTTGGATACTGTCATGACATCAAATGTATAAGTATCCAAACAAATATTGTTAGAATCCCTATTTTGTTAGCTAAACATAGAAAGGACTAGCATCTGTTAAACTAGCAGTCAAGCTAGTTTAGGTGATGTGAAAACATGGCTGGTGATATAGGGACTCTCTGAACCAGGTAGTCTGTGACTTTTATTAAAATTTTAAAAACATAGATAATCAACATAAATCAATGAATGTGTGCGAAATATAATGGGATTTTCTATATTTACTATATCTTAATTGTTGTTTATTCTTATTACTGCTGTAACACTGACATTTTCCTACACAGTAAAGGAATATCTTATGTTATGTTCACTTTCCCCATCCATTGCTTTATCACTTAAAATCACATCAAATCCAGCAAGATTTAATGTGATTGAAGAAGAATTCAGCATTGAATTCAAGGAAGGTCTGGCTCCAGTGTTGTTCCTGCACAGCTGGTGGTGACTTACATTTGCCACAACTCTGACTCGGAATGATCCCGCCATCTCTCAACCCCCCTGTCAACAGTTTGCGGCTGCTGCATAAAGCTCTTACCCAAAACTGTGTTTTGACTGTGGTTAATTGTTAAGTAGTTAACCAAATTGCTTGTATTGTTTTGTGTTAAATTTTGTGTTAATAATTTGACAGAGAATAGTAGTTATCTGTATGGGTATCGGTGTGCATCCCTAATATATATATATATATATATATATATATATATATATATATATATATATATATATATATATATATATACACTACCGTTCAAAAGTTTGGGGTCACATTGAAATGTCCTTATTTTTGAAGGAAAAGCACTGTACTTTTCAATGAAGATAACTTTAAACTAGTCTTAACTTTAAAGAAACACACGCTATACATTGCTAATGTGGTAAATGACTATTCTAGCTGCAAATGTCTGGTTTTTGGTGCAATATCTACATAGGTGTATAGAGGCCCATTTCCAGCAACTATCACTCCAGTGTTCTAATGGTACAATGTGTTTGCTCATTGGCTCAGAAGGCTAATTGATGATTAGAAAACCCTTGTGCAATCATGTTCACACATCTGAAAACAGTTTAGCTCGGTACAGAAGCTACAAAACTGACCTTCCTTTGAGCAGATTGAGTTTCTGGAGCATCACATTTGTGGGGTCAATTAAACGCTCAAAATGGCCAGAAAAAGAGAACTTTCATCTGAAACTCGACAGTCTATTCTTGTTCTTAGAAATGAAGGCTATTCCATGCGAGAAATTGCTAAGAAATTGAAGATTTCCTACAACGGTGTGTACTACTCCCTTCAGAGGACAGCACAAACAGGCTCTAACCAGAGTAGAAAAAGAAGTGGGAGGCCGCGTTGCACAACTGAGCAAGAAGATAAGTACATTAGAGTCTCTAGTTTGAGAAACAGACGCCTCACAGGTCCCCAACTGGCATCTTCATTAAATAGTACCCGCAAAACACCAGTGTCAACATCTACAGTGAAGAGGCGGCTGCGGGATTCTGGGCTTCAGGGCAGAGTGGCAAAGAAAAAGCCATATCTGAGACTGGCCAATAAAAGAAAAAGATTAAGATGGGCAAAAGAACACAGACATTGGACAGAGGAAGACTGGAAAAAAGTGCTGTGGACGGATGAATCCAAGTTTGAGGTGTTTGGATCACAAAGAAGAACGTTTGTGAGACGCAGAACAACTGAAAAGATGCTGGAAGAATGCCTGACGCCATCTGTTAAGCATGGTGGAGGTAATGTGATGGTCTGGGGTTGCTTTGGTGCTGGTAAGGTGGGAGATTTGTACAGGGTAAAAGGGATTCTGAATAAGGAAGGCTATCACTCCATTTTGCAACGCCATGCCATACCCAGTGGACAGCGCTTGATTGGAGCCAATTTCATCCTACAACAGGACAATGACGGTAATGGAGTGGCCAGCGCAGTCACCATATTTGAACCCCGTTGAGCTGTTGTGGGAGCAGCTTGACCGTATGGTACGCAAGAAGTGCCCATCCAACCAATCCAAATTGTGGGAGCTGCTTCTAGAAGCGTGGGGTGCAATTTCTCCAGATTACCTCAACAAATTAACAGCTAGAATGCCAAAGGTCTGCAATGCTGTAATTGCTGCAAATGGAGGATTCTTTGATGAAAGCAAAGTTTGATGTAAAAACAATCTTATTTCAAATAAAAATCATTATTTCTAACCTTGTCAATGTCTTGACTCTATTTTTTATTCACTTCACAACGTATGGTGGTGAATAAGTGTGACTTTTCATGGAAAACACAAAATTGTTTGGGTGACCCCAAACTTTTGAACGGTAGTGTGTATATATATAGCCTACTGTATGTAGAGAGATGGATATAGATCCAGTCGATCGTGGCAGCAGCGGTTTGGCTCGCAGTATTGAAGTGAAGAAGAAGCAGAGGAGGCGGGGCAAGCTGACCCGGAAGGAAAGGTCCGTAGTTTGAGTAGAAGGACGGGTACGTGTTGTATCCTGCTGTATAGTCTCTGTGGAGGGAAAGATGCTGACCACTATTTCCAATGTACTGCGGGCCTGCGCTCAGCGAAACGTAAGCTAAAGTCTTTCCTAAACCATGGGGTGTTTCTGCTAGGCTCTGGCTGTTGTAACTTTCTGTGAAACCACGAAGTGTTAACCCCAAACAGTCTGTCAGCTGTTTTCTGACCTTGTGAGGCCGGTTGATAGCAGATATGGCTAACGAAGCTAACTCCAGCAAACCCTTTCACGGTTTTTCAGGGCCTTGACCATTAAAGGCTCAGTTATTTCGCTTTGACATTCTGCTCCTGACTGCCTGAACACAGAGGTTGCGATTTGTTTTATACTGTGTTGGAAAAGAAGAACGAAAAAGAAAGTTACAGCTCGCTAGTTGTTAAGTCTTGTTTCAAAACAAGCCGCTATACTTTATGTAACGTTAAAATGTCCTGATCATAAGACATGGGTTTATTTATAGATTACAGTTCCACATTTTTTTTTTTTTTTTTTTAATTTTAGCAGAGTTGTTAGCATATTGTGACATTGTTCATCAAAATAGTGGTGTAGTTGTGTTGGCAACTAAAATAAGTGTTAAACGTCACCAAAATCATCTATGTGGGTTCATTATGGAAAGTTAGTGTTTTACAAGAATGTATTTTTATTTATCATCTTGGTTTACTTTTAGATCAGATTAGACCCTGATGAAAGGTATGTTCCACTATCACAAAAACTACTGTAATAAAAAATTAAAATTAAACTGGACATCGCTGTAAAAGGTCCAACAAATAAGCAGCCTTTCTGTCTCTTTCAGGGATTCGAAATAATCACTTAATTTACTTTTAACTGTTGTGTTATTCAGTCAGAAGTTTGGAAATGTAGCTTATGTATAGTTTATTTTAAAAAAAGGGGTTTTCCTTGGTATTAGTGACCTGCTAGTTACCGACAGTGTAGTAGATCATATTTTGGCTGATGTTAAAAATACAGTGTACATTTTTAAAGCATTGCTGATGTTTTAAACCTTTTTTAGCATTTTTTGTGTGTCCTTCTTCTCTATGACAGGGAGCTGCCGCTGTCGTGTCAGCACGGACCTATGCGGACTTCACGACCCAGGCAAGCTTTGAAGTAAAGGTATGTTTGAAAGATCCTCACCAGAAATCCAACAAAACGGCAATAGTAAGATAATTTATCCTAAGGTTGCAAAAGATTTAAGGCGGTACTAATAAAAGTATCTAAAAACAAGCATAATTCTTGTAGTTGCTGATTTTGTGTTATTTAGATGAGCTAATTCTTGGATATTCAACTTATTTTCCGGCCAATTCTTTCAATAGTTGACCCTTGTTAGTGGCAAAAAAGTTACAAAATCCCAGAAGCACGAAATAATATAGTTTTAGAAATTGTTAAATGCGCATTAACGTTTCTTACTACTTTAAATTTTTTTATATGTCCAGAAATGTGATGTTTTCAAACTGGACGAGGCCCCCGCAACTCAGGTGGATATGACTCGGGATGAGGGTCTGCAGTACTACCGCACCATGCAGACTATGAGGCGGATGGAGCTGAAGGCCGACCAGCTGTACAAGCAGAAGATCATCAGAGGGTTCTGTCATTTGTATGACGGCCAGGTGATTATAACTCTACCTAGCGTATTGTTTGCACCAGTCGCCATAGTGCAGATATCGATCCCACATGGCCTGATTCACTGTTATTTCAGCAAGAACTTATGCTCATCGCTTGAGAATGTAAGAATTGAGCAGGAGAAGGGATTCTTTGAGAAGAGCATTCAAAAAAAATATAGACTGTTTTTCAGAATGTGTTTCTATATGTGTGAATTTTTCTAAATGCAGGAAGCTTGTGCTGTTGGTATCGAAGCATCAATTAAACCAACAGACCACCTGATCACAGCATACCGCGCCCACGGCTACACTTTAACAAGGGGAGGGACCGTCAAGGAGATCATGGCTGAACTCACTGGTGAGTCTGCAGTGTCACAGAGTTTCTCTCGAGATGGATTAATTTCGTGCTTATGTTCAGCACTTCTGCCTCTATTGTAACAGTCTACCTAGAAAATCACACATTTTGAAGCGACCTTTTTGACACAGGAGAAGATGAATTCCACAATTATGAAGATCTCTGAAAGCATAAACTGCAACAAATGAGATAAATCGTTCATTTTTTACATCAGACAGGATAAATCTATCAAACTAGTGAGAGTCCCATAACTGTTTTACATAGAAGAAGAGCTTCTCTGGTCTGCTATGCTCCAGAGTGGGGTAATAATTGTGTAATCAGCTGTGGCTTTGATGCCTGCACTGTAAATACGTGTTGTAATTGCCTGAAAGACTGGCCACGGCAGGTCTGCCCAGGTTACAGGACAACCCATGTTTGCTCATGTGAGATTTGTCAGATGAAAACCTCTCCTCGTGTTTTGACATGAGTTTATCTTTTCATATTCAGGCAGGAGAGGAGGTATTGCAAAGGGCAAGGGAGGCTCTATGCATATGTATTGTAAAAATTTCTATGGAGGAAATGGAATTGTCGGCGCTCAGGTAGGTTGCTGAAGTCTTTTACAGGAGGCATGCGATGCCTCAATGCTTAACTGTTTCTTGTCTCTCACACTGTGTAATTCTGTAACCATTAAACATAAAACAGAATTTCATAGAAAGACCTATTCTGCATGTTAATAATCTTATTCAACTTTACCTTATATGTGTATCTGTTTCACCCCAGGTTCCTTTGGGTGCTGGTGTAGCGCTAGCCTGCAAATATAAGGACACCGATGAGCTGTGTGTCTGTTTATATGGAGATGGTGCTGCCAACCAGGTATTAATCAGAAATGGTTTGCATGTTTTGTTCTTGACGAATCAGAACTCGAAGTAGCTACTCTTCAAAAGCTATTTACTCCCAGTTCCCAGGATGACACTTTTTTGTTTTAATCAGTTTACTTCGTCCTTGCAGAGAATTGGAGCCAAAGTCAAGAGAAAATAACTACAGATTTCACTCTGGCTCTTGTCACGGTAGCATTGGTCAACAGCTTTACAGGATGATGAAATCCTCTATGCCCTATAGTATTTACATTTTATGTCAGACGTTTACATATATTCATAAATATATAGGTCTCTTTAGTTTTGGGCTGCTTCTTTTCTTGAGTGGAATATTTTTGAAAAATCTAAATTCT
Source organism: Apricaphanius iberus (assembly GCA_028564705.1). Lineage (NCBI taxonomy): Eukaryota > Metazoa > Chordata > Actinopteri > Cyprinodontiformes > Aphaniidae > Apricaphanius > Apricaphanius iberus. The sequence continues at coordinate 2,653,275 of JAPXFQ010001473.1, forward strand.
TTTTAAAAACAAGAAGTGGTTGCAGAAGTTGTTTCTGATTTTCTCTATACCTCACAGAGGGTAAAAAACATTCATACAGGCTCAGATATATACATGGCCAAAAGGTATAGAGGCGGATTTCTATGAATTTCAGGAAAGAACCGCCCTCTCCGCTTGAAGGAGAAAAAAAAGCAACATCAGTCACAACAAATCTTCCCATGAAAGTAACCATATAGACGTGGATAACTTATTCTAGCAGTAATCTGAAATGCTTTCTCCAAATCACATGCTAAATTTACTGCTTAGAAGTTCATCGGAAATTCGACACACATCCGTTTCAGTACAGCGGAGACTCCCTTCAACGTCTCACTGAGAGGTGCACTCATGGAGCGGATACAACGCAGCCGAAGAGTTGCTCCTGAAGGCGGTGATATCGGTTTGGGGCCTTCTGTAAATTTCCACACATCACAGAAAATAAATCAATACCTGCGGATCTCCTGACAGTCTAAGCACAAACTTTAGCCTACCTGCCGGGTAGAAACTTGGCGATGGAGGAATCCGTGGGGAGCCCGACCTGTGCTTTCAGCACACGCCATCATTGAAAAGAATCTCCTAAAAACAATCTGGTCTTGTTTCTTTCTTTTAAGCCCCTTTTCTTCCTCTCATACTCCTCATATACTCTTTTTCTCTAGCGACTCAGCCATTTAAAAACAATCTGGGGAGAACTGTGAGACAGAACGAATGGATGATGATGTAGCCATACAGATAAACACGTGTCATTGCGCATGCAGACTCAGGATGATTGACAATTAGGAGGACCTATAGTTTAGATGATCCACCTTGAAGAGAAAGATCCTCCACAATACCGTTTAATGCTTTTGTTAAGTGGTAATAATGACAAGGCCGAGGACTGTTTTCATTTTTTGCGATAATTTTCTAAAAAGTGGGACACTAGATGTTTCAGCCTCACAAGGATCCTAATGAGCTTAAAAGCTGGGTCTAAACCAGAAGCCCAACACATTTCTGTAAAGTCTACAAATTCTGCTAAGAGTACTGAGCATATATTAAACCACAATTGGGTCAGAATCTGGTTAATGGCTGCAAAAACTGTTTTACTAAGGTGCTACTTTATAAGTTACTTTTTTCTAACCATATATTGCTGACACTTGTGCGTATTATTCAGTGTGTTTAAATAACTTAACTTGAAAGTTTATAGTCCTAATTGCTGTTTCAAAATTTGCTGAGTAAATGTTACTGATTTAAAAACTGCATATTATTTCTCAGGTTTACCGGTGTGCGTCTTCCATTCAATTTTACTAAAAAATAATTATGCAGTCTCCATCAGACAGGATTCCTTAAGTGAGCTACTGTAATCTGCAAAAGTATCAATAGGTGTTTTTTTTTAATAGTAAATACATTCGCTGTGTGTTCCAGGGTCAAATTTTTGAAACCTACAACATGGCAGCTCTATGGAAGTTGCCTGTCATCTTCATCTGTGAGAACAACAGGTACGGCATGGGGACATCAGTGGAACGAGCTGCAGCCAGCACAGACTACTTCAAGAGGGGAGAATTCATTCCTGGTCTCAGGGTACCGATTTTCACTTTGAATTTACTTAATTCACTGGAAGAGGCAATTGTGTTGCTTGTATAGCTTTTTATTTGTCAATTTGCAGATATCTTTGGCCACTGTAATGTCTTTAGAGTTACTTTTTCATGGTCTTGACCTATTTATGCTTATACAAGCTTAGTTAGTCCAACTATTTTAATTAATTGTGAAATTTCACAACAGAACTGGGACACGTGACACTTAAGTTGCTTTAAATAACTTTAAATAGCATTTCAGAGGTATGGTATTTCCAAACGAGGCTGTGTTCCTTAGCTTTATTTATATATATATATATATATATATATATACTACCAGGTGTAGTCATAAAATAAAACCAATCTCATGATATAATTTATTAAAGTGTAACTGAACCCATGAAAAAGCATCATCCCGCCCCCAGGCAACATTTGAAAAACTCTACCAAAGTGTGCAGGACCAGGAGACATGGATGGGCATGGCCAAGCGTGGTGGGTGAGCTTGAGGGGGGGACACGGGGAGGTGGTCTGGAAGACGGTCACAGTTGAACTATCGCATGCAGCCGCCGAGCTCCGTGATGCCTCTATTTAACTAAGGTAAAGGAAGAAATGAGCTCTCTTCTCTGCGATCCACCATAGGTAAAGAGAATCTTTATGGAGCGCAGCGGCCAAATGCTGTATCAGTTCAGGACGATGAGTCAGTGCTGCCTGAAGCCAGCAGCAAGTATGGACATCTTGAAACGTGACGTCACGCACCCGAGCGCCCGACCCCAGCCACTCTCTGGAGGGCAGAAAGACCTTTAGCTCCCACTGCCGTCCATTGTTATTATATGACAGCTGCCATTAGATCGCTGCTACACGGTGGTTAAGGAAAAATCTATCAGCATGGTTAACATGTGTAGCACTGTGGGCTGCAGAAATAGAAAAAAAAATGACAATAATCATATTTAATAGGTTTCCAGCAGATGAAATACACTGCTATCCATGGCTCAGTTAGATGATGATCCATTCAGGGATCCAGTCTGATAAATGAATCTGCTCATCTCACACAATGGAGGTAAGTTGATGTTAATATATGTATGTCTTCTTTACTTCTGTTGTGTAAAGTTGAGGCATGATGATCAAATAATGTAGATATCTGTAAACTGAACTGGCGGTGGTCATGTTTGAGGAGTTTCTGCCCGTAGCTTGTCAGCTTTTTGAAACGGTCTGGAAGCTAACTCGGTGGGCTAGCTTTTAGCTATCTCAGCTTTCTCACTTGTTACTGGTTGTAAAAACGGCTGTTCCATTACATGTTGGCTGTAAGTTCATTATTTTATCTCTTTACGCGCGCCTGTTTAAAGCCGTGGTGGTGCACTTAGCCCATGGTGATGTCATTAGCTAGCTGTTTTCTCTACACAGAGAGCTAACGCAGCCTGTTCAGTATAAGCTGTCGATTGCTTGGTAACGTGTTGTTGTCTCTGGGTTGTGATTATGTCTATGACATGTCAATAATCTGGTGAAGTTATAAATAATGGCCGGCTGGTGTTAAACTGGCTGAATGGTAACTAAGTTGTTGTGACTCAAACTGTGTTGATGATCGATCGGTATAAAAATGTGTAGTAGAGTCGAGCACTTGGGGTTTTCCTAATGACTGTATGCCTTCTTGGTTCTGCTGTGTAAAGTTGAGGCATGTTGATCTTATAATTGTAGATTTCTCCATACTAACCTGGCGGTGGTCATATCTGATGAGTTTCTTCCCGTAGCTTGTTAGTAAACAGTCATTAACGGTCTGGAAGCTTTGTGCTACATGCAGTTAGCTTTATGAGGAGACTTATTCGATTATCTGCCCAAAGATAGTTTAGGTTTTATTTTGTTTGTCTAACTGTTCAATTGCGACCACATGGCTTTGCATAGTGGTGTGGAAGCTTTTTGCCCTCCATTGTTGTACGCATGCGCGAAAACACCCGGATGAAAACACTAACATTCAACGTGTCCAAAGTAGCAAAAAAGCACTGAGAGCCTAGCGCTAGCATTAATGCTAAGTAGCTTCGCAGGGAATTACCTCAGCTTTTGTTTCCTTATTCAGGATGTGTTTAAAACATATAGGTTAGAACTTGTGGCTTTAAACCACTTCGCCGTTGTGGTCCTCCGAAGTGCTATATACGGATTTCAGCTTCCGCTGTTTCTCTCTGTATGTTTCTGTGTGCCCATATAGCACCATAAAGTGTAGCACACAAGATGAGCTCGACTTGCCGCGGGGCGAGTGTATGTGAAAGAGGGAGGCGTCTCTGTGAGACACGGCCTGTGAAGTAGGCATGAACTGTCATGTACCAATCTCAGCCAATAAGAAAATTCAAATGCAGGACTACACAATGACCATGAACAGCAGCACTAAGACTTTTTTTAGACCAAAAAATGTTGAGTTTAACAAGTTTAGACGGAAATGTCAAATATATGCCCTTTAAGCTGAAAGATTGCATTGGTAAAAACCCATTTATACAGCAAAAAAAAAGTTTTTTTGGGTTCAGTTACACTTTAACTATACAGTTTGATTACTACAGCTTGTTTTGGCCAATTCTGATTTAAATGTTTTAGTTGCAATATGATAAATAACTTGAAACTTCTGTCACAATTAAAGTGAGTCATGTAGTGTCCTTTGGGTTTCTTTAAAAATTGGTCTTCAAGTGGGGATTTTGTGTCTAATTATATCGATCCTGTAAGGACAGTTTGTTGAAACATAAAGCATTAAATATCTTAAGGCTCATATCTATTCATTAAAACTTGTTTCTTTTCTTCAAGGTTGATGGCATGGACGTGCTGTGTGTTCGGGAAGCAACTAGATTTGCAGCTGATCACTGCAGGTCTGGGAAGGTTAGTATTATAATATGCTTAAAAAATATTGCTAATACTTTTGTTGTTTTTTACCTTCAAATTAATTTTCCTCCTTCTTTTATCTAGGGTCCAATACTCATGGAACTACAGACATACCGTTACCATGGACATAGTATGAGTGACCCTGGTGTCAGGTACATGATCACAGCACCTAAACTGTTATGCTTTTCTTGTGTTACCAAAATGAAAATTTTAAATGTTATGTTCTCTGTGCTGCTGCCCCTTCTTTCTTATGGCTTTTTTTCAGTAGTAGTCTTCATGCACTTCCCTTCCCTCTCTAGTGTCCTTTCATTAATCTGACAATAACCCACAGAGAAACCAAGCACACACTAATCCTGGTATTAGCTGTTGCTGTTTAACCTTCATAGAATAACAGGAAATCAGATAAAATCTTAATTTTAATTTGCATCCTGCAACATTTCTATACAGAAAGTATAGCTTCTGCACAAAATGCCTAAAAATGAATTGGAAGCGGTGATATGTTGCAGGAAATCAATTTTTTTGTTTGTTTTTCAGACCCTTATATTTGTATAGAGTGTGAAAATGTGATTATTGTAGTCAGTCCCTGCAACATCCCTGCACCGATCTCTGCTCTTTCAGCTACCGCACGCGTGATGAGATCCAGGAGGTCCGCAGTAAGAGTGACCCCATCTCCTTGCTGAAGGACCGCCTTCTCAGCAACAACATGGCCAGCGTGGAGGAGCTTAAGGTAGCAAATACTTCAACTGTGTGAAAGAGAAAAAAATCTCCCCTAGTAAGAGGAAACATGAATTTCTTGATAATCAATTCCTCTTGTTTTATTTAATGTATTGATCCATCACCAAAGCTCTTTAGAAAGATAATAGAGTTAACTACAGGGCATTCCAAGAAGAAAACCTGCCCGAAGCTGCAAAAGACACAAGACTATGACCGAGGTTCATCTTTCAGCCGATAGAAGACTCTGAACGTCTAGCCAGAACTACAGTGAAATTAATTAAGTTAGAGCACATTCATTTTTGGTGTTTTTCTGCTGCTGCTGCTTTTGCTGCACACACGTCTTAAATGAATGGGTGATTAACAGGCTTTTGCAGCAGTTGGAGGCATACTAAGCAGGTAATGAAATCAGCTGAGTTAGGTGTGCTGGAGTGGGGAAACATCTAAAACATGTAGGACAATGGGCCCCCAGGACAAAGGTTTGGGACTACTGCAATACAGAATCTGTTGCAAGACTTGAAAACAGATATTCGCAGACACTCTCCAGGGAAGTAGAACAGAAGAATGTCCGTCTCTTGATGTGCAATGCTGTTGCAGACATACCATAAAACACTTGTTTGTAAAATTGCAACAAATGATTGTCTCAGGGGAGCAGTATATGAAAAAAATATACTGTTTTCAGATGTTTATTTGTAAAATACACCTATTTAACAGATATGGGGACCTTTGTATCTGTTTGCACTTCTTACAGTTATGTTTGTAATTAATCCAAATATACGGAAATTTGTTGTAAATGTAAAAAAACTTTAATGGGGATTGAATACTTTTGAGGCCAATGCAACTAAATCCAGATGTTTGTGGGAGTTTGGGAAGTATGTAGCAGAAATGTTCTTTTTAGTATAGCTGCAACATCAATTGTCCCTGTTTGTGCAGATAAACTGTGGATGTTCACTGAATCATTGGACAAAATTTTTTATTTTTTACATCTATAGGAGATTGATGTGGAGGTGAGGAAGGAAATCGAAGATGCAGCTCAGTTTGCCACCACAGATCCTGAACCCCCTCTGGAAGAGCTGTGCAACCACATCTTTTACAACAATCCACCGGTTGAGGTGCGTGGCACGAACCCGTGGGCCAAACTGAAGTCTGTCAGCTAAAGTCTGAGTCGCATCATCATCATCATCTGTAAATCAGCTCCCCATACTGTTATGGGAACACACGTCGCACCATAACTGAGTGCATCATATGCAGAGCTTTAACCATTATTTTGCTGCCACTTTTTAACCAATTAGGGCCATAATCGATAAATATGTTCTTAGAGTTAAACTGACATGAAATGGTTCAATTTTACAGTTACTTATTTCACCACTGTCGTTCTATTTTTTTGTTTGTGTGTACGGGGTCTGCATTTAAACACAGCTAAAGATATCTGAGCTCCTTTTGTTACTTGTCTTATTGTGAGTTTCACACCATTTTCAAACTAACTTGTTCATTATTGACATTGTATTACTCTGGTTCTGCCATTTAAAATGAAACAAATATAATGAAACTCAGTACCAGTTGGGAGACGGGTAATCAAATACATTTGATTGACAGTGTTGCCGCATTCTCATTAAAACGTATTTATATTTCTAATATTGACTGTGAGCCATTTGAGCAATATGCTGTACTGCGAGTCCTAATTAATTATTTGAAGTTCCCATTTATGAAATTAACACTTCAAATAAGTACCTATGAAGCTTTTCTTAAGCTTCTGTATTTACATGTATATTTTTTTTAGCATTAAGCACTTGAAATTTAGCTTGCCCCCATGGGAGTATGGGTAGTGTATTCCATATTTTCCTTTTTTGTTGTTACGCTCTGGTCATTGTTGAGGTGCAATGAAATAAAAATCTCCTCACTCTTAATGAACTTTGGACTTTTTTCTTTAAGTGTACATTATGCTTCAACCTCACACAGTTTGTACTTAGACTCTTTGGACCTTTCGTGACAAAAATACCATAAAGGTTTGATTAAACACCCAAACATCTTCTATATCTACTTCTCAACAGTGGGATTCAGGCTGTAGGAACAAGTCAAATCCATGTTTGTAGATTCAGGTTTCAGCCTGAATTCCTGTCAAGTTTAGATTGGATGTGAAAAATCTTTATTAGAGATTGCTGTGGGTTTAATTTTCCTGAATTTAAGGACACAGAAACGAAGGAAAGAAGATGGAGAGGTAGGAGTGTGAGTTGACGATACAAGAGATGAAGGGGAACGAAGAGAACACAAAAAAAAAAAGTCCCAGTCCTCTACTTCTGCGGAATGGCAGAGGGGAAAAAACAACCAAAAAATGAGCAATATTGACAAACCAAATATGAACTAATAACTACACATCCGCAACACACAAATCTTTTTCTTTCGGCGTTTCCCTTCATGGGTCGCCAAAGCAAATCATCTGTCTCCATTTAGTCCTATCCTCTGCCCTCACACCAACAAACTTCATGTCCTCTGACCACATCCATAAATCTTATTTTTGGTCTTCCTCTGTCTCCTTCCTGGGGGTTCCATCCTCTGCATCGTTCTACCAGTATAATTGTCGTCTCTCCTCGGAACATGTCCAAACCATCTCAGTCTGACCTCCCAGGCTTTATCCCCAAAACATCCAACATGAGCTGTTCCTCTGATGCACTCATTCCTGATCCTATCCATCCTTGTCACTCCTAAAGAGAATCTCAACATCTTGAGTTCTGCAAACTCCAGTTCTGCTTCCTGTCTTTTCCTCATTGGTACGGTCTCTAAACCATACAACATCACTGGTCTCACTACTGTCCTGGACACTTTACCTTTCATTCTTGCTGAAACACTTATCACACCTGACACTTCTCTCCACCCATTCCAACCAGCTTGCACACGCTGATCCAGAGCACACAAATGCGGGTCTATAAATACAACAATGTCACTGAAAAATGTCACTCTTGGCACCAGTTATTCAAGATCTATCGATGATATCCTCAGACCAAGAATAGATCTGTAAACACAGAAGTCTCCTATGTGTGTGAGTGAGCATGCTGGTGCATACAAGGTTTCTCCATACAAATGTTTGAAAGCTGGTGTGAGGAGCCGTCAGCCCATCTTTAATTGATGCAGACATGAAGGAGGTCGGGGACACAGACATCCAGAGGGCCACAGAGCCTGGGAGAAACAGGTGGACTAACGCAGGGCTGACTGAACCCCTCAAGAGAAGAATAAAGGAAAGCCCCAGGGGAACAATCAGCAGCTACAATGCAGGGGCACAGAAATTGCAGCGAGGAGCCCATTGCGCCCCACCTGATAGGCAGACAGAGACACACTGACACAGTCATACATACCCTCCCACTTATGCACATATATTTTCACCAAGACACCCAAGAAAGGACCCTGTACACTCACTCATATGCCCAATACACACTCTATACTCCCAGGTCAAGGTACCGATGCCCCAGCAGAACAACCCTACCCCAGCACCCGGGAGATGAACCCCCTACCCTGTAGGATGGAGACAAGCAGACCGCCAGAGCACCCCTAGTGGCAAAGCAGCCAACCAGCCCAGGCCCCCGACCAGACAGCCTGATCCATCTCCCGGACCCCAACCCCTGATGTTTGGTTGAATTTTTTATTTTATTTTTCTGATGGCAGCTGGTTGCACTGAATTTTATTTAGGGGTTTTAGATTTTATCAGGCTGGGGACATGTAGCCTACATATTAAAATCTTTAGTTACACAAATGTTGAAAAGCACGTTTCCTTCATTTTAAGTAGTAGGCCCTAAAGTATACTTTAGCAAGGGAATGTATCTGACAGGGTCGTTTCGTGCATTTTCAAGAACAATTAACCTGGAAGTGCCTAATTTGCTCCAGAAGATGGCAGTGCTGCAACGACGAGGACAGCCGCAGGGAATCACTAAATGAACGAAGAAGAGGATGAGGAAGAGTTCTTCGTTCTTGCGGAAAGTCTGAAACACTCGGCAGCTACGTGCTCACACGTAGGCGACATAATGGAGTCTGGTTTCAGCATTAGTGCAAAAAAGGAGCTGCTGTGCGCTTTTTGCGCTTCTCTACTCCTCTGCAGTGCCGTTGCATCTGCAGAGGAAGGCGCTCACCTGAAGAACTCCCAGTGTCACAACTACGCTGGAGGACATGTCTATCCCGGAGAGGCTTTCCGTGTGCCAGTGTCCGACCATTCCCTGCATCTCAGTAAAGCCAAAAGTGAGTTCCTTGCCCTAGAATTCTTAATACGCACTTTTTAGACGCTGTTCCTTCTGGGAAGCTACTGCTGTGAAGAGAGGACTGATGCAGCCTTCGGATTAGCGTTTTATTGGATTCGTTACGTGCCTTTAATCCCTCACAGATTTTAAAACCCATTACAAATTTCAAGCCTAAAATGTAATTTTACTTTCGCGACTTCGATTTAGTTTTGTAGGACACGTCAGTGTATGGCATTGATTGGATAATTTGTCTCTCCCCGCCCCTGACACATGACCCTAGATGGCAGCAAACCAATGACACATTTGTAGAAACTTGATGTTTACATAAAGTGGGAAAAAGCCACCTGCAGTAACAGATATATCCATACGTAGAGCCTTACAACATGCAGCAAGTGTGTGTTCTGGTTGTTTCTAATGATGTTCCACCTTTTCTTTTCTTTTTCGGTCATATGGTCCATGTATTTACTGTTTAATATCATATAAAAGAAAGATTACTTTCGTAATTTCTGACAAGATGCTGCTCTTTGTAATAGTCACTTGAGCCAGAGGCCAAACATGGAAAACCTGCACCGGTAGTTTGAGGGGTATGGGGATGGAGCGTAAAATAGGACGCAAACGAAATATGTTCACTGCATCCACAACCACATCTGTATCAAATGTAATCAAACTGTCCTATATAAACTTAGAAAAAGAAAAAAAAATCGAATTATATTTTAGATTTGTTTGTTTTATAAATGTTCGTTTATGCTTTCTCTTATGGATTCTATGTTTTAATTTTCATATTTCTTTAACCGTAAAGCACCTTGAATTGCCTTTTGTTGCAAGTGTGCTATACAAATAAAATTGCCTTGCCTAGATGTCACGAAACAGTAAAGCTAAAAGAAGTGGATGTGTATTTAGTAAGGATATAAAATCAATTAGTGGTATGAGATGCAAAACATTTTTTTTTAGATATGTAGCCTACTTCTAGGCCCCATGATACATTTTAGAATAATATGGAAGATAGCTTATATTCCAGTTAAGAGTAATAATGGGGAAAAAATGTCTTAAAGAATAAATTGTCAATTATCCATCAATCTGTCCATCAGTTTTTGTAATGCTTTTTACCTCCTCCAAAGAGGTTATGTTTTTGCAAGGGTTTGTCTTTTATTTAGTAACATAAGTCATACATTTATAGGTGGAGTTTGATGAAATTTTCAGGAAATATCTACAATGAGAGCAGCAACAAGTGATTAGAATTTGTTGGTGGTTGCAGATATATTACTATATCTGCAATCAAAGACAAAATTGGGAATATAATATATGAACCTGAAAAAATAAACAACACTTTCAAAGAATTTTATGAGACGTTATACACACCAGAGATAAACCCTTCAAATAATGATATTGTACAATTTCTGGATAAAAATCAATCTTCCTAAAATTTCGACGTCAACCAAAGGCCCATTGGATTCACGCTAACGTGTACTGACCTCCAGGAGGCCCTCCAATCTATGCATAATAATAAAGCTCAGGTCCAGTGGATTTCAGTAGAGTTCTATAAGAAGTCTGAACATTCTGCACCAACATTTACAAATGTTGCAGAACACAAGAAAAAGAAGTCGAATACACTCAAAATGAATTCTGCCTACATCATTCTTATTAATAATAACCTTAAATAAATTCGATTCAGTAATTCTTTTGTAAACTGGTTAAAAATATTATACAACTCACCAACAGCATGTATTAGGACCAATAATCAAACATCATCAAGGTTCTTCCTTCAGAGAGGTACCAGGCAGGGATGTCTACTTTCTCCCTCCCTCTTTGCTATTTTTATTGAACCATTAGCAGCATCAATCAGGCAAAAATAATAATGTTAAAGGTATACAATGCAACAAAATAGAACATAAAATCAGTTTATACGCAGATGATGTACTACTTTTTCTACAGCATTCACAAACTTCCTTCTCTCAGGTAATTGAGTTAATAAAATCTTACTCAAGAGTTTCAGACTATTCCATAAATTGGTTAAAATCTACAGTCCTTCCAATCAACTGTTCTTACCAGAGTCCTGTTGCTTTACAGCTCCGGTCGGGAAATTTTACATATCTAGGTATCCATTTCTCACCAAGGCTGTCAGACTTATCTAAGCTAAGCATTGAGCGGGGGGAGAGAGGCTGGGGGGTCTTTCCACACCCCTGTTCGTTGGCCCATCAGGGGTCGGAGCCCGGATAGAACATCAGGCCGTCTGGTCGGGGTCCTGGGCTGGTGGGCTGCTCTTGCCGGTGTGGGGGCCTTGGCGGTCTGCTTGTCCCCGTCCTGGTGGGCAAAGGGGTCTGTCTCCTGGGTGCAGGGGCAGGGTTCTCTATTGGGGCGTCTCTCCCTGGGCCTGGGAGTATGGAGTATAGTGTACGTATGGGGAGTATGAATGAGTGTATAGCGTCCTTTTTTCGTATGTCCTGTATTTGTAAGAATGTGTACGCATGAGAGGGAGGGTACGTATGAGTGTCTCTGTCTGTCTATGTCTACCTGTCAGGTTGGGTGTTTGGCTGCTCTCTGGCCTGATGCATTTCTTACATCCCCGTCATCCCGTCCGGTGATGGTTGCTCCTTGCCGCTGGTTGATGATGGGCTCTACGGATTGCCTGGGGCCGGGGGCCCGGTTGCGGCCCGGCTCGGTCCTGGTGCATGTTGGGCGGGGTCCCCGGGTGGTCCGGTGTAGTCGGGCGGCCGCTGTTAGGGCGAGTCCTCCTTGGATGACTGGGGCACCTCTTCTGGGGGTGCCGGGGTCTGTTAGAACAGGTTTGGTGCGTCCGGTGGTTCGGTGGGGACCGTGCCTGGCGCACAGTCCTCCTGCCGGTTCCAGGACTTCTGCTGGCTGGTCTGTTCACCTGGTGGGGCTGTCCAGCATTGGCTGGGCCCCTGATCTTGGCACCCTAAGTGGGGCGGGATCTGGACCCTGGAGCTGGAAGATCTGGATGTCCAGGTGCCGGCTGGGGGGGGGCCGCGGGGGGGGCACGCGCATCTTTGGGGGGGGAGGGAGGGCGTACATCCGCTGTTGCTCTTGCTGTGGCTCCCTGGCGTGTGGGTGTGTGGGGGCGGGCCGGGTTGTTGGCGGTGGGTATTGGTCCGGGGGTGGCGGCGGCCCCTTGCCTGCGGCGGGGGGCCCTTGTCGGCTGGTCCCTGGTTGGGGCCCCGCTGGGGGGCGGGGTGCCCCTGGTCCCCGTGGCCTCCGGTTCCTGATCCGGGCCCGCCCTGGCGTAGCCGGTTACCGGCGGAGCCCGTGGGCTCGTCACTGCGATCTCTCGGGCCTCAGCATTGCGGCTGGTGGGTGTTCCCCTGGGGCTTCCATCTGTTCCTCTCTTGGTGGGTGATCGACCCTGCGCTGATCCGCCTGTGGCATCTGTACTCTGTGGGACCCTGGATGCATACATCTCTTGCCTCCTCCATGTCTGTGTCGATTCCTGTAGGACGGATTGACGGTTCCTTACACCAGCTATCAATCACTTGCATGGTGAAACCTTATTCAGACCTGCATGCTCGCACAACACATAGAGTGTGGGGACATTGGTGAGGACGGACATATCTTAAGCTGAGGTTATCATCATTAGTTAGTTGTTCACAGGAGCTTACCAGAAACATTTGTATTATGTTCATTAATCAATGCTTGTGTGTAGTGAATGTGTAATTCTTAGTTTATTCTACTAGATCCGAACTATTGGTTTGGTTCTATACAGTATTGTTGTTTTTGTTTTGTATTACTGTTTCTCTGCCGTCCGGCAGAGGTGGAGGACTGGGATGTTTTCTTGTGTTCTTTGTTTGCCTCCCTGTCTTGTGTCGTCCGTTCGTGCCTCTGCTGGTGGTTTCTTTTCTTCACCTTCTTCCTTTCTCCCTTCTTGTCTCAGTTTAATGTCCATGACATCAGGAAATTGAACCCACAGTAATCACTAATAAAGATTTTTCATACATATACATCAAGTGGCGTACTACAGCGAAGCTGTAATACTCTGCTTGGGAAAGTAAAACTGTTGGGCTTGTACTTGGTACTCAGACACCAATTCTGAGTAGCATACTGCTAGACAGGACACGTTAGAGGAAAAAAAAAAAAAAAAAAAAGAATTTGTAGGGGTTCCAAAAACCGCCATTGCCGAAAATGAGATTTTTGCGAATAACCACTGAAGTAATAACGAAACCAAGTTGATTCCAGCTGGTAAACGTACCTTCTCATGTTGAAGGAATCTTAAAAAATAGTTATGATTAGATCACGATATTGGGGGAACTTGCCTTGCTAGAGGTCTGCACTCTCCTAGTTTCTTTTCTGGTTTTGTATTTTGATTGTGAAAAGGTGTTAAAGTTGGGGTAATATGATGAAACTATGTTTAGGACATCTAAAATCTGAAGGGTCACTGGAGGGAAAGGCCATGAATCCTTAGGAGCAAATATCATTCCATGTTACATTGGGAAGTAAACAGCTTGTTCAAATCAGCTGTAGTGGTTCAATATCAAAATTTAGCAACTTGTTACTCCTGAAGTGAAGCTCCTTTTTTCTTTTCTTTTTTCCAAGTTTCTCCCTTAAATAGCATTGTGTACAAGTCTCTTGCAGACCAAGAATATACACATATAGAACATTTCAAAGGAAAGAAATCTTCTTTCATTAGTTTTTGTTTGTATTTTCTCTATTTAGTTTCAAAGCCTGCACCCAACTGGGAAGGAACTGCTGTCATTAACGGAGAATTCAAGGAACTTAGGCTGTCGAACTTTAAGGGAAAATATCTTGTTTTCTTCTTCTATCCTTTGGACTTGTACGTATGACTTGAACGGCATATTGCATAATCCCACTGTCTTTGATGGATGGCAAACGGGTAAATATATGTTACGTTTGATTTCTCCTGCAGCACATTCGTCTGCCCTACTGAGATCATTGCTTTCAGCGATCGGGTGCACGAGTTTCAGGCCATCAACACTGAGGTGGTTGCCTGCTCCGTGGATTCTCAGTTCACTCATTTAGCTTGGTATGGAAACTATTTCCTGCAGACGCACAGATTGCAAACCACACTTAAAAAATGACTGATTAAATTTCGATTTCTTGAGTAACGTATTCATTTGCCGTTTAAAGGATCTACAAATGATTTATCCAAAGAGTGTTTTGCTCACTTTTTATGATATCAACAGGATAAACACCCCCAGGAAGCAGGGTGGACTCGGACCAATGAAAATCCCTCTGCTGTCTGACCTCACACACCAGATTTCAAAAGATTACGGAGTCTACTTGGAGGACCAGGGACATACACTGAGGTGAAATTTGAATTTATGATGATCATCAAGGTTTAAATAAAGCTTTTCTGAAATGCTGGGGAAATGAAACGGATAAACCTAAAAAAAAAAGTCTGTTAGAAATGGGACCAGTATATGAAATTAGATTGGGTTTTACATATTTAAGTATTATTATAACTCATATTTAAGTAATTTTAGTAACCAGGTTCAGCTTCACAGAAACATGCTGTTGGATCATACTGGGGATGGGCAATTATCGTAAATGTTGTTTCCTCAGAATTCCTTTTTATCCTCATTGGAATTGTGAGTTATTGTGACAATTATTAACTGTGCAGTATATTTGCAAGCCTGAAACTAAAAGTACTGCTTGGATTTTTACCTTTGAGGTGCGTGCAGTTAAGGTGAGGAAAAGATCGGTAATGGTTAGGAAAACTGTCTAGGTTAGGCATGAATGCAGTTAATAAAATGAATGGAAGTCAATACTAAGTCCCCATTAAGACGCATGTGTTTGTGTGTGTGTTATAACAGCAGTACCAGTGTTTTGGGGGTTTGGCTATAGTGACATGCAGTCTCAATGACACAATGGTAAATGGCCTGTGCCCTGGGGTGCACTGACAGAGGCGAGGCTGCCAAACACTGGCACCACCGGGCCCTCTGACCACCACTAGGAATGCACCGATCCGACTTTTTCAGTCCCGATACCGATGGCTGGATTTTGTGTATCTGTCTATTACCGATCCGATACTATTTGTGACAGTGTGGAGGTCCTGTCACTATGGCTCCGATAGATCATGTGCCCTGGCTGCTTGGCCACAGGGATATTTCTTTGGCTGACTGGTTAGCGCACATGACCTTCACCTGGGAGTCTTGGGATCTTGAGGCCATTTAGTTTCTGGAAGATTTCAACGACTTTGGCCAGGGTGCTTTAGTATATTTAATTGCTTCTGTGCAATGAATGCAAATAATTGTCACAACAGACTGACTAAATTCCACAAAGAATATTTTATCTTTGACATTATGCTGTAGAACCCCCCCATGTTTTTTGAGTAAGTGGGAAATGTTTTTTTTCTCCTAGATGTTGTGACTCTAGTCAAATCCTACTTGATAGCAAAAAGGACTAAACTGACTGTTTGACTGGGTGACCCCTAGCCTAACCTAACATGCAGTGTTTTTTTTTTAGAGGTCTGTTTATCATCGATGACAAAGGCATCCTGAGGCAGATCACCATGAACGATCTTCCAGTGGGAAGATCTGTGGATGAGACTCTACGGCTGGTCCAGGCCTTCCAGTACACAGACAAACATGGGGAAGGTACAGGAAGTGGTTTTCATTTACCATTTATTATTATTATTTTTTTTTTTTAAGTTGAACCTTATATTTATACTGTATTTGTTCCTGCAGTGTGTCCAGCAGGATGGAAGCCAGGCAGCGACACTGTAAGTAGGATCAGTCGTCTCAGGCTGTCTTATAAAACAACCTGATTTTGGCCTCTGTTTTGAGGAACACTTCTGATGTTGAGGCATTGTTTTTCTATGCATTAACTGATTAAACATGCTCTATATCTCTAATAAATACATTTTTCCTACACAGATCATTCCTGACCCATCAGGCAAGCTGAAATATTTTGACAAACTTAATTGAAGGACTTTTCTGCTTCCGTCAAATTTGAGAATTCCAGCCAAGTCAAAATAAAAAAGGTTTTTTTTTTTCAAATTTTCTCTGTCTTGTCATTTTCACCACATGACCATGTATTATCATATTTGTGTGTGTTTGTTTGTTTGTTTGTTTTTTCCTCTAAATTGGAAGTACCGGTAATTATTTGGTCTAAACACTGAATGGCTTTGCACCGTAGGTCACCACTTAAGAATTTGTTGCAGCGTGCTTCCCACACCAACTTTGCACACCAGTTCAAACGGATAAATCCCAGATTCTCCATTTCAAATTTCAATCCATGGCAAATGACTGATTTAAGCATGATTTATCTGGTTGCTGTAATAAAAATATTGCCCTAAATGCAGAGTATAAGGACTTCCATCCTATTTATTAACCAGCAGCTGTTCTTTGGTAGAACATAGTTAGTCATAGCTCCTTTTTGTTTTTAATCATGAAATCATGTGATAAACTGAGGTTGTTTGGACAAGCCTTCTGGGACCTTGCTAAATGTTTTGTCCCACGCTTAAGAGCAAAACGCCTGAACACAACGGCAAAGTGCATACTAGCAAAGAAATTGTGCTTTTGTGGTATTTACTCATTTTGTTCATTTTCCCTTGGTATACTATGTTGATTGAGATGTAGCACATAGTGAATGCCTTTTGTTCTTTAACCAATGACGTTTTACCAAAGGAGTAGTGCATGGTTACATTAGTCATAAAACAGAACATTGGGTGGGGGGTGTAATAAAATATCTACACAGGATGCCGATATGCAAGTTTTTCAGTATGAGAACATTCCTTCAGTTAGTTGGTGAACAGTGTCCAGGAGCAATGATGTAAAAAAAACAAACACTACCTGATCTCATCCCCTGTGTAAGGCTTATACAAATATTAAATTCATCAGATTCTGAGAAGTTAAAGTCTTTATTAGAAAATGTTTTATCTTCGGACCCAAATGACTTTTTACAATGTAGACTAGATTATGGGGAAAAGACTGTTCTAGCATGGAAAAACAACCCTTGGAATACAAGTGTACCTTGAACTATCCCCAAGCAATAAAAGAGAAATGACTTGTCTCGCACTACTGCCCATCTTTGAGAGGAAATTGTTCATATTCTAGTCACTACATGCAGAAACGTCCTGCAATTAAGCGTTGTCACAAATGTTTGCGAAAGGCTCTGTTCTGATTTGTGGTTTTACTTTGTTT
This sequence comes from Apricaphanius iberus, assembly GCA_028564705.1. NCBI lineage: Eukaryota > Metazoa > Chordata > Actinopteri > Cyprinodontiformes > Aphaniidae > Apricaphanius > Apricaphanius iberus. Next base: position 2,670,741 of record JAPXFQ010001473.1, read on the forward strand.
TTGCTCATTATACCGTTATGTTTGACAGGGCTGGTTAATTATTCTCTTTTGATCAGCATGCAAATGAAGAATAGCGATCAACACTTAGATATGGTCAAACAATGAAAAGAAACGGGATATGTGTCAATGTGCAGATTTACAATCAGGCGTGTCTTTAAGGGATAAAGGAGAGGCTTCTGCTGCCAATGTACAACCTTACAAGCGACTGATGAAGTACCGTATGTGCTAGGCCTAATTCTTTGCCGTGGGGGGAAACTCCTGAGGAGCGGATGAAGAAACAAATTTTGCTCTTGTTCACATTCAGAGGACTGGTTAGCAAAGGGAAAAAGGGAAAAAAGAGAAAATGGCCAATTTTGTGTTACGGCCAGCTGAACCAAACGATGTATCTGATATCTTGCGACTCATAAAGGTAAGGTACTTTACCAGCTTTATCCATTTTTTTTACCACTGGTTTCACAATAAACTTTTAATTAATTTCTTCATGCCTTGCAGGAACTTGCTAAATTTGAAGAGATGGAGGAGAAGGTGGTGCTCACTGAGAAAGGTGTTACTGATACCAAATTCATCTAAACCTGCAGTAACCTCAATTTGTAAAACAAAACAAAAACTTTATTTTTTCTATGGAGTCATTTAATGTTAATGTGGTACTTTTATTTAGATTTACTTGAGGATGGATTTGGGGATCACCCATTCTACCACTGCTTGGTTGCAGAAGTCCCAAAAAATCAAAGCTCAAAAGGTAAAAAAAAAAAATCTCTTTACTTTCTATTTCAATTACTTTAGAAACAAAGCATCTAACTTTTAGTGTCTTTTAACAAGGGTTTTGTGTGGTTGGCTTTGCAATGTACTACTTCACATATGACCCATGGATTGGAAAGCTTCTCTATTTGGAAGATTTCTATGTCATGCAGGAGTTTCGAGGTAAGTTTGAAAAGTTCAGCTGGGCTGCTATGATATAATAATTTACAAATATGTTGCGACATTGGCAAAAACTGTTGTAATTGCTCTGCCTGTTTAATGTTTCACCAGGCCTTGGCATTGGTTCACAAATCCTGAAGCTGTTAAGTGAGGTACAGACACTGTGTAATTACAGCTTATCTCACATATTTACACTAAGTTCAGGTGTATCAGGTGCTGCATTTATGTTTCCATTTATGAACATTTCCATTTTCTGGAATCTTTCTTCCAGATTGCTGTAAAGACCCGCTGTAGCAGTATGCATTTCATTGTAGCAGAAAACAACAAGCAGTCTATCGAGTTCTATAAAAGAAGGGGCGCCGCTGACCTGTCCTCGGAGGAGGGCTGGCGTCTCTTTGAGATCAGAAAGGAAGGGCTGGTGAAGATGACTGCAAAATAAAATGTATTGATTAATTTTGGAGATTGAAATAAAAAATGTTTTGGTAGGTTTAATATTTCTGTATCTTTGATTATGATCTAATTCTGCAACATTTACCTTTCTCACACTATGAATAAAGCAGATTATTGTACTGCTTACTAACAAGCTTTTTTTCAAGAATTTTAAGAAAAATTACTCAAAGTTGCTGAAGAAGTGTTTTTGTAATTTGTAAAAAAAAAATAAGTGGTTAGTAATCTAATATTTTCAGATTTAAAGTGCTCAAGAATGATTAATAATATTAACAGTAATGCTGTTTGTGAAATCAGTAGCTGAGTTTTTTGTTTGAATAATAAGTAAGTTATATTGTAAAATATGACACTGAATTTGATGTGGAAAATTTTAATAAAAAGTTAAAATCTATATTCTTCATTTGCTCTTGTCAGAAATAACTGAAACAATCACCAACACCCCATCAAACTGTGACAGTTTAAATGCAGTTAGTGAAACAAAACTGATACAATTAAAAAAAAGTTACCCTAACATTTTTAAACCTGTGGCGTGACATATTTTTGACACCAGTCTCTTCATGTAATCATGTTCATACACTCGATGTTTAGATCAGGGCTCGTAGGGGGCATTCGTGTACCACTCCCCAGCCCTTCGACATACAAACTGCCTTGAGCTACAACAAAATATTTCATATTTTGACTCATCAGTCCAGAGCAGCTGCTGCCATGAAGTCCACTTTTGGCCAGACTTCTCCAGACAGATGTGTCTGCCTGGGTCCCACTAGTTTTTGCCAGTTCTGAGCTGATTGTGCTGCTGGACATTTTCTGATTTTGAAAGATAATAAGCTCGATGTGTCTTTCATCTGCTGCACTAGGTTTCATTGGTCGACCACTGCATCTACAATCCTCAAAGTTGTCTGTTTCTTTGTACTTCTTTAAAAGAGCTTAAACAGCACATCTTGAAACCCAAGTCTTGTTCGAAGTCCTCGTCTTGGAGAGACCTTGCTGATGCAGTATAACTACCTTGTGTCTTGTTGCTGTGCTCAATCTTGCCATGACATGAAACTATCTTCCACAACCTCACCTTGGTAGCAGAACTTTGGCTGTTCCTCACCCAGTTTTAAGATCATCAGCTGAATTTATGCAACTGTACCTATGAGAATTTATGTTACTTTGAAGGCAAAGGGTAGTCACATCAAATATTGAGGAGTTAGATTTTTCATTTGTTTGCTCACTTACTTTGCATTTTGTAAATTGATGAAAATAAACAATCATTTGTATTTCTGAAAGCAGTCTTTGTTTACAGTATTTTCTTACACCTGTTTAAAACTTTGTCACAGTACTGTGCATATAAAGTCTTGAGACCAATGAGACAGTTTGTACCTTGTTTGACAACCAATGATTTAAGTCTGTTTTCTGTAATCTGCTCATCTTGTTCTGTATGAAAATATGTTTATGTTACTCTAATAAATAATATCAACCAGTAGGAGAGACAGTTTTTGATATGGGCCACATAGTTGCTCAAGATGGCACAATAAAGAGAGTCCAAGAGCAATAGACAAGAATAAAATCTCGTCTGCTGTAACCTGAACATGTTCTCTATTACTTTTATGCCTCTGCAGTCGATGAGTTTTGGTGCCCCCTACTTATTTTAGTCCACCTGATATATATATATATATATATATATATATATATGTGTATATATATATCATTTTGACTGGTTGGTGGTTGACAGAAGTAAGTCAATGCTCAGGGTGGGGTCACCTGGTTTGATCAGAGGTCCAAAATCTGTTTGATAAGAATCCTTTGGTTATTACTGGGATTTTAACTACATGTATAAAGCCCTTAGAAGATTATTAAATAAGAATATATTAAAGACCTTAGGACTATCATAGTTTTTAATCTCCATACTTTACCAAGCCTACCAAAGGAAATTAAGTAATCTACAATGAGTATGTGCATGGGTATGGAACGAGGGTATGACTTAAAAGAACCTTTGTGTATTCTGTAGAAATCAATTTTTAAGATGTAAGCTTGGAAAAAAAATATTTCATTCCTACCCCTTAAAAAAGTGTTTCTTCCAATCGTACTGATATAAGCACATCTGAATTGTAGCGAGGTCGTAGTCATGGGGTTTCTGGGGATGTCTTTATTACATCTGTCCACTTCAAAATCAAAAATATTTGCATGAGACATAATTTTCAAACATGGATTGCCCTCCACAGAGTCCAGACCATAACCCCATTAAGAATATTTGTGGTGTGCTGGAGAAAGGCTTTGTAGAGCAGTCAGACTCTACCATCATCAAAGCAAGATCTTGGTGAAAAGTTAATACAACACTGGATGGAAATAAATCTTGACATCTTGGCATTGTAGAAACTTAGCAAAACAGTTCCACAGATAATGCCATTTTTGGTGGCAACTTGTTTGATAAACAGGCAGTGTAAAATAGAAATATATCGGTATCAACCTGTTTTGCTAATAGTAATAGCTAATCCTACTGGAGTGTATTGTGAAATGAAAAAAAGCTCTGTTTTTCTGTATTAAGGACAAAATCTTTTTTTTTTACAAAAAAAAAACTATTTTATGAATCCTCTTAGAGGTAAAAAAAAGGTGGTTTCTCCTGAGTATCACTATGTCGTGTGCACAAGATATTTTTGTGTAAGCACAAGTTATCTCTTGCGTGCAACATATTTTTTTGTGCACACCAGATACTCAGGACGTCAGTTTGTTTTTAAAATTGCTAGGGACAAGACGCATAAACTTAAAGTAGTTTGAAGAATGCTGAGTACAAGTAGGGCCTAGTAATAATTATTTATACTTAAGTAGGCCTACTGTATTCATCCCTTTGAAGTTTCACTACAAAATGCAGTGCAGTGTAGGCTATATAGTATCTTTCTTCAATCAATAAAAGTTGTAATACAGCGAGTTTTGTCTAGTTTTTTAAACACCATTGAAAGCCAGCAGGCTGAAAACAATGCTGGCTATAACAATACTATTATCTTCAAAATCTACAACCAGATGATCGGATGAGACCATCATTCTCACACTCTAGGCTATGTGCATTTGCGACAGATCGTAGTTTGGAATTTGGAACTGTAAAGACAAAGAAAATACCTGAAGAGAGGAGGCGCTTGCTGGAAAAGAAGAATGCACAACAAAAGAAAACACGTTTCCTTGGCAACCCTGGTCATTCTGTGATGAGAAACTTCAGCTTCACTATAATGGCATATTATTTTTACTCCAATTTGTTTTGTATTCACGACATATTTCACTGAGATCAAATCAGATTAATGTTTATTTAATAAAGATGTTTCATGCCATTTGCAACACAAAGCACTATGAGATGAATGGACCTTAAATTAAGCAAACCATGTTTGAATTTATGGTTTCAGTGCAAAACGTAGCTTCATTTCTCTCTACATTTTTGATTTTGGTGCAACACTTAGCTTCACATTCCTGTGTTTTTATTGTTTTTAAATATTACAAAGCCAACATATCTTGTAAAAGCCTCTAAATTCTCTCTGGTTTTTCAAAAAACCCACTTTCAGGGTCTTATATTGGATCTTTTGCATGTCGTCTTACAATCTCCAGTGTTGCCATTGTTCACCAATGTGATTTTTTCCTAAATACTAAAATGCAATACACTGAAAGCTTCTGTAAACTATCTGAGTCCGACTCCACACGCATGCTGTGATAATAGCCGATATATGACGTTCTGCAGGGGAAGTTTCACAAATGGTAGGAGGGCTTAGAGAGACTCAGGTGGATATCAAGGCGTCAAATACGAAAGTGATGAGAAGGCAAACTTCTTTATGGTGGATTTTTATATATACAGGATTTTCAGAATTATTTAGGGTAAAATGTTCTTTTGATTTCGCTATATAATGGTACTGTGTGCCTGGAAGAAGCATAATACCCCCCTCCCTGTTTTAATGTTGTCAACAGATTTGGATGCCACATCCGGGAAACATCAGAAATGGGCCACGGGATGAGTGATTAAATTTTGGGGATGAACAGGTATTATCAAGGAATCTAAACTGCACTGAGGTGCTTAGCAGACATCTAAGCTCTTCTAGTTATGTTTTTCTAGTCATTTCATTTTCAAAATTATTTCTGATTGTTTCAGTCAGTTTATATGTTTATGCTAATACTAAAGCCAAGGTGCTATTAGCTAAGTGACTGGATGCCCATTAACATTATATTTCCTGTTGTGTGTGTGTTAAAATGCATAAAACTGTCCATTTAATCTTGCCTGAATGGGGAGCTCTATAGGTGCTGTGATCTTAGAATTGCCCCTGCTCCAACCAAGTTATAACATTTTGCAATGCAATACTGTTTTAAAATGTTTGTCATGATTGTAGTCGTTGGAAAATTTAGCATTTACAGAGGAAATACTTTTTTAATTAAAAAGTTTAAGAACCACTGGTTTGGATCAAAGCATATATGAGTTAGGAACCGATCTTCCCTCCTAGGAACCGATCTTCCCTCCTAGGAACCGATCTTCCCTCTTAGGAACCGATCTTCCCTCCATTCAGGACCTATTCCGGGCCAGGGTCAGGAAGCGGGCCAGGAAAATCACCACTGACCCCTCACACCCTGGCCACAATCTGTTTAGGCTCCTCCCCTCAGGTCGGCGTTACAGAGCGTTGTACGCCAAAACCACCCGACACAAAAACAGTTTTTTCCCCCAGGCTGTCGCTCTGACGAACTCTGTCTAGTCACAGTGTGTGAGTGCACTCACATAACAATAAACTATAACTCTGCACTTCTGTACATACTCACTGTAAAATAACCCCGGCTTGGTGTATATATTATCCTTTATTATTTACGATCTGATATTTATTTGTATTTTTACTTATTTTTGTTCATATTTTTCTTTTTTTTTTTTTTCTTTTTTTTTCTTTCTTTTTTTTTTTTATTTCACTTATTCAAGTTCTGTACTGGAGGAAAAAGTTTGCCGGAGTCAAATTCCTTGTATGTGACATACTTGGCCAATAAACTGATTCTGATTCTGAATGACCTATACTAAGTTCAGGATTAATTACGACTGAGAATTTGTAGTCAGACTTGACAAAGTGTATTCAGAAACACTATTCATCTAATAAGACTAATCGAAAATGAGACAAGGCAAGCATTATTGTCTCCGATCACACAAAGCTAGTAGGATAAAACATAAATGCTTGTACCAACAGTATGGATTGTAGGCGATTGAATCCAGGCGTGGGAAGATAAAAAAACGCTTACTCTTCCTTTCACTTCACTTTTGTGAGGTCTTTTGTTTTGGTCTAAAAGATAAAGCTCCAATAAAGTGTTTTTGAAAAAGGTTCAACGTGTATGAATACTCTGACAAAACACTGAGAGAAAGGTGATGCAATTGAAAAACTGTCAACTATTGTTTAAAATAATATTTTTTCCCGTGCGAAATGTATATTTGGTCGCTTCTATATGCCCCCATGCTGTTTAGTTAAAGCTGAATAATTCTAATAAAGCTACACTCCCTTTTGATTTTATACTAAAGAGGCAACGCGGTGAAGATCTGTCACAATCCAGCAAACAGGTCTTCACATCATGGCCTTTTTGGTAGCTTTCGGGTGATTTCCACCTCAACTCTTCCGCATTTTCCTGCCGCTCTCGGGCTGTGACGTGTCGTGCTGACGGCGGCCTCGGTGCCGGAGAAGCGGGGGGCTGTAGCAGGACACTGTCTGGCTTCAGTCGTCCTGGTTCGTTTTTCAGCGGTGTTCCAGAAACTACCCCCTCAACCCCTCCTTCTCTGCTCGTTCCCGGCCCGCCCAAATCACACAAAATTCCCGACTGAATCCTGCCCGAGTCTGGGGGAACCAGGCGGCCTGGGAAGCCGTGGAGCGGACAGAGGCCATCCCTGCAGCATAAATCTGGTACGCGGCTTTTTCTTGCCCCCGGGTTGCTTCTTGTCAGAGCTATGTATTCATGTCTGTGCGTTAATGGCTGTTTGTATTTGTTTGCACTCCATATTTTTGCTTAAATTAGTTAATACAAAAGCGAGGCCGCTTAGGGCTGGGCCTCTTTTTTTCGTGGCCTGGGCCTAATTGAGGCCGTGATCGGTATATCAGGCCTATGTTGTTAGCCTGGTAGCTAGTTAGCCATGCGGCTCACAGGAAGTTAACATTATCTGTTGTCGCTATTTTCCGTCTTTTTAGTTGATAGATAATGAATTATTGAACTCTAGAGCCGAATACGCTTTAACTTTATTATGTTTATCACATAGTTAACGTTAATAAGTAATTTTATTCACGTTAAATGTTAGCATTCGTTCAGACATAAGGCTAACAAAATGGCGGACGCTTGTGTGTTGAACGGTGGTTGTAGAAAAGGTGTGTTTAGCTCTCCCCTTGCCTGGTGCAGACCTCTGCAAAAATAAACCCGTGAAACAATGGTGTAAAAACGATATATTTTTCGTTCTTTCGCGGTGCTTGTATGTTGATGGAGTCAGCTCTTTGTAAATCAGAGTTGTACTTGACAGTTGGACTTTGCATTTAAAATCAGTGTTAATGTTCTTCCAGTGGTCCGATGGACACGGTGCCTTTATTTATCTCGGAGGGCTTTGCGTTTGGTTTATGCTTTTATACGAGACTAACAAAGGAAATCCAATCAGCAGCGTTTTTTTTAATTACAAGTTATCTTTAAAACAGAGTGATGCCCTGTTGTGTGGCTCTGTCCACACCGTTGACATCTTTTTTGTCCACCTAGAGGTGGGGGATGGTACGTTCAGTGGTAATTGGCACTTCAGCAACACCGTTTTGTTTACATCTCCGCTTCTTCCCTTTTTTGTGACTCTGGGCAGATTTTTATCGTACGTGATCCCATATATGCTTCCCATTGTTTAAAACATTACACTTCAGGCTTTGTCATCTTGATAAAATGTGCTTTGGGAGATGAAGTGGGGATACTTGTGTTCTATTCACTAGCTTACCTTTGCAACAGAACTATGGTGTCTGTACTAAACCCACTCTTCTAATTGTATTGTGTTTTGTTCAAAATGCACTTTTATCACATCTTTTATGTCTGGCTTATGTAAGCCCCTATGAGCCAAATTGTAAGAGCTCTACATAAGCCTTTTTTAAATAGGGTGTTGAATGTTATGGCAGATTTGTATTATTTTGTTTACTTTGACAATTTCATATTAGATTATAACATTACATGTAACAACATTTATTGGCAATTTAAAGTGAAAGAAAACAAATACTTGAGTTTTTATTAAGACATCCCTGAAGGTAAGATTACTCTGAAACCTAGGCTGGAATTAATGTATTAATAAATGTCACTCCCCTGTCATGCCCTGTCAAGTTTGTCATAGTCTACACTGTTATTAATGGCAGCGAAAGCTTTTTTAATAATAGTCTAGTTGAAAAGATAATTTAAAAAAGTCTTCTTTTATTCCTAATAGAATATTGATAGGACAGCTAATTAAACAGTCTTTGCTGTAAACTACATTGCATTTAGTTATCTTAAATTATCAATCGTACAGAAGATTCAGTAAAAATAAAAGGTCTTATATAGCGCTTTAATTGGTACCTGCAGACTCCAAGGCGCTTTACGCTACTTTCAGTCATTCATGCACATCTTGCATAAAAAATAAGATAGGAGAGGACACTTAATTTCTTCATATCATTCTGTTTTGATTATTTGTTTTCCACGGAACCAGTTGTTTGTACAGTGGTATTCCCACATTGTTGAGGTATTATCTTGACACATAACTTATGTAACAAATTAATATTTTCTTAATAGTTGATCAAGTAAGTAGGGCTGAGTGATTTGGTCTGAAATCTATATTGCGATATAATCTAAATAATGTGTGGTAACGCTACATAGTGCGGTATATCCTTTTATTTTCTTTATACATGTCAAAATGACTTCTTATGACCGTTCTCAGTATCCAGACACATTGCAGCACAACAACTTCCAAAATGTTTGGATACGTTTAGATATACATTTAAAAAAATGTATTGTGCAAAATGAATTTAAAATATATTCTATTCTTTTTCCAAAATAATGGAACACAAACATTGTCATAACATAAAAAATGAAGATATTTTAAATATAACAAAAGCTAGATAATATGAAAATAAAGTTCAAATTGATCTGCTTTTCCCTTCCGTTACTTAGTTATACTTTTAACATGGCATGATAAGAAACCTGAATATATTTGAATTAAAAATGCTTTAAATTCAACAGGTTTCTTTTTGGAAACAAACTTTAAACTTTCAATATCTAGTGCAAAGAAAAACACTGAACATCAGTATTCCATACCCGGTACAAAGTATGTAGGCAAAGCTTGATGACATGATCAAATTGCATAACTGCGGTATTTAAATTTATATAGTTTTTTTACCTTTTTATATGGCCCACTAAGAGTAAGTCACATTTCTCTCTGTAGTTGCCAAACTAAACACATTTGGAGTGAGCCAGCTTATGCTGACTGTTTAAAACCTTAGGCTATTTTATTGGGATACTAATCTTTGGGTTTCTGTAACATGAGTCACAATCCTCAAACAATGATGAATGCCTATCTGATGTTCTTATATATTAATCCAGCTCTTTCTATAAACCTTTTTATTGTTTCAAATATTGAATATGTCCTGTCTTGCAGTTAAGTTTTATGACTTTCGCTGTAATGCTCCTTTTGAGATCGAGATATATAAAACTTTATTAGAAATTGTTTAGGGTTTATTTCAAATGCAGCGGAGACAGAGAAGAACTTGGGGAAAAATGAAGAGGAATGAAGATAGGAGAAATGGATGACAGAGAGAGAGGCAAATGACAGGAGATAAAGAAAAATATAGAGAACTACTATACTTTTGAGCCTGGATGCATACTTCATGTCTTTCTGTTCAAATTTAGTTTCTTTTGTTTACATCTGTAATGTAAGTTTAACGGTTTAACGTAATGTTGTTAAACCATTTGGTTTTACGATACATTTGACTTGTTTTACATTTTCAACTCTCAATTGAATCTGTTACGGTACCACTGAGAAGCAAAATGATTTTTGGTGCTTTAAGACAATTATTTGTCCGCCAGTTTAACATTTTTGTGACGTGGCATTGCTGTTCCACTTACTAAAACACCTTTTCCAGCCGAATTCTAACCATTGTACGTTCTGCTTTCAGCTCCTCAGTAACAAATGCAGTACGAGGACAATGGATGAGGATGTCACCAGGCTTGCAATACATGCAGAAGAGCCTAAAATAATAATACACGGGTCGGGTAATTAAGCATCCTTGTTTTGTTAAATTTTTCATTTAAGTAACGTGTTTTATGGACGGTATTTCTAGTTGTAAAAAATGTCAATTTTTTTACCATGGCCTCAGATGTTGTTTGTTCTCTCATTAACTAGTTATGTTCTTGCAGATGACGGTGGTGCCGGTGGGCAGGAGTTTGTTGTGGAGCTTCAAGAGACTGTGTTGGTGTCAGAAGGTGAGGGTGAAGGCATGGCAGTTCACAGGTTTGCCCCAGAAGAGCTAGTCATCCAGGATGCAGTTGAAGATGTGGTGTCTGAGTATGTGCATGGAGATGAAGATGAAGATGTTGCTGTAGAAACCTGTGTGATGGCTCTAGAGGGCGAAGAAGAAGGCGTTGCCATGGGAGACATCCCGGAAGATGGGCTGGACCCAGAGCAGCAGGACGATGACCAAGATGGCTGTGGAGATTATCTAATGATATCCTGTAAGTTTACGGCTCTGCTTTGCATTTATTGGTGGTTAAGCATTCAGGGCTTTGGTTTGATTTTGTTTTGAGATCCAATCAATCCCAACTTAACTTATTGTTATGTATTCATTTGTTAATTCATTCGATAAACGTAAACATCGAACATAAAAAAACTGATGACTATTCCCAGATATTTAGTTTCATGGAAAATCAAGAAATTACTAAATAATTTCTATTTACACATTAAAGCATATCTTCTGTAATTTTATCTGTTCTTTTTTTTAAAACTCCAAACAAATAGGAGAGTGTTTAAGAGTTTAAAGACTGAAAAAAGTTTTCTTTTTCTGCATTTAATGAACATGGAGTATTTGACCTGCCAATTACATAATTTAGGGGGAAAATTGTCCAATTCTAATCATCGCTGTATTAATTAGTGTACCTTGGGCAGTAACAGGGAAAACATTAGTAATATCAATTAATTTAAGCTTTACACGGCCTGATTGTTTTATGTATTTACGTAACTAGTGGACGAAGCTGGAAAAATGGTCTCTGAGGATGGAACTGAGGTCACTGTGGAAGGAGCTGTGGAGGATCAAGAAGTGGAGAAGGATGAAGATGGACAAGAGGTGATAAAGGTGTACATCTTCAAGGCTGATTCAGGAGAGGATGACATGGGTATGAAATTTTTTTTCTTCTTATGAAAGTGTTGCTTGGGAAAAAAAACACATGCAACAATTAATTATATCACCAAGTGAAACTAGTAAATGCAATCTATCTTTTTGCAGGAGAGTCGGTTGACATCAGTGATGGAGATGCAGAGAGCGTTGCGCTGACAGAGTCTACAGGCCAAACACTCAGAGAGAAGATGGTTTACATGTCAGTCGGGGATTCTCATCACAACCAAGGAAACCATGGTGAGACTTCTGTATCCAGTGGGTAATGAGTTGCGGAAGTAAAAAAATGGACAGCAATTTATGGACAATACCCTTTTTAATTTAGCAAAAAAAACAAACTCTTCCCTATGCATTATTCATGTCTGGCAGGATTGGGTTGTGTAACGTTTTGTTGCTCCTTCAGGTGTAGAGGACAGCGAAGGCTGTGAAAACCGAAACGGTGCTGCTAGCGCACTGCTGCACATAGATGAATCGGACGGAGTCGATGAAATCAATAGACAACGCAACAAGAATAGGAGACGATCAGAACATCGACAAGTCCAGACAGGTATGGGTAGAAAGAACAAGAAATATTATTTTTATCACCCCGGTATCACATTGAGGCTTATTTTTTTTTAAGCTTTGGCTTTCAGTACTAAATTTGATGATTCAATTAATCTATTGTGTCCAAAAACTAACATAAGGTCTGAATTCAAAATACAGAAACTTAGACCTGGGCAGTGTACCGGTTCATACCGAAAACCGGTGTTTATTTTCGTTATGATATGAATTTTTAATATACCCCTATAACGGTGAATATCTCAGGCAACTTCCGGAACGTTTAATGAGGGGAACTGTTTAAGCAAGACCGATTTCACTGCTACAAGCTCTTCAACACATTGTATGAAATAACGTTTTTAATTAAGTGCAGCTGCTGGAAGGATTGAAGCACACAATTCTGATGAAGTAATTCCAACAAAGAGGAGCCTCGTCTATAGTTTAAAAAGTTTATCTGCTTTAAAATGTCAGACGAGAACCGATCAGCATATCTTTTATAAGTGCTATTGCGAGTAACCAGTAGGGGGAAGTGTTGAGTGCTATTTAACCGTCTGTAGGTAAACGCGGTCAACGGCGGGAAAACCAGTTGGAAATAAATCATTAATCGCGGTAAATATGTATCTACGATACTTCTGCCATCTTTTTTTCTGTTATCTGAATATTAACAAGCTAATAATCTCCTAAAGTCGCCATGTTTATTTTACTTCTTTGGCAAAATCCGATCTGAGTCTATACTCTGCCCCCTAGTGGGGTTCTTCAATACTACATGCAAAGCAATTAGAAGATGCAATTTGATTCTTGCGCCAACATGAGGTTTAAAAAAGTATACTTTCTGCCTTAGAACATCAACAATGTCTACCAGAATCATTTAAATTATTTTCATATCATTCACCTGTGTCTGGAAAAAACATGATGCAGTCCATATGACAGTAAAATGGACTATTTAAAGCAAATTTTTATATTCTTCATTCTTATAAGATAATGTGGATATGAACGGTCTTGTATGGAAAAGAAAATACAGTTAAATACCGTAATACCGTTATGTTTTTAAAAAAATACCGTGATATGAAAATTTTGCCATACCGCCCACCCCTACATAAACCCTCCACATACTTTTAGTAGTCAACGTTGCCTGCGTCTTTTTTCTGTGTGGCTATTATTTAAATTAAATTTCAGTTTGAATGTTTGAAGTACTGCATTCACAAAAGACTGCTTAGATGTAGCATCTGGTTGGCTTTTTCATGTCAGCTGCATGTCAATCTATTGGTTTTTGTCAGATGACTTATCGGGTAAAGTTGCCGCGTTGCAGGATGGGATAGTGGAGTGTAAACAACATTGGAAGGTTCCATGGCTTTGTGTGTGGAGTTTATAAACCTGGAAAAAATCCATTCCCTAGCCATAATACAGTTGCCTATGCTTACTTATATTTGCTCGCTTAGTGAAAGTTGATGAAAATGGTGGTGACTAGCAAAAGTTTCAATTTAATTTAAAAATAAGGCTGTACTGCTAATGATAAATTGGTAGTTTTTAAATATCAAAATATTGTCCAGTCCTAGTTTTAATTATTTTAAGAAAGGAGTGGGAACCCTGAGCAATTTCGGAAAATATTTATCCCTAGCCTCCTTCACAGGTTTATCACAATAAGGGATGCGTGCGTCCTTCTTTTTATCAATGCTTGCGCCTTGAGTGTGTTTCTTTACCTTCGGCTTCTTAGATCTACAGCGGCTTCCCCTAGCAACACGAGAAGCTTACACTCAAAGTGGCGCCGGGGGTAGGGGTTACCAAGCAGGTCTCGAAGACCGATCTTGACGACAGTCGATTTTGATCTTATGTGCTGAGATGCTAAATCTTATTGCAACCATGCATTGCCCAGTAAAATTATTCACTTCCCTTGAACTTTTTCATCTTTTTTGACAGCATAAACACAAACTTCATAGTAATATTTTGGGATTTCTGTTGTAGACCAACAAAAGTTGGTGCATAACTCTAATGTGTAGGAAAAATGCCTTAAAAAAGTCGCTTAGTATATCATCGCCTAGAGTACACTATGATTTCAGCATATATCCAGATGTTCTATGAAAGCCCCAGAGGTTTGTTAGGCAACATTAGTGAACAAACGGCATCATGATGAACAAGGAGCACAATAGACAGATCAGTGAGGAAGTTGTGGAGAAGTGTGTAGGTTTTAAACCACATTTATAAACATGTTTTTTTGGTTTGTCACAAAAAATCTATTGTGTAATAAAGGATATGATTATAAAATAACTTTAAAAAATTAAAGGGATGTGAATATTGGAGCAGAACCAGCTTTATGAAAATGTTACTAAAAAAGCGACTGATCAAAAAAAGAACATGACCATGTTGTTGTTTCTTTTTTCTTTTTTTTTCAGCCATTATCATCGGTCCATACGGCCAGCCTCTGACCGTTTACCCTTGCATGCTTTGTGGTAAAAAGTTCAAGTCGAGAGGTTTTCTTAAGCGGCACACTAAGAATCACCACCAGGATGTCCTGACCCGGAAAAAGTACCAATGTACAGACTGTGACTTCACCACCAACAAGAAAGCCAGCCTTCACAATCACATGGAGGTGCACGCACTGAGCAGCAAAGCCCCATTCGAGTGTGAGATGTGTGGTAAGGAGTTCCACCAACAGGGGGCTCTGTTCTCCCACAGGCTGCAGCACCACCACCGGGAGCCAAAAGCCCAGCCGCCTCCTGCGCCCACGAAGATGCACAAGTGCAAGTTTTGTGACTACGAAACGGCGGAGCAAGGACTGCTCAATCGCCACTTGTTGGCCGTCCACAGCAAAAGTTTCCCTCACATCTGCGTGGAATGTGGGAAAGGTTTTCGGCACCCCTCGGAATTGAAGAAACACATGCGCACGCACACCGGCGAGAAGCCTTATTCGTGTATGTACTGCGACTACAAGTCGGCCGATTCTTCTAACCTCAAAACACACATCAAGACTAAGCATAGCAAAGAGATGCCGTACAAGTGCGAACGCTGCTTCCAGACCTTCGCCGAGGAGGAGGAGTTAATGCAACACGGACTGACCCACGAGGAGAATAAGACCCACCATTGTGCCCACTGTGATCACAAAAGCTCTAACTCCAGTGACCTGAAACGCCATATCATATCTGTTCACACAAAGGACTATCCACATAAATGTGCGGTGTGCGGAAAGGGCTTCCACCGGCCATCGGAACTGAAGAAGCACTCCGTGTCTCACCGCACCAAGAAACTCCACCAGTGCCGACACTGCAACTTCAAAATTGCAGACCCCTTCATTCTCAGCCGCCACATTTTGTCTGTCCACACAAAAGAGCAGCAGGCCTCACCTGAAAAGAGTGAGGTGAAAAGGACAGAGACACACACTCCTGTTACGACCCCTAAAAAGACTGCCCCTAGTGGGTCGGGCGGTTCCGGCCCGCCTGCCAGGGTCAGTGCAGCCAGCTTAGCCAGCAGTGTGACTGTTGTTATTGGCAAAGGACAAAAAGAGAAAAGAATTTACCAGTGCCAGTACTGCGACTACAGCACCGGGGACGCTTCGGGTTTTAAGCGGCACGTGATCTCCATTCACACAAAGGACTACCCACACCGCTGCGAGATCTGTTCCAAAGGCTTCCGACGACCCTCGGAAAAGAACCAGCAT
This sequence comes from Apricaphanius iberus, assembly GCA_028564705.1. NCBI lineage: Eukaryota > Metazoa > Chordata > Actinopteri > Cyprinodontiformes > Aphaniidae > Apricaphanius > Apricaphanius iberus. The sequence continues at coordinate 2,686,632 of JAPXFQ010001473.1, forward strand.
ATCATGCGTCACCACAAGGAAGTGGTGCAGGCAGAGTGACTCTGATTGAGCCAAAGTACTGTGCCAGAACCGAGACCAACATCAAAAACGGCCGTCACACACCCAAATCCTTGCGCCCTCACGGAAACAGTGGGTGGTGTTTGCTCTACTGTTGTCTAACCTGTTGTTTTTATGCTCTTTCTGATCCTCCGCCTCATGTTTTTTCACAGATGTATACTGATGTACATACCATTAAATCTCTGATGGTTAGCTCCCTCCTCCCCTTCCTCACTTCATAGACTTGCACTTTTTAACTGCATGTCCCCTGCTGGTGACTGTGTGCATGGCAGTTTGTCTTTTGTAGATACGTTTTTGGATTTGGCAGGTAGCAATCAGTTCTCAAGTCAACATCTGTCCTAATTATTTGTCTTAATCGAAGTGTATTTTTCAAAATGTTTGCATCATTCTGTTTAAATATTCTTTTAACACAGCAGAGGTCTGGATTAGCCACATGTTTTAAGTAGCACTTGTGAAATTGAGTTTGAGTGAATGAAAGCGAGAAAGGCGGCCATAAAAAAAAAATAATGTTTCTGTTGTGCTTCCTGGTGCTTTGATCCCACCAATATGTACCATAAGGTTTTTGTTGTAACAAAAACAAAGGTATAAAGAAATCATTCTGGACTACAGGTGTCCACCACAATCATTCAGTTTACCTGTAAAAGAAGCGGACACAGTATGGTTGTGATTTAAGGCTGACATGTGCTCATAAATCGCTGTGCAATCAATGCTTTACTTTATGTCCAGTGTTCCTGTTTCATGTCTGTAAATGTGCTTGGATCAAGCGGAGACGAAACCCCAAATGAGTTTTAATCCATTAATTCTAACACGGGAGAGGAAACCCAATGAATCTCAAAGGCTGTTTGAGTGAAATGTATGTTAGGAGGCGTACAGTATATATGGTGCTGCAAATATGGAACTATGGACTGAACTGTGTTCTCACCATCACAGATGTACGCTTACCAGTAGAAAAGGGAACATGTAGATCTTTACATGCAACCTTCAGACGCCATGTGCTGGTGGTGTACATGTATTATGGCTTTTTACATCCTTTAACACCTGTGATCATTTCTGTTTTTATATTTATTTCACCTACAACTCGTTGTATAGTTAAGTGTAACTAGACTTCTATGGGACGTAAATTATTGTTTTGTATACAGACCTGTACAAAGCGTGTAGATGTAAACACTTGATGAAAAAGAAATCCGAACTGTGTTGTTATGGATGTACGTCTGCGTATTTGTTAAAAAAAGATAATAAAGCAAAGTATTTTAGCCGTTTCTTGTTTTATTTTGCCAGCAGAGTTCAATCGGGGTGCAAAGGTAAATGGAACAGTAGAGTTGTTTCAAAGCAGTGGCTGAAGATCATGTTTATGCAAGTAGCCTTGATGGAGGAAGATTTCCACAACAAAGGTAATGAGCTGCAGTCTGAATCACTCTTGACCTGGGGAGGAAATCACGCAGCTGGGCACTCAGCTGAGGAGAGCAAAATAGATGACATTAGTTTGTGTTTTCATCGCTTACAATTGTTTGGATTGAAAACTGGGATTAAATGATTTAAAAGTACCGTTTTTGGGAAGGAAAACGATGTTTTCACCCAGAATCCCAGCGTCCAAGGAGAGCTGTCTGAATTTCTCCATCAACTCAGCGTTGACTTCCTCTCCACGGCCTGTAAAGGCCACAAAAGATTAATCTGCTAGTAAAGGGCAGAGCGACCTAAAATGTAGTGTTGATTGTGTGAACTTTACCGTAAAGTTTGGTGACAATGGTGATCTCCCCTCGCTTCTTCTTCATGGTGTAAATCACTGCATACTCATCATACTTGACATCCACCACACGCACGTCGTTCTCGCTTCCCCACCCTAAGCAAAGAAGACAATATTGATATGTTGCTTTAAGAACCCCGTTACTTTGTCGCCTGCCTTGCACTTACGCTGACAGACGTATGTAAACTTTCCAGGCACGTCCGTCTTCTTGGCCAGGCTGTTCTTTCTCCAGCAGGAGCCATCAGAGCTACAAGAACATTACTCATTATTTATCTTGCATTTGTATTATATATGCTTCTCTTGCTGTCCTCACACTCACTTGAGACTGGCATACGACAAATCAAGGTCTCCCTCTGCAGTTGGTTTTAGCATGGCAGTGCCCATTTTCATTGTAGCTTTGCGGTTGACAAACCACTGGGCGTTGGTTGCGAATCCGATTAGGTACCACTTCCCTGCCATCTGTGGAAACAAACACATTAAAAACAATTCATTCAGAATGGTCGGAATAAGTTTAGTTGGGTTTTAAGCAATGATACATATTTTGCATCAATAAGTTCTCCAATATTGAAACTGCAGACCTCAACTTCCCGCAAATGTTAACATGTGCAGGGATCAGAACAATAATATATTTAGAACACGATGACACAAGCCCGCAGGACCAGATGGGAGCCTCCAAAGGGCTTTTGACTTGTTAAACAGTGCATTAATCCTAAAACTAAATTATATTTTTATTCTATTGTATCTCCATCAAAAGTTAACTAGAACTAGATGTTTTCAGATTGTAAAAAATAAAATGAGTATTACCTGTATAACAAAGGAGAAAATGCTGCAGAGTTACAGATTAAGGATGCAACGATACTGATATGTATCTGTTATTGGGGCCGATATCATTCTATTGTACTCATATCGGTATTGGTTAGTTGACCGATGCCAGTAGCAGTAGCCTACTTTAGAAATGTAACCTATTACATTGGTTAGTTAACCAATACCATGACTCAATACTTAAAATGTGGCGAAACTATGCAATATCGTCAGAAATATTTTATTTCTCACTTGAAAATTTAGTTTTCTGGTCATTTTTATTGATATATATATATATATACATATTTTATCTAATTGACCATTTATTGTAACAAACGGAGAAGAAGATCAAACATGTCTTCCAATTCATTGCATTTTTTTGTGTGTGGTAGAAGTATCGGTATTAGTATTCTCAGCAAGTGCTTAGATCAAAGTATCGTTATTGTATCAGTTTGAAAACGTGTGGTTACATCTCTAAAATAGACCATTAAATTAGTATTGCTACTGTTATATATACTTATTTCAATGTTTTATAACCATATAATGAATTTAAAGTTAAATATAAATATACTGATTGTTGTGCAACACTATCACACATCATTTACGAGATAATTAGTAATTTTGGTTAGAAATTAAATGAATAGACATTTTCTTAATTATTGGAATGTTATAGTTTGGAAATACATATTTATGAACTAGATTTGAAATAATTTGTACCTACAAACATCACTTATTTAGAGACTAATTTTTTTTCAAAATAACTAAAATATGTAAAACTTTTACATATTTTACATTTTTGTGATTTTTTTTAAATTTTCAGTATTTATGTTGTCGATGCTCCTTTTGCAGTATGAAATGAAAAAATGACATAAAATGTGTACATTTTTACCACCACCAGTGTAGCAGTTTGTCAAATTTAACACTCAGTTGGGTAACAGTCACAGCAAGTCAGCTTCAGATTAATTATATGACTAGAGTAGCCCCGCCCAGTAACACTGATGCTGAATAAGGGTACCATAAAAAATTATTAGATAAACTAACTACATTTTAAATTAACTGCACATTTTATATATCTGTTCAGATGTATCACTTAGTAATGTAATGATTTTTAATTTTATTTTTGGATCTTAAAAGTTGTTATCAACTTCGAAGGAATGTTCTTTTTTTATGGTTTGTGATTGTCAGATAGGCTGTATTTATGGTCCTGGTCTTAGGTCACCTCTGACATTATTCTCTTTTCACAAACCCTATCCTGTTGCCTGTATGTATTTTAATAATATCGGCTCAGATTGTTTGCATTTTAATTAAGTAAAAAAAAAAAAAAAAACTTTTAAAGCATATATAAGAGCAATGTGAAATATGTCCATTATATTATTTTCTTCACAGGTCTAGAAGATCAGATTTCTGCAGTAAAACATTTACAGAATTTGTATATACCAAGTTACATTGAGTACAGATCTGCATTTTAAACATGTATTGTTAATTCTGTAATGTCTCTCACCTCCTGTAAGTTGAAGTCTGCCTGAGGCACGACTTCGGTGGACATTGTCAGGGAGCAGAGCGCGGCTCCGAGTAGGATGAGCATAGGAGTCATGGCTGCAAAAGAGAAGGTATGCTGCCTGGATGAAGGTCTGCAGGGCTGTTGTTGAAAAGTCTGCCTGATCATTGTTTATATAGCTGAGAGAAGGAGGGGGGGTAATCTTTTCCCTTCCAGCCGTCACACACACACAAGAACCCAGAGCTGGGCAGGGTTCAAACACGTGAAGCTTCAGGCGGAGCATGTACTGGATGACACCACAAGGTTTGGGCCTGCCAAGACTTGATTCCATCAGCTGTGTGTGAGAGAGAGAGGTGGGATGGAAAAATGCGATAATTTTATTTCCCCTTCCTTAAATAATAAACAAAATAATACTTTGACATTAGAATGTCAATTTTTTATTCCGTTGATAGGTGAAAAAACAGAACCTTTCATTGGTAAACAAGGCTCCAGCTGCCCTCCAGCACTTTCTGTGGCTGAGAGCATAGAATCAAACCCATCTGTCAGCAGTTGTGAAACACAGAGACAAACAAACCTGCAGCCTGAATTCGTAATGATGCTCCAACATGTGCTGAGCTGTGGTGGGTGGCTAGGGAACGGTAATGTTCTTAATTATGTTAAAATCCAGTTGAAGAGTTCTTTTCCGATAGTTTTATTCTCAAATCTTTAGAACTACATCCTGGAGTTGAATGACAAATAGAAATAGATTTTGTTAAACAATTTCAAAGCAGGTTTTTTTATCATACAAGGGGAATGAATTCAAATTCATTTAAACAACTAGATCATATCGTCTTACTTACAGAAATAATTATTCTAAAAGTAAGTTTTTCCTATGTCCGATCTCCATAATGTATGTAAGCAAAGAAATAATGTATTGTAGATGAAAATTTTGGTTTTTATTCTCAACAAAGACCATTGAAACTCTGCTCTGCATGAGGAACAAGGGGTTCAAACCAAACATGTTCTAATTAAAGAACATTTTAAAACACTAACAGAATAATCAAACAGATGAGAAATCTTTCTGTTGCCTTTATGCTGTCTGGTTTTGAACAAACTAATATAAAGATTTGATTAATACAGCTTAAAAATTAGAACAAATATATACATAAGAGTCATCCATCCATCCATCCATTATCTGTACCGCATATCCTTGAAAGGTTGCTGGTGCCTATCTCCAGCGGTCAACGGGGGAGAAGAGGGTTACACCCAGGACAGGTCGCATTCAATTCAGTTAGTCATTTTGATATAGTCCAATTAATTAAAATGTCATGGAAATAATTGATACTGCTATATTTGTACACAAAGTATTGCATTTCGCAGTGAGATAGATGATAAATAATAAACCTTTTTCTTTAACATACAGAAATCTTAAAAGTGTGGCATGTAAATCTATTTAGTCCCCTCTTGTCTGAAATCCCCAAACTCAGCCTTCTGGGCAGGATGTGAAAAATATGTGTGGAGAAAAACTATCATTGCTCAGCACCTTGAACACACTATTCCCTCTTTGAAACAAAGGGATGGCAGCATCATGCTGTGGGGAAGCTTTTTCTCAGCACAACAGAGACCCTCATTAAAGCTGATAGGCGGATGGATGAAGATTAAAACCAAACGCCGGAAGAACATTTGTCAAATGTTGTAGACTACTTGGGAATGGGGTGGATTGTTCCTATCCAGCAGATCCATGACCCTATACATACAGTCAGAGATCCCACTGAGTGATTTCAACCAAAGCATATTGGAATGGTCCAGTTTAAAATCTAGACGTAAATTCAACTTGAAATCTCTGGAAGACTTGAAAGTTGTCCTTCAACAACACACTACAAGCAGTCTGACTGAGCTTTAGCTATTCTGCGAAGAGAATAGGAAAAAATGTAAATTCCCATATGTGCAAAGCTGAGAGAAAAATGCCACCAAAGACATTGCAACAGTACTTGGAGCAAAAAGTGATTCTATTGGGGGTTGACTCAGAGGGGTTAACTACAAATGTATCCCACCTTTTTCAGATTTTTACTTGTAAAACATTTTTAAATTCAGGAATCAATTACCTCTCTTCATATGTAAATTTATAGAACTTTGTGTGTGTATATCACATAAAATCTTCCAGGAAAATAGATTGAAAAAAATTATAATGCAGAGTGGTTATTACATAAAAAATGTGGAAAATTTAGACACAATAAGATTCAAATACTCGTATTCCTGGATAGTAGAACAACAGTTGGTGAAAAACCACGAAAAAATCCCAAACATGACAAGCATGTGGTGAAAGTGGAGAGAAAGCACTCGCTTTAGACAGGAAAAAACCTCCAGCAGACCCAAGCTTAGAGCGAGCCATGTCGGAGTGCCTCCACTGTTTGAGCTGACTGAGCTGAACAAAAAACAACAAAGCATGGTCCCATATGTACTTTCTTTGAAAGAAAAAAAAGCAGCAGGCAGTATAGGTTCTGCTAGTTGACAGCAATCAACAGAGCTGATAGGTGATGTAAATCAAGGAGAGGAGACAGAGCCATAATAGTTCAAGGCAAGACACACCAGGCAAGGCATATCTTCTATCTGTGTTGATATACATATTCTGTGTACATTATACATTTTCTCTTCTGTTACATATGTTGTATATTTGTTGTTTCTTTGGCTGCTGTTTACGACCGAATTTCCCCTGGTGGGACTATTAAAGGATTATTCTATTCTATTCTATTCTATGAAAAAGTAAATCCAACTTTGCTATAACTTCACACATAAAAAGCTATATTTTACTAAATCACCATGTACTATGTAAAACATTTTTTATTGGTCTGATGTAATATTCTAATCTCAAATATCCTGTTTTCATTAGCTGTAAGTGAAAAAAAAATCACAATTAACATGTAAATGCTTGAAAACATCAGTCTTTAATCTATTTGATGTGATTCACTTTGTGAATTGAGTCATTCATTTTTCAATAATGGTCTTATTTATTGAAAATGACAATAAAATAGCAACAGAAAAAACCCCAAAGAAACGTAAATATGAAGCAGTTGCTTTGCTTTACAGACTTTAGAGAGCATGTAAGAACAAGTGGCTGCTTGACTCCAAGAAGGCGAGTTTAGGCATAGTCACAATCATAGAAAGAACATGGGCAATTTTTAAGTTATGAAGTATCAAGAATTAAATACATGGAAACAATTATTTTTCCCCCATATGTATATATATTTGTTACACAGTTACATTTGTAAGTATTTGTACCACTGAATGCACCATGTTTGCCTAATAAAATTTTAGCTATGAAACAATTTGAGGTTATGCTTAGTCACTACTTTTGCCAATAAATGAAAAAAACAAAAGAACATTTAAGGATATTGTGTGCTTTAGAAGGATATGGAAAGCCATGGTCTGAAAACTGAGCAGTTGGCACGCAGAGCCCTCTGGTATGCATTCCTTACCAGTTTAAACATGTGTGCTCTTGGTATCAAGAAAACCAAAATCTAATGTAAGATTGTGCCAAAAAATGATATAACATTAACAGTTATGAAAGTGAAGTGTTGCAAAACCTTCCAGATGCAGCAGTCGGCCTCACAACAGTATTTATTGTCATAATAAGAGCTGGTTGCTTTTAAAAAATAATGTGGAAATAACCTTCCACGTCACAGAATGTTATAATGGTCCTCCTGACATTAGCCTCAATTTTTAATAATAGTCTATGGAAACAAGTTATAAGTTCAGGAACATGTATTCTTGATAGTCGCACTCTCTTGCTTGTTGTTTAAGCATTAGCACATGACTCTGTTGTTCGGAAAAACTGAATTTGGGAGGTGCCGTGCAACTTTCAGTGTCGCAGTGAAATAGAAGACCCGGGGAGCTGAGAGTTGTTCCTCCACAACAAAAGTAATCAGTTGAGATTGTTCAGGTTTCTGATCAGGACCCATTTAGATTCATCCCCTTTCTGGGCAAATCCCACTAGGAGAAAACCTGGGGTAGATTCAGGAGGACTCACTTGAGTGGCTCTACTGTATATCCGTTCTGGCCTGGAAACACGATGAGATCTGCAAGAAATAACTGGAGAATTTTGCTAGGATGTGTGGGCTGGAACTGTTGACTCCAGTGACCCATCCAGGATGGTAAGATGGATGGATATCCTAGACCAGGGGCGATTCTAGGATTAGATATTTAGGGTTGCTGAGCACCCAGTGAGCTGCCCAGCCAGGCAAGACACATTTCACTGTTTCGTACATTTTAACACACACACACAACAGGAGATATAATGTCAATGGGCATCCAGTTGCTTAGTCAGTAGCACCTTGGATTTGATATCAGGACATGCATCTAACATAAGACTTAGAAAGTCACTGCTCATAAAAATATCACAAACTGACTGATTCAATCAGAAATTATCTTAAAATAACTAGATAAGCAGAACTAGGAGAGCTTTACCATCTGCCAAGCATCTCAGTACAGTTCAGATTCCTCCATAATACCTGATCATCTCCAAAATGTAAATCACTTGTTCCTTGGCCCATTAATGAGATTTCCTGAATATTGCATCCAACTCCGTCAACAACTTTGAATTATTTAGTTAACAGAAAGTGTTATTTTGATTTATTAATTTTATAATGTTACTCCATAGGTTACTGTCTGTCACTTGCCTTTTATTATTATTATTCATTTTATGTGTGTGTTGCCTTAACATGTAAATTTCCACACTGTGGGATCAATGGTCTGTCCATTCATTCATTCATTCATTCATTTATTCATTCAGACAAACACAAAATGATAAACATCTGTAAAATAATATCCTCTTTGGCAGCTTTATTTTAGGGATAGGAACTATCTGAAACATATGAAGATATTCAAAAACTTTATGAAATATTAAGAAATTAGTTTATCCCATCTTCTACTGCAGTTTGGTGGACTTCCCTTTTTTGGGAGTGCTACAGCGCCCCCAAAAATGGCTTAAGATTGCCCCTGTCCTAGATTCTACTCTAGTCAGTGAAAACCAAATAGAAAGAAGCAGTTTATTATGGCATGGCCATATTTAGCTTTACAAAGTAAAAGCAAAAGAAGTGGCCTGTTGGGGGCAGCAAAGATAAGACTATTCAGTGTGGTTGATATCTGCTGAGGCAAGTGGAGGAGACAACACATTCTGAACTGACTTTTGTAAGGAAGGAGGAAAATCTGATAGCTTAAAAACCTCTCTCAAGTGTTATCTCAAGAAATCACAAGGTAAACAGAAGACAATGTGTGGTGAGAGATAGATACACAATACTGCAAGAAAACACATCTCGGCCATTTACATTTATTTTATTTTTACTGTATTTTTGTATTTATATATAACGAGTTGGGTGTTATACATTTTGGAGGATGGGATTTCCATATCTGAAGATATATCATAAAAACAGATGTTTGTAAGTAACAAAAACTACTTCAAGACACTAGCTTTTAACAGTTTTTATGTTCTGAAGCTATGGGAGATGAAGATACGAAACTGATTTTAATTTTAAAGATAAATCGGAAACAGAACCTTAAATGTTTGTACATAAATGAAAGGAAGCATAAATCACTAAATGATTCTCTTTACAGCTCTAAAAACAGCTACCGATTGTTTTGTCTCAGATGCCACATAGACATTTCTGGTTTTGTGTAGTTATCCAGATGCACTTGTGAATACTTTGTGAAACAATGTGTTTTACTATCTCAGTGGTAAATACCAACAGCCAAATAAGCCGTTTTCAATCTTTTCTAGAATTTCATTGATTTGGGTGTCGATTTATATTTCTACTGAAGCATGCATTTATTAATTTTTATTGTGGATGTTAACATAAATAATTTGTGTTGTATTAGTAAACTACATTGTGGAAACAACTTTCCTCCCAATCACAACGATGGACAGAGTAGTTGTGCTGCAATGTCAAACTCCACAACATGCATTAGTGTGTGCACTTGTTTAAACATCAGAACCATTATTTTCCCCTGCAAGCTTTTGTAAGCTAAACATGATTGTCTGATTCATATTCCACATTAGTGAGCTCACACCTCTTTAAGATATGGTGCAAAGTCAGATAGGATCAATGCATTTCAATAAGATAAAAGGATAAACTACACCAATTCAGAGGGGCTGTAATAAAGAGATTCAGAAGAGTCAGTCATTGTGAGGAACTCAACCCAGTTCTGATAGAAGCCACGTGAATTCTCTCCAGTGTCGATGACGAGTCCCCACAGGCGGCTCTGGCCCTTCTTGTTCCTCAGAGCCAGCTGAGCCTCCCGCCCCGTCACGTTGAAGCTGATGTTTAGAACCTGTGCCACCAGAAGGTAGAGCAGTCCAACTGTGATAATGCTGCTGTACCAACAGCAGGTGAAGCAAAGGGCCGTGCTGTAAACACACACGGAGCAAACATATCATCACTACAACATGTAACGCTTTAAAGCAGGGTTTTAGATTTAGATAAATGGGTAACTTTAAGAATAACTGAAAAATGACATGTGAACTAGACTTCTGCTTCAAATGTGTTCAAGCTTTTCTTTATTCAATTCAATTCTGTCTATTTATAAAGTCTCGATTCGCAACAGACGTCATCTAAAGGCACTTTACAAGACAAGTCATACATACAGTACATTCCAATCAGTTTTCTATTTATGATAAAATAATCTTTCAAGTTTGTCAGCGGTTCCCTGTATTTGAAGGGGCTGCAGCACCTGGGCTGGCTGTAGACGCCGGGGCAGTAGAAGAGCGCCGTCATTAGGTATTGTCGAGGACAGAGGCTGCGGAGAACCAAACTTATCCCGTACACTGAGGTCAGCAAAAACACACAGAGGGTCCGCAGGAAGCTGCGGTGATTTGCTTGTCCCACGCAGCTGTTTATCCTGCAGCGTCTCAACATGCAATACAGACAGACAGGTCAGAGTATGGAGACAAAATGCACACAAAAGGTAATTCCACATTTAGTTATTTTACAAACAAAACCTTCGATGTGATTTAATCAATCAATCAATCAAACAAACTTTATTTATAAAGCACTTTTCCAACTACAAAAGCTTCTCAAAGTGCTTTAGAGGTTAAAATGACCCCGCAAACCCCACCCCTCCCAAACCCCAAATAAAATCATCATCACAACTAAGGAAAATTAAAATAAGAAGTTAAAATATTAAAATAAACAGTAGAAAATTAGATTAAGTATTACAATACTGATAAAATGTTGAGACTGATATCATCCCAAATTAGAAAATATAAGAGAATGCTAAGATATGATCAGAGATGATCAGATAAAAGTGTAAAGCAGACAAATAATAAATAATAGCCAGTTAAAAACTAAACTAAAAATTCAATCAAATAAAACATACAGAGCGATTAAACAGATATTAATAAATGATAATCAGTTAAAAGCTCGGCTAAAAAGGTAAGTCTTGAGCCTGCTCTTGAAAACATGAACGTTTTTAAGAGCAGAGCATTTATTGAATCAAATCCGTGCCAAATTGTGAAGGTAAGTTATACACAGCTTTCAAAATGTTTTGCTAAAGATGTGTGGCATGCATTTATATTCAGCCCCCTTTATTCTAATACCACTAAAGAAAAAATGGGTCAGGCAATTGCCTTTAAAAGTCTCTTAAATTTTGTGTAATTTTATCTCAGTATAAATAGACGTTTTCTGTGAAGATGTCTGAGGTTTGCCCAAGGTAAGTCTCAGGTAGCAGAATCTGGTAAGAAGACAATTTGTCTTGCAATCTGAAAATCAGGTAGATTAAGGAAGAGAAAGTCATAATTGGAAGAAAGTCCCATGGCATCTTGTTTTTAGTTTGCTTTTATCCCTGCATGGGACACAGAAATCATGTGGACGAAGGTGATCTACTCAGATAAGTCCTGTTTGGCCTACATCAGAAATGCAACATTGAGGCAGAAAACTACTCTAACTTTTGACAATACTTAGAGTCACCCTCCCTACAATGAAACGGTGTTGCGTGAATACTTCTCTACTACGAAGTCGAGGAAGCTGGACAGGGTTGATTGGTCGGTGGATGGAACTAAATAAAACATAATCCTGTAAGAAAAGGCTTATGGTTATGAGGGGGAACAGATATCTTTTGTTTTTGAGACCAGAAAACCAGGTATAATGCTCTTTATACTATTAATTTGGCTCATCACATGAAATCCCTATCAGCAATAAGGATGTTTATGGTTCTATCATGGCAAATACAGCTTTAAAAACATGAGTAAAGTTAACCTCCATCCAATTTTAGTCAAACTTGAATCATTTTTCAACAGGACTGCAAGAACATTTAGAGTTACAAATTACCGCTAGGCTTCTGAATGATTGTAAATCTGAATTGAAAATGAAACAGGGTTTTTTCCAATTTATTTTTCATAATTTTAAAACCCAAAATACAGTTCCAGATGATGCTTTTTGATAATGGAAAATGACAAGTGAGCAGGCAGTTTTGCAGCTTGTTGTTGAGACTAAAAGAATTCCTTGGCATTAATAGATCCGTCATCTTGTTAGGAAAGATCAGCAGAAAATGTGACGTATAAACTCATTAAAAGGAGACCCACCAGACGCAGTGGTGATCCAGACGCTGAACACATGATCCACATGTTCTGCAGTGTCCAGCACGCGGGGGTCGCATTATTTTGCACACGGGACACATGCTCCATTTTTCTGTTGGGGGCTGTTTTCTTGTCTTTTCTGAAGATACTGTCTGAATTGATCCATCAGGTGGCTTTGAGTCATCTTCTGCACCTATCCTTTGATGATTTGCTTTATGGGGAGAGGCAAGGACAAATCCTGGACCCCTCTTAGTGTGAATTAGTGAAACTATAGTGAGAATCATCCCAGTGGTCACGACACAAGCCTGCAGTGGGCCGACATCCCCACGGGGTAAAATCTCCATGATGAAGAGATAATACATGTAGGCCAGAGAGTACAGAGCGAGCGTGAGGAAAAAGAGGGTGCGTCTCTTTCTTTTGTGGGTAGTGTAGTAGTAAGACAGCACCAGACCTGGCATAGCCGTCAGAATGATGACGCCCAGCAGGTAGTGAAGAGATGCAACTCTCAGCAGGAGAGGCAGCAGAAGCAGGGCCGGGATCATGGAGATCTCCAGGTTGTCGATCATAGTCCCAAGCACAGGAGACTGAAGCCTGCAAGAAGGTGGTTTCTCCTTCAGCCACCTATGGAGAGCAGAAGAAATTAATCATAAACAACAAAAATACACTATAATACATTTTTTTGTAAGAACTCATTTAGTTTGATTTTAGTACACCTGTGCTACATGTTCTCAGGCATAAATCATGATTTGTTTTCCTACTACTTTGTTCTAAAAAAAGAAAAAGAAAGTTCTATTGAAACTTATAGCACAAATGCAAATTTTTACAATAATAATCAATAGCTGATCAAATGTTGATCAGCTATTGATTATTTTAGTCTTCTGTGTAGTCACCTTAGATCCACGATGCATCAGACATATTGAAAAAGATTCTGCATCCAGCGACAATCCAATATCTCCCCTGTTTAGGTCAAACTCTATCCTTCTAGATTTCAACAGAACGGTGTCAAACTGTTTCTTTCAACAGTGAAGTTTATAACGCAGTTGTAATACTCATTTGATAATCATTACGCCTTATCTGAATGTATTCTGCTCTGTCCTATTTAAAAATAAAAATAAAAATAGGCCATCTGTGTCATTTATACCCCGGGCAAACATACTCAGGGGTAACTGATCAAATCAGTTAATCAAATTTTATTTATAAAAACACTTCTCGACAACTGTAGGTTGCTCAAAGCGTCTAGAGGACAAAAGAAAAAAAGAATAAAAAAAGTTAGAGATACACAAAAGAAATCAAGTCCACTAAAAGTAGCAAAACAAATTTCAAGTAACATTACTCTCAATTCTGAAAAGCTAATTTAATAAATAATAATAATAATAATAGTAATAATAATAATAATAATACTGTGATGGACTGGCGACCTGTCCAGGGTGTACCCCGCCTCTCGCCTGTTGACAGCTGGAGATAGGCACCAGCCCCCCGCGACCCCTGGAGGACTAAGCGGTTCAGAAAATGGATGGATGGATGGATAATAATAATAATAATAATAATAATAATAATAATAATAATAATAATAATAATAATAATAATAATAATAAGTAGACTAATGCTTGAATCTGGCCTTAAACATGGACAGATTTAGGATGGAGCGTAATTCAAAAGTCAGAGAATTCCAGAGATTCGGCCCAACCACAGTGAAAGCGCGATCGCCCCATTGTTTATATCAGGACTGTGGGACCACCAGCAGGTGTTGGTCAGCAGAAAATAAAGATCTGCAGGGCAGATATGGTGTAAGCATGTTGCACAGATATAATGGTTCCAGGCCACGGACGAAACAGAAAACTAACAGCAGTACTTTAAACGGATTCTGACGTGAACGGGGAGCCAGTGTAGAGATTGCAGAACAGGAGTGATGTGGTCATATTTACAGGTTCTGGTGAGGAACCCGGCCAACGCAAATGGACAATTGGAAGACAGCTCAGTAAAGCTTGGTTTAAACCAATATAAAGGGCATTGCTGTATGACCTGCTTTTCCCAAGTCAGTAGGACTGAGATGGTTCGTCAGAGGTGTAAGCTCCTGAGCTGCATTTCTTTAACCAGAGATACTGAAAAGGATTAAATCAGTGTTTGATTCATTCAGGGACACAGCTACTGTTTATAGTCATGGAGATAAATTTGGATGGAATCAAGGTCTGAAAGGTTCTGGGTAACCTGCAGATGGATTTGTAAATCATCTGCAGAGAGATGGAATGACACGTCATGATAGGATATCACAGAACCTAAAGGAAGCAAACACAAAGGAAATATAATAGGGCCCAGAATGGAACCCTGTGGTACACCAGAAGACAGGCGAACTGAAGAGGATGACAAATCATTAATCATTGTGCAAAATGTTCTGTCACATAAACACGACTTGAACCACTGCAGGGCCTTGAAGGCCAACATAGTGGGCTAAGGGTATCAGGAGGATAGAATGATCCACTGTATCAAAAGCTGCGGGGAGGTCCAACATTATAAGTAACGCAGGTCTTTTGGCATCCAAAGAGAGTAAAATATCATTCTGTACTTTTAGCAATACAGATTCTGTACTGTGGCTTGCTCTAAAACCAGATTGAAACTGTTTAAATGTGTGGTTCTGATCCAAAAATGACCGTAGCTGACTAAAAACGAGTTTTTCCAGTACTTTAGAGAGAAAGGACAGATGAGACACTGGTCCAAATTTTGAGACATTTGCAGGCTTCTTGGGTAGAGTGCTGACCACAGCCCTCTAAAAACAGTTGGGACAGATCCTAACCTTAGGCAAGTATTGAAAAATGAGAGACGACATGACCCTACTGTGTCAAAAATGTCTTTAAGCAGCCTAGTTGGAATAATGTCCGAAGAGTAGTTAGGCAGTTTCAGCTTCTGAACGACTTCTGAAACACTAGAAACCCTTCAACACAATGCTGCAAATGAAAAAAAAGTATTTGGTTACATATATTTTGTAGGAGGAGTTCAGGGTGTCATTACAAATGGCACAGGTGATTTTTTTTAAAATACAAAATAATTTCTCAAGTACAGTTTTTCTACACAATGAATAAATGTACTTGTTTTCACATGTGTAAAATTATTCAACTGTAAAAAACAATGCATTATTTTACCTTTTTTTGGTCTTTAAATAATAAATACCAAAAAATATGAAGGCCGCCATATCCGTCTCCTGTTCTGCTTATTTGTGCCTGCGTAGAGCTGTGATAAACTGGCAACCAACCCAGGATCTATATACACTCTTGCCCGCTGACTGCTGCACAAAGTCAACCGGGGGCCCCTATAATCTGAAGAGGATTAAGGAGGTGCAAAAAAAGCAGTGGAGCTCTATTTGTCAGAGGAGGACTGTTTTTTTTTTGTCTGGATTTGGGTGTACAGCAAGCTATATATTATCAAAGACTTTCTCTGGTTTTGGCCTTACAACGATTCTGTACTGTAATAGCAGTTTCATCACAGCTCTCATACCTATTGAAAGCTTCATCCAGGTCTTCACAGTCACAGCAACACCTGTACTGGTAGAGATCACATTCACAGCAGCACATGGGATCGTCTGGCTCTGGAGGCTTCAGCTTCTCCCATTTCATAGTTACCTGCTAAAGATACCGCTGATGTTAAGGGCTGCCATTTCAAAAGAAAACATTTTCAATAAAAGAAAAACCAATGGAAAATGTATGTCAGCTAAATAATAAAAAAACATGAAACTTGGTTTACAATGTTTCTAACAAATCCTAATCTGAAAAGTGTGGCATGTAGCTGTCTTAAGCTACATGCCAGGGCATCCTGTTATTAAAACCTTTTACACAGAACAGACAGGACAATCCTACACAGCCAGCCAAATCTACTACTGAGTAGTTTAGATCAAAGCGCATTCATTCCTGGCCTAGTCAAAGTCCAGATCCACGTCAAACTGAGAATCAGTGACAAGACTTCAACATTTGCTTTTCACGCATGTTTTCTATTTAATCAGACTGATCTTGAGGAGAAATGAAAGGGTGAAACATCTCTGGATATGCAAAGCCACACCTCAAAAGAGTTGCTGCTGTAACTGCAGCTAAAGATGATTTCACAAAGTGTTAGAGTAATTCAGTGTACTGAACCATGCATACCACACATATTTCTTTTGTAAAATAAAAAAATAAAACCCTTTTCCTTTTTATTTCAATCAGGCACTACATTAGTTGTAAAGTTCCAAAAAATCTAATATTTATACATACAACATGAATAACTTTACTTCACGCTGCTGCTACCTAACCTGAGCATGGCAGACCTGACCACCGACTCTGTACGTCTATACAACACACAGGGCAAAAATATATATAGTAAATAGCTGCTGATCTATGATAAACAGCATCCACAGATAGCAAAAGGAAGTGGTCGGATTGAATATATTTAAATTTATTTCAACCAGTTATCAGAAGATGAATCCTTCTTTGTTAGAAAAAGTGAAAAAAAGAAAACTTACTTTACTTCCCAAGACATTTTTATCTAATTTGTTAAAACAAGGCCACTGTGTCTGCAGGGACAAATTATGTGGGCCAACAAACCAGAGACCCTAAATATCCTGAAATGTATTAATTTCACCTGGTTTCTTTTTTTAAGTGAGTTTACAGTCTCAGACCCTGACCCAGAAGTACAGAAGAATGCATTAACAACAAAAGGATAAAATAGAACAATAAATGATTCTGAAAATTATTTTTTAAATCTAACTGTATCTAATGAAGATTGACACAGGGAAATTATATTTTAAGGGTGTTTAAATGGCAAGAAAAACATTCACAAAACAAATCAAGACTTTCTGTTGACTTACCTTGTGTTTTTGAGGATAGTAGACAGCCTTGCAAAGTTAGATTCACTTATTTCAAGTGAAAATTGAGCAGCCCTATAAAAATGAATAATGGAGAGAAAAAAAATGAGCAAGAAATTATCAATTGTCTCCAAGCTCCTTCTGTGAGTGATTGAAGGAAAGGACGAACAGAGCAGCCAAGTTTCTAATCAGTCATTTGAGTGAAAAAGACAGAAAGAAGGAAACTGGCATGTTTTAGCCGAGGGGGGAGCAGTAGCTGCATCAGCGTGTCAGTGGATGGAGATGGTTTTTCTTTGCTTGGATTCCCATGGAGGAAGTGTCCCAACAGAAAGCAGCTTTGATTTCTTCTGACAAGTGGTTTCGATATTACGTTGCATCTTCCAGCTCACATAACAGTGAATAGTTTACAAGTCGTCCCCTGGCACACATCATCATTCCCTGTCAGTTGTCGTTTCGGATTTTAATACCAGCATGCTTGGTAAATATAGGAGTCACCTTAACGGATTTTGGCCGACCAGAGAGTCGCAGCCAAGTCGTGCCTCTGTAGCACAGCTGAAGAGGGGAATGGTCAGTGCTGAAGTGTTCAAACGCTGGAACAGCAGCCCTGATTATCCACACTGGGCTGGATGAGGTGTGCAGCATGAGAAACATGACAGGCACTCATAAGATGAGAGAGTGAGCGTTGATCCACCAACAGCCCCACCCTCAGGGATCACATTTCCTCCCTCAAGATGTTTGACCTTGCAGTTCCCACAAAGAAAACTATGTGGAAGTGTTTTGTGTGTCCGACCCGTGCTCAGTTGTTTTAGCATTTCGACACGTTAGCGCGCGAATGTTTCATTTGTTGCACATCTTTTCAGTACAAGTGAAAATGTGGGAAGTGACGCCTGAAGGGAAGTTAGCCCCAAGCCTCCCTGCCCTCACCAAAGTGTTTACAAAATGGTTCAACTTCATGCTCATAAACACCTCTGCAGAGATTATTAAGTGCCTTGCAAAAATAATTCATCCCCCACTGAGCTTTCTGGCATTTGGTCACCAAACGACCACAAACTTTGATGGATTCATTTGTTTTTTTTGGGGGTTGGGTGGTGGGGACAGCCCGATTAATGGATACTTGTAAAAAGGAAGTGAAGGCCATGTTCTTAAATATCTTTAACAAATAAAAATCTAATAACGGTTGTGTCTTTAGCCTCTATCAGCTTTTACATATAGAGACAGATGTGTTTATCCATTTGCAAATTTAGCTCTCGCTCAGATTGGATAGAAGTGTTTTACTCCTCGTCACAGGTTTTTAGATTTTTAATTAGGTCTGGAATTTGACTTGGCCATTCCAATACATGAATATGCTTTCATGTGAACAATCCAGCGATAGATCTAGCTGTATTTTAAGGGTTGTGATCCTGCTGGAAGGTGAACTTCTGCCCCCGTCTCAAGTCTTCAGCAGCGTTCATAAGTTGTCTTCCATGACCGCTCTCTATTTGCCTCAGTCCATCTTTTAATCACCTCTGATAAGCTTTCCTAACCCTCCTAAAAAAACATCCCCACAGCAGGTAGCTAACTAAGGGAAACCGGGAAAAAAATGTAAAAAAAAGAAAACTAAAACAGGTAACTCCAATACCAAAATGTCAGCAGCCAAAGAAACGGCAGTGGATTATGGTCAGAAAAACATGAGCATTTCTCCGAAAAAGTTCCATAGTGAAAGTTTTAAGTCCCTTCACCCAGCGTCATACTTCTGATGAATTAAAAATGTTCTTTAACCACGCTTTGAGGCCTTCACCAAAACCCCTAGATTCATACCGAAGTGGTTTTGCACTGAAGTAGACTTATTTTCTAAGCAGCAGGTCACTTGATTTTTGATTTTCTTTATTGATGATAGAGTAAATGGAGCTGAATACAAGTCACTCTTTAACCTTTTATTTCCCTGGGATAAAAAAAAACATGTATATTTTCCTTCCACTTCCACGACAAAGCTCTACTTTGTGTTAGTCTAACATAATAGTTTTAACAATATACACTGAAGTGAGGCTGTAACATAAAATCGAAATAAAGTCAAGTAGTAAAAAACACTTTGGTAAAACAGTGCATGTATCTGCTAGCTTTTCTTCAGCACCAAACAATGAAAAGGTAGAAGTATGGATCGTAAGTGTTTAATGCAGGCTTCAGTGTGTTAACAGGCAGCTGCATAAGAAATGAGAAAGCACTCCAGCGCCTGGAGTACTGAACTTCCTGGAAGCAACTGGAGCAAATAAAAGTTATTATCTAGCCAGTATAAGAGACAATTCTTACTGAATAAAAATATTTGTTTGAAACAGTTGAAATAATTTGGAGGAAAAACATGTGCCACCCAACACCATTTGTTTTAAACTTACCTTCGTTGACATCTAACACACTCTCCATCAATCATTACAAACCAAAGAATCTGAGGCAGAGATGCAGGTGCATTATGACCTATAGGCCGGTGTATTCTGAGCCCTTAATGTCAATACAAATGTGTGTCCAGACAAACTAAATCAATGGAAGGTGAAAAGATGCTGCTTTTGCCCTTATGGGTGTTGCTTCCATTAGTCTTAATGGAGCCCGGAACCTGAGATAAGAGCTCTAAACCAATTAGGAGGATGCTATACTGGGCCAGAGGACTGTAGCAGCAGTATGTACTGAAATCCACCCCGGAATCATGTTTACTATCGGACAGTTCTGTGCAGGAATCTTGATACATATTTTACTGCATCTTTCTTCTTTAAAGAGTTCTCATGATAACTCATAACTCTTGTAGAAATCTTTCCCAGTTTTTAAAGTATCGGAGCATCTTTTAAGCTTTTCTGTATCTTCTCCTGAAACCATTCTGTGATTACAAATTCTTTTTTTTGTTAAAACAGCCGATTCGGATGTTGTCAATCCATTAAATGGCTGTTATTAGCGGTTATCACTCCCATTAAATGTTGTCAGACTGTGCCCTGTCTACCTACTAGTAAGTTATCTACCATTGTAATGACTGATAAGAGCCAACTTTCTGCATGTGTCAAAAATACTTTATCGGAGTTATCTAGCCAATTTTAACCCACCCACAAGTTTTATGTCATAACCTTAAGGTCACAGAAGAGCAAATATACTTTCTTTTAAATGCCTAAACCTAAACCTAATTTGAAGAGGTTTTAAACACCAAACCAAAAAGTACGTTTCAGTAGGTAGAGAGGGCACAGTCTGTCGGCATTTAATGGGCTGATCACATCTGAAACGGGTGCTTAAAATGGCTAAATGTTTTAGATAACTTGTCTATTGCTGTGTCCTGGTATTTTTAAGAGTTCATCATGATATGCACTCTAACAATATTTCCATGTCCTTATGAGAAGACTCAAGCCCCACGGTCACACATATGAGGCACTTTTCTACAAATCCATCCTTTGTTTTACATCCTACCAATCGTGTCACTTTTGTCTAATTTTAAATCAGCAAAGTTAACAATTCCAGGTAATATCCCTGTATAATTATAGATAACTAAAAATGTTCCATTTTGTCATGATAGGACAGAAAAATATTTTTCTGACACTATTCCTAAATAACTGGTTAAGATTCAGTACAGCTGAGCATGTAAATAGTTTTCTTAGTAAATGTATTTGTATTGTCACCGATCCTGTTCATAACATTTATGCACAGGATTTCTAGGCGCAGCCAAGGTGTAGAGGGGGTCCGTTTTGGTGACCTCAGGATCGGGTCACTGCTTTTCGCAGATGATGTCCTGTTGGCTTCATCTGAACTTGATCTACAGCTTTCGCTGGAGCGGTTCGCAGCCGAGTGTGAAGCGGTGGGGATGAGGATCAGCACCTCCAAATCCGAGACCATGGATTTGAGCCGGAAAAGGGTAGGGTGCATTCTTCAGGTCGGGGATGGGGTCCTTCCTCAAGTGGAGGAGTTCAAGAATCTGGGGGTCTTGTTCACGAATAAGGGAAAAATGGAGCGGGAGATCGAAAGGCGGATTGGTAAGGCGTCTGCAGTTATGCGGGCGCTGTACCGGTCTGTCGTGGTAAAGAGAGCTGAGCCAAAATGCAAAGCTCTCGATTTACCGGTCGATCTACATTCCTACCCTCATCTATGGTCACGAACTTTGGGTGGTGACCGAAAGAACAAGATCACGGATACAAGCGTCTGAAATGAGTTTCCTCCGCAGAGTGGCTGGGCTCTCCCTGAGAGATAGGGTTAGGAGCTCGGTCATCCGGAGGGGACTCAGAGTAGAGTCGCTGCTCCTCCACATCGAGAGGAGCCAGTTGAGGTGGCTCGGGCATCTGGTCAGGATCCCTCCTGGACTCCTCCCTGGTGAGGTGTTCCGGGCACGTCCCACAGGGAGGAGGCCCAGGGGAAGACCCAGGACTTGCTGGAGGGACTATGCCTGCCGGCTGGCCTGGGAAAGCCTTGGGATTCCTCCCGAGGAGCTGGCCCAAGTGGCCGGGAAGAGGGAAGTCTGGGTCTCTCTGCTTAGGCTACTGCCCCCACGACCCAACCTCGGATACCCGGAAGAAGATGGATGGATGGATGTATTTGTATTATTTACATTGCAAGAAATTTCAAAATTTAAACCAGACATCAGTAATAATTCAAGCTATCCACACAAAGAAATAAAAAAGTGTCTCTGTGAGCCTTGGTTAAAAAAAAGGAAGACAGGTAAACAGTGAACACACCTTCTGAAATTCATTTAAAAGTCATTTCTTGTAATGACAACTTTACGGCTTCTCCTTTCCTGGAGAAAAGCAGTTACACGCATTGCTTAGGTGTAATTTTGAGACATTCTTTTACACGAAATGTCTTCAGATTCTGTCGGTTCTGGAGGTAATTTCTATCTCAGTCGGATCTTCAGTTCCTTCTATAGAGCTCTAATTGGAAGTCAGGTGACTAACTGCGCGATTCTAGCTTTTTTTTAAAACTTCTTCTCAAAACTTTAAGGGCTTTGTTTCGAATTACTGCCTTGTTCTCATTGATGTCTTCATCATTACTTCAGTGAGATAAAGTCTAGCAGTAGCATATCCAAGATAACCCACATCATGACCTCACCTGAAACTTCTCATTTGTCAGTCCTGTTTTTTGGGTGATATGCAGAACCATTCTTCCCCCAAACATGGTGTGTGCAATGATATCCAAAAAGCTCAGTTTCTGCCTCATCTGAACAGACATGTCTCCCACAGTGTTTCACTGGCTTGCCCACATATACTGCTTCAATTTAATAGTTTTTTCTTTTCAACAGTGGAGTCTTGTGCAGTTAGAGGGAAAGAGGGCGTCGCAGTCCAGTTTGCCAGACGGCGCATACTAGAAGTTTCTCTATTCAAAACAGAGATTCCTTGCTAATAGAACATGCGCAGAACACAAATCAATGCTCCTTTTGATGAGGATATGCCGATAAGCGTTTACATGACCAGATATTCGGGTTAGAAAAAGGGCACACAAGGGGTAATAGTGAGGTTTTTTCCAGTGTTTACATGGCAGTGCGTGAACAGGTTATTGCTAATATCTTGGTTTTGAATGGCTGTATGTATGGAAACCTATACCTGCTATTTATACATCTTTCTGAAGCCCTCTGAGTGCTCATTTACCTTTAGAAAACTTCTCTGACAAAATTTCTATAAGGAACTTGAGAAATGATGTGGTAACCATTGCCAGTTAATAGATCTTTTTTTTTTTAAACCGTCTCTTGTTTTACCAGTGATACTACTATGTGCAATACAATTTTATAGGACATCAGTTAAAAGGAAATCTGCAAATATTAATTTGGACATAGCAGAAGCAATGCTTTTGAAATGGTGATCGATAATACTTGGTTTAATAGCTTTTAATGCCTTTTCCACACAGTTTCCTTTATGTGCTCCATACTTCTTCCGAATGTCATTCTACTTTGCCTCGCTTTAATTGTATGTGCAGATTACTTTGCTTGTTACGAATATCTGGTATGAATTTCATGTCAACAGAAATATTAGCAACATAAACTTTGCCATGTTCAATACTTATTTTACATGCTGTAAGCTGCATTCATTTATTCTTGAGCAGACTTGGTGTCCCCATTATTTCCCTCTGTGTGACAGTTCTCTAACAGTGAGATCTAGAAATCTGGTTCCTCCTTTCTAATCAGCGTATGTTCACAAGGTGGCAAGATAAACGTGGGTCCTCACACAGCCTGTCTAAGGGAAATGGGCCACTTACAACAGTTTTATACCCCAGAGAAATGTGATAAAACCTCCCCTCAAAGACAAACTTTTATATATATTTTTTTTCTATTTATTTAAAGTACCACTGATATGATAGACATACATTTGTTTTAACACAAACTAGGAGATTAATTCATTATACATTTTTATACATTAAATCAAGTATAGAGTCCACATCACAATCACACTCAAGAGGTAGGAGATAAAAAAAAAAGTAGTTAACTCCATTGACTACACTCTGAATACGCTGTCCCTTTATCCGTTTGCATGGTTTGAATGAATTTTTTAAACATATGCACCTCTACCGATCAGAAGAGAAGACATCTTCATGTCAACTGAGTTCAAGTGCAATACCTGATTGAAGCCCACGGGTTTCAACCACGTCATTATTGAGAGGACTGCGAAATGGGCTGAAACAAGGTGTAAAAGTCTCTACAGAACACAGCAAATGTGTTGCTGATGAATATGGACTCCAGCAACACGTTTTTAATCATATAAAATCAAAGCAGACCAAAATCAGATGAAAACTTGTGATAGTCCTGGAATGTTGTAGGGGATATAAACACAGAAAAAACAGGTCAGAGGATTGAGTGGAAAAAAACCAACATGGGCCAACAACTCTGGACTATATGGTTTAGCTACTTTGGTAAAGAGACAAGTGGCTGAAAAACTCATTCCTCAAGTGTCCGGAAGGCATTCTGCATGTCCTCCAGTAGCTGCGCGTATTCTGCTTTAATCTTAGCTTCTCCCTCTTTAACAGGGTCCTGAGGAAGATAAACGACAACAAACTAAATGATTTATCCTGACCGAACATCTAAAATAGACAAAAAAACAACAAACACGACCCATTAATGTACCTTGAACTTCATGGAGCTGACCCTGTAAAGGATTTCTCCCATGTGCTCCCGGATCATGGCCCAGGTGATCTTGTTGTCACTCTGAGCGGTGGACTCCACTGCGTGCCGGGCCATGTCGTAGAACGCAATCATGTTTGAGAGAATGCCAACAGTTTTGTAAAAGGGGCAGAACCTGCGTGCAGCGGGTGAAGGAATATGAGAACCTTGTAGGTTATGAAATAATCACAGTAAATAAACAGTCACAGACTTGTCCCTGTCGTCTTCACATAAATCCTCAGAGTTTCTACAAAAAGATGAACTTCTAGGATTTGCACAATATGGATTATAACTAGGGATGTCCCGATCAGTATTTTAGGCCTCCGATCCTGATCCGACCTTTTAACCTTATATCCGATCCGATTTCGAGTACCATTCCGATATTTTGTCTGTAGTGTGGAAATCCATAAAACTGAAATATATTTTTATCAAATAACTATTTATAAGACTTATTTCATCGATAAGCATTAACTTTATTGTTGTAAATACCATGAAAACAAAATCTTACGGAGAATTAAAGATCAGCTTTAGTTTAATATTTCAGACAAAAGTAAAAAAAACTTACTTGGTACAGTATTATAAAGAAAACCATTTCTTGCAAACTGTATGCAGGTGTGCACAGTGCTGCCCTCAACTGTCATGGGATCGCATTCACTCTATATTTTTGAGTAAATAGGTGTTAGAAAGCCCCTATTGTTCTAAATTTGTAAGTTGCAGTATTACTGGTGTTTTCACTACAAGCTGAAACGTCCTATGCACCCTATTGTTGAGTGTAAATGCCAGTAGTTGAGTTTCTATACCTTTATAATATAGTTTAAAGTACGGTTAGGCATATTTGTTGAAGTTTAACCACATTAGAACTGTGTTTAATCTGCCAAACTGATTTGTAGTAATTAAGAGTCCTTGTTTGCACCGCTATGGAGGTTGGAATTGTTGCGCAACTATCGCCAAAGCTTACCAGGAGGCACTTTCCTAAAAAAAAATGGCACGACTTGTAAGCTAATGTAGATGATCACCGAATAATATGAAAATATCGGCCCGTTCCGCTCTTGAAATCGGGACATCCCTAATTATAACCGTTCTCAGGTGAATCCACCTACAGATTTTTTATACAATTTAGTACCTTTAGCTTTTACAGCATTATCATTTCTAGACTTATTCTTGAAAATGCCAACGCTTTGCAAATTCCAATTCTTCGAACTATTTATTTAAAAAAAAGGGTCATTGCAAAAGCAGATTTTGAATCGTTTGAAATCAACAACTCAAATGCTCTAACAAAACATCACCTATGCACTTTGCACTTTTTTTTTATAGGATGGACAGATACGTATATAATCATCATAATCGTATGAGGTGTTCAGGTGATAGCAAAGAATAAATGGATGGAGAAGTAGCCAAAAGATGGAAATTCCTTGTTTTTCTTTGCCATTCAATGCACTTTTTGTGTATTACTAGAAGCTAATACAACATAAATATAAGTCCCTCTTTAAAAATATAAAAAGCAAAAGCAATCACATTTGAGGCATAGAAAACTAATACTCTGGCACTCATTGGAAAACAGATTATTTATATCATCCAAGTAGTTTAGTAAAGTACTATAATAAAAAAAAAAAAGTTAAGCTACTTTAGGTATATCCAGGACAATATAAGTACCCCGGATTTAGATAAGACATTAAAAATAAATGAAAGTAGGTGTTCACACCTGTCATAGGGGGTGTAACCATTCTGCTGCAGGAAGTCATCCTTAATGAGTTTTGCTACCTCCAGTGTGATTTTGTCAGTCTCAGCGAGGGAAGCCTGCAAACAAAACAAGAACGGCGTTTGTTACATTTAGTGTCAGCAGCCATCAGCTGACACAATACAGACTGTTGGCCTGAGTAGAAAACTCATATAAGATCAGATCACATTCAAGTTTTAATCAACAAAGTGACCAATCACTTGCATATAAAAATTGCATTAAAGAGATTATGTATTTCTGGCCTCACCACTCAGTGGTAATTACCCTTTTTATAAAGTGCCTGGATTGGGCTACATTTTCTAGATTTTCAGTCCACCTTACCTTGCCTACAAGCTGCACAATTTCAGCCAGGTCCTCTTCCTCCTGCAGGATCTCCCTCGCTTTAGTGCGAAGAGGGACAAACTCTTGAAAGTGTTTGTCATAGTATTCATCCAGAGCTCGTGTGTACTTGCTGTAGCTGATTAGCCAGTTTACTGAAGGGAAGTGCTTTCTCTGAGCCAGCTTCTTGTCCAAGCCCCAGAAGACCTAGGAAGAAACAAATAATGTCTCACACATTTTGAATCAAACAGGATGAAGCACCATAACCAGCTGCTTACCTGAACTATTCCCAATGTGGCTGAAGTGACAGGATCCGAGAAGTCTCCACCAGGGGGTGACACACTAACAGGAATTAGAAGAAGAGTCAGTCTAATGACTGACAGTGCAGATCCAGACTTTTATATCAATTCAATAATATAAAAATATTTGAGGTAAAGATGGACATTATATAAGGATGTTAAATTAACCTTTTTTTAGGAAACTTCTCACAAAAAGAGGTTTTTAATCAATCTAACACGGAGCAAAACCGAATCAGGTTAGGGTCATTAAGTAAAAATGAATAAAAAAAATACTGACGCTCCAACGATGCTGACACTGCCTTCCCTCTCTGGATTTCCCAGGCACTTCACACGTCCAGCTCGCTCGTAGAAGGAAGCCAGTCTGGCACCCAGATAAGCAGGATAACCGCTGTCTACAAGGAGGAGCATTCACAGCTGATCGTGAGGTTGGCTCTATGGTTTAACAACGGCTTTTTGCACATATTTTAATACATTCTCTGGTTTTGGCTTTCTATGTTTGACAAAAACTATACTGTCAAGTCTCTTCACATTTCGAGGATTAAATAACATTTAACCAGTGAACTCACCAGCAGGCATTTCAGCCAGTCTTCCAGAGATTTCCCTCAGAGCCTCGGCCCATCGTGACGTCGAGTCGGCCATCATACTCACATTGTAGCCCATATCTCTGAAGTACTCAGACAGTGTGATCCCTGCAGGAAAATAAAAGACACCTGTAAATCCGACCGGTTTTTGGTCTGCTAACCATAAACCACTTTTTAGACAATGTTTTTTTTTTAAAAGAGTAAAAAAATAAACAAAAAAGCACAAAAGTTGAAACCAGATATTTACATACAATGAATTACTGTCTTACCTTAAACCAGACTGATGTTTTTTTTTTTTAGGTTAATTAAGATTACAAAAACTATTTCTGTTTGCTATTTATATTTTATTGCGATTTATTTTTTTACATTCTTGCTCATTCAGAAATTTACATACATTTCCTTAATATTTAGGATTGCTTTTAAACTGTGTGACTAGACCTGGGTATTGATTAAAATTTCAAGAATCAATTCTGTACCGAAAAGTTGGAATCGATTATCATGATCTTCAACCACTGAGTCCATTAGGTCTTTTGTTCTGGAGGTAGTATGCACATTTTCACCAAAATATCAAAACTACTTGATCAATAAGGTGGGGTGACATTCCCATTCTATTTATACTTGGATATAATTTTGAGCAGTTAGATATGGCACTTTCAGACGTTTAATAATTGGACCTGAGGACAACCCAGACCTGTAACAGTCCATATGTGTAAATGCATACAGCCCCTTTCTAGTCACACTGAGCAATCAAAGCACTTTACACAAAAACTTTCATAAACCCTTAAACAAGTAAAACAGAAATCGTTTAATTGGATCTTATATCAGAGAAAGATAATGGTTATATCATCGTACATCAGTGTACGTTAATATGTTGTTTGAACTGTATTTACATGTAGCAGCTCTTAGGTTCAACATTGTTAATCCACTGTGATGTGGATGGCTGGTACCTGTATAGATGGAAGCCTCTCGGGCAGCCACCGGCATGTTGGATGTGTTTGCAACCAGCGCCGTTCTCTTCATGATGCTCTCAATTTTGCCATCAACTTCCATCGTAAGCTGATGAGCACAAGAACCCGTAACATTGCATCAGTCTATATTCTGTTAATACGACATGAGTATCTGACCTGTCAGGTCATCTTTTATCCACAGCCGTCAACAAGGAACCCCACAGGGTTTCTATCATATTAAATTCTGGACTCTCACTAAGACATCCCAAAACTTTAACTTTCTGCTAGTCATGGTATACTGTGGGTGATGTTGATGTATACTTGGATTCATTGTAATGCTGCAAAAATAATTCCTCTTCACCTTCCAGGTAGAGAAAAAACCCAAAAACAACAACTGCTGTTAGGAAACGTTTAAAGTTTCTTTCACTACGTTGAACGCAGCAGACCTATCTGAAGTAATCCCAGACCTGAATGCTGCTACCACCATCTTTCACTATAGAAACTTATATTACTTCATATACTTTTTGGAATTATGGCCATCAAGTTCACATTTTGTTTAGGCAGACTATATATTTTTTTCTATCACATGGTGTTGGGAGGTTTAGGATAGGTCTGAATGATTTCTTTGGAAGTATTGTCTTCTTTATTGCAAACCCTGCTCCCTTGTTCAGATTTATGGAGTACACAGGGATTATTGTCACAATCAGAAATTGCAGAGATTCCTGAGGCTTTATCAATGTCCCTCTAACCAGTTGTTTTTTCCCATCAATTTTGGAAGAAAATATAATGTCCACATTGCAATGCAATGTCTCTTTCCCCCCCATTTTTATCCAATTATTAATGACTAATCATTGTGCCATGGTATTTAAATAAAGCATTTTCTAGTGGTCTACTGACTGATACCCTTGTATAATGGGATCTGTTTGGTCATTTTTTATACCTCTGGAAACTATTGTACCAGAAAAGGTATTAAAACAGATTTCAGCAAAAAAAAAAAAAAAAAAAAAATCACAACTGTAGCTGGACTTAGAGTGGTTTCACTGTTCCTGATGGCAAATGTGGAGAAAATAACACTGAATGCCAAAAGTAAAACAAAAATGTTAGTTTAAGAGATTGCACACAATTTTTTGTTGCTCCCCCCCCCCCCCAATTTTTTTCCAGTGACAGTTTACTTGTTATTTTGGATCTGTAGAACTGTACAGGAATCCCACTGAAGGTGGAAAAGAGAAATAAATAAATAAATGTCAATGGTAACTATTGGAAATTTAAAACAGCACTTTTTTTGTAAAAAATAAATAAGAAGAAATAAAAGTTCCAGTCACATAAATTGCAGATTAAAAACTAAAGGTTTTTCCCCCAACCTCTGGGAAATCCCGCAGCACTTCAGACATTTCATTGCCTCGTTCTCCACAGCCCACGTAGATGATGACATCGCTGTTGGAGTACTTCGAAAGCGACTGCGAGATCACGGTCTTTCCGCACCCGAAGGCTCCAGGTATAGCGGTGGTGCCACCTTGTACACATCTACAAAGCATAAATACCATGCAACTTTATGAGAAGATGACCCTTTTTTAAACAGTTGACAAAGACTTGCTATAGGACAAAAAAAAAATATACAAAGGAGCACTCACGGAAAAAGTGCATCGAGAACTCTCTGACCGGTCAGCAGCGGATGATTGGCAGGCAACTTCTCTGTTACTGGGCGGATTTGCCGTACTGGCCACACCTGGACCATGGTAAACTTCTCCTTCACTCCTTCAAATTCGAGCTCCAGAACAACATCCTACATGCAAAAAAAAAAGATCAAACTGAAATCAACACATCATTCCAAACAGAAGAGCCTTCAGCTTCATGAGCAGTGCTCACAGAAAGGTCGTAGTTTCCAGGTGGAGCCAGGTAGGTGACAGTGCCTCTGTTTCGAGGTGGAAGCATGAGTTTGTGCTTGATTAAGGAGTTTTCAAACACACTCCCATAAATATCTCCGCCTGTGATGTGACTGCCAACCTGGAGGCAGGAAAAAAGAAAAGAAAAAAGGAAAAGGAATGAGTCAGACTGGATGAGGAATAGTCGCGAAATCCAAAGTCGTACAGGAAATGTTTCTCACCCGAAGGCTCTGGCCAGGAGTAAACTCCCATTTGATGTCTCTGTTAAGAGCACCAATATTTACTCCCCGTGGGATGTAGATACTTTGAGTGAGATCATTAATGTCCTTCAGTGGACGCTGGATACCATCAAAGATGGAGCCCATGATGCCCGGCCCCAGCTCTACAGAGAGGGGCTTCCCCGTTCGGAGGACGGGGTCACCGACTGACACACCAGCTGAAGTATAACATTAAGAGGAAATAAACACAACCACAAGGCCAGTGCATCCCCAGATGCTTTTAGCTTTCATTTCATATGTTTCTTGTTGAAAAGTTGTCACATGACTTATAACATTCAACTATAATGGAAGGTTTTTCACGCCAGTGGGAAGGATACACGTCTCTTCGTACACCTGGATGGTTGCCATGTCACCCTCTAAACGGATGATTTCTCCCACCAGCTCACTGTGACCGACACGAACCAGCTCATACATGGCAGCACCAGCCATCGCAGTGGCTGTCACCACTGCCGAATGCAAAAACGGGAAGGAAAGACAAAAAAAATCAATTTATGAACAAAAAAAAAAAAAAAAAAATTAAGTCCACTTCCTAACATCTACCTGAATGCATTTAAAATGTCTGTTTCAAATAACCCTTGTTAAGTGTCATTAAGAGTCATTATCACTGTGGTGAACAACATGCAGGCTAGGCTCACTAAAAATTGCTTTTAAATTCCTCTATAGGGAGCTGGTTGGTTATGTATCCAAATTAACATTTCCCAATTTCAGTCGTGGAAACAAATATAATGATCTTGAGCTGACAACCCGAAAACAACCGAAATGAAGAAAAATAATAATAATTTGCATCTCATACATTTTGTTTTAAATTTTGAAGCAAACACAGAAATACTGAGCTTATTATACTGGGGGAAATCTAAATCCTATTTTCCTCTTGCCAACTCCAGAATTTGACCTCAAAATATACCCACATTATAAAATATAGAGAGATAAGCGGAAATTATTCACATCTCTTGCAGATTTATGTTTATAATGGCATTTTTTACAAACAGGTTTCTTTTGTTTAGAATGATTATTAACATTTTTGTGTTGAACAGCCAACTGATAGACAACATGTGGAGAGAGCTAAAGATTAGGGTTATAGCAAAGAGGCCATCCAGTTTCTGAGACTTGGAGCTGATCACCCAAGAGAAATTGTCAAGATATCAGTGGAAACACTTATTGCTCAAGTATTCAACAATACACAGCTGTAAAATGAAATATTCTTGAATTTTTCTTGTGAAGTTTATACAGGCGTAGCTCTCTTTAGTACAGCACAATAACAGTGTTTTGAAAGCGTGACAAGAGGAGGAACAAACCCGACCTGGGCCTGAAACTCCATGAACAAATCCAAACTGGCTTTCTCGCTCCTCATCCTGGATTTTAGGAAGCTTTGACGTGTCCATAGTTTAGCAGTTTAACATGTGTCCTGCAAGGAAACCCGGAGAGATTAAGTAGAGGTGAAGTTTATTTGACTACGACACAATCAGACAGACAAAACCTGTGAATCATTTAGAAGATGGTAATGCAGGTTACTGTTGTTAAACAGTGATAGGCTGAGTTACACAGTACCTAATCGCTATCAGATTAACATGATTTATGATTTATAATACTTATAATACAGAATAACAGGAGGATTAAGATGGTACACTTTTGGAGTGTCTGAAAAATGAAGGGACCCGTTAAGCAAGTCACAAGCTAGCTTTTCCCCTTAAAGAACAGATGGCCGTATCATGTTTTGACTTCAGAGGAAACACTGAGAGGAAAGCTGATTTGTGCGTGAACGAGTCAGGTGACAAGCTAGCAGAGTGTACCGATACTCATCATGTTCACTCAAACGCAGACGACAATATATGAGACAACACTTGACGAAAGACTTAAAAATATCTGCGAAACGAATTAACAGTGAAACAAACACCAAATAAGGCCAATATCGGCATGTTACCTTAAACTTGTATGTAGTTCTGAGCAGGTTTGTCCCTACTGTGGCAGGATGAGGAGGAGCTTTCTTGTGCTAATCACCTGCAGAGAACCCAGCTGTCACAGGAAGAAAAATGTCTCCATTTTGGCTCAAGCAGTTTCCTAATTCCTCCGTGGTTGTTGGTGGTAGCTGCGTCTTGAGCCAATATGGCGTCTCCAGCTCACGTGGTCACAGATGCATTACATTACTGACCTCTGCTGGACAAAAGTGGAAACGCACATCATTTACAAAGTAAATGCAAACTCACCGATAACGACAAAAACTACAACTAAACAGAGGTAGTGATGGAAAACACTGGAACATTGAGCATTTAAAAGATCTGAAGTTTATTTGAGGGAGTGAGGAGACGGCTTTTTGTTGATAAGAAGGTGATACAAATAGGTTAACAAGAAATTAAAAAACAAATCTAAAAATCCTGATAAAAGTGTTAATAAATAGGTTATGATGAATGAAAGACTAAGTAAATAAATAGAATTACGAGGAAAAATAAAACTTACAGTCAATTACAACTGCTGGTATAAAATTTAATTAATTAAAATGGAAGAGAACATTTAATTGTTTAAAATCAGTATAAAGCTTAATTTAAACTGCTTCTATTTGTTTTAGACAGCCATTAATGAGGAGCTGTAGAAGACAAAAGTAGTAAAAGAAGTTATGAAGGACAGGATATTCACATTGAAGGTGTATAAAATATGTATTGATATTTAAGCTTTTAATATATATATATATATAAATAAACTTCACAACAAATACACAGGAAGGTAGCCTATTTAAATTTAATGACAAAACTTCCAAAATGCCCAGAACATTTAAAAGGTTTATATATATGGGCCGTATATCTTATACATACAGTCATAGAAAAATAAACACTTATTTCTCTAAAATTTAGATAGATTTAATAACTCATTTATTCCGCACACTTGCTTAGAACATTAAAAGTGGCCTTTGCTTGTAGACATGTTCCAGTTTGCAGTTACCAATGGCATAAAACGAGAACTTGACACTTTAGAACAGGCATGGATGACAGTCAAGCATGTATTATTCATACTGGAGTTTATTTTCCTACGAAGGCTTTTTTTAAAGCTTATTTTGTTAAAAAAAATGGTGGGGTGATTTTAAAATTATACACCTCATGGGAAAGATCTGCTTTTATTTTTCCGTTTTGATTTAGATTACATTATTGGAACAAAGAAAAACAACAACTGAAAAAATACACTCATAGTTTTTCAAGCAGAATTCATACCAGGGTTGCAAAATGAGCATTTATATACCAATGGTTCAGTCCAGGATTACAATCATAAGGAGCAGTAGAAACTTTTTTTATAGCCGCTTGATGAAGCCAAACAAAGTTAAGAACAATTCAGATTCTCTTTTGTTAGATTGTTTTCTCAAAGTACATCTCCATCATGTGCTTCAGCTTTTGTAAAGTCAGTCCGACCAATCATTTTCATCAAGCTCAGAGTCACCCTCAGAGTCACTGTATTCAACTGCAATGCGTCGGGAAAGGATGGTGGCTACGTCGTTTCCCACAGGCTCCCGCTTGTTCTGTTGCTCTTGCTGCTCTTGAACTTTCTTCAGCTGGATGCCTTATAAATGAATAAAACATTAAGTAAGCTTAAAACAGGTAATGTTTTTTCACAAATTTATGTCAGAAAAGCCAAACTCACCCATCCGAATAGCAGACAGCAGGTCGCTCCTTGAGTCTTTAACCAGTTTAGTTGCATTGTGTCCTGGTGTGTGTGAGGGCACAGCTGGAGGAGGCAGAGGTGGAGGAGGGGGACCTGGTGGTGGCGGGGCCATACGTGGCCCCGGAGGAGGTACTGGTGGGAGTGGGTAACCTGGTCCTGTGTGCACTGCTCCATTATGCAGGGGTGCTGGTGGAAAGCCAAATGCAGTCTGGGCTGATGGGATGGGTGGGCCTTGGGGCGGAGGTGGGAGAACGGCACTGTTCAATAATAAGATCAGAAATTAAATTACAAACCCCAGGAATATGAACTTACATTGAAAATGTGCTTGATTTCGGGCAATTGGTAAGAATCTTCACTCATTGTGGGTATGAAATTTCATATTACATTGAGGCTTCAAACAGGTTTTAAATCTATTATTTTAATTCAGGTTTTCCTGATTATAAAACATAACATTGGTTATTTTCATAGGTAAAAATGAGTAGACAGATTATAATTTATTGAATCATATCTCCCCATACTCTTATAGTGCCCCAAAGGTCAAATGTACTGTATACAATTTTTCTGATAAGAGTTGCCATTTGAATTAAATTGATTGATTCTCATTGCATGCATTTTCCTTTAGTTTCAAGGTGCAGCTACTTTGCACTTGTTAAACTGCTTTGATTTTATGTGCTATGTGCCCAAGTTGTAACCATCCAGTTGTTGATCTAAGGTGCTGTTATTCCCTTTTTTGGTCCCCAGGGACCAAAATTTCTAAGGCCTTTCATTAGCTAGTTTTTTCTCTCCACTTTCGCTACATGCTTGCTCAGTATGAGAGATTGCTGTGAAGGTAACGACACAATGCAGACGACATTCTACTCTTGCTACAGTATAGGTTGGTCTAGGAGGAGAGAATGCTGCAAGTCGGGTTGGGGTTTCCTTAGATAGAACACCTTTATAGTGATTAGAATAATGAAATGATGGATTAATTTAATGGATGTACAATTGGATTAAAATTGCTTTGCTTATAAAGTGCCTTGACATGACGTGTTGTGAATTTTAGGCTCTATAGATTGATTGAATTAAAAGATAACACTCACAAAGAATCTATAGGATGAAAAAATCAATCAGTCTGCCAGAATGTGACACGTTGTGGAAATATGGGTAGGAAATAATACAAAATATTTATTTTTACCTACTCTTCTTTGAACAGTCTGTATGTCTAATACAATTTGTAAGCAGATATGCAACACATAATCTAACAATAAGATCATGTCCTGACAGGCACAATACATACTTGCAGTCTGTAGCCAGACGTGCAGAACCATTTAATCTGTCAGCAACATGGGGCTCTGCTGCAGCATAGGTTACTCTCTTGTAGTTGACATCGATGCTGTGATATTCGTGCTCCACTGGTGGGGAGGGATGTGCATTTCCTGAGATGTAATCATGAGACCTGGCATAGTTACAAGCAGCATGAGTAGGTACAGGAGGGATTGGGTAGTCCAAAAGGTCAGGCCTGGATAAACAATGACAGAGAGAGAGATTATGATGGAGATGTTCGTATATCCAGATGGTACTTTTTTTTTTTTTTTTTTTTTACCCCAAATGCTAATCACAAGCTTGATACAGCAGGAATTACAAAGCTGACATGCTGTAGAGGATGTGTATTGAAAAGAACCCAGTTTTACATTGAATTTCCAGATTTTTTTTAAAATAAAAGTGAAAAACACTATTTTGGAATAAACGAGAGAAATTAATTGAGGAAAAACTCACAAATGATCAGGTACATTGTCAACATGAATACTACCACTATGTAAAAAACATTTAGAATGGCAAAAATATATGCATGAAATAAGTACAAAAATGGCCCAGTAATGGAAATGGTCCATTAATTTTCATAAATTTTCTTTAAGGTGATATTCTGAACATGCATATATATAAAATTATTTTGTTTCCCCTCCCAGGATATGATCACAATAAATCTCTGAATAAATCTGTTGAAATCCCTACACAAAAGAAACAAGATTACAAACCCATACTAAATCAGGTGCTATATTAAGAACAGATCTGATTGTGGGGAAGGATTTATTCATGGATTCAGAAACCTTTCTAAAACATCTCATTTCTACAAGTACAAAATATGGGAGAAAAAAATTGACTGACAGAAACCAAAAAATACCTTTTGCACTTAGCTGTAAAAGCAACAGCGTATGTTTGTTGTAACATGCATTTTCTAACAAATAACTTATTTATTTCAGGATAGAAAAAAAAAAGATTTGGCCTGTATGACTTTATATTAAAATAGTCTAGGTGTTAAACTAGCCTCAGTATAGTCATAAGCCAAGAAACATTTCGCACAATGTAAAATGCGCATCCTTAAATTATTGGAATCACATTTTATTTATCATATCAACAGCAACCCATCTTCCATATTCTCCCAAATCTATTGCATTGAAATGAATGGAACACAAATATTCAGAAAAAAAGAAAAATAGCATTTTCAGTTTCAAATTATAACTGTGTATCAGTGTTAGTGCCCTGTCTGTTATTCCAGTTGAAGCTCTTGGAACGACAGCTTCAAAAAAATCTCTATTTTGATCTTTTCTGGAATACAGAAAATTGAACACAACCAAAATCCTAATAAGATCATAAGGGGATGCGACAATATTTAAAAAATCTAAAACTTTTTATCTAAACAAAATGCAACCCTTACCTGCCATCGGGAGAAAGCGAGCCTTCTGATGATGCTCCTCGTCTCAGAGTTTTTGGATGGCGGTGATCTGGACGAAGTTCTTTATCGAAAGCCATCATATTCCACTCTTGTCTGCGGTTTTGGGCCTTTCTTATCTTCTTCACCTCCCGATGGAGGGTGCTGGTCTCCATACATCGCTTCTGTTCCTGAAAAAAGGGGTAATAATGAGACAAAAAGGGGGAATATTTACTCGAAACAAAAAATTCATAACCACCCAAAAAGGCTGTGCTGTTACCCTTTGTCTCCGCCTTTCTTTCCTTTTATCCTCAGTGTCCTGAAGCATCTTCTCCTTCCATAGATCAAAAAAGTATGATGGATCGGTATAGAATGCCATTGCATCAGTGTCGTCCTCTCTGTATTATATAAAATAAAATAAAAAAGTTTGCAGAGACTGAAAATATGAAGTGAACTGCAGTTTTATTTAGGACATGTGCACCACCTGTAAGCAGTGAGAGCTCCAAGAGGAGGAGGCTTGTCACAGCTGTTGTACATTTCTGTAACAGAACTGGGAGTGCTATCTTTGGACAAAACCTCCTGGTCCTGGACCGCAGAACCTCGAAAGGCCTTCCTCATGTTTATCTGCTGAAGAGACACTATGGAGGAGCAAGAGTAGAGATGTAAGTTTGTTAAAAATCATTAATAATAATAAAAAAAGTATTGAAAAAACAAACTGTAGGTTTTTCATTGAACTGACCTTCCTCCACACTGGAGTCCAGTTGGGTGACTTTGACTGCTAAGCGGTCAATACGGTCCTGGAGAGAATTTGCACGAGTGTAAAATGTGTTGGCCTCATTAAAAAGCTCGCCAAACACATTCTCTGCATGTTTACCTGTAACAACATGAATGTAACACACTTTACTAATGAAGACAAAAGATAAAAATATGACTTTACAAAGTCAAACATTACAGGATATGAAGCCAGAAAAAAACGTATAGAGTCAATTGGGATGCAAACTGTGATATGCACCTTGAGGTGTTTTTTTTGTTGTTGTTGCCACTCCAAAAGCTCCAATCCACTTAGTATGAAAGCTATCCTTAGACTGCAAGTGTTTAGGTCTCCACCCACCTACTCTCCATCTTATTTGCCTGTTGGACAGAGCTTTACGGTAAGCTCTAAGCCTGAGTTACTGCATTTAATCCAAACACACGCACACACATACACTTTGATCACGGAAGCCATGGGCCAGATGTCCATGACAGAATTTGCTCCGTCTAAATTTTCTTTCTTAATCCCTTATATTGCAAAGAGGCAAGCTTCATAAAAGAAATATGTCCCTTCCATAAATAACACCCTGAGTTACATCCAAACCAAACACTAGGAGTCATCAGAGGGTCCATTACTTGGCAACAGCAAATTCTGTTTCGCTTCCTAATGGGCTTCAAACAAAAGGTCATGGCGTTACCCCATGTCACCTTGGACATCAAAATCAGAAACATCTCTCCTCAGGGCTGTGTGCTGAGCTCCCAGTTCTTTATTCTGTACACACCCACCATAGCCACCTTGTAATAAGACCATCTCTCCGTTGTTCCAGTAAGCAGGACCCAAATATCTTCTATTCTTTGTGTGTTTGGTGTGATTACATCAAAGGAAGCACAAGTATTGAGCTGCTTATCTTAAATAGTATGGTAGACGAGTAACCTTTGACAGATTTTTACATTATTTGCACTTGAGTTACATGAGGTTCAGCTTTCCATGTCTCAGCGTTTAAATCTGATCGATTCTTGGCCCATGAGGGATCAGCCATAGATTGCAAAATATTTATCATATGTAAAATTATTAAATGCTGCTTGTATCCCTTTAAATAGTTAATTGGAAAAGCCCTCAGATATCACAGACCTCCGCAAGGCAGCTCAGTCCCCCCCAGACTGTCCCCCAACAATTGAATCACTTGTTCCCGTTCCTACTACGGACATTTCAGGAAATTTTAATTAAGATCCAGCTACAACTTTTGAGTTATATTGCTAACAGACAAACAAACAAAACCCCTGAAGAAAATATCACGTCTTTGGGAGCGGTAATGATCGGCCAGTACAGTGGAACGTCTCTCTCTCTCTCTCTCTCTCTCTCTCACACGCACACACACACGCACACGCACACACACACACACACACACACACACTCCCTCTGATTGTTAAGTCATGGCATTTTTTTCTTGCTTCTTTCCTTTCGTGCTGATGCTAATGGCATGGGCTGTACATACGTGGGCATACATTCTGCTAACTGTATTTTGTTCATTGTTAGTTTGCCTAGGCAATATTTCAGGTAGAAGGAAATTATTTTAATTAAGTGATTCGGCCATGTCTTGTAATATTTCCTGAAGCTGTTAAGAGAAGACCTTCGAAGTAGGTGTTTGATTAAAACCATTTGAACAAAGGTAAATCAACAACAAAATATGCATACTGAAAAAAAAACCCAGTTACTGTATAACTTCTGTGATGCCACCAGAGATGTCTGAAGACTTGTTTTAGAGAATCTATCTTGATTTAAAATTTTTTTTACAACAAAGAGTAAAACAAAAAAAGCAAAGACAAACTGACCACGACAAATTGCTATAAAGGTGACTAACCATATCTGAGCCTGGTTCACAGAAGAGTATGGCAATTTGTTTTAAAAGGCACAAGTCTATAACATTATGTCTTTTTAGCTTTTAATGCATATCAGAGCAATTTAGATACAGGAAACTGGTGCAATACTACCTGTGAAATATGTGTGCAATAAACTATCACATATTTAGTTTTCCTGTGATTAATTAAACATTAAACTTTAAAGTCAAACCTGATTAGCAGTTCTACAGAGTGTCTTTCAGAAAAATCACAATCCTGGAAATCCAGTAATTGCAGATAAAGGTGGCGTCTGACTACACATTGATACACAACTAGGACATTACTTAGACAGCTGAGCTGACGGATGATGGCAGATAGCGTGTTGTTGGTCACACATTCCAGCTCGTTCCCAATCCCATCAGGCACTGCACCTTGGCACAGGTGCCTAGGTTCAATGTTTCTCTTGACCAGAGGCATAACCCCTTCTCACATCTGCATGACTCCCTGGTAGGGTTGGAAAGCATGCAAAAATCAGCTAAACAGATAACACAGCTTGCAGAATAGAGTGTGCTTTATATTTAGAGCAGGCAATACAATTTTAGAAGTGTTGAAAAAGGTTTAACTTTTGAGGATATTTGCATATGTCACACAATAATCACCTGTTTTACTTGTATTGAAACTGCACCCAAATAAATTATTCATTTATAAAATAAAAGATTCTCTGAGGTGTACTTTATATTCCTTAGCAAGTAAATTAAGTAAACTGATCTTGGAAGCATGTAAATCAGATAAATAATTTTTGAACATATCTGTGTTTAATGTTCATTACACATATTTTATTGCCAGTAATTTAAAGGTTTAATCAAGTGACTTACACAAATACACGACTTGGCTAGTATTTAAACACTTTTACTCAAAAGAGGTGTTACACAACAAAAATACCTACCGGTGAACTGTTGACAGTCACCTCCTGGAAAAGTATATTCGATGGGTTGGATTGTAAAGATGAGTAGGAGGTGTTTTATCCAAGGTAAAGGTAGTATCTATGGGTCTGCTTTCATCTACATGTGTGTCTATGTGTAAAGTGAGATAGTTGTCCTGCGGAGCACAATTCACTGACAATAAATCCCTACATCCAAATACCAGCATGAGCCAGGAGAGGATTACCCAGCAGATTTACTTGCAGCGTCCAATCACAAACGTCAAGGTTGGTCATGTTATATCCAGCTTCATTTCAGGATGTATTAGCAGTTTTTAGATAGCATAGTAATGCAATCTATGAATTTAAGGGCAAAGATCAACTCAATATTTTTACAGAACAGATTAAACTAAATTGGAGTCTACAAAGTAAAACTGCTTGTGCTATATCACTGCTGCTGGATGCAGCCTTAAAATGACTATATTGTAAGCGGGTGTCCACAGAACTTTTTGATTTTAATAGTTCATATTGTGAGACCCTTTAATCCTTCTTTCTGCTCATTTACTTTGTATAAAGAACAGTTTATCTATATAATATGGGTCATTATGATCTCAGTTGGAATGACCTGGATATATACGACAACATACTATGGATATGATTTGAATCCCCCCAACACACACACACACACACACACACACACACACACACACACACACACACACACACACACCCACACACACACACACCATCCTGTCACAGATGGTGGACTGGATTTAGGGAAGGGTCAGTGCAACCTAGATGTGATGGCTGAAACCTGTACAGGCATCATTAAATCAAACGACAAAGCTATTTCATAGTAGTTGCCTGTGGTAAAAGAAAACAAAATCTGAAAAATAAGTTTGGTTTTTATCTTACTTGATATAACCCTAATTGTTGATAGGCTTTACAGACCCACCCACCACCACCACCATGTTTACTGTAAAGAGAAACTTTTATAACAAAGGGATCAGACTTCAAAGGGGACACAATGACATAGACACAGACATGAAGTTGAAAAAATGTATTCACACAGTGGGGCGAAAGAGGATTTAGTCAGTCACCAATTGTTTAAGCTCTGCCAATTAAAGATCGGAGGGCTTGAATTTTCTTAAGGTACACCACAACTATGAGAAAAAACAATCCTGAAAAAAATC
This sequence comes from Apricaphanius iberus, assembly GCA_028564705.1. Taxonomy (NCBI): domain Eukaryota; kingdom Metazoa; phylum Chordata; class Actinopteri; order Cyprinodontiformes; family Aphaniidae; genus Apricaphanius; species Apricaphanius iberus. Next base: position 2,728,265 of record JAPXFQ010001473.1, read on the forward strand.
TTATGGTCTGATTTTTAAATAATTAATTTACAAATTACAAATATGTATTTGGTCAGTAAGGAAGCTTTATTATTGTGAAAATGTTAATAAATCAATAATAAAGTGCAGTTGATGAAGGTTGCAGGAGCTGGAAAAACTGCACAGGGAAATGGAGAGGAAGGTGAAGCCAGAGGTGAGACCAGGGCTCTCATTTATCAAACGTTTGTGGTAACTGTCCTATATTCTTTCCTATGAATGAAATTTAGAATTTTCGTATGAACAGTCAAAAGTCTGATTTATGAAATGTGGCCACTCGTACGCACATTGCTCCGCATTCATGTGTTGATAAATCCCACTTGTGCGTACCCAGGTCCTTGTGCCCGTTCACAGTCCTTTGCATACAGAAACACCCTTTAACTATGTTTGGTTGCACCACATCATCTGTCCTTGTGTTCTGTCCTTGTGTTCCTCCTTAAAATAGTGGTCAATAGAGAGAAAAAAGGATTTTTGCCATCAGCCGTCTCTCTGCTCAGTTCCCCCTAGCACGCAGCCATTATATTTGTGCTGCAGAGTAGACATAAAAAATGTGGCAAATGATTTCATTTACTAATATTAACATCAATAATACAAAGAGTGCTAGGATCATCATACTTGACTCTTTTGTGGCCATGCGTAATTGGAGAGTAATTGGTGCTGCCATCAGTACGTAAGGAAAAAAAGCACAATCTGCTTCACTGATAAGTAGGACCATTTATTTGTCAAGGTGCAGTTTGTAAGCCTTTAATTAAAGATGTGACAAAATCCCATTAAGCTGAAGCGCTTGGTGTAATAAATAAATAAATAAACAAACGGGAGGGGAGGTCTGCGGCTGATTGGGAGTGACAGGATCGCTATGCATCATCACCCGGAACATTAAAATATGTATTTGTTGGCAAATTTAAAACATTTCCTGAAAGTTTGTTGCTAATTCTGCATAGCTTTTTGTTATTTGATTGTTATTTTTTCTAAAAGACAGACAGACGCCAACATGAGCTCCTTGGTGGAGGCGATAAACTGCTGAGAGAAAAATTCTATCAAAGTAAAACTGTTTCAGTGTTGCAGTTCCTTCTGTTCTAACAGTATGCTGTGCGTACGAACAATCAGAACTGTATTTATATTTAGGAACATTTCTATGCACAAGTACAAATTGATAAATACCACACAATGCATAGAATTGTTCCTACACACGACGTACACAGGGATCTGTGCGTAACCATGCTTGATAAATGAGGGCCCAGATGCTGAACTGGATGTGGCTTACTTGATTGACAGTTCATTTGTGCTCAGTTTTGGAGAAGGCGGAATCCTGAAGTATGGATTTGAATAGAGGGTGAGCAGCCAGAGCACAGAGATGCAACATGGATCACAGAGACAGAGCTCAAGGTATTACCAAAACCTTGTTGAAAAGCTGAAGAACACATGTTGAGGAGGTTTTGATGATAAGAAACCTTGGAAGGAGCACAGAGGAGATTGACAGTTTTGTCACAGAATGAAATTTGGAAATGCTGTAGAGACTTGAAGTTTTAAAGGGCCTATATCATGCAAAATCAATTTTTTGGAATTTTCAGCCATCTGGTAATGCAATTTTCTCATAAAAAACCCAACCAGATTGGTTTTTGGCTTAATTCATGTACGTCTGAGTAATCCTCCTGAATGCTGCTCTCTGAGCAGCTGCCCCTCCCTCTCCTAGAAAACGACTGAGTGTTTGACTAGTGACATCACTAAGTGACAACAAGGGAGTGCTAGTGGTGTCTGCACCGTCCCTGCAGGCAGAGTGGCTTAGCTCTGCTAGAGTTCCAAACAGACCATCCTCCTTCTCACAGCTCATAGCTGGTTTGGTTTTTGGCAGCTTAAAACACCTTTTTTTTGTTGGATTTTTTTTACTTTACTGTGAAAATAGCCTTATAGTACCTTATAGTAGAAACTGTTAAACAAAAATGCCCTTGTATTAATGTAGCCTAACTTTACATTTTAAAGACTTGAAACTGCTCTTATTTAGTTGATAAATATTTTTACATCCTTTCTTAAATCATGGTCTAAAACATTAAACCTGTCACTATTTTCTGTCGTGTCATTGACAACAGACTCCAGATTATCTTGCCCTAAACTGAAAAAAATAAATACTGTAAAATGTACAGTAAATTACTGGCAGGAGGGTTACCAGCCAGTTACTGTAATTTTTACAACATCTCCACTGTAATTTAATTACAGTCTTCCTGTAATTTTGCTACAGTTTTACCGTAATTTGATTACAATCTTACTGTAATTCTACAACAGTATAACAGAGTTATACTAAAACTGTAACAGTAGATCATTTTATTTTACAGTAGTTATGGATCCCTACCAGAAACATAATTTCAACAGTAATAAAAAAATAGAAGCATTGTATATATGTTTAATGTTAGCTAAATAAGGAGTTTAAAATAAATGGAGTAAAATATGTTTTATTTATTTATTTATTTATTTATTTATTTATTTATTTATGTATTTATCCAAATAGATTTTTTTTTCCATTTTATATAACAAGGGTTTCTTAATCTTACTGACAAACAAAACATGCTAAAACACATTCAGAATTTAAGTGCAGTTTCCATAGTAACACTTGGTTACCACTGAAACAGACTTGTTAACTTTTAACAGCTTTAACAACTTTTAACTTTAAACAGTTACCAGTTACTGTTTCAGGTGCTATAAAGGTGCTATAAAGTCAAAGATATAGGGAGGAAGGTAATACTTCTTAATAATTGTGACATTGATAAATGTGACAGATTTTCAAAAGTATTTATTTTTTGTTAATGTGTGTTTCATTGACTGGTCTTGACTGGACTGCTCTTTGTGACAATTTTCAAACCTGCAATAGCCATTAAAAGTCAGATTATGGCTTGTATAACTGCAGTAATAGAGTGTTTCTGTAACAATTGTTTGTGTGCAGTAATATACTTTTTTCTTGGAGGTCAATTCTGCAATAATATAAGTCTTTACATATATAGACTTCATGGGTGAGGCCTTTAAATAATTTTTTTTGTTATAGTTTCAGACGAAACAATATTTCTACCAAAGCACTGCACCTGAGAGGTACAACGATGGAAACCAATCTGGGAGAGAAGTGGAAAAACCCAACACCAAGCTTTTCTAAATTAGCATTATGGCCTGTGATATCAGGTGAGTGAAGACAGCGTAATCCTGCAAAGTAACCTATATCTCAAACAAATGCTACTGATCTGACCTGCTCCTGATCTTGAAAGATGCTCTGACAGGCCACAATAAATACTTCAGTTGCAAAGAAAGAAAAGCCGAACTAAAGGTAAACTCAACGCACATCCATAAAAACACTAAATTGCCCAGACTAATCAATTCAGAACACAAACCCAATATTCTACAATACTGTCAGAAAAAGCAATTAATTAGTTACATTTGACAGCTTGTATGGTTCAAGTATGTGCTGAACATACAGTAAATCCAACTTGAACTATGTCAAAAGGGCTTAAACAACTAAATTAAAGTCTTAGCTTTTATCTTATATAATCTTGCTTTTCTGAAAATGTGTTTAATTAGTTATTGAACTACAGGACAAATGTCCCTGTGATATGTATAGATTTATATCTATCTTGAATCAGCTGGTTTTACACATCAATGTGTCAGAGCCATCAGCACTCCATCCAGCTCACTCCGTGTTTTATGGTGCGTTCACACCTATCCAAAAGTCAGCGTCAGCTGTGGTAAGATTACATGTAAAGTCTATGGTTTACTCTGTCAGAGGTCCGTCAGAGTCTCTGCGGTGCTTTGCATGCGTTGGCTCCGTCATCTTTTCAAGTGTTACTTGCGTTTCAAGTGGGAACGTAGCAAACACAAGGAACGCAGAAGTTCTGCTAGATGAACTTTTGACAGACTTGACGCATGTGACGCAGTGCGCCAACCAATCAGAGCGTCTCACTGTAGTGACATCGCCTGACATCAACGTTGTCCAGCCAATCATGATCAGCTAGTGTTTTAAACATCCGTCAGGGAAAGGCCCACCCAAGTACTTTGCAAGCTTCAGCTTAAAAATGTATACACGATAAACTAGATGCTTTGGGAGTGTTGCTTGACGCAGACAATGCATGCGGTGTGAACGTACCATTAATCAATTTCTGCACCTGTCTTCAATCCAGTCCCCACATTATCCTCATTCCCGTTGTGTATTTAAGCCTTTTGTTTCCTCTCCACTCCCTGTTGGTTCCTACTGCTTCTTTCCTGCTCTTTTCATGTCAGTCTAGTAACCTGTCAACTTTTCATCCTGCCTTGCACCTTACCTGCGTCTGGGTCCACCTGACAGTGAAAATTTTTAATAATTTCATATAAACTAACCATATACAACAGATTAAGCCCATTCATCAATTTACATAAAATACACCTAAATCCTGAAACAGTGTATGAAAATCTAGGTAGTCTTTAAAGGGCCTATATCATGAAAAATCAAGTTTTTGGAGTTTTCAACCATCTGGTAATGCAATGTTCTCATAAAAAACCCACCAGAGTGTTTTTGCTTAATTCACACATGTCTGAGTAATCCTCCTGAATCTTGCTGTATGAGCAGCTGCCCCTCTTTCTCTTAGAAAACGGCTGAGTGTTCAAACTGTCCAACTAGTGACATCACTTGGTGACAGCAAGGGAGTGCTAGAGATGTCTGCACCGCCCCTGCAGGCAGAGCGGCTTACCTCTGATAGAGTTCCAAATACACCCTTGTATTTCTCAAAGCTCATTGCTGCTTTGGTTTTTGGCATTTTAAAACATGTTTTTTGTTGGATTTGTTACTTTTTCTGTGAAAACGCCTGTTTGGCTGCATGGATTACAGGATTTTATTCTTCATTCCTAAAGAACAGCAGCTGGATCAAAGAACAAAGACACCTGATGGACAGAGAACTAAGTAGCTACATGCTAATGCTAATGCAGGTTAGCAATTTATCAAGCTGCTTATGTGATCTTGTAACAGCATTGTGTGGTTAAATAATTGATCTGTAGCATCTCAGAATGTAAACGAGTGCAAACAACACCCACATTTTTTTGATATACTGGCCTGGAAAGATTGTTTACCAGACTCAGCTGTGTTGTTTTCAGCTCTATCTAAAGCCTGGAGATTTAGCAAATTAAATAAGCTTTATTGACTCCATTTTCTACAAAAAATACAATAAAATAAACCAAATGTCTGAGCCTTTAATGTTACAGAATTTCATTGTGGTACTTCATGCTTTTCAAATACACTGTCAGAATACTTTTTGAGATAAAGCTCAGCACTGTTTTTCTCAGTCTGAGCTACTGCCGGTTCTGAAAGGGAGCGCAGCGGGTGGGATTTGTGCAGGAGTGGGATTATAGAGAAACAAGCTGTTTTACTTCGTGGTCCAACACTAACTAAAGTATACAAGTTAAATATTAGGACAAATTAATACTGTATAACACCAATGGTAACATTTGATCATATATGTGTCAATCCCAGAAGTTAAAAGCTGTGAAATAGCATGATATAGTCCCTTTAAGGTGTGGTAACTTACATCCATCCACCCGTCCGTCCGTCCATCCATTACTTATGTAGGCCACTTTTCCTCGAAGGGCTGCGACGGGGTTCTGCTGCCTATCTCCAGTGGTCATCAGGCGAATTACACCCTGGACAGGTTGCCAATCCATTGTGTAATAACTTGATGAAATCAGTTTCTGCTTGTCTTAATTACCCTATTGAGTATTGTAATTCACTTTTCTCTTGTTTAACCAAAAAACAAAAAATCATGAATCAATTTCAGACTGTTCAAAAATGATGCTGCAAAGCTCCTTACAGGTTCTTCCAATTTCCCCTAAGTCACTCCTTTACTGTTCGAGGTACATTGGCTCCCCACCCACTATAGAATTCAATTTAAGATCTTGATCCTAACCTATAAAGCTTTAAACATTATATTGGCTAGCCATTGCAGCCTTATGTCCCCAGCATGTCTTTAAGATCTACAGGTGCTGGCCAGTAAATTAGAATATCATCAAAAAGTTGAATTATTTCAGTAATTCCATTCAAAACGTGAAACTTGTATACTGTATACTTTCCTTCCACACATAGTGATATATTTCAAGTGTTTATTAATTTTCATTTTTATTATTACAACTGACAGCTAATGAAAACACCAAATTCAGTATCTCAGAAAATTAGAATATTCTGAAAAGGCTCAATATAGAAGACACCTGGTGCCACTCTAATCAGCTGATTAACTCAAAACACCTGCAAAGGCCTTTAAAAGGTCCCTCAGTCTTGTTCTGAAGGCTCCACAATCATGGGGAAGACTTCTGACTTAACAGCTGTCCAAAAGACGACCATTGACACCTTGTACAAGGAGGGCAAGACACAAAAGGTGATTGCTAAAGAAGCTGGCTGTTCGCAGAGCTCTGTGTCCAAGCACATTAACAGACAGGCGAAGGGACGGAAAAAATGTGGTAGAAAAAAGTGTACAAGCTCTAGGGATAACCGCACCCTGCAGAGAATTGTGACGACAAACCCATTCAAAAATGTGGGGGAGATCCACAAAGAGTGGACTGCAGCTGGAGTCAGCGCTTCAAGAACCACCACGAAGAGACTCATGAAAGACATGGGATTCAGCTGTCGCATTCCGTGTGTCAAGCCACTCTTGAACAAGAAACAGCGTAAGAAGCGTCTCGCCTGGGCCAAGGACAAAAAGGACTGGACTGCTGCTGAGTGGTCCAAAGTTATGTTTTCTGATGAAAGCAATTTTTGCATTTCCTTTGGAAATCAAGGACCCAGAGTCTGGAGGAAGAGCGGAGAAGCACAGAATCCACGTTGCATGAGGTCCAGTGTAAAGTTTCCACCGTCAGTGATGGTGTGGGGTGCCATGTCATCTGCCGGTGTTGGCCCACTCTGTTTCCTGAGGTCCAAGGTCAATGCAGCCGTCTACCAGGAAGTTTTAGAGCACTTCATGCTTCCTGCTGCTGACCAACTTTATGGGGATGCAGACTTCACTTTTCAACAGGACTTGGCACCTGCACACAGTGCCAAAACCACCAGTACCTGGTTCAAGGACCATGGTATCCCTGTCCTTGATTGGCCAGCAAACTCGCCTGACCTTAACCCCATAGAAAATCTATGGGGTATTGTGAAGCGGAAGATGCAATACGCTAGACCCAACAATGCAGAGGAGCTGAAGACGACTATCAGAGCAACCTGGGCTCTCATAACACCTGAGCAGTGCCACAGACTGATCGAGTCCATGCCACGCCGCATTACTGCAGTGATGGAGGCAAAAGGAGCCCCGACTAAGTATTGAGTGCTATACATGCACATTCTTTTCATGTTCATTCTTTTCAGTTGGTCAACATTTAAAAAAACAATTTTTTTTCATTGGCCTTTAAAATATTCTAATTTTTTGAGATACCAAATTTTGAGTTTTCATTAGTTGTCACTTATAAATATCAAAATTAAAAGAAATAAACATTGGAAATACATTGGTCTGTGTGCATTGCATGAATATAATGTACACGTTTCACGTTTTGAATGAATTTATTGAAATAATTCAACTTTTTGATGATATTCTAATTTACTGGCCAGCACCTGTAGTGATCAGCACGTGTCAACTCAAGAGGTTTCTTAAGCAATGTGTAATTGCAGCTGTAAGAACAGCTAACTTTAAACAAAAATGGTTGAGACAGTTTTTCTGAGTCCCAAGCTTTAGTGCTTGCTGCAGTAAGGAGAGGAGGAGATTAGATCCTAAGGCATTAAGCACTGCTCTGAACAAGTTAAGCTTCACACAGTTTTTTAACAGTTTTTTTAAACACCCCCCCAAAATCATACAATCACGCACACCCCAAAAAAATCAATGTAAACACTCTGGAACTTTATAACCTCATGATTTTAATCAATGCTGTCTATTCTACAAAGTACAAGTTGAACAGTTTGTTTCAGCAACTTCATCTGGTCTGAGCATACAAGTTCTCTTTCAGATGTTAAAAGGTCACTATCAAAGTTGCAACTTATTTTATAAAGAATAACACAAAATTTCCACCACAAATGGAAAATAACTCCTAACTTGTCTTGGCAATCACTTATTTAGTCAGGAATTTTCTTTGTCAATCTAAGCTAGTTCTGTACATCTCTGCCTTTTCTCCTTGCCATGACACATATTCAATGCTGCCATTCACATGCCTTCAGGTCGAAGTGATAAAGTTTAGGAAAAAGCTGAAGGAGCTTGACAACCTCATCAGGCCACTGGAAACGAAAGTGGAATGTAATACATTTCTCTGTGAAACTGAAATCGACTATCTGAAGAACTTAATCGCAAGAATTGAAAAAAAACCTAGGGATGCAAAAATCCTGTAAGTAGCAGCAGATTTATTGTCATCATTTTAAACTTAACCAAATTGTTTAAGATTTAGTGTGATTGTGACCATTGTTATGTTTCATCTGCAGATTCGAAAAAGCAGTCAAGTCAAAACAGGAGAGCAGTGTTGCATTGGCGAAGTGGTTGAAGGAAACAATGACTGCAAAATGGTAGCAGTAATTAATGATGAATCACTTTTTTAAGATTTTCTTATCCAGTTATTGCTTTTGCTTTGCAGACACAGTCTCTCATATTTGATTCTAAACCTGGTGTTGCCTTTTCAAAGTGAATATCAAAAGGTTGAGGATGTCCTGAATAGACATAGATGTTATGGAGGCATATTTTTCAAGTGTGCACCTCCAGAATGGCAGGAAGCCAAGAAAGTCGAAATTCTGAAAGCTCAAGATACTCAGAAGGAACATTACTCTGAGCCTGAAGAAAATGCAGACAGCCAAAGTAAATGTTTCCTTTTTCTCTTCTAGTAATTTAGTATTAAGCTTGTTGTTGCTTTATTGCTGGCCTAAGTAGTCTTTGTTGTTAACCCAGAAAAGTTAATTGTATTATTCAGGTGAAAACCTGAAAATTTGAATTTCTTGCCAAAGTTCATTTATTTCAGTAATTCAACTTTAAAGGTGAAACTAATATGTTATAAAGATTATCATTACAAAGCAAACATATTTCAAGCCTTCATTTGTTACAATTTTGATGATTATGATTTACAGCTTGAGAAAATCCCTATTTTAAAATCTCAGAAAGTTAGAATATATTAAAAAATATTCAATATTTTAGGCTCAAAGTATCACATTCCAATCAGCTAAATAATCCAAAATACCTGCAAAGGGTTCCTGAGCCTTTAAATGAATCACAATCATGGGGAAGACTGCTGATGTGACAGTTTAGCAGAAAACCATAATTTTCACACTCCATAAGGAAGGAAAGCTTAAAAAAGTCATTGCAAAATAAGTTGGAAGTCAGAGGTGTTGGGGACCTTCACAAGGAGTGAATGAGGCTGGAGTTAGTGCACCAACAACACCATACACAGACGGATCCTGGACATTAGCTTCAAATGTTGTATTCCTCTTGTCAAGCTGCTGCTGGTCCTTTTACTCAGTGGTCCAAATTCCTCTTTTCTGATGAGAGCACATTTTGCATGTTATTTGGAAACTAATGCCCCTTCTCCACCAGGTTCACTTCAGACCGAACGGTACGGCATGGTATGGTCTAGAACAGGTAGGTTGAGTTTCCATTACCATCTCAGAAGAACGGTAGTGGGTGAAGACATGGGTGAACTTAGCTAAACAAAAGCTCCAGCAAAGAGCAGTCACAAAGTCATCATGACAACACAGATCCTCTGAAAAGTTAAAAGAAAATACTCACCTCACATCTCTGACATCGATCCGCTCATGCATCCAGTTTCTGATATGCTCTTCATGCCAGTACTGATCTAACTAGCGATCATCCAGTCTGTGGAGACTCTGAATCTGCCGTCTTGCAGCCGTTCAGGCTCTCTGATCACCGCAGAGACATCCTGCTTCTCTGCTGCTATACCACTTCTATGGGGCAGGGCCTGGCAGACCAAATCCTGCCCCATAGAAAGTCTATGGGGTTTAGGTGAGAGACTTGAAACTGAACAACACAGAAGAGCTGGAGGCCGCTATCGTAGCATCCTGGTCTTCCATTGCACCTCAGGACTGCCACATGGTGATTGTATTAATGCCATGCCCCACTGACACAGTAATTGGTGCAAAAGGGTCCCCAAACAAGTACAGAGTATATATGCATGATTATACTTTTCAAAGGTCGGACATTTCTCTATCTACAATACTTGTTGACGTATTGATTTATTGTATTAGAATTTAAATGTTGAAATTTGGGTTTTTTATAAACTGTAAGCCATAATCATCAAAACTGTGACAAATGAAGGCTTGAAATATCTCACTTTTAATGTAATGAATCTATATCAGATATTAGATTAATCTTTTAAGTTGAATCAGTGAATTTTGCACAATATTCTATTTTTATTGAGTTTCACCTGTACACACCCAATAGCCTTTTTAAAGACTTTTATGCTGCATCAGCAGTTATGCACACCCTTGAAGAAATAAAAAAAGGAGACTCGCGCCATCTAGTGGAAAAAAGTGATAATAAAAATTTGGCTTAACATTCATCCATTATCTACTCCTCTTATCCTCAAGGGATCACGGGTGGGCTGGTACCTATCTCCAGCGGTCAATGGGCGAGAGGCGGGGTACACCCTGGAGAGATCGCCAGTCCATCACAGGGCAACATAGATACAGACAGGACAAACAACCATGCAAGCATGCACCTAAGTGACACTCAGAGAGACCAGTTAACCTGACAGTCTTGCTTTTGGACTGTGGGAGGAAGCCAGAGTACTCAGAGGCAACCCAAAAATGTACAGGGAAAACATGCAAACTCCATGCAGAAATACCCCAGGCCAGGATTTGAACCCAAAACCTTCCTACTGTGAGGCAACAGTGCTACCAGCTGCACCACTGTGCAGCCCAAAACTTTAAGATATTTGATGTAAAAGAAACATTTTTTGTCCTCAGGAACAAATGTGCCGATTTTTATGCTGCATATGCATTTTAAGCTAATTTAAGATGATATAAAAGTTTTACAATTGTTAAAATATCTTCTAGAAAATGTAAATAATGCATATGACACAAATAAACCCGTGTAACAATAAGAATAGTAGCACAAATCAACAATAATTTCTTAGAAGGTTTAAATTTGTTGGAAAAAAAAATTAAGAAACTTCATTACATATATAATGATTTGAAGTCTACAAGTCTGATGTATGGAGAATATACATTAAGTTTTATAGACATCAGATGTTCTTCAAAGCTGACTGAATAAAAAATGAAGTGGAGAGAATTTTAAATTCACATGAAAAGATAAGATGTTGTACATTTGATGCCAATGCAGGTGTGGAGTCCAGTCCAGATGAAAGACCGCCCTTGGAGTCCAACTTGTCTATGCAACTGAGAGACACGCTGTAAGAAAACACAAACACAATCAGCTGTGTAAAATGTTTTCTCATTATTGACTTAAAACTTGAAAAATGAGTAAAACTGTCACGGTTTTCATCATTATTAAGAAGAACAATTAACTGTTAGGGCTTCAAACCCTTTTTAATGCATACAGTTTTCACAAAGATCTTAGCTGTAAAGTTTTCCTACTTACATAGTTTCCATTAAGAACAGTATTCTATACCTAAAAGCAAAGTTACAAACAGAAAATTAAATCACAATTATATTTAAAATTACTATGACTCCAGTTCAAGATTGAGTAGTATTCTAGAAAAATTATAATATTTGTATTATGATCACAAAAAAATAATCTGTTTTAAACAGATAAATCCAAATTTCTATCACCAGTGTTTAGTAATTACTTTCAATCATTAATCATGAACAATCACAGTATTTAAGGCGTACTATTGTTTTTAAGGAGTTCTTAAAAATCCCAGAATTTTATTCCATTTCTTTTTAAACAGTTGTTTCATAAACGTGGTGGAGAATATATTGTATTAATAAACTGAAAAACAAAGTGCTTGCTGTTTTCAAGGAGAGGGGATTTAGTACTAGGAGGCATAATCAGCTTGAGAAAAATATACCTTTCTTTTTACAGTATTGGGGTATTAACAAAATGATTTAATACATAAATGTTGGCTTTTTGTTTTTTCATGACCACAACAATATTCTTAAGCAGTGTACTTTATCTTTTTGCAATTAAGCAAATGGGCTGTTGTTTTATTTGATCCAGCTGACTGATTGTTACAACAGTTAGGAGATGAGCAGTAGTGCAATGGTGTTTTCTCTAAGTTGTAGAAAGGTCACTGCACTCTGTTGCTTTCTTTAATAACTAAGTAAAACCTCTTTTAAATGGAAGACTGATAGGGATACAAATTTAGGTGGTTTTAAAACTGTAAGTTAAGACTGAAAACTGACAAACATACTGTAAATACAAGTGTGAGCACTACTGTAGTTTGAGATACTAATTAACTCAAGAAATGTTAACTAAAAGTAGTCAACACAAAACCTTTCTGTTTCTTTTTGTTGTTGTATGTACATTTATAATACAGCCGAGTCATTTGCTTGCCAATTTTCTCCATCAATGATGTCTCTCTTGCATTTTCAGATTAACAGATTCATTTGTGGCTTATGGCAGCAACAGTGATGAGGTGAGATTTTATTTAGAACCTAAATCAAACCTCACTAACAAAAGAAAAAAGAAAAGACAAAAAGAAATTAAATGTTCATTGTCACATTTTTGTGTTTGCCTACTTCTATTTTGTGAAGATAGTGGAGATCTATTTCTCTGATCCTTTTGAAGTTGTGGTTCTACAGTCAGAATTAACAGACCAGATCCTGTCTCTGATTGAGAACGCCACTGAGATGGATAAAATGCTGGAGCAGACCTTGGAGATCACCAGAAATAAAATGTGAGAATGTGAACACTTTCATAAATATATGAATCAGGAAATTTTAAAGAAGATGCCCAAGATACATAATGTTTTTCAGTGATATGTAAAATTAAGCCAAATGCCAGGCAGATGACAGTCATAATAGAAACATTTCACTGAAATCTAACTTCTGTTTGTGTGAAGGAAAGAGGATGAGACTAAACTAACAATGCAAGAAAACAATTTGAAGAGCAAAACTGAAATGGAAAAAAAGAGAGGTGTCATCCTCAAAAAGCAGGTTCAGCTCCATAAATCATTAAAAAAACAAGACCAGGTAAAACATCAGAATAAGGGATTTAATGAACAGCAAAAAACATTTGCCCCTTCCGTTTTTGGTCAATATGCTTACATGCTTCAGATCATCAACCAACTTGTCAGATAAAGGGAACCTGGGTAAATACAAAGAGTAGTTTTTTAACTATATTTCAACTTGAGAAAAAAAAAATAATAAACCAACATGTTCATTAAAAAAATGTCAAACCCCTTTAAAAATCACACATTTGTTAAGAATAAATTATTTTGTCTTCTGTCAATATCACAAGCCACAACCAGGGTTGAACCTAGCAGTACTACCTATATAATCAAGAAATCAATTTGATACAACCTATCTTAAAACATAAAACAGGGTAAAAGATAGAATTAAGCTACACATCCTGCCCTTCTCTAAAGAAGTGAAGAAAAGATTAGAAACAAAGTCATTAAAAAGTAATTTCCAAGGCTTTTGGGACTCTGGGGAATCACGTTGAGAAAACAGATGACAGCGATGAACCATCCTAGAAGCAGCTGCTCGACGTAAAGTATCCCAGGACTCATCATTCATTACAACGACTCATTCAGGAGAGCAGTAAAGAACTCAGAACAACATCTAAAGCACAGCAGGCCTCACTAGCCTCAGTTAAGATCAGTGTTTATTACTCAAATACAGGAAAGAGATTGGGCAAGAGATTAACCCCTCTCTCTGCCATCTTGCGGTTGCAGAAGCAGACTAGGACATTTTCTTGTATTTTCTTTATTCCCCTTCCTCCCTTATATCTTCAATTCACCCTTTCCCTCTACACTTTTTGTCCTACCTTTCTTCATCTTCTTTCTTTTACCCCCTTTATTTTACATCTCTGTATCCATAAAATTGGGGAGAAAAGAAACATAATTTCTAATAAAGATTACTTACAAATATATATCAAGTGGAATATTATAGCAAAAGCCGTAATGCTCATCTTGTGAAAGAAAATCTGTTGGGCTTCTACTTGGTACTCAGATATTAATTCTTAATGCCACATTGCCAGACAGGACACATTTAAAAAATAAAAAAAGAACAAAAGAAATTATGGAAGCGCACTTAAAATAAGAACATGTTGATAACAGAAGAGGGATGTATCAAAGATGCAAAATATTTTGTGGACTCACAAGACTAAAGTGAAACTTTTGTAAGTTGTTAATCCATTTACACCTGGTATAAAACTATACGTACAAACATCATACCAACAATTAAACTTGGTGATGTCAGATGGTTTAGGGCTGTTTGCTGGTTCAGGACTTGGGCAACTTGCAGTACATGATGGAACCATGAATCCTGCTTTCTACCACAACAATTTAAACACCGGGACAATGGTCAAAGCACTACTGCAAGTCCATGTCTGAGGCAAGAAAATAATGCTTTTAAAATGGCCAAAGTCTGCAAAGATATCTGACTGAGATTTTGTGACTTTATTCATTTATCATATTATTAATGCTGAAATAAATATCCAATGTTTCAAAATAAAACTAAAAATAAGAGAGGGTCAAAATTCCTCCATATTGAAATAATTACAAATATTTAATGGCAGTTATTCCTGCCAAGATTGCTATAACCAGGTATAATATTTAAGGGACAATTGCCTTTGCGCTTAGAGCCAGGTTGGTCTGGATAACATTTTCATCAATAAACATCGTTGTCATATAATATAAAAATAAATGTTTCTTTTTCTTCTTTTTTTTTTACATTTACTCTGGTTATTAGTTAAAATGGAAGTTGTTTGATCATCTGAAACAATCAAGTATGACAAAAAGGAAAAATTACATTTTACATGTCTGTAAACAATTTGGCAAACTTTTTAAAAATCCAAAAAGATTTTTGAGCAGTGTTAAGTATAACTATATCTTTCTCTTCTTATTTATCACAGGATATACTGTTAGAGGCTCTGGGTAGGAAGGTAACTGAAGTTTACTGCCGCTTCTTGGAGAGTCGACTCATCAACCTAGCAACTTTGGAAAAGCTTTGTAGTGTTGAGTACCGTATGACTATGTTGCTCCAGCAAATTGAGAACATCCCTGAAGATATGTTTGAAACACTGTGGGAAATCAAGAATATTGAGAGGAGGACCAGGTTTGTTTCCCTGGCCATGTGTCAGTATTGTTAAGTTCTTGAATGTTTTCATCTTTGTAACACTACAGCAAGGTTGAATACTGTGGGGTCTCTGCATTGGGGGCCGGTGGGGCCCGGCCCAACCAGATGTGGCCGTGGAGCTCAATGCACATTCTGTTCTATCAGTAGAACAGCATCATTCTTCATAGACTTACATTGTATAAAGACCAATTCTGTTACCAAAATTATGTTAGAAACATCTGTGTATAACTATCTAAGTCTTTATCAGAATACTGAAAAGCTCAGTAAGCTAAATCCTCTCAAAAGCAGCGATATTGGGGCCGGCCCCTTAACGTCTGTTTGAATGACGAGGATCTGAAATCACAGTCCACATGCTAAAACTGCACTCACTGGAAAGCCGTGGGACACAAATATTCTGGCCCCAAGCTGAGATCCCGCTACCTTCCTCTACCTAGAAAGGCAGCAATGCGCCACCTGGCATAGGGCCTGCCGTAAATTTATTAGAAGAAGAGATCCCACTATCAGCAGTAAGTGAGCCAGGTCTTCTTGCCAAATGCAAAAGATGATTGTGCTGCATAACTGGTTTTAAAATATCAGAATAGCACATGTCACGTTTACCTTCTGTTGGATAGAAGTGTGCAGCCATTTAATATACTTGCTTGCTTCCAAGACACTTATAAAAAATAGAGTAGATTGTTTGATGAAGTCTGAATTTAGCATGTTGTCTCTTGAAGGGAAATTAAAGATAAAAATTATTATGGATTTAAATGGTATTTTTTTTTAGAAAAATTATACAATTATTGAAAAGTTTGCCAAGATGAAAGAGCTGTTTTTTTTTTCTTTTAATAAATCTAACCCTGGTGGGTGACCCTTTATTTGCGATTCTATCAAGGCTATAAAAAAGGGTTTCTTTCTTCAGTCGTATTTACATAAAATGGCATTTATGTGTACTTGTGTGAAATTTTATGTGGTTCATTAACATAGAATCAATATTAAATTAATCACATTACAATTGCAATCAGTATTATTAATCAAAGTCATATTGTATGCATCACAGATGAATTTGTTGGTGCAATTAGGTGTTGAGTTGCTGTGCCCCACCAAACTTATCATGTTAGAGATCCCACGGGTTGAGTCTATTTGATTGAGATTTTATTTTAGAGAAATACAACAGGTAGTCCGTAACTAATACTTATAAGAAAGCAGCAGTGAAAAATGTATAACTTCAAATATTTTTTACTAACAAATCTCTGGGGGGAAGATCTAAAAAGCTATGTTGATTCTCAAGGCTTGGAAACCTAAGTTTGCACATGCTTCAGTTTCGGAAACTAGAGGCTAAATGAGGTCTGCTCCAACAACATAGTTCCAAGCACAGACTGTCATACTACATTGTGCAGTTCAGCTTGACTGTCTGTCTTACTGGAGTTATTCCCAATCCAGACTTCATGAGGAACAGCTCCGACTGGAGAGGGAGAAGCAGAAAGAAAAGATGAACAAGTGCAGGAAACGAGCTCTAGGGGAGAGCACGAAAGTTGTGAGTCACTCAAAAATGGCAAAAGGAGGCTTTGATACTGTCTTATCAGATTGTCTCAATATAATACATCGTGGCAGAATTTGTTTTGTATTGTATATTACACTTCCAACATAAACATACACTTTATCCAATAGAATAAAGTGGGACATATATATCACTCATTTGCTTGTTTTTTGTACATTTTCAGGCCTTGGAGTTCCACCAAAAACTGAGAAAAAAAATAACTGACCGTTTCATTTAATTTTCATTGACTGTAACAATGTAACACATTTTTTTTAGCCTGGAAGAAAACTCATGCAAAGATGCATTCCTGTCCAAAAGAAGGTGCAAGTTAGCACTGAGCCCTCTCCACCGGTGGAGGAAGACCCCCATGCTGATCTCTTTACTGAGGAGGGCGACTAAAGATTAAATACTTGCATATGATTTTTTGTTTTTCTTGTGCTGAATGCAAACACTCTTAAAGGAAGTACCTTACTCTGTTTACACAATTTTTGTTGTCTTCTTTACTTAAAGCCAGATATATCTGCCATTAATTCATAGCTAAATTGAATATTTTATATTTAGAAAAAAGATGCTTAGAAGTGAGAACCCTCGAACATTAACTCAAGGAAAAAAAAAGCTTTTCAAGTTTATGCATGGCCTAACATATGCTGAATATATTTCAGACTGGTAAAAAAAGAAGAAAAAAAAGAAAGGAAATCACTGTTGTGGGAGAATATTTCAAAACAAAGTTTTATGATTTGTTCCAGTTTTGCTTCTGTGCTGTACTTTAAAGGCCATTTTCTGTTTCTGCTTGAATTTTACAAGCACTAAACCTGGAAACAACATTTTACTTGTAGGAGTCTTTCATACTATAGAAACATCATAATGTTAAAGCCAGCTCAGGACTATTAACCCCTGTGCTACAGTGCTTACAGGCCTCATTATCACCATCATTGACCCTTCTGGTGTCACATAATGTAGCCAACAACCAGTTTACCCACTTACTGCACATCGGCATTAACACACACACACACTTCCACCCTCCATTACACACAGAATGTCCCTCCCCTGATATTTGTCCTCCTATTATGGCTTTCTAGTGCTATTCTATAATGACCACAGCCAATACATTTTCCAGTTATTACCTGTAAAGAGTGAGAATTACACACAAAGCTTTGGCAGGAGTATCTGTTAACATTGTGGTCTTCTTTTCATATTTGCGCTTGTGTTAATCAACATCCAGTATATTAAAAATGTTTAATGTATTTAGCAAAGTCATAAGGACAAAGGTCTTACATCAAAATGGTTATTACTTTGGTCAGGGCTTTATAGACATATATATATATATATATATATATATATATATATATATAATATATATATATATATATATATATATATATATTAGACATATATATATATATGTATTAGACATATATATATATATATATATATATATATATATGAATTCAACTCTCACCCACCGTGGCCGGCTCGGGTCCTCTACCAGAAGCCTGGGAACTTGAGGGTCCTCCTCAGTATCTTTGCTATTACAAGTACTGCACTTTTCTAAACTGAGATTTCTGAGGTTCTTCCAGGGATCTGCTTGAGCCATTCCTCCAGTTTGGCGGTCACTGCCCAAAGTGCTCCGATTACCACATGTACTACTGTCTCCTTAATTTCCAAGCCTTCTCTAGCTCCTCTCTGAGCCCTTGGTATTTCTCAAGTGTCTCATATTCCTTCTTTTTGATGGTCTTTCAGGATTTGCAGTCTTGAGCAACTGTCAGGAGCTGGTGTTTAGCACATCTGGTATTTCTACCAATGCCCTTATGTGCTTTGCTTATGTATTGAGAGACAGGTTATTGGGCGATAGTTGGATTGGATCAGGATTGCTCGCCCTTCGGTTAGCCATTCTGGCTGAGTCCCATCTCTCAGGAGCTGGTTCAGTTGTGCTGCCAGGTGCTCATGGAGTGCTGTGAGTTTCTTTAGCTAGTAGGCATGGCTCATGTCAGGGCCTGGTGCTGTCCAGTTTTTCATACCCGAGACTCTTTCTTGGATGGTAACTGGATTCTGGATTCTGCTCAGGGAGGTCGCTGTGCTCCTCTCTCAGAAACGCCAGCCATTGAGCACTGCTGTTATGAGCTGCCTCCTTTTCCTATATGCTCTTCCAGTATCTTTCAGTTTCCAGCCTTGTTGGGTCTACTTGCCCTGCCGCTGAGCGTACACCTTTGCTGGTTGGGTTGCAAACAGCCTGTTTATTCGTCTGGCTTCATTGACTTTCGTGTACCTCTTTAGTCATTAGGCCAAGGCTTGGAGTCTTTGTTTGGCAGTTTGGAGTGCTTCAGGTATGGACATCTGGGTGTATCTCTTCGGTATTGGTCGATTCATTGCACCTCTCTGGGCCTCTGTCAACTGGCTTACTTCTTTCCGAGCTTCTAGCCATCTTTTCCATGGTGGGTGTTGTTTCTCATGGTTGCTCTTATAGCCAAGCATCTCTACGACCACTGTTGCTGAAGTGTATGTCAGCTCATTGGTTTCAGTGATTGATGTGGTAGGGATTGCTCTCACTGCTGCATTCACTGTTTCCAGGAGACTTTCCGAGGGTATTTAACTTGGCTGTGTAATCGCCGTCAGGGGGGTCTTGCGCTCATTCTCACTATGATCTTATCTTTATATATATATATATATATATATATATATATATATATATATATATATTTATGGAAGTGAACCACAATGTATACACAAGATTCGTGCACTCAAATGTAAAAAAGTAACAAATGATCTGGTTTCAAAAATAAGTTAACTGTTTTGTAATATTTCTTATTTTTTAAAAAAGAGAAAAAAAGAAAGATATTTTTTCTGGTTTTACAAACTACAAAAATTCACTATAATTCACTAACGTTTTCCAGCTGTTCTAGTCACATTCTGTTCACAATGCCTTTTTACAAAAGAAAAAAATTTAAACCAATAACAGAGCTCAGTACATCACACGGCACAGGAGAATAAAATCAGCCGGAGTTTGAGGCTGCATCAAGACCCTCACAGGTCCTGAGCAGCCATCGTTATAGGGGATGACTCTTAGAAAGCCTCAGCTTGTTTGTCTCATGGTTTAAGTGCTACACATAGCCATGGAATGATCATTAAATCTCTGTTTTACCACTTGGCTTAATCCCTGCAACAAAAGGGTAAGATATATAAAAAAGGGAAAATGGAGAGAAAGAAGTGGTGGGCGAGATTAATAGATAATTTGATGGATCTAAACTGACGGCTGTTCTTTCCAGCGTTGCTAAGGGGAGTTAAGAATCCCAATATTGCATCTCCTCAAAAGTGGCTACCGATCGGCCTTTCCCTGTTACTCCCACAGTGGCAGGCCTCTCTTGTAGTGTCCGCTGCTGAAGCCATCTGCCGGATTACCCAGCAGGATGTGTTTTTATGGAGAGCATCCCATTCATATCCTGCCTGCAAAGGTTTACATTAAGGTTGAACTCGGGTGCACTTACAATGGCAGATGAAATGGGCTCTGTCCTTCTTACAGCACCCCTCCCCATCTTCTCACTGTTTGCGAGACTGATAGCGCCGGGTTGAAAGGAGCTGCTTCACCGTGGCATGAAAGAGGATCTCATGCAATGCCACTGTCTGCTGCTGATTCTTTTTCAGTCTCTGACAATGACGTGATGCCCAGCATGAAAAAAACACTTGTGCGTGCCAAGTGCGATTGTTTCTTCTAATAGGCATCAACAGGCCAACTTCGCCGTGTTACCATACAGGTGAA
The DNA here is from genome assembly GCA_028564705.1 of Apricaphanius iberus. Classification (NCBI taxonomy): domain Eukaryota; kingdom Metazoa; phylum Chordata; class Actinopteri; order Cyprinodontiformes; family Aphaniidae; genus Apricaphanius; species Apricaphanius iberus. The sequence continues at coordinate 2,748,767 of JAPXFQ010001473.1, forward strand.
CTCATTCCTGGGAAAATGTTTTTTTCTTTCTTATCCTCGTAGGCGAGATGGCGTCCCCCTTTTTTCCTCGGCCTAAAGGGATTAGTCGTGCCAGTGCTACCCCGGCTGTCACGGTACTGTCTACTTCCCATCTCTCTTCTGGGCCTCTAATGTGATTAACCCATTCCCTGTGGTCCAAATGGTTCTGGGTAGTGGGTAGAGGCACAGGGAGGTGGATGGAATGGGGGCTCCTTGGCATGTTCTTCGCCATGCCTTACTTACCATTATTGCTACCTTTGTTGGACAGGAAGGAGTGAGGTCGAAGGGTTGTTTGCATGTAAAAAAGGAGTATAAGTGTATGAGGAAAGAATTAATAGATTTTGGCCCAAACTTAATGAATGAGTAGATATTAAAACAATTTTAATCTTAATTTTATACCTACCGCCCCTAAAAAAGTTGAGGTTTACTATATCAGCTATGTTTGTCTGATCAAAAATGGTTAAAACTACTCACCCGGTGATACAAATCTCTTCCATTAGATCAGTATAGTGGCTCTGGCTTGAACCAGCCCTGAATAATTGCTGCTTGTTTAAGTGAAGGTCATAATGATTACCTACCCCCATCATGTTGTCAAACATCAGTGTTGTGGGGCTTCGCCTGTTTAACAAATGTCACGCTTATTTTGGACTCATCTGTTGCAGGTTTTCAGAGCTTATGCTGCTCACAGAGGACATTCTCTTTGCCAGAGTGAAAAGCCTCTTAACCTTATGGCTAAAGACAGAACATACAGTTAAAATGATCTTTGCATTGGTTAGCAAGTCTTTAGCTTTTTTTTAACCTTCAGAAACAAAGCTAATTTTCTTGATTAATTATAAATGTGATATATTAGATTAGACTAGACGGTCACCAGCAAGAAAAAACACAAAATCAGGTCAAAACAGGGAACTAAATATTAACCAATGTTATTGCAATGATTCTAGCATAATGCTAGAAATGTTGGTTACTGTAAATCACCAACTTTAAAACTTGAATGGCCCTGACTGGTGGTCAGTCTGTCAGGGACTAAAAAGCTATTCTTATTTCTGCTCAGTGAACTCACCTTACCTTAGCTGTAACAGATCAGGAGGTGAATGCTTCCTCTCAATCACACGACGCATTGCCTGACAGGCACTCACATTGATGTTTTCAGAAATCCATCCATAAATATATGCCCTCCTCCCCTCTATTCTTCACACAAGGCAACAAATAAAAATTGTAAATTGATGAGATGCACCAAGGTGTACGTAAGGCGCTTTCTGCTTAGCTCTCTTAGTTAGCCTTTCAGTCACAACAAATTAATGAATGATATAATAGTTTAATGTCTGAAAATTGTGGAAAGAATATGTGTTATAGAAAGGAGAATCTGCTAATGTGGTGCACTTTTCTTTACAAAAAACTAAGTAAGGTTTAATCTTCCTCATAAAAGACTAAACTTGGGTCAATTTTTACAAATAGAATTATCTCATAAATTGAAGGATTTTCCCAAAGAATAAGATTTACAGTGATGCAGAGAGAGAGAGACCATTCTAACCTTGGGTTGTTTTGAAAAAAAAAAAAACATTCATCATATACATTTTGACAGTTAAGTTTTTATTTTATGCAGAAAGCAGAAAATATATACATGTATAGGAATCATGTCAAAGCATTACAAATTCAGAAACCGAAAGCTCTCCCGACTGCCTCTCATTGGTGCATCTCTAAATCTCTAAAAGTTGACTGTAATTTATTCTACCATCTTTGCTCTTTAAAAATACTGAAACAAAAAAGCCCCCAGCAACACATGAATCGTATTGTAACAGCATCTTCCCCCGTGCTGTTTTAAGCAGGGCTTCACGTGAGCTCACAGCTACAGTCAGGCGACGGCACGGAGAATTAAGGGTCTTAATTAGAAGTTTTCACAATGTCGCATTTGCTTGTCAGTTAAAAGACAACAGGGTGGGGTTATACTGGAGCTTTAAACAGCTGCTCTCCCTGAAATGAACATCAAAGTTAACTCAAAATGCACGTCACTGCTGCTTTTTCTAACGAGATACACCGAGAGATGATTTGTTTGTGAAAAGGAAACCTGTTCATGCATTCAAATATAAAAAAGTGAATTTGTTGAAAATTAAAAAAAATTATACAAGGAGAACACAATTCAACATTGTGCCTGAAAGACAATACAGTGCACAAGGGGGGTACAATGCCCATCTTGGGCAGACTTGGTTAGTTTCCAATCTTGATATCAAACACAGCACCATGTAATGGAAGGTGACACTTATTGTATTAGTTGGGGCTAATGAGTGTCTAAAAGCCTGTGTGACTGTGTGCGCTGAGGAATCTCATCGTGTGTGCTGGGAGGCAGGAAGAAAGGGCAATGTCTCAGCAGTTGACGAGGCCATAAGTTTAACGTTGGAAAAGAAAAAAAAAAGAGCATTGCTATCAGTAAAGCTTTCAGGAGGCACGTGAGGCCCTTCTGCAGAGCTGAGATCTATTCCAAGCTTAAAGAGGAGAAAATTAGTTTTATCAGAATCTCTCTTTTTATTGACATGGCATGTGTTACTGTATTAAAATAATTAACTTGTTGCATCTTGAAGTTACACTCCTGTTGGATTATATGACAATTTATATTGTATTTAAATATTGTAATGTAGTTGCTTCCTTGTCTTTGCCTATAGTTTACAAAGCAAAGCCAAAATAAAATTGTACTTTCATAATATTTATCAAATCTCCCATTCTACCTGCAATACAACTAATTTTTTGTCATTAACGTAGGTGAATCTGGGAATGAAATATAACAATAATAAATGTCACTGTTCTTATATAATCAATATAAGTTTTCAAAAAAAAGGAACAGTATCATTATCTATTTTGCATGAATGAATAATAAAACAAACAAATAATACTAAAAAACTTACTGTATTCCTGTTATGGAAATATTACTGACTTTAGAAAAAGTAATACATAAGTCAAACTAGAATGTATAAATCCTTTTGTCTAGAAAAAGATGAAAAAACACAGTATGTAAATTAGTAATGCAATGCACACAAAGTGTGCAGGACTTAATCTAACCACAAGGTGGATCTATAACCAAAGCAATTGAGAATCCACAGTAATTATTACTGCAACTTGTGCTTCCATTGCTTCCAAAACCTTACTCATTTTTAATTTTGTTTATTTCAATGCATTTATGAAGTTTTTGTCTATAACATATTATATTTTGGTGCATGATAGAAAGCAAACTGGCAGAATTAATATCTATGTTGGTTTGAATTTTGTTTCTATTATTGTTATCCATTTCAATATGTAATCCAGTCATGTAGCTAGATTTAAATTCTTTATTTATAATCTAATTTTGATTTTAGCTATGCCAAAATAGTTTCATATCCAGCGAATCATATAATGTCAGTTGGTAAAAAGTTTTCTCTCTAAAGAAGCCCAGTCAAATGCAATAACTGACTCTGCACCAATCTCTTATCCTAGCAAACATACTGTGATATATTGTATTATACTTTACTATAGTAGTACTGTACTATAGCACAGAGACTAATTTTACTTTCCTGAAAAGTTAACTCGTTAAGCTATTGTTATGCTATTTCATTTAAAAAAACTTTTTTTGCAGTCTATATTTTAATTGTAATTATAATCAAGATATGCCTTTTTGTATAGTTGCAACAATGTTATTTTATACTTTTGGGGATCCTTGAATGATTTTTCTCCTACTCTTCAACTTGTGCTTGGCAAATGGGTGATTCCATAGGAGAGAAGCCTGATAACTGAAAGATCTGCCTCCCATTCTCCTTTTAAAGTTTTTAGGAACCAGTAAACCTGCAGTCCACATGAAGTGCTGTTTTTGGAATATATAGAACAATCAGATCTCTGAAATATGATAAGTAAAAAATTAAAGTCTCATCCAAATCCCTTTAACCAACAATTCTTCTGTACTCAATCTGATCCCCAAAACATGAACAAGTGATAAGAAGCTGCTCAATAAGTTTAAATAAAAAAGAAAAGTATTTTGGACCTCCCTTGGCTCAACAGACAGCTTTAGCGCTCATAACAGACTTTTTGGAAGCTAGCCTTAGTTTTCTTTGTTCCGACTTTATGAATAGTCTAATTTGTCACCAAATCACATATGTGTGACTTCACACATGCAGGGAAACTGGGAAATCTTTGGCCTAGGGTAAATGATAAAGTCGTCAAACTGAGAGGCTGTCAACTGAAGGCTCATGGCCCACTGGAGATATAATGACATCAAGGATTTCAAATGAAAGTGAGCTCTTAAAGCAGGCCGATCCTGGCTTTACACTTGGTCCACAGGTCAGCCTCAGAGCGCTCATCTGGACTTAACTCAGGTTGACACAAGTTGACCTCAGTCAGTAACCCTCTCTGCAGCTCTTTGTTTTCACATTATCCCCTGAGAGTTGTCTTTAACACTATCCTAACATTCTGTATAAAATGTTCTAATCTTCTAAGCTCTCATTTCTCAACATTTGCTTTTCTATTATTTGTCAGACCTCTTGTCCCTTTTTAGAAACGGTCCTTTGGAAGGCCTTTGACTCAGTTTTTTCTCTTGGTCTGACCTTCAAAGAAAAGGTGTCTTTAGCTTCAGCTCTGTAGCTTGACTGAACAGACTATTCTTGTTTGCCCAACTTGGATATAGCCCATAATGAAAGATCCTTAAAACTATCAAATTTATAAAATGGATTAATTGAAACTTAAGTGTAACATTTCATAAGATGTTTACAGATAACATTGGCTACATTTATTTTTAGATTAGGGTTTTTTAGAAATATTTTTCAATCAAGCAAGTGGTGAAAGACAGGTTTAAAGCTGTTCAGCAGAATATTTTCCACATTTCATTCTCAAGATGAAGAAAAACTACAATCGAGCTACAGGTGTCTTATTTTGAAGTGAGAAAAAAGTACTTCTTTGTGCTTCCAAATTACCTAAGTACTTTAGATCATTTAATAATAGGATTAGAATGGTTGTATGGCGTCTACGTTAAAGCAAACTAAAGTATTTACTTTTAATCTGATCAGGAAATTTGCTATAATAAAAAAACTATTAATGCTGCTCATTGTGGGTGTTAAATACAGCAATCAGCTTTCCTATGCTTCGGTAATACTTGCTATGCAAGCTTTCACAAAGTGCAAATGTTTGGAAACCCATTGAAATTCTTTTAGGAAGAATCCCAACAAATAAAAGCATTTATCATTTGGGGGTAGCAGGTGGATGATTGTGCATGGCTGACTGATCAGAAATAAAAAGATGCCCGAAAGAGCTTTCAAGAAAGGCAAAGCAAGGTTCCTCATTTCCTAATTAGCGTTTGGATTCTGCTTCCTCGTGCGGCATCCCACATTGTTGCAGGAAACCAACAAAAAAGTCTGCATCTTTTCAGCAGGGAAAGGCTCCTTTTTTCCAGGGGCCAACACGTGCAGTGTTTATTTGCTGACAGTGAATGGAGGGCTGAGGTGTGAAGCTATGAATACTGTGAGGTCATCCAGCCATGATGCTGTAAATAAAAACAGGGCCAGATCATAATGAGGGAGGCCACGACCAAGCTTCCCCTTCAACCCTTTGATCAAAGAAATTGAACAGAGGATGAAGATTTACATAAAGAAATGCGTCTGCAACAAACTAAAGAAAAAGCTAATTGCTACTGCTCATGCTTTAGTTTTGTGTGTAACTTCAGTTTCTGGCATTTTTTTCTGCTGGAGACGTATCGCGTTGGTAAGACGTATCGCGTCATTTCCTGTTTTGTGACTAACTCGTTTGTAGCAAGTCGGTGTTTCTCTCTCTCTTGAACTGATCTAACTTTCTCTGTCAATAAGTTTTTTCTGAGTTGCTTAACACACAAACACATTAAAACGTTAAGTTTCTTCACGGTTTAGGACTCTTTAAGCGTTTTACTGGGTTAATTACTTTGTTTTTAGGTAAGGTAAGGTACCGCTTGGTTAGCTTAGCTTTACGGCTAGCATGGCTTCGGCAGCTTTCTCTCTTGTCCCTCCATCTCTCTCTACACCTCCTCCTCTTTCCTGCTCTCTCTGTCAGATGTTTAGTTACTCCTCCGCCTCATTTAGTGAAGTTGGTAGGTGTAATAAGTGCAGCATTTTTGTAGCTTTGGAGGCGAGGGTTTCTGAGCTAGAGGCCCGGCTCCGCGCTGTAGAACAGCCAGGCCCAGCAGTAGCTAGCGCGGAGTCAACTAGGACAGGACCTAGCCGTCCTTCAACAGCTCCCGTGCAGCCGGGACCTCAGGCGAGCTGGGTGACGGTTCGTAGGAAGATTAGCGCCAGACCCCAGTCCGCGGCCAACCTCCAGCCCCTTTCTCTGAACAATAGGTTCGCCCCGCTCAGCGACGCACCCGCCGAGCAGGAGAGGCCGATTCTTGTAATTGGCAGCTCCATAGTTAGGAATGTGGCTCCAGAGACACGAAAGACCACCGTCAAATGCCTTCCAGGGGCCAGGGCTGCGGACATTAGGTCCCATCTGAAGCTTTTGGCCAAGGACAAACGGCGGTATAGCAGGATCGTTATCCATGCTGGTGGCAACGACACCCGGCGACGGCAGTCGGAGGTCACTAAAATTAGCGTAGCTTCGGTGTGTAGGGCTGCCAAAAAGATGTCTGACTCTGTAATTTTTTCTGGTCCCCTGCCTGATCGTACTAGCGATGACATGTACAGCCGTATGCTTTCGTTCCACCTTTGGTTGTCAAGGTGGTGTCCAGAAAACGATGTGGGCTACATTGATAACTGGGGGGCCTTCTGGGGAAAACCTGGACTGTTACGTAGAGACGGCATCCATCCCACCGAGGACGGAGCTTCGCTTCTTTCCAGGAACATTGATAGGGTTATCTCTAGTTCCCCAAAGCCGTGACAACCCAGAGTCCAGCTCAGGGAACCCAGAGTCCAGGTCAAGGAACAGGGACTGCCACCCACCCACTACCCTATAGAGATAGTTTCCCGTCCACTACCCAAAACTAATGAATTAAAAGTTAATGCTACTAGAGCAAAGTATAAAAATCTCATAAAGATAAATAAAACTCGGACTGAACATAAAAACAAATCAATTAAATGTGGTTTACTAAACATAAGATCTCTCCCCTCAAAAACACTCTTAGTAAATGACTTAATTTGTGAAAATAATATTGATTTGTTTTGTCTTGCAGAGACATGGTTGCAGGAAGAGGACCATGTCACAATAAATGAGTCAACTCCCCCTAGCTACTTAAACTTTAGTGTCCCTCGAAGTACTGGTCGAGGAGGTGGAGTAGCAACTATCTTTCATTCCGATTTACTAATTAATCTCCAAAAAAATAATAATTACAGTTCCTTTGAGCATCTAGTTTTTAGCTTTCCTCATACACATAACAAAGCAGTAAAGCCACTTTTGTTTGTGGTCTTATATCGTCCACCAGGACCTTATTCTCAATTTTTAGATCAGATTTCAGATTTTCTATCTGACTTAGTTTTAAACACTGATAAAGTCATTATAGTCGGAGACTTCAATATTCATGTTGATAATGAAAGTGATAGTCTAAATACAGCTTTTAACACTATCCTAGACTCAATAGGCTTTACTCAAAATGTGCAGGGACCAACACATTCTTGTCACCACACTTTAGATCTTGTGCTGACTTATGGCATTGACTGTGAAGAAATAACAGTCTTTCCACATAACCCTATCCTGTCTGATCATTTCCTTATCACTTTTAAACTTACTCTAATGGATCATATCAAACCTGAAAGAAAACTTCATTATACCAGAACGTTATCAGACAACGCTGTAGCAAATTTTAAAGAAGCTCTTCCAACTTTAATTTCCTCAGTTTATAAATGCAGAACAGAAAACAGTGATTTAACTCGTGACCCCTCACAACTTGACATTTTAGTTCATAGCGTTAATTCCTCCCTGCGTCGGGCAATAGACAAAGTTGCCCCCTTGAAAAGGAAGGTGGCTAGCCATAGAAGATTAACTCCCTGGTTTAATTTAGAGCTACGTACCCTAAAGCAGAATGTTAGAAAACTAGAGAGAAAATGGCGCTCCACGCATTTACATGATTCCTTTTTAATATGGAAAAATAGTTTATTGCTATATAAAAAGAGCCTTCACACAGCTAGAACAGCATATTATTCATCTTTAATCGAGGAGAATAAAAATAATCCTAGGTTTCTTTTTAATACAGTTGCCAAACTCACACAGGATCATAGCTCTATCGAGCCAACCATTCCCCAAGCTCTAAGCAGTGACGACTTCATGCAATTCTTTATAAATAAAATAGACTCCATAAAGAATAAGATAATTGGGAACCTTCCCAATATGCTTGCTTCCTCCTTAGTTAATGAGGCAGCCTCAAAAATGGTGGAACCTAATATATGCTTAAACTGCTTTAATGCAGCCGAACTTTGTGATGTACTAAAATTATTAGCTTCATCTAAACCTTCAACTTGCGTTTTAGACCCAATCCCAACTAAACTCTTAAAAGAAGTTTTCCCTCTGATCGCTGCTCCAATTTTAAATATAATGAATCTATCCTTAGTCAATGGATATGTACCACAGGAGTTTAAGATTGCTGTAATTAAACCTCTACTTAAGAAACCCTCTCTTGATCAAAACGACTTAATTAACTATAGACCGATATCTAATCTTCCCTTCTTATCTAAAATTCTTGAGAAAATAGTTGCACACCAGATATGTGAGCATTTAAACAATAATGAGCTGTTTGAGAAGTTTCAGTCAGGCTTTAGAGCTCATCACAGCACTGAAACAGCTCTGGTGAAGGTTACTAATGATATTCTCATAGCCTCAGACAATGGACTGGTGACCATTCTGGTGCTGTTAGATCTCAGTGCTGCCTTTGACACTGTTGACCACAATATTCTCATAGAAAGGCTTCAAAGTGTCGGTATAATAGGAACAGCACTAGGTTGGTTTAAATCTTATTTGTCTAACAGATTTCAGTTTGTTCAGGTAAACAATAGATCTTCCTCAACCTCAATAGTTACTTGCGGAGTACCACAGGGTTCAGTGCTTGGGCCGATTCTCTTTACTATATATATGCTTCCTATTGGTAAAATAATTAGGCAGCATGGGATAAAATTCCATAGTTACGCAGATGATACACAGCTATATCTATCCATAAATCCTGATGAATCCAATCAGTTAGGTAGACTACAGGCATGTCTGGAAGACATAAAAACTTGGATGACTCTAAACTTCTTGCTTCTAAATTCTGATAAAACAGAAGTTGTCGTCTTTGGACCAGAAGCTCTGAAAAAGAAACTACTTAGTCAGCCCCTTCACCTGGACGGCATTAAATTAGCCTCCAGTAATAAAGCAAAAAACCTCGGTGTCATTTTTGACCAAGATATGTCATTTAGAACTCACATTAAAGAAGTCTGTAGGATTTCCTTTTTTCACCTTAGGAATATTGCAAAAATTAGAACCATCCTGTCCAGGAATGATGCTGAAAAACTAGTCCATGCATTTGTTACTTCAAGGCTGGATTACTGTAACTGTCTATTATCAGGTAGTCCACAGAATACAATTAAAAGTCTACAGTTAGTTCAAAATGCTGCTGCTAGGATTCTGATGAATATTAAAAGAAGAGATCACATTTCCCCTGTTTTAGCTTCTCTTCACTGGCTCCCAGTAAAATCTAGAATAGAATTCAAGATCCTCCTTCTGACATATAAAGCCCTTAATAATCTAGCTCCATCATACATAAGAGACCTGATTGTTCCATATGTTCCTAACAGAGACCTTCGCTCTCAGACTGCAGGTTTACTGGTAGTTCCTAGGATTTCTAAAAGTAGAATGGGTGGCAGATCTTTCAGCTATCAGGCTCCCCTCCTATGGAACCGGCTCCCAGGGTTGGTTCGTGAAGCAGACAATTTGTCTATCTTTAAAACTAGGCTAAAAACTTTCCTCTTTGACAAAGCTTACAGTTAGAGATATGTTTATAGGTAGTTAGAGTCAGGTCAGACAGGTAGATAGGAAGAGACAGGTTAATGTTAGTAGTCAGGCAGAGTGTCAAAAGTTAGGAAGAGATAGGAAGAGGTAGAGTAGCTAGGTAGAGATAGATTAATGTAAGCCAGGTAAAGATCCGGAGCCGGTCGCGGCTTACCGCCGCGGAAGAAATGTGCCCCACAGGGGCCAGCCAGCGCCGGAGAGAGGTCCCTCAAGGGGATCCTCCCGCACAGTGCGGCCGCCCATTACCTGCCGGGTTGAATCCCCCGGGCAGACTGTGCGGACCCCACCCGTTTATCTCTTAAACGTTTCTCGCCCTCTTCAACTCTGTCCTCTCAGTTCTGTCTATTTTTCCTTAAGATAGTTGTCGACTATCGGTCTCGTGCCGGTATTTAGCCTTAGATGGAGTTTACCACCCACTTTGAGCTGCATTCTCAAACAACCCGACTCCGAGAAGACCCCGGCATGACGGGGGCCGTTACCGGCCCTACACCGTCCACGGGTCAGGAGGACTCAGACAGAGTGTTGGTAGCCAGGTCTCCTAGTAGCTAGGAGACAGGTTAATGTTAGTAGCTATGCTGCTTTAGGCTAGGCTGTTGGAGGACATTATTAGGGTCTGTTCCTACTTTCTCTCCTACTTCTCCCCAACTGCATGATGTGCTGTCAATTCAAGCACTAACCTGTTTTCTATTATAGTAGGTGCTCCGGATTAGCCCTGCTTGACGACCCTGACTAAGATGGCATTGCAGTGACGGAAAATTCTCCACGTCCTGCAACAAACTTCTGCATCAGTTCTATTGCTCTTTCTGTGTCTCTGTTATGTATTCTCCAAGCCACAGACGGTCGCGGCAGATAACCGCTTGTGCTGAGCCTGGTTCTGCCGGAGGTTTCTTCCTGTTAAAAGGGAGTTTTTCCTTCCCACTGTCGCTGCATGCTTGCTCAGTATGAGGGATTGCTGAGAATTCCACGACGCAATCTTCTGTGGTTCTGTAATTTCTACACTAAACATTGTATTGTAATAACTCTTTTTGTAAAGTGCCTTGAGATGACATCTGTTGTGAAATGGCGCTATATAAATAAACTGAATTGAATTGAATTGAATTGTTAGAGGATAATATGGAATGAGCTAAGCAGCTTTATTATTTAAAATGTTTGCACGAACAAAATGTACTGCTGTTTTCAAAGCTGATTATATCTGATTGATTCGGTTAAGGAATATACATACTTTTTTAATTAACTATTTGAAATAAGATTAATGTTAGCAATTAAAATTATGAACATGAGAAAAGGGGAAATTTGGACTTATTGCATTTAATTTAAAATTTAAATCTATATGTGATGCATTTGTCTTCATTCCAAGTTTTTTTTTTACTTCCCCTTATCAAAAGCTCTCATTTAGAAAGAACACAAGTTTTATCTTTATTTATTCTTTACAGACATCATGTTAAAAACATCTTAAATTATGGTTTTTGACTAGATCTGTCTGATTATTTCCCGCTCATCAGGGAGCCTGAGAAAAATACCATGAAGCTGTGAAATTTACAGCTATGCCGAAAAAGTATGTACATGTATCCGTTACCTCTTTTTTTCCTAAATCGATCATGTCCCAGCTGAACCCTGCAGAGAGCTTAGATGGTCATGGCGACAACAGGATTTAACCAGGAGGCCGAGGAGCTTAGTCTGTTTAAATCTGATGTTAAAGAAGGTAGTACAAATTGTAAGAAGTGATTTTTTTTCTCCCTGTTTGTTCATCCAACCTTACAGAAGAAGAACCGACTCAGAATTTGTCAGTACACAAACTAAAAACCGCGATTATTGCTTACTGGAAAGTGATATTTATACAAATGAGGTGTTGTTAATTAATTGGATATTTGAGAGTGCCTATGTTGACATTAAATAGAACTTAAGTTTAACAGTTTAGCAGAAGAAGCATTGTGTTGAGCCAATTAAAACTAACTGCAGTTGCACTATTTGCCCATATGATGTCACTATATATACAACTATACTAAAAACGCCAATGTATTTAGTGTGTTGGGCATATGTTGCGGATGAAACTTTTATTTTAGACAACAGTTTAAAAGTCTTTCCTGCACCCCTTAAAAGTCACGTATTAGCTTATCAGACTGATGTATTTGTGTGATATTTCACAGGAAAACAGTTTAATGAACACATGTTGAGCGAAAGTGTTGTGTTGTCAAAATAGAAAGCTGTGGAAGAGTGTCTGCTCTGCTCAAAAAGCACTCGTTTTTCACTTTTTCCTGATTGAAAAATTTCACATGATCAAATTAATTCTAATATCTTATTTCATTTATTAAGGGAGATAAACTATCTAGACCAGCATAGCTCAATGTAAAAAGCAATTGGCCCCTGAATCTTACAACAGTGATGCTATCTTTGATGACAACACTTGCCATCTACTTCTGCATTGTGGCCACATCATATGCGAATCTGGACTTTATCTAGATCAGTGAAAAAACATACATTTCTTTTTTGAGCTATTTCAGAGGAGGAATCTTTAATGTACTTTGTGGGCATTCTCCTTCAGGATTTCCTTATAGGAAGTAAGCCTCATATTTCCATCAGTTACAGAAACAAAAAAACAGCATCAGGCCATTATACTACCACCATGTCTGATTGTCAGAAATACATAATTTATGAAACACTGTTTTGCTATAGGGCTGCACGGCACGGCCCAAGGTCTTTCTGCATGGAGTTTGCATGTTCTCCCTGTGCATGTGTGGGTTCCCTCTGGGTACACCGGCTTCCTCCCACAGTCCAAAAACATGACTGTCAGGTTAATTGATCACTGTAAAATGTTCTTAGGTGTGAGTGTGTGCATGTCCTGTCTGCCTCTATGTGGCCCTGTGATGGACTAGCGACCTGTCCAGGGTGTACCCAGCCTCTCGCCCGTTGACAGCTGGAGAAAGGCACCAGCTCCCCCGCGACCCCTGGAGGATTAAGCGGTTCAGAAAATGGATGGATGGATGTTTCGCTATATGACAGAAGTAACATTCCACTTTTGTCTTTTTGGCCCATGAGATATGTTTGCTATATTTTGTCTCAGGAATCATCCAGAACCTTTCAGCCAGAACCTGACTTTCAGTGGTTTTGTTGCATCGTGGACTCTAACCTATATTGAACAAATTCTTTTTCTGTTTGTTTTTTTCACTGATAGACTCTTGAACTTTGATGGCTGATCACTGTTGGAAACATTCACTACTGGTCAATATATTCTGAATTTGTGGATAATAGCTGTGACTGTATAGCGCTGGAGTACAATATTCGTATATATATGACTTTTTAGCTATTCATCGCCTAATAGATTTAAGTGACTTTATTTCTCATCGCTTATGTAATTTCTTTAGAGTGTGGGAATGAGTTTTGCTATTTTAAGACATTTTAGCCTGCCTGGAAAAGTTAAACTGATTCAAAATACATTTTTCATCAGTTTATTAATGGTTGAACAAGGGGGTTTTGGGGCAACTGAAGAAAAAAAAGATATATTTCTGACTTTAATCTCAGAATTCAGATTTTTTTTCTGAGAATTCATACTTTTTTTCTAAATGAACATCAGCTTGGGAGCATGCAGCTTCAGTGATAGAGTGGAGATGTGCTGGGGGAGAAATGACTTGCAGGTCTAAAGTAGAGCGGTTACAGAAAAAAGTCAGAAATATGTATTTTTTCTTCCGTGGGCCTGATCTTCTTCCGTAAATTCTATTTAGGTTATCTGTGTGTAATGTTAAAAATAGGTTGAGGCTCTAAAATATCTAAGTTTGACAAAAGAGAAGAAAGAAAAAAATACATGTTACAGGAGGTAAATACTTTTTAACCGGACCGTAATACCTTATACTGTTTATGCATCTAGCAATACTTCTTGTTGGTACAGGCATAAACGATGTGTGCTGGTTAATAAATTGTAAAAAGAGAAGCCTGTAAGGAGAAAAGGCACACATCTGCAGACATTGCAACATACTATTTAAATGGAGAACCTGAAAAAGACTGCAGAAAAATATCAGTAAATTGGCTTTTCCGTTAATATGAATCGATTATGACAGGAAAAAAAAGAAATAACTTTTTCACTCGAGCAGACAGTGTCACCTTTGAATACCTATAGCTGTTTTTAATCCAAATAAAATCAAGGCTAATGCTTCATTACTGGGTATTTTTACATAATGATCCTCATGCTGCTGCTGTTAATTTTTTTATTAACGCAATTACCGAACTCTTAGTGGACTGGGTCACAGGGGTCTAATTACCCCTGCGTCATGCCGGTAAATAGTTGGAGGTGTCTCCGAGCAGGTGGCCCTGGAGGTAAGAGGGAGACATGGGGCATACCGAGGCGGGCAATTACTGGGTGAATTTCACTTTAATAAATGTTGAGCTACATTTGAAAATTCAGATAACAGAGCTTTTTGCCTAATGGGTGCAGCACAGAGGCCACTTGAGCAAGAAAATGATCTGAAAGAGGGTTTAATTAACAGAAGCTACATGATCCGGGGAGCGCGTGACAGAATGCTAAAGTGAGCAGGAAAGAGCACAGGATTGGGAGAGTATGAAAAATGGAGAGGAGGAGGGTGAGACAGGGAGAAAATAGGGAGGAGGGAGTTTGACAAGCTAACTTTCAGAGGTTGAAAGTATAAAATTTTATCTTTGTTTTACACAATACTGATCCAACAATATCCAATATGACAATACAAATTACAAATATATTTTAATTGTTGGATTAAAAAACTGTAAAAATATACAAAAATAATCCCCCTCTACACATAGAAAAAAGGGGAATATTACGTACATACAAAAGACACATCTTAAAAAATCTATAACGTACAAATAAACATTTATGTTGTACAGTTTAACATTTACATTCAAATATAAGGACATTTCATTCTTCTTTTACCAGTTGCTGATATGTCACAACAATCCTCTTATAAAGGTTTTGTTTTTTTATTTCTTGTTTTCCACAGAGAATATTTTATTGATATTTCATTACAACTGCAAAACATCCCATGGGTTAAATTAAATTGAAATGTAGGGTGTAAAGCAAATGACCACATCAGCTTGTCATTTCTACTGCTAAACTAAATACATACCTAAAACTAAATATGCTAGCTAGTCTACAATTGGCAGTCTTTAGAGACTTTGAGATACTGTTGCAGCTGTCAGATTGACATGAAAGCATCCACCCACCAATTATCTGAAAGCAAAAACAGTGAAAAGGATTACAACACCCAATGAGAGTGATAGCACAAAGGCTGACCAAAGCTATTGTTTGTTCAATATTCAATTAGTCAAAAAGTAAATATGTTAAAACAGAAGCATGCAAGTCACATTTAGCTGCTAATAATACGTCAACAGACAGAGTCGCAAAATACAACAGATACAATACAAAATACATCAAAGGAGAAAGTAAAAAAAGTAAATAAGAACAAGGCATGAAAGGATAAAATACAAGATTAGAGAACGTAAAAAGCAGCAATTAAGCATTAAGCATACACAGCATATGACACACAATAAAGCATAATCATTTACTCAAAGGCAGCTCTAAACAGGTGAGTTTTAAGTTTTCATGTAAAGTATCTCAGTGTTTCAGCAGCTTTGTTGTTGTCAGGAAGTTTGCTCCAGATAAAGGGAGCATAGAAAAGTGAAAGCTGCTTCTCAATGTTTAGTTCTATGTCTGGGGATGATTTCTATACTAGATTTGGAGAACCTGAGTGGTCTGTATAAACACAGTATGTCTTCAACATATTTTGGAGCTAAGAACATTTATTGATTTATAAATTAGTATATGAATATTTTGAAATCTATTCCCCTGAGCTGCTGGGAGCCAGTGTAAGGCAGAGCAATTTAATTTGTATAGGACACTTTCAACACATGGTAATTCAAGGTGCTTTACATGTTTCAGTGGTAAAGAAACACAATATATGATATACAGTGGGGCAAAAAAGTATTTAGTCAGCCACCGATTGTGCAAGTTCTCCCACTTAAAATGATGACAGAGGTCAGTAATTTTCATCATAGGTACACTTCAACTGTGAGAGACAGAATGTGAAAAAAAAATCCTGGAATTCACATTGTAGGATTTTTAAAGAATTTATTTGTAAATTATGGTGGAAAATAAGTATTTGGTCAATAACAAAAATTCAACTCAATACTTTGTAATATAACCTTTGTTGGCAATAACAGAGGTCAAACGATTACTATAGGTCTTTACCAGGTTTGCACACACAGTAGCTGGTATTTTGGCCCATTCCTCCATGCAGATCTTCTCGAGAGCAGTGATGTTTTGGGGCTGTCGTCGAGCAACACAGACTTTTTACTCCCTCCACAGATTATCTACGGGGTTGAGGTCTGGAGACTGGCTAGGCCATTCCAGGACTTTCAAATGCTTCTTAGCCACTCCTTCGTTGTCTCCGGCGGTGTGTTTGGGATCATTGTCATGTTGGGAAACCCAGCCACGTTTCATCTTCAAAGCTCTCACTGATGGAAGGAGGTTTTCGCTCAAAATCCCACGATACATGGCCCCATTCATTCTTTCCTTAACACGGATCACTCGTCCTGTCCCCTTAGCAGAAAAACAGCCCCAAAGCATGATGTTTCCACCCCCATGCTTCACAGTAGGTATGGTGTTCTTGGGATGCAACTCAGTATTCTTCTTCCTCCAAACACGACGAGTTGAGTTTATACCAAAAAGTTCTACTTTGGTTTCATCTGACCACATGACATTCTCCCAATCCTCTGCTGTATCATCCATGTGCTCTCTGGCAAACTTCAGACGGGCCTGGACATGCACTGGCTTAAGCAGGGGGACACGTCTGGCACTGCAGGATTTGATTCCCTGTCGTTGTAGTGTGTTACTGATGGTAACCTTTGTTACTTTGGTCCCAGCTCTCTGCAGGTCATTCACCAGGTCCCCCCGTGTGGTTCTGGGATTTTTGCTCACCGTTCTCATGATCATTTTGACCCCACGGGATGAGATCTTGCGTGGAGCCCCAGATCGAGGGAGATCATCAGTGGTCTTGTATGTCTTCCATTTTCTGATAATTGCTCCCACAGTTGATTTTTTCACACCAAGCTGCTTGCCTATTGTAGATTCACTCTTCCCAGTCAGGTGCAGATCTACAATTCTTTTCCTGGTGTCCTTCGAAAGCTCTTTGGTCTTGGCCATAGTGGAGTTTGGAGTCTGACTGTTTGAGGCTGTGGACAGGTGTATTTTATACAGATAATGAGTTCCAACAGGTGCCATTAATACAGGTAATGAGTGGAGGACAGAAGAGCTTCTTAAAGAAGAAGTTACATGTCTGTGAGAGCCAGAGATCTTCCTTGTTTGAATTGACCAAATACTTATTTTCCACCATAATTTACAAATAAATTCTTTAAAAATCCTACAATGTGAATTCCTGGATTTTTTTCTTCAAATTCTGTCTCTCACAGTTGAAGTGTACCTATGATGAAAATTACTGACCTCTGTCATCATTTTAAGTGGGAGAACTTGCACAATTGGTGGCTGACTAAATACTACAGCTGAATGTCATCCGCATGGTTATGGAAACAAATCTTATTGGCTGCTATAAAAGACTTTAGAACTGGGGTGATGTGCTCAACTTTCCTGATTCTAGTGAGGATGTGAGCAGCAGTATTCTGGATCAGCTGCAGCTGTCTGGTTGACTTTTAAGGTAGACCTGTGAGGACGGTGTTACAGTAATCGACTTGACTAAAGATAAATGTAGGGATCAGTTTTTCAATGTCCTGTTGCTACATTAGTTCTCTAATCCTAGAAATGTTCTTCAGGTGATAGAAGGCTGACCTTGTTGTTGCCTTTATGTGGCCATGGAGGTTCAGGTCTGAGTTCATTATTACACCTAGATTTCACCCCTAAACAGTAGTTTCTTACTGTATTAACTAAAGCTGTGTGTTGACAATGATTGTTCCTCTTTAGATCCAAAAATAATTACTTCAGTTTTGTTTCTCCTCAGTTGGAAAAAACTGAATAGAAACTATATAATGAATTAATGAATTGAACTATATAATGCTATACACAGTGCTCTGCATAAATGAGTACACGCCACTACGTTTGTCAGAAAACCTTTAGCTTCCTTTCAGAATCAACATTTTGTACGATGTACTATACAACAAAATACTCCCACAAATGTGGGCCATTGATTGCAAACAAGGTTTGTTCATTTGCACACACAAAAAAGTGATTGCCTAACAAATTCAAGCCCGTTCTGCAAAAATGAGTACACCCCAATTATAGTCCAAGGAGAAAAGCCACACTTAAGACTACAAACTTCTAATTAACAGGCATTCAACCACAGGTGAGTCTAATGATTCATTTAAGAGGTGTCCTGCAGACAGGTGACAATAAAGGGCATTACTTTACAAAAAGCCCTTCTCCATGGAAGAGAAATCTGAGAAAGGAAATAATTTCTTTACACAAAAAAAGGTGAGGGCTACAAGAAGATCAGCAAAGCTTTACATATCAGACAAAATACTGTAGCAAAAGTGATCAAAAAAATCTGAGAAAGATGGAAGTGCAACCGTCTTGCAAGGCCGTCCAGGCCATCCACTGAAGTTAAAATCTCGACAGGAGCATCTTCTGATGAGAAGGGTTGAATAAAATTGGCATACAAGTTCACTGCAGTTAGCTAAAGCAGCACTCTAAAATAGGTTATTCTTGAAGAATGGAAAAATAGATGTTGCCTAGATTGCCTAGACCATGCCTAGAAGACTTGGTGCTGTCCTTAAAAATCATGGTGCTCATACAAAATACTATATGTAGTAGTGTTGTTGCAGGGTGTACTAATTTTTGCTTCAACCAAAACTGAAGATTTTGTGATCTAAATAAATTATTAACCTTCATTTCAGAGTTAAATAAGTGTTCAATAAAACTCGGCCTTGTTGAAAGGTTGGAAATTGTTCTTTTGTTCATTGAGCTACTGAGTAAATTCATACTTTTTAAAGGGGGTGTATTCATTTATGCAGAGCACTGTATATAGTTATAATCTGGATGTATGTATACTGAATAGAAGAGGAGCCCTGGAGGACCCCACATGAGATTTCAGTCTGTTCTAATGAAAAATTGCCTGGCTGTCCTTCCATTCATTTTCATTCCAACAGTATTTAAAGTGACTACATCATGCTATTTTACAGCTTTCAACTTCTGGGATAAAAATGTATATGACAAAATGTTGCCGCTGGTGTTATACAGTATTAATTTGTTTTAACATTTAACTTGTATCCTCGTAGTTAATGTTGGAGCATGAAGTTAAACTGCTTGTTTCTCTATAAACCTGCCTCCTGTTATATTAAGGGCTCAGACATTTGGTTTATTTTATTTTTTTGTAAAAAACTGACTCAATAAAGCCTATTTCACCAGACACCTCTAGCACTCAACTTTCAACCAGTGATGTCACCAGTTGGACACTCAGTTGTTTTCTAGGAGAGGGAGGGGCAGCTGCCCAGAGAGCAGAATTCAGGAGGATTACTCAAATATGCGTGAATTGAGCCAAAAACCACTCTGGTGGGTTTTTTGATGAGAAATTCCACTACCAGATGGTTGAAAACTCCAATAACTTGATTTTACATGATATAGGCCCTTTAAGCTTTCTGCTAGTGTTGTCTTGTATGCATCCATATTTCCATAATCTCTGACTAACTTCACTGTCTCTGCTCAAGAAAAGCATCCCATAGCTTGATGCTACCATTACCATGTTTCACCATTGGGATGGTGTGTTAAGGGTTGATTTTCCACAGGTTTGCTGTGTCCCTGCTTAGATTGTGGTAAACTTTAAGAGGAAATTCTCATGATGGCTTCTTTGTACTCTTCTTTCTTAAAAAACAGAAGAAGCAGTGTGCTACATATCATTGTGCTGTGACAGATTCTTCCAGCTGAGTTGTTGATGTATGCTGCTCCATCATGAGATGTTTAAAACCTTAGAAATTATTTTATAAATGTTTAAGCCATCCGTAGGTTGAAACCCCTGGTTCTAAATGACATTTGACAGTCACAAGTCCTTCCCAGTAATATTAACACATATAAACATTTTTAAATGAGAGAACTTTAATGTTGTTTCTTGATATACAATATTGTAATAAAGAATTGAAATATCTTGTTTGAATATAATAAGTCTATATCATATATTAGTTTAACCTTTTAAGTGGAAATTTTGAACGATACACTATGTTGTATTGTTTCCCCTGTACAGCAGGTAAAATAAATATCGACAACATAAAAGTTTTTGTCAGTAAATATGTTTGTAATATTTCTGTGGACTTTAAATTATAGCTAGATACCAGTACCAAGCTGAGTAATTCACATATACAAACAAAACAAAACAAATTAGTCCATAAATTATGTGCCAGGAAGTGGAATAGCTCAGGGAATAACAATTAAATGCAAGAAGATAAAGAAAGCCACTGAAATCTATCCGTATTTAGGAAGCTTTAGAAGTATCTCTGCTGCTGTGTGCAAATTGGCATTAGATGGTTTAATATTATGGCCTATAAAAGGTTTGTCATTACTAATGTACTGAAGAGTGGTGTTACTGATGAAAGAAAAGAGACCATCAAAAGTTTCAATATTGCAAAAACCTTAAAACAATAACCATAACAGCTTAATTTTTGAACTTGTTGGAGTGCTTACATCCTGGTGTACAAAACTTAAACTTTGAATATCTAGCTTTCAGATGACACTTTTAGAGGGTGCATACTGTCACTGTTATGCTGCAACCTCCATCCTCCACCGTTAAAACTCACCAATTATATACACTAAGTACACATATAGTAGGTGGACAAATGTTTTAAAAGTTAAATCTGCAGGAATGCCTATGCCAATGAAATGGCTCTGCATGACATGGCATTAACACATGTTTGGAAAGTTGCAGCAGACATAATTCAGGGTTGCATCCACATTATGTGTCACTGAAAGGACTGAATCGTCACATTTTTCTGTTTTCACTGTTAGCTGCGCTAAGCGTCGTCCTATAGGTCCATGTTGTGTGTATACAGAACGTTGGGTTTTGTTTTTTTCTTATTTTTTTCGTTTAAAAAGTGTATGTGTGGTTTTTGTGCATGTAAGGTCCTCATGGTTTTACACACAGTGGTCTCCCTCCACTCTCTACTGGAGCTAAAAGCCCCGAAACAGAACGGTAATTGCCCAATTAGGGCCCTCGCTCTGTGGGCCGCAGAGCACTATGCGCCTCCACATGCTCACAGAGTCAGATAATTGAGCTGAAAGCAAATGAACGGATGGCAGACAAACAAGCTACTAGAAAATAATTACTTGGAGTGTTTCTTTTCAGTACCTGTACAGCGAATTTCATTATTGTCAATAGCCTCTAAAGCTGCTCGAAACCGTGGTATTTGTCATTTTCATAGAGACTTGATAATGACATTAATTTGTCTTAATGGGTTGGTTCTATTGTTAAAAATAGTAAAATGAGCAGAAATTGTCTTTCCTCAGCAGGTAGAGAGGACTTCACCACACTCCCGTCAGGCACGAGGAGATAATTTGGTGTGCTTGTCAAATTTCCAATAATTTGTTATATGGAACATGAGTAATGCTAATACCATTAATGTCCATTTTCCTCTAAATTCATTACTGCCCTTTTTCCCTTTTATGTTTTTAATGCCTATGCCATTTTTTTCTGTGCTTCAAGAGGTTATTGCAGGACTGGTAATAAACATAGACATTTAGCCCTTTAGCTCATACATACAGAGGAAAACAGAAATATACACATCATTTAATAACCTGTAAGACATGCCTGTCATCAATCCTCCTGTGTGTGTTAGACTAATGTATTATTCAGATAGTTACAGACAGTTTATGTTTCAAATAGTCACAATATTGGCGTTAAATGATCAAATGACAAATATGCAGCAAATATCTATTTTTCATTTTTATTTTTCAGTTCTGTGACAACCCAGGATATATTTTTATACAAAATTTGAATCTGTGCATCTAATTTTATGGAATATATATATATATAGCTTTGTGTAATCTGAGTAACAGTACTAAAGAAAATGTTTATTTATCCATGGCAGATTTTTTGGTTTTCTTTATTTCATTCAAACAATCAAATAAAAATAAAAAAATCAGCAAAAGAAATACAAAATGGCAAAATTAACTGTTTAACTGTTTTAATTCAACAGAGAAGTTTGGTGAGAAAGGAATGACAATGTTTTTGTACAACATTTTAATAGAAAAATACCATGTTGAAGATCACTTAAACCCTTCTCAGTAATCGGTGGCAGTGTACGGTGAAAAACCTATAATGATTTTGCAGCAGTCAAACCTTTTATTATATTCCACTGGTATTTTGACAGTTATATTTCTTGATGAGTTTCCACTAATTGATCTTGGAAGGCCTCTTTGCCATCACTCTAATCTTTAGCTCCAGTCTATACTCTTGCTGGACCAGTCCAAAATAATATCTAGTTGAAAATGAAAAACCATGTTGGTAAAATTAGAAGTTTACTTTAAACCTACTTATAGAAAGTATATGAATAATTCTGGGCTTAACTACATTTGAACTGAAGACATTAGCATGTTTTATGCAAAACTGTCTGTTAAGTTTTAACAGACAGAAAAAATATATTTCTAAACTCCCAAAAATGACCATATTTTTTGGTATTTTTAATCATTTTTAAATTTGTTATAGTTTTATGAATTGACTTCAATCAAACTTGATTTGAAACTAATCTTAAGAAACATCTATATTAGATGATAAAATCTGTTTTGTTTAGTCTGAAAATATAAATTTGTGTTGCAAAAATTGCCTCAAAGTATTTAGAGATTAATTAGAATTATTTCCAAATAAAACTATTTTCATCTCTCAAACTGTATTATGAAAACTATTATATTTCTTAGTTTGTTTTTCTGTACTTATTTGAAGAAGATTTCCTTCATAATTGTAAATAGTTACTTAAAAAGTTGACCAAAAATTGCAAACATTTATATTTGAAATATGGTGCACAAAACAAGAAGATGAAACATCAAAAGAAAAGTAGGAACAAGTCATTTCTATGTCCCCAGTAAATTACTAGATATATGAAAATTAAAGAAAAGAAATGTAAAAAATTTCCAATAATTTGAATAAATAATTTGAGAGAGCTGGGACCCTGATTGGTAGAATAGAAGCAGGTACCAGGAAATTTGCAAAAGCATTTTCAGTAATCCGAAACACATAAACATGAATTCAATATTGTATTCTAAATATATATATATATATATATTAATGTGAAAAAATCCTATTGATTCACTGTCACTTCCTGTGAAAATAATATTTATTTATGAAAATACAATCTTAACAATATGCAAGAGAGGTATGGGGGAGAAGGAACTATTTGGTGGACCATCATGTTAGTATCTATCAAATGTGTTCTTAATGACGCTCAGACGGCTCACTGCTCAGACATCTGAACTCAAGTGTCAAAAAGTGAAAGATTTTTAACAGCCTGCAGATGGCGCTGGTAAATGATGTAACAAAGTAGAATTTAGACTTAGATTTTGTTGAGGCCTGAAGCTTTGTTAAAGAGTGAAGATTGATTCAGATTAATTTAAGTTATGATTTTTAGCATTAAAAAATAAATTTGTTATCAACATAAAGGTTTCCTATGCAGGTTGGAAAATCTTAAAATATTTGTAATTCCTGAGTTTTTGTTTTCTTCATTCTTTGAGTTCTCAAACTTCCTTCATCCCTCCCACCTTAAGGCCTTCTTTTAATCTCTGAGCTTTAACTTAAATTTCCTTCCTTCCTTCCTTCCTTCCTTCCTTCCTTCCTTCCTTCCTTCCTTCCTTCCTTCCTTCCTTCCTTCCTTCCTTCCTTCCTTCCTTCCTTCCTTCCTTCCTTCCTTCCTTCCTTCCTTCCTTCCTTCCTTCTTCACTTTCTTGTGTCATTTCTTTGCTTAAGTCCATACTTTTTTGTGGGTCTATCTCTTTTATTGTTTCCTGTCTCCCTTCTTTCTTGTGTTCATCCTCCTTTGTTTTCTTGTGTAATTCCCTCCTTCCAGTTTCTTATTTTTAAGGTTCCATATTTAAATCTTACCCACTATATAAAATCTGATATGAATTACTGTATTTTTTATATGTTCAATTTAAAATGAATATGATGGACTGAGAAAGTCGGGTCTGGATAAGTGTAGAGAACAGTTTTTAATAGTAATATGTGCTGTAAGTTGTCATGGCTTACAGTTTGGATGACAGAGTTTAAGTTGAGGTGATTAAACATTATAGAAAGATGAAAACTAAACAACAGCTATGTCTAAAAACCTCCATTTGAAAAAAAAAAAATCTTTTTCTGGAAATAACTCCCATGTAGATATAAGGAGGTGCAACTGTACATAACCCGATCTTTGATTATCTTAATATCTATGATCAAAGTCTACTGTAATAATTTAATTATGAAAAATTTAAAAAAAACATGGCTTATTGTAACTGCTAGTGATGTTCATGTTGATGTGTCCACCTGTAATGCTGTTAGTAAAAAAAAAGTGTTAATGTGTATCTAAGTGGTACTTCAGCCTGTATTTAGCTGTATATGAGTCCTTTAATACTGTGTGGAATGTCATAGAGTGCTGTAAGTGCCAAATGATCATTTGTTTGACTTGATGACTGAACTGATGATTCATTTGTGAAGCCTGAAATCCAACTGGAGATTCTTATGTAACACTCTGTTGAATAATACTTTTTAAATAGAGGCACTTTTGCTTCACTCATGGCCACTGATGGAATATTGTGTCTGAGTGTTAGGTATCTTGGGATGCTGCAAGCCACCAAAAGAAATTATTAGAGAAATAAGGTACTGTAAATAGAAAGTATGGTTAATAAACATCCTGCACAGAAAATGTTGATTATTTTTTTGTTTTACAAATGTTGTCTTTTCTATACCACTAAGCTGCGCTATATATGAATGTCATTTTTCATCTTATCATTGCATTTGCAACATAAGACTGTTAATGTGATTTATTTTTTAACTAAAACATCTTTTGGAATCCCTGTTCTATTATTTCGTCATTCGGTGAATGAAGCATCAATCCTCTAAACTTACTCCACTCACATCTCAATGTCTTTACTTTCTTAGAAACGTATCTTTGAGCAACTGACTGCTAAAACAAAATGTTGACATCACTAAAAGCAAGAATCATGTGCTGGCAGATCACATCCTTCAAAACATAAAAGGTGAAAGGGTGAACCTCAAATATAAAATTCATAATTTTAGTCTGGTGTCCGAGTCTGATTCTGCATGTGGGTCAGAGGGCTTTTGAAAACATGATAAGTGGCAAGAAATTTAAATTGTACTCTGATGCTGAATGTAGCAGTTTAAATAAATGAATAAAGATGAGAACAATATGTTTAATGGCTTCAGGAACAAGCTTGGCGTCTGGAGAACAGGAGAAGATAATTAGTGAAGTGGTGATTCATCAGGACGAAGGAAGAGTTCACTGGTTGAATGTGGCGCTTATGCCCCTTTTCGAGTAAGGTCTGTTTGGCCCGGACTGTGTCAGGTCAGCTTGTATTTAACCTGTTTCCACTACCTTCATCTGGGCAGAGGTGACCCCTTTTTTCAGACTACCTCTGCCTTGTTATGAAGGGGGGTTGAGATTAACCAACAAGCCTACCTATGGACTGACCGGTCAGGCAGAGTGATGTCACTCTCACTTCCATCTAGCAGTGGTAGCCAATGACTGGCCTGGTGGTGTTTGGTTGAAGTGATGTCATTGAGAATGGCTTCCAAACAGTAAAACTTTAGAGTAATTTTTGGGGGGGCACAGAAAAAAAAATTGCATGCGTACTCCACCTCCTTTGCAACTGTCTTGTAAGTTAGGCCTTCAGCACGATACATAATGTTACAGATTGTTACATTATAGTAGATATACCATTGTTCTGTATTAGTCCATATTCTACATATAAACAGGTTTTTCTATGTCAAACCAGCAACATCAACAATGGTGGAAGTTCGCAAGTATACATCTTTATCACAACATCTACCAACATGTCCCTGTTCTCTTCTCTAATTTCCACTACAAATCATCAACATTACTTAAAAAACAACAACAACAAAAAACTGTCTAATGAGGAAACACAGCTATTTGATGTAAAGTTTTTCTTCTTCAAGAATACAAATATTTCTTAAGTATTTGTTTGAAATATATATTCGTAAAAAAGCACGTTATTTGTGCCTTTCCAAATACCGTATTCGGGTTCTGATCCACCCCTACTGTTGAATCCATGTAATTCTTTTATTTTTTTAGAGAAATAAAAATCATGATTGTGGATCTAGATATAAACAACTGATATAGATGTTGTAAGAAAAAAAACAACATGTCCTGCTTGTTCTTTTAAATTATTCTCAGCATTTAAGTCTACCGTTCATCTTAAACTATAAATCTAAACGTGAGCAGCTGAGCTCTCCTGCAGAGGAGCCTGGTGCCTCAGAGAAGAGGACCTGCTGTGGAAGGTGAGGAGAATGGAATGAAGATGCTTTTAGTGATTTGTTGATGTGGTTTGCGTTTCAGGGCCACCCACAGCCACCATAAAGTGTACAAATGTTAATGCTAACTAATGCTAACAGGGCATTAACCATATCGGTACAAACAATATTTCTTTTTTAATTATACCTTTTTTTTTAATTCCAAGACACTGTCAAGCAACATGTGTAAATTTGTGTAAAAGTGGTGAGATAAAATGACTTACTGGTTTCACACTTTGCTTGGTTCCCCTCACTAATGAAACTAATAGGGGCAGCAGTGCAGCTGGCAGCCCTAAAATTTGAAACAGCTTGTGTGGACTGTATCAATTTGAGAAATGGGGAGGGGGGAGATCTTGCATTGTTTCACATTTGTAATTTGTATCATCTGTGTTTTGGACGATACTGTATTATTAAAATGACATCTATGTGTAACCAGTTCTGGTCCGTAATGACCTGACACTGCTGGGGGCCAAGCCGACCAGAGTCGAAAGGGGGCTTTACTGTCCTTGAAGGTAGAGCTAGAGATAGAGGGGAGGTTAGGTCAAGAGGTGAGAAACTGTGCGTGTAGATTGATCAAGGGGTCTTTCCTTTTGGAGCGTTAGAGAGCGAAAAGGCCGATGGAAGCTGGGACTGGACTTCAATGGGAGACAACCGTGAAGGAGAACTAGGAAGAAGAACCTAAGATCAGGTCAAAGATGCTAAGGCATGGATAGGCACATGCAGGGTGGAGAGGGCTTGGGCACCTGCCCCTACCCTCCATGATGCCCCAAGTTTTGTTTTTGGTTTGTCTATGTGGAGGCCTGCCTGTTATCCTTGTGATGACTACTGTCTTTGCCTGCCTGCTTAACACTTAGGTTGATCTTTAGTTTGGCCTTGATTCCTTTTAGGTTGTTTTCTCAAAATGTTATGGTAATAAAACACGTCAATAAAACAATGAAAATTTGGCAACTTAAAACAGTGCGTCTCCTTTTGTCATGGTCTATGAGCGGTCATCCGGGATTTGAACGCAAGACCTTGCCGTTCTTATTTTGATAGAGCACGTTCAACTGTTTGTCGGTCGGACGAAATTCCACAGTTGGTGAAGAGATTTAAAACCTCCCATTTTCCATTTGATCTTTCAAAGTCATGTCATTATCGCCAAGCCATTGGACTATGGAAGGATCAGTGCCCAATATTTCGATCAAAAAGTATAATAAACTTTCATGGATCGGCTTCTGTAAGTAAAGGTGCCCCTGCCCTGTTTTGTTTGTTACAAGTGATTGCAAAATCTTGCAAAATGAACATTTCATTACTGTTGGGTATGCTTCAATGTGCCGAAGTAAAGAATGTGTGCCAGATAATATATTTCGAGACCCAGGATGCATACATTTGTTTGTTTTTGGAATCTGTTTTACTGTTTTCGCAAGAAACTTTTACTGGAAACACAATATGGATGAGCGATATGGGCATGAGTTTACTGCCTGTATCTGCGTATATATTGTATATGGACTCAGTATTTGTACAAGGAGAAGTTTGCAGCGGTGTGTGTCTTCCTAGCTACAATGTCTAGCCTAGTGAAGAGTTGGCACCTAAAAGCATTGCAGACATGCAGTTTCAGGTGATGTAAAAAAGGAGCATTTGGAAAGACTCTGGGTGACACAATCTTGTGCAGTTACATGTGCTCAGAGTCAAGCTGACTGTGCCCTGCAGGATTTCGGTCAGAATGAGAAGTTTGCACCCTTTTCTGTCTCCCACGAGGAGTTGGTAATAGAACAAGATGATCAGTCTTATATGGCACTTTTTTACGTACCTGTCACACATGCCAACTAACAGGGAAACCAAATCAGAACATTAAGCCTGCTCCCCTGGTTACTATTCCATCAGTTGGAAAAAAACATTTGACCATTTAATAATAGGCTGTGTGGAGCCTCCTCCTCGATCAAAAGTTGGCAGTATTTATCTGTTGACTTTTATGTGTCAGACAACACGTTATCCTGCGGCATATCCATTGCGGAACATTACGACAAAGTCGTTGTGAAAGCATTGACATGGTTTATTTCGTTTTTGGCATTCCTTCAGTTGTGCAATGCGATCAAGATTCTAACTTCTTATCGCGGATGTTCTCCCAGGTTTTGAAACAGCTGCAAATTAAAGGAGCTATGCATAAGTGTTTCACCACAAATGAAAATATAAAAAATGTAACTTTTTTCCTCATACATTTTTCAACAGAGCCTTGGCCTTTTCACCACAGTTGCCTCTATATACCTGTAAATTCACTTGAATAGTAAGTGCTCGGGACAAACAAGCAGATTTCTTGTGTGCTTTAAAGGGTGATCGTAATGCGTAATGGTAATATGCGCATACACACTCAGGTGTTGCATTCACTATCTCCATCATAAACAACCACAGAGCGGTAACTGAAGTATGGGTTCAGCGGAGCATAAAAAGAGAGCCGCTTTAACCACCAGCAAAACTGCAGCCAAGAGTAAAGTAAACTTACACAACAGTACGATTTCTTACCTCAGTTGAATCATGCCTCCAAATCTGTAAACTGTCCAGGGAGGGACTGACTCAGCTGTTGTTTCTGATCATTGTGAGAGCTTATACAGCATGCGCACATACTGCACAAGCTTACCATTCAGGCTGCAGTTACACGTTTGGCCGGAGTGGACAATCGCAAACACAAAACCTTCAAACTGCACTTAGTCCCTTTAAACGTCATTGTGCATCAGCTTACCACGCACAAAGTCAGGGTGTGTTGGAGAGATTCTATCAGAGGTTAAAAACTCTCTTGCATGCTTATTGCATTGAACTACAGTACAGACCGAAAGTTTGGACACACCTTGTCATTCAATGAGTTTCCTTTCTTTTCATGACTACATCATAGATTCTCAATAAGGGAATCAAAACTATGAATTAACACATATGGATTTATGTAGTACTTTTAGAAAAAAGCGTGAAATAACCTGGCCTCCAAAGTCACCGGACCTGAACCCAATCGAGATGATTTGGGGTGAGCTGAACCGCAGAATGAAAGCAAAAGAGCCAATAAGTACTAAGTATCTCTGGGAACTCCTTCAAGACTGTTGGAAAACCATTTTGGGTGACTTCCTCTTGAAGCTGAAGAGAATGCAAAGCAGTAATCAGAGTAAAGGGTGGCTACTTTTAGGAATCTAAAACATAACACATGTATTCAGTTATTTCACCCTTTTTGTTTGAGTACATAAAGTAATTCTGTATATTCATTATGTGTTCATTCATAGTTTAGATGTCCTTAATTGAGAATCTGCGATGTAGTCATGAAAATAAAGAAAACTCATTGAATGAGAAGGTGTGTCCAAATTTTTGGTCCGTACTGTAAGTGCAGACTGGGAGGAGGATTTGCTGTGGCTTTTGTAGTCTGCCAGAGAGGTGGTGCAGGAAAGTACAGGTTTTAGTCCTAATGATCTGGTGTTTGGGCACGCTGTACGTGGTCCTTTAGTGCCCCATGCAGGGGGATCTGAAAGGTACTGACCCACCTGTCAATTTATTGGATTATGTCAATGGCTTTAGGTATGTATGGTATGTTTTTATTTTTCTAGTGTTCTGGCACAAAATAATTTACCATCAGCCCATGACAGAAAAGATGAATGTCGTGATTTCAGCCCTGGTGATAAGGTACTGGCTCTTTTACCTTTTGTGGGTTCTCCATTCTAAGAAGATGTCTGGGTCCCCGCTGGATAGGGGACGGTGACCGTGGGATTGTCACACTCCAGACGCGGACAAGCAATGCCTCGAGCACGGGTGGTGGAACATCGAGGTCTGGGTGCTGAGACTAACGATGAAGGGGATCTCCCGGAGTTGGAAAGGGAGCTGAGGGCAAGCAGGAGGTTGGTTGGACTGGCTGAGAGATCAGGCGCTCTGAACGACGTGCAGACGATGACTGAGTAGAGTGGAGGTGAGTGGAAGAGTCTTTTAAGCTGAGGGGAAAGTGGAGTGATTGTCAGGAAGCTCATCAGGTGCGGCTGGTTTGAGTTGGCTCTAATGGCTTCCTGACGGCAAGGTTTATGGGTCCATAGTCTATTGTAAAAAGGGTATCAGAACAAAGCTATATCATTTCTTTATGAAAATGCAAAACGTCCACTTAACTGTGCCATATTAATTTCTTGAAGCCAATCAAATTATGGCCAAGAATATTCCCATACTAGACTTGTTCATGTAGGAAACATAGTCCTGATATTAAAGTTACATAACTGTTTTTATTGTATTTGTTTGACCCCCATATTTCTCGCAGTAGGGGTTTCAGATCTCCGTTCAGCTCCCTCCCTTACACAGAAGTAGTTTGGCTGCCTGACTTTCAGTTTCTTAGGCTGCTGCAGGGCTGGATAAAATGTCCAGTGATTACAAGCTGCAGTCTCAGTCTGTCCCTCCACTCTGCGTCAGGCAACCTCCATCACTTTCATGTAAATATATTAGTTAAACCTGAGAAACTCGCCTCAAAACGCAAGAACCATTTATTTCACCTAAGGTTACCAGGCATGTCCTTACTTCTGCATACAGAATCTAATCACAGCTGAAGAGCTTCAGATGCTAAAGAAATGCAATGCATTTGCAACTCAAATCTAAAAATGTTCATATAAACAGTAGCCAAAAATAGCCTACTGTACCAAAGGTTTACACTTAGCATTTTTGGAAAGCCAGATCTGCCACAATTCAATAAATCAAAATGTCTCAAAATTGATTTAAGGGTGAAGATTTTATTAAAACGTAATAAATGTTATTATTTTTACCTCATGGCTTAAGCGCTGATGATATACATTTATTGTATATCTCCACTTTACATTTCTCAGAGGTGCTAACAGTGTCACAGAAAAGTAGAGTTAGCCCCTCTGAGTTGTCTTGAAGCTTTCTGCAGTGAGCTGCTGTGGTAGTTAATAGAGCTGTGTTGAAATAATTGAAAAATCGATTCTGAATCGATGCTTGTAGAAATCGAAGCGAATCGATGCACAAGTTCAAAAATCAATTCTATTTTTTAAAATAGTTTGCCTTTTTAAAAACTGAAATAGGAAGGAAAAGTCCAAATGGCCATTTTAAGTTTTGTGTCTGAAATGGTTAATACAGTTTTCCATGGTGAACTGTTACTTACCCAGTGTTAAGTCATTGAATATTAGGCATATAATTAAAATAACAGCTTAAAAAAAACATTTATTAGCACTGACCCATATCAACAGCTCGAGCTGGATCAGATTGAATCGGACCGAATTGGATCAGATCGTGATAATCGATTTTAACTTTTGTGAATCGGAATCGAATCAATTCTTGAAATTTGAATCGATACCCAGCCCTGGTAGTTAACCAGTCAGATATCAGGGTTTATTTAGTGAGACACAGCAACAAGTTTAATTTTTCCACAACATACCTTATAACAGCTGTTTAATCTGTTGCCCATTGACTTTTCAATGTATTCTTATCTAAGATCAACACTCCCTAGCAGCAGCATCTCAACAGCAACATTTAGCCAGATCAGACAACAAAATAGGCTACTTTTGCTTTGCAGTAGGGGTGTGCAAAGCAGCCGGTATTTGTATTTGTATTGGTTGAGGGGGAGGAAGTATTTGTATTTGTATTAGAGTAAAATGTAATGGGAACGTCAATGAAAAGATACCAAAACAAAGGCTGCTGTCGCCACAAAACCTTAAAAAAAAGAACAGCTGGGACATGGTTGTATGCTGCAAAGATTTATGGGTAATGTTTTCGTGTTAATTGTAGAAGTTCTATGATATATGTTATAGTTTGTGTTCCAAATGTAGCCGTGCTGCTTAGTTATGCTTTGAGTTATGTTGCTGTCAGTAACATAACTCATATTCAAGGTGGTTATTGTGTTGAAACCATCAAACAGAGATGGCACTGCATGGGAGTCAACTGTCTGCCTTGACTTCCATGATTGAGCAGTATACAAGGAGTGGAAGGGAATTTAACTCTCCAGTGACTCTTTTCTTGGTGGTATCACACTTGAAATTTTCCTTGCTCACAAACACATATCTTTCATAAACTATTTTATTTACATAAACACTTGTACAGAATACATTATTTGTGCCTTTCTGACTACTGTATTCAGGGTCAGCTCCACCCTTACTTAGCATAGTTCCCATCTGATGACAGTGACATATTATTTTGCACTCCCCCTTCAATTTTTGATTAACTTTCGTTGTGGTTGATCAAAATTGCATAAGTTATATGGTTATGAGGTGTTATAAAGTCTTGCTCTATGTGCCCCTTTTTAACTTTGATCACCTGCCCCTGTAATGGTCTCCACACAGCCCTGCATGGAAGCCTCCTGGGATGACCTGAAGCGCACAGAGAACACAGGTAAGTGAACGAAGAAGCGAGGAACCAAATACTGACAGTATCTTGGAGTTCTTAGCGTGGTGCTACTGGTAAGGTTAGCCATTAGGCACCACCCTAGATCCCAGCAAACATCCATATCCCCTTTTACATTTAGTATAACAACAGTAAGGCAGCCAGTATTAAGATGACCAAGAATATTTTTACTCCGTTGTGCACACGGCTTCATACTTGGCTAACTCAGCTTGGGAACCATTGAGCTAGTGGTTTGCAGTTAGTAATTCACCACTTTTACCTTTTCACCGGGTGGTTTTAGAGTCAAAACTGCACTGGTTTAAAGGAATAATCTCTCAGAAAACCCACTCTGGTTCTAGCAAACTTCCATTAAGCAGTTATCTGTAAAATGACAGTCATAGACAAGAACATTCCGGCACAGTTCTGGTGAGCTCCCAAAATTTAAAGGCCAACCATTTCTGATGATGAAACTCTTTGTTTGGAAGGCTGAACAAATTTGTGTAACTCTCATAGTGAAAAAAGCATTTTTGCATTTTCAGCATGACCCGAAGTGCAGAAGAGATAAGAAAGAAACTTCTTCACAACTATTAAGACTATCCAGCTCTCTGCTGACAACTTGAATAAAGTGGCTGTGAATGTTTACTGTACAGATGAGAAGTATGCAGGTTAAGTACTTCCTTGATCGGAAGGAGTGGGGCAAAATGACGTAAATATGCTAAATCAAGTCATTTGGAGGAGCAGGGTGGATCAGCAGCAGATCTGCACCTCATGGTTTTGTTTTGTATTTATCTGCACCTCCTGTTAGATAAACTCTCCTTTCAATATAAAACATCTAGTTTCCAAAAGCTCCATTAACTACAAATTACATCAAGTATATTGCAATCTTCGGGTGAAATTATATTGTGCTGACCAGTCACAGACATGCACTTTCCGTTGTGTTTGACTAGTTTAAAATTTGGGCACCACTGTCATTGCGTGCCCTTGCATTGACCGATAATGGTGCTGCATGTCGCTGCACCTCCACAGGCACTGAAATATAAACTAGGCTTTAGAAAAGGTCCCTAATTTTCCAAATACAGTTAACCCCAACATTACTCATGCACAAAAGTTGTCTTTTAATATTTTATAAACCTGTTTCTGACTAATAGTAATATTTTGTAATAGCCTAGCCAGAGTTCTTACTTGAATCTAAAGATAGTAAAGATTAAGGTGATGGTAAACAGCCCGTACAACCTAATAAAAAAAAGCCCAATAAAAAGATTTTTTCTTTCTAAAAATTGATACTTCTTTTTATGTTGTTTTAATATCTTTTGAGACGCCTTCTACCTCCTGCTGGCC
Source organism: Apricaphanius iberus (assembly GCA_028564705.1). Lineage (NCBI taxonomy): Eukaryota > Metazoa > Chordata > Actinopteri > Cyprinodontiformes > Aphaniidae > Apricaphanius > Apricaphanius iberus. The sequence goes on from JAPXFQ010001473.1 coordinate 2,782,858, forward strand.
TCATTCAATGACAACAGTTTGAACCTATATCTGCTAGAGGTATGAATCCCCCCCACACACACACCAAGTGTAAACTTGTTGTTGATCTTAACTGATTCTGTTCTTGAGTTGGACTTTTTAAATTTATTTATAATGATAGAGTGACAAGGATTAACCTTTTCTGCAAGATATACAAACCAAGGGATCTTTTAAAGGATCTTTCCAGCAGTTATATGTTGCATTGGCTGTTGCTCTTTGGGTATTTACTATATTTCATTCTATTTTTGTTTATGCAAAGAACTCTAAAACATTAACTTGCAAGACAGGGCTTTGCACAAGGACTTTTCAACATTAATTTAATAGTCTTGCCAGTGTTAATATGATCATTATCTATCATTACAATCTTGATAATTTTGGAGGTTGTTGATTGTAGCTTACTTCAAATTTAGTATCCTTTAATATAAAACAGGAACTAAATTACCAGAGCAACTCTCTAAACAACATTAATTAAGTATTAAATTCTAAATTAAATTTAAAGGATATGCCAAGTCTCATTTGAATAATTCATTGATGGTGTATCCCCACCTGCTTGTGCCTCTGAGCCAGTGTCTGAATCTGTGTGACGGAGGGGCTGAATAGTGATGTGTGACACACTCCTGATGAAAAATAACAGGGGCCTTTAGATCCTCACAACAGCTGATGAAGAATCACTGACTTTTATTGGTGCTGAATAAAAGGATGGGATGAAAGAGTCAAAGGCTGAGAGAGAGAAAGAGGGATTCAGAGGGAGGGACGAAGGAGTGCAAAACAAGGCCCCATCCATCACATGAGTTGAGAAGACACATTCCAGTGCCCTTAGCAAGAGGATACATTCACTCAAAGTCACAAAAGAGGGTGAATCTGAGAGAAGCTGGGAGGGGCATCCATCAATGCACAACCTCTCCCTTGAGCTGTCTGTGAGCACAAACTCAATGTGCTTTTTAAGTCCAATTCACTTCTTTCTATAGGCATGTCAAATATACATTTTGCTACAGATGAATATGTTCATACTCAAAACAGCTAAAGAAAAAAAAAGACGAACTCAAGGCATAGTAATGGTCGAAAATGCTTCCCCCACTTCTATCCCTCCCTCTTTCGGCCCATCTTACTTCTCTGTGTCGCCCTCAATAATAAGAGCAGAAGAAAGTTTATGCCGGGGTCTGTAGCACATCTCTGCCTGGCAGAGCTAGTGGGGATTTTAGGGTGGAGGGAGCAGGTGATGGCTTTCTGGAGTGCACTCATTTACACTCCTCCTTTTCTCTGTCTGAGCACCGTGAAGAGGTGGGAGAGATGAGGGGCCACCTCCTCTTGCTCCTATGAGCTGCACCTGCCAGGGGGTTAGATCAATTGTGAACTCTGACCTCGTACCTACCACAATACCCAATTTAACATGTAGCATGTAATATATACACCATACATCAAGGGTGAGTAAAATAGAGCACTGAAGCAGCATGATTGTGCAACTGCAAAATTACAAAAATAATAATAATTATTATTATTATGTGTTTGTTTTTACCAAAAAACTACATGTAGCACAACATTTTAACAAACCTTCTGATGAAATGAACCCAAATTCGGATAAAAAAATTATGTAAAAAACCCCGAAAATGACCTTTAATCAAACTTGCACCGACAATGTCAAAACAACAGAGCTCAGGGAAAACACTAAATGTCATCTAAAAAACTAGATCCTATCTGTTTAATGAAATAAAAAAGGTCGCCGTTAATTGGTTTATTGTAATAAAAATAAAAAAATCTGTTGTGATAACAGTATTGTGCTTTAATGGAATAACAAAATAGCCAAATATGCACTGCTTTTCAAAGGTATTCAAAATTTCAACGTTCCGTCAAATGTGACAGAACAGAACCACAAAACTCAATGTGTTCTATCTTAGTATTATTTGAAAGATCAACACAAAGGAATGCATCATTTTAAAGTAAATGTTTGCTAATCAAAAGCCTGCATTTTTCCCCCGATGCCTTTGCTAAGAGAAAAAAATGAATGCAACAAACTGTCTTTACAAGTTACCTAATTTGTAAAAGCATGTGCGTGATTTAACCCTAGTGTGAATCGACTTTTCTGTGAGGGCCTCAGAAGATTCTTGGTGAACCCAGTGCTGGTCCACAGAAAAATACATTTGTAGAAAGATTGAAAGCGGAGTTTGTTCTAAAACAATATATAGCACTTTAAACATATCACAGAACTTTAAACAGGGAAACCATGCAAGCCTTTGAAGAAATGGTGTACACCTAACCTGGGAGTCAAGGAAAACAATAAATATTGAAGCAGCCAAGAAGCCAATGGTGACTAAAAAGAACACGTCACTCTTCTGTGCCACGTAAGATTACCAACTCCATTTGAAATATTGAACACCTTTTACATGTTGGCAATAAAAACTACAAAGCAATGCTTGTTCTTTATTGTTTTCATTAAGTCACAGAATGAGCAATTTTGAAGAAGAGAATAAAATAAAACGCTACCCTGGAAATCCAGAGGTCTTGCGAGAGCACAATTTGAATTGTCTCTGCAAGACGCTCTGGCATCCAACAATGACACTGTTAACGCATTACGTGAATAGTTCGGGGAACCAATCAAATCGGTGGCCAGAGGCGAGCTGTGCTGATGACGACAGTGCTGCGTCTGGAATCATTTAGTAAACATTGAAAGATGGCTTCAGATGAACTAAAGGGTTATTATTTTCAATCATATATTTTATTCCTGATATACTTGTCAATTTTGATGCTTATTTTTATCATATATCATTGCTGAGTTTGTTATTCTAGTACATATAGCGTGACAAGAGAGACAGAGTAGTTTTAACAGAAACTAACAAAAAAAGGAGGAACAGTTTGTGCCAGGCAAGGTCAAATAAAGATAAACAGTGTCCCTGAATAGAACTACTGACAGCTGAAGCACGCAGAAAGATTTACCAGAAGTGAAATTATGTGAGGGTCATTTCTGTGAAAAATTACTGAGAACAGAAGATTACCTCAACCCCCAATAACAGGGAGACGAACCAGTCAACATGTGCAAATGTAAAGCTATAAAAGGTGATGTTTCAAATGAGGAGTTCGTGAGGAAATTTTTGCTGGTTTGTTGACTGGATACATTGATAGTTTAATCTACCAGTTAGCTCTGCTTGTAGCTCTTGATATGTGACACTGTGTATGATTGTGATTGGTCATGTCGTTATCCAATTGGGTGCAGTGATTGCTTGGCTCCGTCCCTTGATTTTCATCACTCCTTGCCAGACCCTTAATCTTAATAGACTAGGGTCTGGAATTATCCAGGCAAAAAAAACTATGTTTGGTGGATTTCTTATCCATTTATCTTTTAGACTAAAATGCCGTTGTATTTTGAATATGCAAACATTTTTGTTAATGCATTTAAAATGTGAAATTTGACATTTTAAGTTGAATTTGTAACAATTTTTGCTAAAATTTCATTTGAAAGTATTTTTCTTTATCACTTTCATTTAGTCACTGAATGAGCTATGCTGAAGAAGAAAATGAAAAAGCAACTTGGATGACTTCTTATTCATTCCATTCTCGAGTGCAAATTTGCAGTTGAATGGGAAAAGGAAAAAAAAAATCAACTACTATGTTTTAATTTGAATTATGATAACGATTTGCTTCCATAACTTAAAGCCAAAGCTACAATGGCATGGTTTAGTTCAATGTGTTAGAATGAACAGTTTGAAATTTCGATTTAAATAGATTTAAAGAATCTCTGGCAAGACAGTAGGGCTATTGTTTAAAGCCACTGACTTTTATGTACAAAAACATTTACTGCAAGTGTGACAATGCTCAGAAAGTTTTTTAAACATTGTTTTTATGGTTTGCATGAATAGTCTTTAACTTTAAACTCCTAGGAAAACTAATGCTTAGTTTGATTTGTTTCCAAAGTCTGAGCTCTAATCTGGAATTGATAATATGCCCAAAAAGAACGAGTTCTAGCTGCAAGTCAGAAAAATTTTCTTTTTGTTGTGTTGTTAACTGCTGTTGGCAACAACATCAAATATATGGATATTGTCCATTTTATATGCTTAAACACTTCATGTTGTTTAAGTGTTTTCTGAGACGCCAACATCTTGAGCCCCATTTGTTTTTTTGTCACTTCATACTGCTGGCAGCTCATTTTTGTCAGTAACCTGTGTACAAATGGTTATTATTCAGTTTGATGAGAGCCATTTGGGGTTTTGTCAGGACCCAGAGTAGTGTGAAAGTTGGTGTCAGTGGACCCCTGGCCTGAGCTGACTCAAAGCCAGTGTGTTTGTTCCTATAGTAATGGAGAAAAAGTAAGTAACTCCCAGCAGTGTCCCGCCGCGTGTCGCCTCCTCAATAGAGCGCATCTGCAGAATATGTGGGACCCCTTGAGATGGGCAGTGACCCGTCATTGCGGCAGCTCTCACATATATGGCTGCATGTAGACGCTGAATTAGCCTAAACCTCCCTTTCACACTGCTTACGTCATAACTCTTGAGGGAAAGTTGAGACTGGGCCATATATTCCCTGTTTTGATAAAAGCAGAGTGTGAGACAAGAGTAAAAAAGCAGTTGCAGAGGTCATTAGGATGAAGGAGAGGGAGAGAAGTGAAATATAACAACCGCAAAGTGGGGTGTCAGGGGGGGATATTCAAACAAAAGCTCGCTTCAGATCAGAAAGATTTCAATGGAAATTAGAAAAGAAAAGGAGATAATGAGTTATAAAAGTCACACAAGGGCCCTGCTTTTCCACTTGGTAGAAACGTACATTGTATTACTCAATACTATGGTTGAACAGAAAAGTACTTATGGTGCTTCAGATACATTTTATTACTTAAAAATAGTGTTTTTATTAGATTTAATCAATAAATAATTTAAAAATATCGAACATGTTTTATGACAGCGTAAAACCAGCTCATTTTAAGTTAATGATAGTTGGGTTTCAATTGCAACAGTTTATGCTTTCTGTCAAACCTTTGTGCTGTGGATAAAAGAAAGAAAACAATTCTAAAACAATTGTGACTCCTGAAAGGAGACTAATGTGAGATGAATGCAGAGGAAATGGGCTAGACTGCAGGGGCTCATTAATAAGAAAGCCATAAACTTAAAGACAACCTTGCTTCCTTCAAAGGTACTTTTCCTGCAGCGCGTTCTCATCCCTCTCTGCAAAGTGGTATTTACTAAAATGGGGGTAATTTTGAGCCGCCGAGATGAAAATGGGTAAGTAATGGCTATGTGAGTACATTTTTGTGGGAGCGTTTAAGCCACCCCCCTTTTTCCTCCTGCTCTAACTGTCTGACCTCCCTACTCCTTAACTCTTACCCCCCTCTGTGTTTTCCCATGGGCCTCCAATTGATTCAATTATGTGAACAAACAAATACCATATGCTTCAACTCAACCATTCAAAGCACTCCACAATGACTAGACTCACTGATATAATCATAAACCAAATAAATAAAGGAATAAGGCAATTCCTTTTTTTCAGCACTGATCATTTTATCTGAATTAATTTGGAAGATGCTATTGTAAACCTCAGAGGATCCAACATGAAAACACACAGTGAAACGTGAATTAGGGGAGGATCATAAGGAGAAAAGTGGTGAAAAGGAGGGTGGAGCAGGGACTCACTATTAGAAGTCATTCTGTGGCTGTAGTTCAGCGTTGTGTTCTCCACAATAACCTCTCCTACGCGTCAGCCTTTGGCATAAAGCTTGGGTAAGAAAAATGAGGCAGCACAACATCGCAAAAGACGTTGCGAATTCTCCAACTTTTTTGTTGTTGTGTGAGACTGTTTGTGAATGGGCAGCGGGGAACAAAGGTGGTGAGCGGTTTGGATGAAGGCACTATTGCTGCCATCCCCAGCACTTTGAACAACTTGTCACCAAAGACACTGAAGAAATTGCGTTCTGTCACATTTGTGTACAAACCCCTTGAAAGGGCTTGCTGACCTGCCCATATCCTTTTATTGAGGTTCAAATGGCAAAAAGTGTCCATTGTGTCTGGGAGAGTTCATTAAATTCATTGGTTTGACCTGTTATTTCTAGGCCAAAAGTCTACTGATTTGGAAAAATGTGAGTCAGCCATACTGCAATAGCAGACTGACCTCCGCAGGGTAACAAACCCTTTTGAAGAGTGTTTTAAGGCTTTTATATGAATGAGGTCAAAGGGGAAGTTTGAAGCATATCCACAGCAGAACAAATGGATTTACATCAAAAGGAAATTTAAAATCATCCAAAGATATTTAGTCTTCTAATCACTTTTTATGTATTATTTTTGGTCAAATGTAATGCGTGAGGATACTAAAAGGAGTATTCTACCCCTTTCTCTTGAAACAACACTGTGCAAGAGTTAGCAGATACCAAAAGCTTTTGTCTCAAAAGGTTGACAGAAAAGTTTTCAGAATAAAAACATTCAACTGCTTTAGTTCTCACAGCATCTTCACATTTAGATGTAAATAGGCTCATTAGAGAGGCCACACTGTTACGTTTGCATCTTATACTCATTTGTTCTTGTCAAAGATGCCCGGACCCATGGCAACTCAGTCTTTTTTTTAGCAAATGTAGGTTGCAAATTAGTATTTTTGTTTTCTTAACTACATCTATATGATTATTCAAAAATTACGACTAAAAGCTGAAAGATAATCTAAAAGTAGTTAATTTTATCATTGGTTGTGGTACATATATAAAACTTTACAGAAAAGTTAATAAAACTATGCTTTTATGCTTTAGGCTAGTGTAGTGCTAGGAAAAACAGAGAAAACAAAGCTTGAAGTTACTTATGCATGCACAGATGTAAACACATCATCAGGTAACACTAGGCTGAACTGATAATCTTAATTGAACAGACTGTGCTCGTAATGCAATAAGAAAACATTTAAACCATTAATTAGAGTTTGAATGGTCTTTAAAGTCAAAATATTAGTTGTAACTCTTTGATGTATGTGAGACTTTGAAGGAATTCGCTGGATCCAGTCGGTGATATTATTTGTTTAATCTTTAGAACAATCTTTTTTGTATCTGTTTAGTATCTGTTTTTTTTCCTAATGCTAATCTAATGTGTTCAAACATAATCAATTATTACTATCAATTTTCTTCTTGCTCTCAGAAAGTGGAATTAGTGATGTTCATCAGAGTGAAGGAGAAAATGAAAAATATCCAAAGATCTAATGACTGACTAATCAGCCTGTTCATGCCAATACAAAACATTAATAAATGATGGTATATTGGATTGCTAGCAGTTTTGTTTCTGAACTACATGAGAAGAAAAGAAAAAGAAAAAGAAAAAAAAACTCAACAACCTTCCAGCCTTGGAATAAACCCTCTGGGGAGACAGCCCCTGTGTGAAACATGGCTGACGCACCTTTTAAATCCAGGTGACATGAGACGACAAACTGCAGGGAGAATCAAGGCTGAATTCTGTTCTTGCTAATCTTCTGGCATTTTGATCTTATTGTCTAAAACATGAAACTTTTTAAAATTCCTTTTCTCCATTAAAGACCTCCAAGAAGCACCTGTAATCAGCATGAAGTAACACTCTTGTAGGTGGCAATTGTTTACTTTTACATATTATTGATGTGATTTTTACAGTACCATAATACTTTAAATACTTTAAAACATCAATCTTTTATATCAAAAGGATTATTAGGTAAAGCATTACTTATTATGAATTTAATGATTTGGTTTCTTCACAGGACAGGCCTTCATCAGTTCCATCTATGTAGAAGCTGTTGAAGCTCAACCACCAATTTTAAACAATAAAATACTTCAATATGTTAAATTCAATTAATTTTATTTATTCAGCACAAATAGAGCTTCGGACGTCAAGTGACTCTCAGAGCGTAGGGCAAACGCTGGCTGGCATGAATGCAATCGAAATGAACGTCGCAGGCTGGGATTTTTTTTCTTACTGAGTTTACTTCCAATTTTAAAACCAAATATATTATTGTATATACTGGAAAATTAAAAAGATTAAACATCTCTGACCCTTACCATGCCCCGTACTTTTTAAAAGTATTGAAGCTGTAGGAGCGGACCTTTACCGGCGGAGCTGAAATACCCTGACATATGATTTCCTGATCTATTTTCCCCTCATCCTACTCTGGCGCATCACTTAAAGCAAAAGACTGGAGGGATGTAAATGGACACAATGTTTGCTATCAAGATCCAGATCTAGATTCTTCCTGCAAAGCACTGCGCGACAGAAGGGGACGTGGAAACTTGTCATCATTTTAGCTTCCATGAACAATGGGTAGCTAGGTTATGTTTGTCAATATCGTACTACTATGAATCAATCATTGCTTCAACAACATAAATTACACCCATAGTCTGTTCCTCATTATGATCACAAGACATGTAAACAAACAAACAGACATCACAAAGATTATGATTCCGCAAAGTTTTACGTGATGTTACTAGTTGCTATGTGAGCAACAAGACTGAAAAATCTGAAAAAAAAGATAACTTTAGTAAATCCGCAAAGAATCTAAATAAAAGCATGTAACATAAATAACATATAAAGTTGAGGAAACGCTGGTTTATGTATCTGATATGAAGTGAACATCACATAACCATAGACCTTTGCTCACTGGGGTCCCACAGATTAATTTTAGCTGATTGCTAGTGCAATGCATTGCAATAATTCAGCGTTTTCTGTATTCTGGATCCTTGGGAAACTTGTAAAACTCTCTCCCCTTATCTCATCCGTGTCTGTTATGGCATCGTGGGGCACAACGGGTATCCACCATGTTTACCATTTCTAAGTTTGAGTTAGCTGAATACAACTATAACTATACTATAACTGTGGGACACTGCCCGCCACTATGGCGCTCATTGCACTTGAATGATGAAAGAAATGACGTCAACTCCCGGAGCTCAATTCGAGATAGATGTCATCTTAAAGCCCTTTACAAGAAAAGTCATTTCAATACACATATAAATATTCCAATCAGTCAAAAAAATCGTTCTGTTAAAGGAATCCCAGCAGATTGCGTCAAGTTATTGATGTGAGGTTGGGCTACGTTGATACAGTTTTCAACCACAGCAATCTTCTCAGCAATCCCTCATACTTAGCAAGCATTGTTGTGTATTTATTTCATTTACTGTATCATTCAAAACAAGTCAATATTTGAAATGTGTTTCAGTGAAAGTAATAAAGACAATAAATAAAGTGACCCTCAGTACTCACGACAGCTTCTTTTAAATATTAGCTGTTTTTCATCAGTGAATATTAGTGAACTGCATGGTATTTTGTTGCAGAGATTGTCTGCATGGTTTAGTGGCGAGGATGTACCAACCAACAGCACCTGACCTGGTCTCAAACACATGAGAGTGGCTCTAGACAGCAGACCAAGGCATAAATTAGAGAGCCATATTCACCAAAAGAGGACTCGTGGAAACCTAATGAAAAATAGTCTGAAAACCATACAGAAAACAGACATTGTCTCTGCATTCCTGCTGATCTTCATCAGGGGAATTTTCTTTTTACATGGTCAAGATTTTTTACATACAATTAAAATCATACAAAAACAGCAATATGTGTTTTACTATTTACTTAGTAAACATGTAATCCAACATTTAAAGAGGATCTTTTACAATTTGTAATATATGAAGAATTTTCTAATTCTGCATAAAGAATAGAGAGACATTTAGAGGAAGTTTTCGTTTTACCTAAAACCTTTTTTGTGTTCCACAGCATGATTTTAGAGAGCTTGTTTTTTGGGGTGTTATCACACAAAACTACCTGATAGAGAGCTGCATGTGGGTACGTATAAAAGAGGAAATGGCACCAGTACAATATTTTTCTCTGGTCCTCATTTGAGCTCAGATAAGTAGTCATGTCTGCCCAATAGAAGTAGATTTTCTCACATAATGAACTCTAATTTATTAGGAGGAGAAAAAAGTTTGGCGTGAAAACGCCAAATACCATATAATACCAGGGATCTGCCTCACATTTGCAAAAGACGTCTTGATGATCTTCAAGACTTTTGGGAAAATATTCTGTAAACTAAGACAAAAGTGGATCTCTGGAAAGTGTGTATTATGTTTCATCTGACCTTGAACTAAATTAGCATTTGAGAAACAGACAATCAAACCTATAGTCAAAGACAGTGGTCGTAGTGGGATGGTCTGGGGATGTTCTGCATCTTTTGGATCTAACTGAAATCATGAATACATGTTTTCTGCTCACAACCAGAAAAACACAAAGGAAAGTTTTCTGTCATCAGTTTGGGACCTTAACCTGATGCCAGAAAGGTCACTTTGCTGGCTCAAAAAAATTGTTTTTTAAGTGTCAGTACATCATCATACTCAGTCCTGTGATGGACAGGAAGCCAGTGGAGTCAGGTCAGGATCTGTACAAAGAAACACTTACCTTTTTGTACACACATTATTCCTGTGTGAGGTTTGAAATGACGCCTCTATGATGAAGTCTGGGAGTATTGATGAAGTCTCTGAATTCTGAGAGTTGTTCATGATATTCACACAGAAAATATAAAAAAGCACAAAGGGTAAGGACATTTGTAAAATGTAAATTAATTTAACAGGTTTTCCAGGAGTGTGAGATTTGTCTTCAACAATCATTAAAGAAGTAATAAACAGCTAGTTTATTTCCCTTAAAATGCCCCAACATTTGTAAAGAGCCCCTATCTATAGGTTCATCTAGTAGGCAATTCAATTAGTAAATGCCATTTACAATGCCTATGTAATATCAACCAAATGTGATGCCATCTATTTAACTCAACACAACAATAAGTGGAGAAACACTTCCTTCATCAGTCTAAAGTATCCGTCTTAATCAACGTGACTTTACAAAAATAAATTCCAAAATTTTTTTTACTTAATGTTATTAACCTAACAATTAAGCATACTCTACCCCATGTTTTTCCCTCCACAAGTACAGGTTCACCTGTAGAGCCCTATATCTGTCACTTTATGCTCCTTCAACTGACAGCTTCTCTTTGTCCACCTCCCACTCTCTTAAGGATTCATTAGTCCCTATAGACTTAAGCAGCCCAAACATATTGCACCATTCAGCTGGTACTTATGTGTCATCTGTTATCTATTGGACTGGTGTTTCTGGTGAGCATATGAATGATAATCAGGCCTTTGTGTGTCCGTGGAGGTGCGGCTGGTTCTGCAGCTTGTGATGTTGCCTTGGGGGGGAGATTAGGAGGGGCAAGCCAGCCCTCTGTGTCACGTCGCCAGTCACAGCGCCCATCCACGGCTGGGCCCAAACCCCTGTGGGACCTTAAATCCTGTTACACTGTCAGCTAAAACCATCACTTGTATTAAAGATGTGTGGGTGTTTAAGTGTGTGTACATATTAAGCGAGGGGGTATAATGTCTTAAACTATGAATTATTCATTTCAAAAAGAAAAGGAGATATTGACTACATCTCCATAAACAGACTGCTCTCTTTTTGTCATCAGGCACGAGATCTTTGGCTATAATTGCGTAAAAAAGCCCCCTGAAATTGTGTTTCACCAACGACACAGCAGGCAATGGTCAGTGTTATGATCAGGGTCGAATTTGAGTGATGGCAATTGTTCCATCCTAATATCTTATAAATAATTTACAATACCAGGAGCATTGCTTGCCCCAGGTTCAAATAGTTATGTTAAAATCTATTCCTAGTTGTATGTTGTACAAATTATAAAAAAGAATTTGGATAATGTTAAATATTGGCCTTTGAAATTATTTCCAGTTTAACTAAGCATATTAATTATTTGTAATACCATCAGCTATTTGAATTTGGTAACAACTCCTTTGTTGCTTTTGTTTAATACCATTTGTATTCATTTTGTGTGGCAGGGAAAAGTAAAGCTATAGTCAAACTTGCAAAAAAATTGCACAATAAAAAATATTTTTGGGTGTAATTAAGTTTTAGCCATTAAAATAATTTTCTTTTAACCAAGCAACTTAGTTGGCAAATGTTGTATCCTGATTGTGAACATATCTTTCATATGGATTAACCAAACTAAACCAGGTCTACTAGTTTATGAATGTATTGTTCTATAATTAGCTAACTTTAGCATCATTTGGTAATTTACTTTTGGAATAAATCTCACCCTAAATTCTAAATAGAAACAAACCAATTATGTTGGTTCAGCTGGTTATTTTCATCTGTCATATGGAGTGCCAAGCTGGAAATTACACGGCTAATTGGTTTATATGTGTTGTATTATAAATCAACCTGTGAACTTTGTAAATGTTTTGAATTTTTATAAAGACCTGAATGTTTTTGTGTTGATGCAAGAAGTAAACTTGTCATCCACTTTTAGCTTGTTTAAAAAAACGTACTAATGATTAAGCTTGCTATCAAGATACTTGTTTACAATGATAGAGACATTTTTGTTGTGGTTGACTGACAAACTTTTAGCATGCCAGCTGGATAGATTGATTTCAGGTGTGCATTTCTGTTTGTTTTAGACACTAAGTTCCTATTTTTTTATTTAGTTTAGCATGGGATGAAATCAGATGGATGAACAATATTCATAATAATTTCCCTACATTAAGTAAACACATTTAAAATCAGACAGGAATCTGTCTTTTAGCCGCTACTAAAAAGTTTTTATTACAATCTACCTGGGAAATTATTTTTTAGGTATGATGTTATAACAGTTTTATCAGATATTATAACACAGATTTTTTCAGTGCAGCTTCATGATACATCATATGGCCAACTTGATAGACTTATGTAAGTAAAGTGTACTGTTCCATTTCAACCTAACTTAAAACAGTAAACAATCATCTCTACAAAGCTCAATTTTTTATCCAAATTCAAAGCTATGCTGTGTTAGCCTGGGTTGCTGCTTTGTCACTAGAAAGAAAAAAAGAACAGGTATCGGTGTGATGGTACATTATCATAAGTGGCTATAGATGTATCTTTATTTATTTATTTAGCTTCCAGTTTGTGCAGTAGCGCAACAGAGTGGTTATAATGTAAGAGCGCTATTTTCCTCGATTATTTATCTCAGTAACAAGTGATCATGGGGAGAATGGGATTCTTTGCACTTCTGGCCCGCGCCTCCAGAGGGAGGTCAAAACTATTTGTCAGTCTCCAGTTGGGATTGCAAATTAGGGATGAGCCTCCCCTGCGTGACGGCCCTATGAAACCTCTATTCCTATCCACGGGATCACTGCTGTACATAATTTGAAAATTAGGGCCTTTGATAACATCTTTATGTCGAGCAATAGGCACCGAGCTGCCCCCGCACATAGACTGTACCTGCCGCTGGGGGAAAAAAAATATTTTTATACTACTGAACCGTTAATATGATGTTTGGTATGTTTTAAATCTGAGCATTCCCAAATAAACTCAGCCTGAGCTCTTTGTGATTATTTTAGAGCTTTTAACACCGAATGACATATGATGAATATGATACATTAACCCGTTACCTATGTACATTACAATATGAATAAAGGCAGTAGTTTGTTTTGCATGTTTCTGAAACCGCTACAGGTTGAATTGTTAATGGTAATAAAAGGACGGACTAATTGAAAAGTGAAAATGAATCGCACAGGTTTTTTGTCTCTGTGATTTAATCTCGTTAGAGGTTTTAATTGATCTTAATCTCGATTTAATGGCACAATCTAATTACAGGAGTCGGTTTTTATTGAAGCTTAGCTGTGTAGGCATTAAGCCCCCTTACGAACCAAAAACAGATAACCTCACTTTGAAATCTGATGTATTCTATACAAAACAGAAAAGCACAGTACGATCCCTAAATTATTTAAGGTGTTGTCTCCTCTAAAATATAGGTAGAAGCACTATTTACTCACACACGACGACTACGGTTCCTTTGAAGATGTTGTTTAAAAAGGACTTAAAGTGAAAGAAAATGTTTTCCTATTACTTAATTCAATTGGAGCGCAAGGCGGGGGCTTGACGCGCAGCGCGCAGGGCTCCTCTGTGACAGAGTCGCCTTTGTTGCATCTATCCGCCGCTGTCACACACTTTAATTCGACTCTCTTTCTCTCTCATTGAAAGCCCTCCACAATGACATTCAATGAGGGCCGCGGAGTGAAAACCTGGTTATTTTTACATATTCTTTCCCCCTCCGACTCAGCAGGGGCCCGAGCAAAGGAATTAATCACTGCTCTTTAACAGCGCTGCCTTCAGGCAATGACTTGTCCCTTTTTTGTGCCCAGAAATGACACATTAACCCTAAAATGGATATGCATAAACTTTACATTCAGCTGTTGCATGTTTATCTCAGTGAAGGAGCCACACAGGTACAGCAGACCTGCAGCAATTGCACAAAAATGTACACTGTAAAAAAATATTTTTTAAGATATTAAATACAAATCAATAAAATTATTAATATGCAATATGCAAATTTTATGTTCAATAATGGTTACATTTTAGAAATCAATTACTATATTGTTGAATATTTTATATATATATATATATATATTTCATTTGGAATGAATAGCCTATACTACATCTTTTACTTACCACTTTTGGATCAATAAATTCTATTGTATTCTATTCTATTCTATTCTATTCTAGAAAGCCCTGGTGAGAACTGTAAAAATATGGTTCATACTCAAGATAAGATAAGGTAAGATAAGATGAGATAAGATAAGAGTACTTTAATAATCTCACAATCTGGAAATTATTGGTGCACTCTATCTGTACTTGGAACTCATAAATCCTGACTCCCTTGTGGGAAAAATCAACTGGAATGCCCTTCTAAGTCGGACTTCCCACTTGGAAAGTCAGAGATTTTTATTCATTTATTTTTTGTTCAGACTTTGACTTTCATTATGGCCGCTCATAACATCAACAATAGTATCCATGGTGGAAAAATTTCAGTTTTACAAAACACACTATGAAGAATGCATCTAGCTCCAAGTTCCGAGTTTCGAGGTAAATAGAACACACCATTTGTCTTGATGAGTGTTTTCTAGCAGAAGTGTACACTCATGGATTATACTTGGGGGAGTGTGCTCTCACATTTTGGCCAGGCGTGTGTAGCCTAACAATTGCCAAAACAGAAAGAGCAGTGAAGTAGAGTCTGAAAGTAAGTCCATTTTTACAAGAATATGCACTGATGAATATACACAGATAAACTTGTATCAGCAAAGCACTTCCTTTATTACTACTTCTTCTGCTACCAGGTGTTGAATAAAGGCAGAATTTATCTCCAACACCATCTGCTGTTCAAAATAAAAACTGCAGCACATGAACAGAGATTCAGCCAAAGATATGAAAGAAAAAAACAGACCAAGGGGACAATTTTCACAGCCACATTCTGCCAAGACAGTTGCTGCAAAAAGGCATCACCTAAATTGAAGACTTATCAGTTTCAGTCCAATTAAGCTACTGTGTTTAGACAAACAATACAATGTGCTTTACACTTATGTTGGTGAATCAGTTCAAATAGAAAAAAATGCATTGTATGGAAGTGTCCCTATATGTTGTAAAAGGGGCCACGGTGAATAAGAAGGGAGTTAATGCTCATACTTTGTGCTTCAGCATCCATGTCTGCTAAGCAGATGATAGGCACCAGTAGCGTTAAGGAGTAGAGATCAAGTCTAATGTTGCTTTCACAACCAATAAGAGGGGAAAAAAAACACCCACTGATCTATTTCCATCCAGTTTGTGGATGAAATGTTTTTCCACCTCGAATAAAATATGTGCAAGGCCACTGGTTAAATTCTAATGGTTTGTTTAATCAGTAATGATTACATTTAGTATACTGTACATTGCACTGACTCTAACCTCTTATACCCCTATATTTCAGAAGCTGTATAGATAAAAGAAGCTGTCAGAATTTAATCAATAAGCTTGGTTGAATTCAATATTTGTGAATGGAAACAAAAATACACAAAATATCACTGAAATAGTAATAAATTGTTTCAAAAATATTCTAACTTGATTGTATATAAACCCTATTCCTGGCAACAGCTGAGATATGCCATTTGATGGTAACCGCTGTGTAATAATTAAAAAGCTATAATACAAGTTTCAGCTTCACATTATGAATAACTGCACTGAACAAAAATATGGATACACTCTTAAATTTTGGCACAGAATAAAACATATCAAAGATTTAAGTTTTAAAAGTTGACATAGGCTATCCGTTCAGTGTATGACCCATACAAAGAGATCATTGTCTTTACTGGATAATATCAGTAAGAAGAACTGAACCAACATCCTTATTTGAATTCTAATCAAAACATTTACATTGGATTTAATCTGCTTGATTCAATTTTAAACGTTATAAATTGCTGATATATAATGGACTCCAAAATCTGTGCTTGTAAACATCCCCAAAAATCAAGTATATACTGACTTATTACACAGTCCTTATGAACTGATCTGACTTACCATTCTCTTCCACTAATCAAAATAAACCCTGACTGAACCTCATTTTCAGTTATAGTCTCACCAAAACATGATCAGATAGGAAGACGTTAATCAAAAGTTTAATAATTGTAATGAATAATATCTAACACACTCCAATAATCACTTCTACAATGTATTTTGGCTATGAATCGACACTTGTTTCTTCACTCTGTTGTAAATAACTCCCTCACCTTAATATCATATCAGTAAGAAAACTTAACTTACTTTCTAAATGAGACAGAGACGCTTTCTCTGGAAAATTTAAGCCCTGCACTATGATAAAAATGGGAGTGATGATAAAAGGGAGAAAGGGTAGTGCCGCCTCTCTCGGCGTGGGTGGGGCTGACAAGAATAGACTACATTATGCAGTTCATTTAGTTAACAAGTGAAATAATGGGGAAGCGTGCAGTGGGAATGCCTAGAGAAAGGCACAAAACCCTATTGAGAGCTCTCGGCCGCTTACAACGTAACCGTCACATGTCCGAAGCGACTCCATCGCCAGCTATTTAAGGCGAGGCCGTGCGCCTTCAGCACCACTTCGCTGTCCACAGTCCCACTGAGAGCACACTGACGCACCGAGCGACGCATCGAGGCACAGACTACAGCCACCCTGAGCAACAAGTTTTGCAAACATGCCGAGGTCTTTTCTCGTGGATTCCTTGATTTTGAGGGAGGCCAACGACAAGGGAAACGAGAGTAACCCACCTCTGTTCCCTTACGCAGTGCACTCGTCGCACCATCCGCACGGGCTGCCGGGCTCCTGCCACTCCAGGAAAGCCGGACTTCTGTGCTTCTGCCCGCTGTGCATGGCCGCATCCCAGCTTCATCCTTCTCCTCCAACACTGCCGCTCCTCAAAGCTTCATTTTCTCCCTTTGGTTCGCAGTACTGCCACTCCGCTCTATCCAGGCAACACTCCACAGCAAACAGCGTAAATCTCGGCCACGCTCCGGGGATATACCAAGCTGCGTACACTGTTCCAGACCCAAGGCAGTTTCATTGCATCTCCATTGGTGAGTAGAGGCTAATTTGAACAAATGTAGACATTCATTTTTTTTATTAGATAGCGTTTTGTAACAGGTTATGTTACTTTTTTCAACAGAAAACAACAATGGGAAACTTCAGAGTAGCAAGCGCATGCGTACTGCCTTCACTAGCACGCAACTTTTGGAGCTGGAGCGAGAGTTCACCTCTAACATGTACCTGTCCAGACTGAGGCGCATCGAGATTGCCACATACCTGAACTTGTCCGAGAAGCAGGTGAAAATCTGGTTCCAGAACCGCCGAGTGAAGCACAAAAAAGAGGGCAAGAGCGGCGGTCAGAGGACTGGATCACACAACTGCAAATGCTCGTCTCTGTCGGCCACCAGATGCTCGGAGGAGGAGGACGACGACATTCCCGCATCTCCATCCTCGTCAGAAAAGGAAGACGTGGACTTGTCTGTCTCCCCGTGAAAGTCACAGGACTGCTATCTAAAATATGTTTTTTTTTTATCTTAATGAGATTTGAATGCTGCCAAAAAAGAACGAAGGAAAGAAAAGGAAGAAGACTTTACCAGTTGTGTTCAGTCGTTTGTACATAGATAATTTATCAGAGAACTGCTCTGAATTATTGTAAAGCTGTATACACGTTGTACGTATTGTATGTAGTTTTTTTCTGAAAACAGTCCATTGTTGTTGCCAATCCGATGAGCACGGTGGACATATTTGTAAAGACAAGTCCCCAATAACAATATTGTTATTATTTGTATTTTGGGGGTGAGAGACAGTTTGGTGGATATTTGATCTGTCATTAAAAATAATCTCCATAACTGTCACATGACTGTGACCACTCTGAAATTATATCTCCGGTGTAACTAAAAATATTTATTTATTTAAAAATGTTGATACTTGAATAAAAAATATTTCTGAGCGTACATACTTTGTCTTGTGAGATTAATGTCTGGGGTTTTGCGCAACGATGATTGCACACATACGCGCCGCTAAACTCCAGTTGACGAGCTTTTAAATTCAACATAAAGACACTGTGAGAAATCAGATAATTTCCGATTATTACTAAGACTGTTTGCTTATTAAAGTATATATTTTTTTAACTGTCTCATACCTGTGGGCGCATATTACTGTGATATGTATTATTGCTCTTTTCAGATACAAGCATACATTCCAACGCCCTGCAAAATGAAATTTGTTTAGGCTCAAATTAATGGACACATGATGTTCTCATAGAAATATTTTAAATGCACCTAAAACATTTTGTTTGTTATATTCCCAGACCGCGCTTTATCCAACGGACAAACAGAAAAAAATAATACTTTTATTCATGGAAGGAACCACGCTGGAAGTTTTTTATTAAAAACGAACCGATAAATTAAATTCATTATAACTTCTATCTCGTTTCTGAGACAAAATATTTTTTATGAGGGTGCTCTTATGCCCTTTTAAATCAGCGCTCATATCGCTGCCTTCTCTGGCCCTTCACAATTCCTTTCAGTTTTCCTGCCAACTAAAATGATATGTGTCATGTGAGCGAGTTAATAATCTCGGCGGGTGTATAATGGCGCATCAAGAGAAAGCGTATCTTCAAGATATCAATCTAACATGAAAATAAATGAGGAGTGAGGGCAGTTTTGTGTCCATGACCCAGACTGTTCCAATTGTCAGCGCAACTTTTTTTTTCTTCCTGAGCTTCGGGGCCTTTATGGCATCCATGCAAACATCAAATATTATGATTTTTAAAATCAAAACATGAACATATAAATCAACCTTTATTTATATTTATTTAGATAAAATTAAAATGTAAAACTGAATAAGAGTTTGCTGCGCCAAGTTTATATACATGCGTCATCCATAGGCATGAAGTCATCTTTGTGGAAAAAGGTAAAAACATTTTAAAGAAAAAAGTATTGTAAGTTAATTTTTTTAGCTGCACTCATGAAAATATTGTTTATTGTACAGAACAAAACGACAACACACAAACTAAACTTTTTTAGAGAACAGTTTTAGGTTTGTTTGTCTACTTTACGCACAGCTAAAACAGCCTCTGACTCAAGCTTGGCTTAGAAATGTGTGCTTCTTACCTTAAAGAGTCTTTGTAGGGTGTTTACTTCAATATAAATTCACCACAAAATTGTCTTAAAGAGAGAAAAATCTGTTTTTTAATTGCTTAGGGAGTATAATCTGCATCTCTGTGCTTGTTATGGATGTGAAGTTTCGCCGGTAAACTTCCCTTTAATGGTTCACTTAAACTTTTTTTAACAAAACTCCAATATTTGCATTTGTTAAGATATGGGATTAGACTATTTTGTTAATTGCACCATAGAGTCCCCATTTTGCTCACAACGTGCTCTGCAAAGCGCCCTTTATCCATTCAATAGCCCGGGGGTATGCGCCCTGGGGGAGCTTATACGCTCGCTGTTCCCAAATGCTCAATTTATTTATTCTTAATTTTGTGCCGATCAATTCATTGAAGCAAAAAGGACTACGGTGTCTTTTTAAAAAGAAGAAAAGGGGAATTGTGGACGTAACCTTGACAGAGCCGAGGAGAGGGCTCCCCTGACGCTGGAGAGCCGCTTGAGTCAACAGGCGCCCATCTAGCAGACTCGCCCTTGTCTTTATTCCGGCTAATTTTTTATTTACGGCTTTTCTTTGACATGTCTCTTATCTATCAGATTAAAAGAACAGCTTGTAACAAATCAGTCTGCACGATTTACAACAGCATTAAAAGGGGACAAAGGGAGCAGGCAGTCAGTACCTGAGAGTCTGGTAGACGGCGCGGCGCTGCAGCTGATTCGATGGTTTGAAAATACGCACGAAACAAAATACTTGAATCCTGAAAAAGAGCCTTTGTACGTTTCTTTAGAAATCAAGCAATTCTGCATGACAAAGGACAATTAATAAGCCGTCTTTTCACGACCAGCAGCTGGTTTCCCCGTCAAGGAAAGTTGGAAAAAATTCAGACTGAATGCGCGCAAAAGCCCTTTGCGCGCAGACAGCAACCCAAGGTGACCCATTTGGCACAGTTAAAATAACCAAGCCGAGGTAAAAGCGGGGGAACTGTCAAAAACATTTAGGCTGAAATATCTTGAAATTGCAAATCCCTTTATGTGGAGGGACGCTGCCGATGTGGGTTAGTGGTACAAAGGAGGTGGTTAAGTTGGAGAGGCTTTGGAAACGGACACGTGGCTTCTCAATGAGAGCTCTTTTTGGACCCGCGTGGCTTGCTCTGGCACTGCACATTCAAACTAGTTTTAACGTCTTCTGCTTCAAATAAAAGTAGTAAAACTTAACCAGCCGATAAAGCTAATTACAATGTTTAATAAACGTAAAATAGAGTGTTAATAGAGTGTGTTTAACCGTTTGTTTACTAGTTTGTGAAAGACAAAAGCGAGCTTCCAACTTTCAGTTCAGTTACAATCTGGTTGTTTATATAGCAACGATTCACAATATATGCAATTTCAAGGCACTTTACAAGAAAAGCCATTTCATTTTAATCATATGATTCCAGTTTAAAAGATTTCTATTTAAAGAATGCCAGCAGATTGCATCGAGTCACTGACTTGGAGTCAACTTCGACTGAAACCCCCCAAAAAGTTATCTTGTAAATAAGGGACATATTGTATTTTTTTTTAAATAAATCATTTACTGATGAAATGCACATTTGTTTTGCATGCTTTGATTTTGTTTTGTTTATTATGTGGCGTAAAACTGTTTTCAACCATTAAACTATTGAATTATTT
Organism: Apricaphanius iberus; assembly: GCA_028564705.1. Taxonomy (NCBI): domain Eukaryota; kingdom Metazoa; phylum Chordata; class Actinopteri; order Cyprinodontiformes; family Aphaniidae; genus Apricaphanius; species Apricaphanius iberus. The sequence goes on from JAPXFQ010001473.1 coordinate 2,803,944, forward strand.
TCAGATGGAATGATTTAACGTAAACTTTGGAAGAGAATGCATGTGGCTTAAAAAAAAGATTAATCAATTTAGCACCGGTACAACAGCACAGTCAGATAATTCGAACAGACTGGAGTGTGTTACATCTTCATGTATCCAACTCGACATTCAGAAATAGATTAAAAACAGGTTCTGTTCGATAAAATGTTTTTTTTTTGACGGAAGAAGCAGGATCCTGTCTTACTATTGAGCTGCTGCTGCCGACAAAGTGTTGAAGTGACTGCTGGAACAGGAAACAGCTCGCCGCTGCCTTGAACTGCGGCTGTTTTCCTGCTGCAACATTTGAACCCACTCAGCTGTATATAATCTGTTTAACAGCTAATCAGTACTTTAAGATGAAGGACCGGCACGCAGCTCCGCTTTCCCCCAGTCCCCCGTCTCTAATTGAATATTCAAGGCGGGCACCGCGCACTCTGCTTGCCTTTTTCAGTGTGCTGAGAATACGCCCTTTTTAATTCTCGGCCCATACACAAGCGGTGTCAAAGGTCCAAAAATAATGAACTGCGCAGACATGGAAGAGACGTTTGGAAGAGATGTCTGTTTGGTGTGAAGAAAGGTCCTCTGGGATATATGCACATACTTGATTTTTCAGTGGATTTCATCTATCCCAGCAGTATCACCTGTCAGTCTATATATGAGTATTCTGAACATTATACTTCCTGAGAAAATGAGAATCAAAATGACGTTTTCTGCGCAAATTTATTCAAAAGGATAAAAGCTGAATTTCTTGTTTATTATTTAGTAAACATTGATATAAAATTGGTGGCTTTTTTTCTTTTCTTTATTTCAATCAATGCTTTAATATTCTGATGGCTCTATAGCTCAGTTCACTTTGCAGTTGTGTAGAAAATAAAAAAATCTGACTGATGCTGGAATGTACTTTTGCAGTTTAATTTAATTTTAGTGATATAATGAAGGAATGCATAGATTAAATAATAATAATAATAATAATAAGAGAGGCACAAGTGGAGTGACTTGATCCAAGAGCGCACAGACACCATTACGCGCACAAACACACGCAGCACAAACCGATCCAGGCCTGTGACGTGAAAGGCGGAGTCTCTGCCACCACATAAACTCAGGACACCTGCTATTTCTGTGGCGTGGTTTTCGTGTGGCACTTTTCAGGCCCGTAAAGTGCCTGAGAATAAAGATTGCCCACTGTTAGCGGCATATCCGCTTGTTTTCTTCACCATGCAGAATTTAACATGCGGCACAGGAGCGGCACCTTGTGGTAATTACTAAGTTCGTTTTTACCCGCCTGGATAAAAAACAGTTGAGGCCAAAAGTTTTAAGTCTTGTAGATATTTTGTTATCCTAAAACCTATTATTTTATTTTTTATAGCCTTTTGGATTTTAAGGTATACTCAGGTTCAGTAATGAACTAAAGTCATTATTATCTGCTCATCTTCCTGTAAACAATAAGATGCTTTAAAACTTGAAGGACATCAGAAATGGCAGATCCAGAACTGGAGTTGATCAATAGATCAGTGACCCAATTTTAATCAACATATTCAAAGTTCAAAAAAAACATTTATTTCGCTTCATTTTTTTTTTTAGAAATACATTATCTTTTTGAAAACCATCCATAGGATGGAGAGAAGGGAATAATGGAAAACATGAACAGCATAGCCATATTGATGTGTTCTTGTAGTTGTTAGAATTTGAGTCTATATTAATTTGGGTAAGAAAATGAGGACAAAAGTCTGCGTGTCCTTGTTTTTCAAAATATTATTTTTCTTGATTGAGAATTTGTTTCTTGTTTTCAAATTTCCATTTATTACTGTTGATAGTTTAAATGTTCAGAATAAACAACAAAAATAAATAAATATATTCTCATTGGGGATATTGGGTATTTCTTGGCTTTGGCTCTTCATTTTCAGTGTTTTGAGCAAGTTAGTTAGCAATTTTTGCCTTTTGACTTCACCAGCCACTGTGTTCATTTGCAAATTCCCATTGACACCAGTTTTTTATTTATGGCAATGTTTTTAGCTTAAAAGTGTAAATGAGCCCACTGCCTTTGACTTTACGAAGCCTTGCACGCAAATGCACTCAGGATACTTCTCTGTTGGCATAAGAGAAGAAAGGCAGACAGGACTCATCTTTCCTTCTCTGTTCAGGCCTTTTTCCAGATGTTTCAGGCACTCTGAAACAGGCTAGATGTACACAAGTCAATAACTGCACTTATTGGCTACCTCACTGTTTTCTATTTTGTATTGTTTTTCATTTCTATTCTATTCGAATAAGCAGAGGTGTACTGCCTTAAAATTTCTGGGCACTCTAATATACATACACAATCGTAAATTACTTTTATTTTATTACCATTACTAAGGCTGCAAACAGTCTAGGGATTTTGATGAATAAATAAACATGTTTCCCACCACTGAATACACAGGCTAAAATTAAAAGTTGGATTTTTTCTGAAAGTAAGAGTTTTCAAACATCTTGTGACTTTGCAAATATGTCAATAGTTTTGCTACTGGTGATTAAAAAAAAAATCTAAAACAAAATAAAACTAGATACTACTACATACTCAATTGAACACATAGACTCAAATTCAACAGAACAGTGAGAATATAGAACAGTAAAGGACTAATTGATTTAAAGGCTTTTGATATATCTTTAATAGCAGTGCCAATAATGTCAATATTTCAGTGCTTTATTTATGTTAGGTGTTACATAAAAATCTAAAAAGTGAATTCTCCGTGTAACAAATTGATTTAGTCACAATACTTTCATTTTTTTAATCTGATGATTTGTAACAAAATCAATATGTACATTACGATCATCAAAAGACCTCAAAATCTTTAAGACTGAATATTTTTATATGATTACATATACAATACTAAATCCTTGTCAGTCTCAACAAGCATACAGTAGCTATAAAAAATACACACAGAACATATTAGGTGCTCAGTTCATAGTTACAGTCAATCATCCTGCTCATCCAAATGGTATAAAAACACTGTCAGCTCAAAAGCATTCAAAACATGTTAAATATAAAACATTGATCCTGTGCATTTACAGGTGATCTGCTATACAAAAAATCTGACTTTGACTAAAAGCACCTTCAAGTTCCCAACAAAGTGAATACAGTCAGGTCACACAAAAGCAACCTGCAATTTACTGTTTGATAAACAGTTCTTTAACTGCACTTGTAATAACTACTCAACAGAAAGTTTTTTTAATAAAACATATATTTAAAAAAAACTGGAAAAGAACTACAATACAATCAAGATACACATTACATACACTCCTTCAGTTGGTAAATACTGTTATTAAAATTTCTGATGCATAGAAATCTGAAAAAAATATTAAATATCAGTTTAACAAAATCACGTCGACATCAGTGTGTCACAGATCAAGTTCAATATGTGTTTATAATACAAAGTTAATGTCACGAGAGTCCGTTGATCGAAAGGAAAATTCAGATTTAAATTCAGGGATGAACAGTTTGCCCCTTAAAACAGTTTTCAGTGACATTTGGAGCAGTTTCAAGTGAATAACAAAATTTTCCTGTATGACTTCATTTTTCCTTCTTCAGCAGATAAACATTTTGAGATACATTTTCTTTCCTCTTTTACACAGTTTTTTGCTTTATAGCATTTTGTTTGTCTTTCATTTTGTTTCAGTTATACATTACAGTACATGAGGTCTTAACAAATCCTGCTCCTTCCTGGGAACCAGCAGACTTGGCTAAACTATGGAAATTGTTTCATGTTTGAATATAAAGGAAAAATAACTAACCTGAATTCAACCAGTTAAAGGATAAAACGTGTGCTTGCACGTTATTACATCAGTGTCAGAAACCTGTCACAAAACAGGAACTGTTTTTTGGGGGGTGGTTTTTCTACATGCAATTGGCTTGTTCATGGCTGTGATTCAAAATGCCAGCGTAAATCTTGTTCATCTGGCTCCACCTAGTGTTTTTTTCTGTGAATTGCAAACGTTCTTGTGGTCTAAAGAAAATCACGACACTCTCTATCCTCTGATTGGTTATTGAGTAGATGAAATGTATCTAAAATGTTTGGACCATTCTCTAAGCAACAAACTTTGCCCATTTTAACCAAACTGATCAGGTACAACTTTACAACCACCACTGATCTGCAGCTATGCAGCTCACTATTGAACTTACTCTGATGATCCAGAATTAACATCTTTAGTTTAATTTACAGCAGCCCGTAAGTTAGCCTAGGACAGCTTTCTTTTTTCCCGAGTGTATTAATTACCGATGGACAGGAGTGGGCTCCTGTGTGGACAACATTTGACAGATTCTGACTACTGCAGACTGGGAACCACCCCAAAAGAGCTGTCACTTTTTCCTACTTCTAACACAGCCTTGAAAACACAGTATTCACTTGCTTCCTAACATATCAAGCCACTATCACGTAACTTTATGAAGATAATTTGGTGTTATTGATTTGATCTTTTAGTGGTCATAATGTTATACCTGATAGGTATGTGCTATAACATATTTTGAAACATCATTTGGGAATACAAATATTATCTGATGAAAAAAAAACATCACATGCATAAAAAAATAGGATTATCAGAGAATGAATAAAAATATTAATCATAGCCTCAAATATCAGAAACATCTGAGTTATGGCTTCCTATTTGTTTGACTGATTCATCTTCATTGTTTTAAGGAATCCCATTGACAATGCTCATACTCTTTGTTTCCTCCAAAAAAATGTTTTATGTGCTACAGCTATTTACATGCAATCCCATTTATGGTTACTCAATCTGCCTGTGACTCCTGCTATCAAATATCATGGACCTTCTCTGAGGCTGGTAGAAGCAGCTGGTTGATGTTTCTAGTCTCTGTCCACTTTTCGGAATAGTCATTTTATTCTGCAGAGGCAGTCCCTCTTGCGTCCTGAAGTTCTCAGTCATCTCTTTAGAAAGAACACTGAGCGTGGATGTGTCGTTCAAACTCTTGATGGATGACAGCAGCTTGCCGTCATCCCCCGATGTTGGATAGTCCATGAATGGGAATGGGGGGCTGAGGAGGATAAGACTTTGAGGTCTCTGCCGGTTTCTAAAGGATGGTCTTTGTAGCAGGGTCCCTCTGTTGGGCCTGGGACCATCTACAAACACTTCCAGACTTGGGGCATGCCTCCTGGTTATGACTGGCAGTTCTGGAGCAGGGCTCTTACCAACCTCAGCTGAGTTCTGAACATTTGCATGCTTTTGGTGTTTCGGAGCTGGCTCTTTGTTCTCCAGCTCCTCCTTTAGGTCCGACATAAATATAGGCGAGACGGCAGCGCTTGTGTCTGCACTCGTTTTCAAAACTCCCTTGTCCTGCTCTGTCATGGCACCAGAATCGCTTTTCTGCTTTGTTTGAGGTATCTGGCTGTACTGCACCTGCGGAGGGATGACAGGCACAGCTTTGACCTGGCATGTTTTTATCATGTAGGCTGTCCGCACCGATGACACACTGACTGGGGCAGAGTTTCGCCGGAGAGGTGCCTGTCTATCATTTAGAAACAGGTCCAACTCCGAATGACCTTTATACACAGTTCCAGATGAGGCCAGTAAGCTCTTTGGACCAGAAGAAAACTCAGACGAGTTCAAATTTTGCTGATTTGAAATGTCTCTTATGCATCGATGGCCAAGGTCCAAGTTAAGCGAGTAGGGTCTGTGTCTGAAAGAGCCGTGCTCCTCTTTTTTCTCTGGCACTGTTGCCTCAAAGGACATTTGCCTGGAGAACTTATGAGATGATGCTGTATTCTTTGGTTTTGTTGTGCTGCTCTTAGCTGCTTGAGGTTGGGTTGCATTACTGTCATTCAAGCTTGTTCGTTTAGGCACAGATGGCAGATTGGTCAATTTAATTTCCGGGTAAGTGCCAACCTTCTGAGGAAGGTTTTCAGGGGCTGAAACCTCCGAGTTCAGAACTTCTCCCTTGGAACTGAAGGGGGAAAGTTGGTTAAACAGCTCCTCTACATCAGGCGAGTGGAGAGGACTAGTAACCCACTGCTTGGTAGAACTAAGATCCTCCCAGGACTCCACCAAGTCCAGCTCCTCCAGGTTCCTACCAAATCCATCGTCATCATCAAAGTTTGCAAGCTCTGGTGTGTTTCGTCTCTCCTCTAAACATATTGAGAATCTTGGACAGGCTTCCACATCAGGAGTAAGACATTTCCTTATTTCATCCTGTGATATTTTTTTCTCTTCTTTTTTTTCAGATATTCTATCTGCACTGTCTGAGAAGCGTGTAACCTGTGGGGCATCCTCTATTTTTACATGATTTCTGACACAATCTAACCTGATTTCCCTCTTGGGAACTTGGCACTGGTTTGTGTAGGCATGTGAACTTTTATTTAAAGGTTGCAGCTTCTCCTTTGCATCCAATGTGGTTGAAATCTGGACGTCAAAACTTTTGTGAACACAAAAAGAGAGGTCTGATTCTGAGGGCTGTTTCCTTTTTGAGTCATATCTATTTGCTGTTATATGCTCATCCAAAGAGGCATTTGATAATGGTTCCTTACAAAGCAAAGATAGAGACGGAGAACTGCGGCTTCTTTTTGACTTGACATCCATTGTTAACTTGGTGCTTGCTGAAGCACAAGCTGGTTTAAAAGTCTTATGCAGCAGGTTAATTTCAGGTTCAGTTATCATCAATTCCTGATGGAGGTCAGACCAAAGCTGTGTCCCAGCAGGTTCATCATCCTGAGATAAAAACAGACATTTATTAGTTGCACAAAGTGATTTAAAGCTACAGCTGAAGATAAACATGTTTAATATTTAAAAATCCAAATGTAATCTATGATTTGATAAAATAACAGTTCAACCAAAAACTATTCCTGCCAAGGCCAGATTCCGAGCAAAAGTATCTTGTAACTTGACAAAAATGGTTCTCTGGGAAAGATATAGATTGGTGTCAAAATGTTACAATAAAATGTGCCATAGATTAAAAATGTATCCTTGACTTGTGTTTTCCATAAAAAGTATTTCCAAAATTATTTAAAATCTACTGCAAACTGGGAGAGTCTGAGAGAAAATACACGTTTTGACATCAGTCATAGTAGTTCATGTTGTTCTGAACCATCTTAGTTACTCTGATTAGGTGGAAACAGCTGTTTTCAACAGTAGTTGGTTTATGGCAAATCACTGCAAAAACATGGACCATAATGGCTGGACATAACTCAGGTAAGGGTCACAGCAGCACCATATCTTGACACTCCAGTACAGTTCATAGTGTTGTATAAAAGACACTCTACACTGTGGACAATCTCAGAGAACATAGTAGGGAGTCAAAATGGTAAATAGTATGAACTTATATAGCCCTTTTCTAGTAATACGGACCACTAAAAACTGTTCACACCAAAGCCATATTCACCCATTCGGACTCACAAATGTGCACACATTCATACACTAATACAGAGCTCGGTAGGCAACTAGGTACGCAACCAGTAGGCAACTCAGTAGGGGCTAAGTGCCTCGCCCAGGTGCACATCAACATATGGCAGGAGGAAGCTGTAACTGAACCAATGACAACTACTTTACCTACTGAGCCAAAGTAGCCCAAAAATAAACCTAATCTCCAATAGTAAGGCTGATAGTCAGAGGAAAAATTAAGCAAAGATCACCACCATGTCTATCCTCTAGAACAGTGATTCACAAACTTTCCAGTCTCTGCTCTAGGACATTCCAGGGGCAATATCTCAAAGCAGATAGGCCAGAGGACACTGGCTATTTCTGAATTCAGAGGATGTACACTGAAGAATAAACCAGTTATATATATTCTTTTTTATTCAGTTTATTTATATAGCGCCGTTCCACAACAGATGTTATTTCAAGGCATTTTAAGAGAAGGGTTAGGGAATATACATATATATATATATATATATATATATATATATATAGTGCCATCTCTATGGTCAGGTATGCTGTTGATGGTAGCATAACGCGCCAGGGATATTTTTCAACCAATGGGATGGCATATCAATCAAACTGCATCATCTAAAGAAACATCGAGATACCTAGCAACAACATCATGTGGTCTGCAGAAGAAAAAGAAATGGGTCTTGGGCAACATTTAATGCACATGAAAGTGATCCAAAACTGACACCAAATGTGGTGAAGGCATAATTAGCCTAAAAAATATATTCATATTTTGTAGTACCCTGACCAGATTTCTATCTTTAGTCAGGTATGTCTGTAGAGGGAAAAGCGTATCAGGGTGATTGCTAACGTTTTAATAGTGTTAACATGTATATTATATTATTTAACATTATGACATTTAAATATTTTAGTTAATTAGTTTTTACCATTTGTTAGGTAGTTTAGTTTTAGTTTATTAATTAATTATCCTTCTAGACTTACTAATGCATGAGACAAAAACAAAAACTAAGCACATGTTCTCAATAAATTCGGTTTGTTTTAGTTAGTTTTGTGAACTCTCATTACAGTTTCAGTTCACTTTTGTTTCGTTGCAAATTCTCTTTTTTTATTTTTGTTTTTTTTATTTCAGTTAATGAAAAAGTTTTCTTTTTTACCTCTAGTTTTCATTATTTTGTTTGTTTTCATTAACTATAAAAACCTTGGTGACTGCAAGGACTTCCAACCAGCATTTAAAACATTTTTCACCTAGAAACCTTTCAAATGATTAATCAAACTGTATGAATAATTTAGAAAATTGTGATTTTTTGCTCAAAGCTAAAGAAACAGGATTTTTTTTTTCATATTAAAACCTCTTCTGCATTAATTTATTTTCTTTTGGAAAAAACTTTCCCCTTTCCAATCAGTAAATAACCCATTGATTGAATAAAAATAATTGAAATCAAAAGTTTGCCAGGGATGTGAATAGTTTTGGGTTTAACTGTTACTCTTACCATTCTCATGAAAATAGCACAAAAAAAACATAATAATGAAAAAAAAATTACCAGTTGTGTATCTTTAGTGAGAATGTGCATGTCTTCCCCAGAAGATGGTGCTGTATCATTTTCTTCACTTTTTTGTGCATTGGGCAGCTGTTCAGATTTAGAATTAATTTTTTCTCCTTGGCCTTTTTGAAATTCTTTCTTGGCTGAATCTGAAAGAAATGTACATTTTCCTTCATATCAAATAATACATTTAGCTGAAGAGAAGCCATCTTAAAAATCTGTAAAAGAGAAGATGTCCTCACCTTCTGGCAACAATCTGGAGGTCAGGACCTCTGTGTGCTTCTTCTCTGTTCCTTCTTGCCTTTTCGGTTCCAGCAGAGGGAACGTGTTGCTCTTTTTGAAGTTGCTGCTTTGCTCTGAAGGGTCTCTGCAAGGTTTCAAAGTGGCTGCTTTCTCTTTGTTGACGCCCCTGCATGGTGTGCTGTTAGAGCTGATCACAGCAGACACACGTAAGGGTACAGACACAGCAAAAGGCTCAGATATATTGACCGCTCTGCGTTGGTGCCTTGGGGAAGACTCCAGTGGAAAGAAGCTGCCTGGGAACGAGGGCCGGGAGGAGCCCGAGTACAGCATCCTCCTATTTTTCGGAGAACTCGGCTTGTAGTTGCTGAGGTCATCCCCTTTGAACACCTTGAGTTGTTCTGGCATTGTTTTTTGAGAAGACGAGGAAGCTCCTGTTGAGTCTCTTTGGTCAAAGCCAGAGCTCCAGCTGGCCACCGCACCACCTTTCTTTGCTTTCATCTCCCAGTTTTGGTCTTGTTCGTTCAGATCATAGAGTGAGTCAGATCCCAGTGTTCTGGATTTCACATCAGGAGTAAAAATACTATTGGGTCCATCAGCTGAGGTATTGCTTCTTGCACCGTCATCATCTGTGTTTTAAAAACAAAAAAGGTAATGTATCCAAAAATCCCTATAGTACACAATTCAGCACTTGCAGAATCATTTTGTTTTCAAACATGCAGTGATTAAGGGCTTTGTACATACAGTGTATTAGAAGGTATTCATACCCGTTTAACTTCTTTCATTTGAAATTGTTTACATATTGCAACCACAAATGTCAATGTATTTTATCTATATTTTATAAAATGGACCAACACCAATTAGCACATACTTGTGAAGTTGAAGATAAAATATATATGGCTTTTAAGGTTGTTGTTGTTTTTTTTACAAATAAAATATGAAAAGTCTGGACCAGGTTTGTGTTCAGTCTTCCTGAGTAGATACTTTGTAGAAACAGTTTTTACTGTAATTACTGCTCTTAGATGTGTCTCTAGCAGCTTAGCAAAACTAAAGACTTGACATTTTTCCCGTTGGTCTTTGCAAAATAGCTCAGATCAGTCAGTCGGATGAGAGCATCTGTGAACATCCACTTTCATTTTCTTGTGACAAATCCTCATTCAGGCACAAGTATAGGATTGATTGAGGCAGTCTAACACTTCATCTGCCTGCAATATAAACTCATCAATAATCGTGCAGATTTAGATTCCCCTTTATTCAGGTCCATCCTTTATCATATTTACTCAGCTTTCCTGCCCATACTAAAGAAAAACATCCCCACAGCATGATGCTGCCACCAACATGTTTCTCAAAGGAAACATGGGGGATGTTGTGTTTTGTGTGTGGTGTAATATTAAATACTTTCAACCAGACAATGCATTTTGCATAAAGGGCAAACTATCTTATTTTCTTATTGTGTGACCAGTATTAGGCATTCTTCCAACAATAACTTCCTTCTTGCCAATCCTCCACTGACGCAACATTTTTTGAGTGCGCGATTGTCTTTTGTCCTGTGAGATACTCTTGCCTAAACTGTGAATTTCTGCGGTTCCTCCAGAGTAACCTTGGATCTTTTGTCTGAACCAGACAATAGAATACATTCATGGTTTAGGCCGAAGAGCGTGCCACAGTTTTTAGTTGTTCCGAATTCTTCCTTGTTTTCAGATGTGAAGAGCACTTGCTGAGATTATCAAAGCTTGGGACATTGTTTTAAAACCTCGTCTTGCTTCAAACCTTTCTTCAACTTTATCCCTGTTCTTTCTACAGTGTCCCTTTGTCATCATTGGGGATGCACCAATCCGCTTTTTTTTTTGGTTTTCGGTACAAATATTTGAGGTTCATATTCTGCCGATATCGATCCAAACAGTACTGAATTACATGTGTGTCGGTGAGGAAAAGGCAGTGGGGATGCAACGATACCACTTTTTTCAAACCGATACTATACCAATACTTGAATCTGAGTACTTGCCAATACTGAGTTCCATTGGCGATAGTTCTACCACACACAAAAATGCAATAAATTGGAAGACAGGTTTTAATTTCTTATGTGCTTGTTACCACAAATGATGGTGCATTATATAAAAAAAATAATAAAAAATGACACCAAAAGTAAAATTTCAAGTGAAAAATAAAAATTGCCTGTTAAATTATTGCAGTTTCCAGATTTTAAGTATCGGTTCACGGTATTGGTTGACTTTAACAAATACACTACAAAAGAACCTTATCGGCCCTGATACCAGTATCGTAATAGTGCATCCCTAGTTACCATAGTGATGTCTGCCCAGCAATGTTCTCTCTTAGACTCAATCAATCAAAATCAATAAAAAAATTTCCACACCGCTTCACACTTTAAATTAATCAACCCAAAGTAAACAAAAAAAAATAAGAGAAAATAAATTGCAGATGAGCACATAAAAAGCGAATTGAATAAATAATAAGATGATATATTAGTAAAACCAAATTACAACAGGAGAGCAAAATAATAAGACCATCGTGTCTTCAGGTACCAAAAGCCGTCTGGAATAAGTAAAATGTACGTTTAGATTTGAACGAAGACAAATCAGTGATGCTAAAAGGCTCCAAGCGTAATGATTGTTACAATTTTGGAGCCACTGTTGCTTAACAGAGATCACCCAATGCTGTTGATTGTTTCCGTGGGACCTTTAGCAAATGCTGTCCAGCACAGCGCAATGTCCTTATTGAAAATTTAAAAATCGTACATAAATAAAAAGGAGCCAAACCATGTGTTGCACTAAAGCAAATGTTAAAAGTTAAAAACAAATTTGATTTTCCACTGGAAGCCGGTGTAAAGAACAAATGGATTTTATACAAAGATTAAATTACATACATTATCTTTAAGGGGTATCAGAATAAAGGAGAACTATATAAAAAACTTTTTAGATTCCACTGTACGCTTTTACATTTTTACTTCACAGTTGTGCTACTTTGTAATAGTCTGTCACATGAGAACCCCAGAAATACATTTCTATTTATAATATGACAAAATTTGAAAAAAGGTTTGAAGGTTTGCAAGGCAAAGTTGTGATTTACGGTATATAAGACTTGGGTTTACCTGGTGATGAGGAGCACAAAGACTCCATGCTTCTCGAAGGACGCAGAGCTGCCTTTTCTGTAAGAAAAAAAAGTTACTAAATATTTCATAAGTATCTTCCTAAAGCAATATAGGCATTAAATCACTTTTCAGTCCAACATATTTACCTTAACATTTGTGGTGTTATGAATACTCCTTTATTTTTAATCTCTCACAGATGTGTTTTAGTATCTTTTGGCATACTTGCCACATAAGTATGCTTTTGGCTTTTTATCGTCAGGAGGGGTAGTATCTAAAAATTGAGCCATAATATTTGTGGCATTTTCTCATGTTCTTTAAGTTAAGAAAAATAATTTTAAAGTTTGTAGAATTTTCTGAGTTTCAATCAGTTTAATTCTTGGCCAAGCCTGGACCTTAGTAAGGGGCTTACCAGGGCTCCAGTGCTGTGAGACCCTGAACGCTATTTTGTTGTGTTGTGAATGAATAGTGTTAGAACGCCTTAATCTTATCACTCACTAAGAGGACGTTGACAGTGTCCTTGACACGTTTGTTTTGGCCAACATTTTTCATGAATACTTGATTATTATTGGTCCAGGTTTGACAAATCCCATCCCTTTAGAATCAGTGATTAGTTTCTCATGAGGGCGGACAGCAGAAAGAACGTCAGTGGAGCGCTGAAAACGAAACAAAAAAAAAGATAGAGAGAACCCAACAAACAGGTAAAGAGTAAGATACCCAAGGTTAGAGGCTTTTTTTTAGCCTCTCAATTGTGATGCAGTAGAAGTGTCTTCTCTCTCGCCTTCTAAGAATATGAGCCTTGCTATCACCAAGGCTACGATCCCGCCAGAACCTGGAACTGTGGCAAAGATGGTGGCTGATCTGGCACCTACAGAAACAGAGGCGATGGAGGCGCAATTGTGTACAGTAGATGACACCTAGTCTGTGGATAAACCAGACTGTACTGATCCAGCCTTCTGGGGAAAGATTTACAGTATAAGTCCAGACGGGCTTACTGGCCTGAGCAAGAACCGGGGAGCTTTTAGAACATCAATGGCAACTTTCAAGCATCTGAATGGACCACAAGCTCCCAAAATGGTGGGTACATTCAACAAAAGTGGCTGCTTTACACTCCATTCATCAGTGATGTGTTTTGCTTTGCATGCTGTGTTTTCAGCAATGCTAAAAGTAAATGAGTTTCAGTGACAGCATGAAACAGAAAACATTAAGGGGAAAAGCAAAATAACAAACATCACAGAAAAACTATGCTGACCTATAAACACTTGCATCAGCCACTGGGAGGATCAAGTCAGAAATGCAGAATCAATTTGATTCAGAGTACACATATTGAAGTGTTAAGTAGAGTTGTGTCTGTTAAGCTTTCGGTAGAGAGAGGGCTGGCTCTCAGAGGCTCCAGTGACGTTTTTGGCTGGGCTGATAATAGAAATCATCTGGGAATTCTGAAGTAAATGACGAGTTGGATCCCTTTATGAAGTCTCACATGGAAAAGTCTGGAACTGCAGGAACACCTTTCTAACTTTCTTCTAAAACATGTGAGGAGTTTATTCAACTGATGTGTGATCGCGTTTTATCCTAAACTGTCAGTAAAGTAAAAATGGCCAAACACTTCTTGATTACTGTTGACTCCACGTATGGCACATGTGGCACAAGTTGATCTGCTTAGATGTATCACCCGAAGGACACTCTGAGGACCGCTTTCTGAAGTTTCTATCAATTGAAAGTCTTCCAGAGGAAGCTTTATGTGAGTCTGTACTCAATGATTTTGGAAGAGATTAAAATTAATATTGCAAACTGAACAGGGAAATGCAATGACCCCATTTCATGCTATTTATCGCATGCTTAGAAGTGTTTATCTTATGTTTACACAAAGTACCGCAATAACGTCCTAATGTTCTGAACCTGTTCGCACATATGGCAATTAAACTTTCTGATTTCGGTGATCCATCCACCCATCTTCCAAACCGCTGGTGCATATCTCTAGCCGCCAACGGGCGAGAGGCGGGGTACATCCTGGACAATTCACCAGTCCATCGCAGGGCAACATGATTCTGATAATAATGCTGATAATGATAAGTCTCCACTAGGGCTGGGTGATTAATCGATATAATCCATAAATCGAATTTCCTGTTTATGAAGATTTATTTTGTAAAAAATCAAGATTTTTTTGTAAACCAGAGCGCTACTTGACATCCATATATCAGAGTGATGTCTATCCGCGCAGGGTCTACCATCTTGTTTTACAAGTATACTTTACAGCTTGTTTTTAGATGGACTTTGAATTCAGGTCAGCTCCGGGACGGGCTATTTGAAATAAAAGCATTTTTTTGAGAATATTTTTCATCAATTGCAATTTATATTTTAAGAAAACATGGGTAGAAGAAAAAGTGATTAAAATCGGAAATCCGAATTGGTATGAAAAAAATCAGAGATTACATTTTTCAACTTTATTGCCCATGCTTATTCTCCACTGATGGTTTCATTTATTAGGGGTTCTTCATATACTCATTTCTAAAATGGATCACAGGTATGCAGCATATGATGGCCTGAACAACTTTTCTGTTGTTACTATTCCAGGCCTAAGAAACAAAGCTTCTCATCTCCAAATTAAATATTCTGCTGACCTGGAGAGGGACTTTGTGAAAGAGATTGCACATTTCCAAGATTTTATCCATGGTTGAGGCATCCCATCTCCTCAACCGATTTTACAATTGATTAGAGAAAATAACCTATAAGACGTCTTCCCAAATGTGGACATTGCCCTAAGACTTTACCTGACATTTCCTGGTGAGCAATCATTACTTACTTACTTACTTACATAGAAGCTAACGTAACCATGTTCTCGTTCCAAGTTTGGAAACAAGTGGGATTTGTTAATTGAAAAGCTCTGTAACCGGGATAGCTGCTAATAACAACGGAAGCTGATAGTAATACATTTCTGAGTATTACGTTTTTTTGAAACACCATACCAGCAAGATTACCAAAGAAAGTTGTCTAGTACTGTGTATGCAAAATAATTAATGGCAAACATGTTTTCTGAATTCTTAGTATTGTTATTTTTAATTAATTAATTTGTTATGCTAAGTTTACATTGCATTTTAAGGTCTGGGATTGTAATAATAATTATCTTCGTACAGATGTCAAACTTGAGAAAAGTTTTGTTATGTCTTACTTTAGACTTAGAGACTTTATCTTTAAAATTTACTGACACAAATAAACCACAACCTCACATCACAATGCTTAGAAAAGAGAAAAAGTTTATGAATGTATTGAGTTTTTTCAGAGCCTAATGCCTGTTATTAGTTGATTTAAAAATGTATATCAACATGGTGGGACTTTGAAATGTTAGCTTTTGCTCTATTGGTCTTTTATTTTTTTAAAGTGCAGGGATCAAAGCTGTAAAACGTTCCTATACTTTGTTAACGCTGTTCACTTTGTAAAGTATACATTATTGTCCATCCATCCATTTTCTGAACCCCTTAATCCTTAAGGGGTCGCAGGGGGGTCTGGTGCCTATGTCCAGCTGTCAACGGGCGAGAGACGGGGTACACCCTGCACAGGTCGCCAATCCATGACAGGGACACATAGAAACAGACGGGACAAACAACCATGCACGCACACACTCACACCTAAGGACAATTTAGATTGATCAATTAACCTGACAGTCATGTTTTTGGAAGCCGGAGAGAACTCACACATGCACGGGGAGAACTTCAAACAGAAAGAACCCACAACATTCTAGCTGCAAGGTAACAGTGTAATTTTCTTTTCTTAGCATAGAGTAAAGTTTGAAGTCTTTCAGTGTATTTATAGTTAAAAATGATTTGTTTTTATGTTTTCATTAGACTTCCTTAGATTTGAGCAAAGCCTTACCTGATGCTCCCTGTGCTCTGATGAACACACTGCCATTACGGCTGAGTTTTCCCTTTGAATCCACAGATCGTCCGAGGTTAAAGATTGACTTCCACTTCTTTGATTTTCCAGAGAACTTCCTCCTAATTAAAAAAAATATCAAATTAAATATATTCCCTGCTATAAGACATCTATCTTTAACTTAAGGTGACATATAATACAAATTTCACTTTTAGCATAATTTTGTGCTTCCATTTGGGTCTCTCAAAACACGAATTAAAACATCCATCCAATTCTATTTAGATTTTTTGCACTTAGAAAACTTATGTTTGTAGAAGCTGTTTGAAAAAGTGCGTTTTGTGACATCACAATAAGATGAATATTAATATTTCCATCCCGCACCTGACAAACTCCACCCCTCATCTATCAAACCTCACCCGCCCATTTTATTTTCATGCCATTCTCATGTGTAGTAAAACTGCAAGATGGATGAGCATGGTCTGTAACCGCCAATTTGGATTAATTGATAGAGCCCTTCTTTCTGAAATGGACTGAAATTGTAAAAAATTTAGCTGGTAAGACCACTTTATATAAAAACTTCATAAACCTGTTTTATTCAGACTGCAAAACTATAATAACTTCCTTAAAAAGAGGCGAAAAAAATCGCCTTTCAGAAGATTGAACTTAAATCTTACTTGCTATCTGATATTTCAATGACAGTGTGATAGAGTGATGCAGTGCTAGTATCAGGTAGGCTGTTCTCTCGCTGACGTTCTTTGTGCACTGGATGGTTTTGACCTAAGGAACGGGCCTGGGCTTCTTCCAGACTCATCAGTTTCATCGGCCCACTCCCACCACTGATGGGGAGCGTGGCGTATTTCTCAGCACACATCAAACTTGGTCCTGAAAAAAGTATGTTCTGTTAGTATCCTACATATCAGTAACTATCGCCAGTTGTTTTAGTGTGGGCAACAACTTATGATTATATTCATGGATATCATACCTTCTTTGGCTTTTACTTGATTAGAATCACCACTAAAGATCTGCTCTGTGTGGTTTAAGATAAACTCAATCACTGACTGCTGTATGCGCACCTCCTGGAAGGCCATGTCTCCATTACCAGAGGAAGTTTCAATATCTTTAGATCTAAGAAAAACAAGACATGCAGAATTTTATGGTTAAACTAATAATTACACGTATTTCTCAGAAAAAATGATGATTCACAAGTTCCTTCAGAGTGAAGGAACTATTTTGCAGAAGCAAAATAAAAGAAGAGGAATCACAGTTCTGCAAAAGAATTATTTGCCCCCTTTCTGATTTCATTAGTTTTGGCTTTTTGAAACCTTCAAATGTTTCAGACCATCAATATAAATTAATCACAAGCAAAGACAACCTGATTAAACATGAAATGCAGTTTTCAAATTATAACTTAAATCATTAAAGAGAAAAAGAAAAAAAAATGTTTTGGCCTAGTGTAAAAAAAAAAAGACCGGAGTTATTTGTTGCTGCACCATTTGTGTTAAAAACAGTGATCAGTCTTTTTTGATTTAATGTTTTTTTGAGTATTTTACATCCCTGTGGAAGAACTGTGGAAGACACACACAAAAACTTTAATTTCATTTCAAAGGTCTGAATAGAGAACCATTTATCATTACATTAATCATCCAGGCCATAAAGTAGCAAAGCAGACCCAAACCTTCAAACAACTACCATCATTTCTGGCTGTTGGCAGGATGTTATTTTTTTAAAATGCTTGTTACGGGAAAACTATTTCAAGATAAATTATATTTAGTGATTAGTGATTATGAAAAAAAGACATCTGGGGAATATGGAATAATTCTTAGGACTTAATGACTGAAGCTGAAGAAGACTTATGGACGTTTCACCTACTCTAGTCTAACTGAAGGACTAGTCTTGTTAGGTCGCCAAAGTTTTGCAGATTAGACCAAATATATCTGATAGAAAGTTTTGGAAGCTTAGGTAGGCAGGCAGATATTTTGGGCTAATGTCAGAAAGACTGTTTTGTACTTTCTGCTCAGTATTGACATTGACCTTTGAACTATACCAATGATGGCAATTGTAAACAGTCTTTCTTATTGCTGAATCTTGAACATTGACCCTAATTAGGAAAAAAGTGATGCCTTTTGTACTTTAGATGTTGTTTTAGTTCTTCTCTGTGCATTGTGCATAATGTGTCTTAGAAATTGCTTTGACACCTTTCCCAGACTGATAAATGTCAGTTATCCAACATCAGTTGCTGACACCAATTTTATGCACTGATGTCAGCATAAAATCTGTCAGAAGTCTCTTCATGCTATTATTTTGAAATATATAATAGCGGACAAACTCAGTCTTAGGATGGTGTCGTTGGTTGAACCAATACCTAAGGTGTATTTTATATCTCTCAACTTGATACCCTTCTTCTTGTCCCACAGTCATCTAAAAAAACACACTGAGATGGCAGAAAGGCAGCTTAATCTTTCCTTGCAATGTCAGTTGAAAGTGACTTTTTTTTATGTGTTCTTGAACACTTTGGGGTAGGATGTGTCGCTTTTATAGATTTTTATTTTATAACCTATTTCATGTTGTCAGACAGGTTTAATTTATGTGACGTATCAATTTTGTAGGTCTGGCAGTAATCAGGCATTGGTGTTGCTGATGGCAGGGTAATGCTTCTCGCATAGGGCCAAGCTGATTTAGCCTTTTCCCCTTAATAAATTTGAATATCATCAGCATTAAATTATCAAACCGCATTTTGGATTGACTTAGGTCATCTATGTCTGACACTGGTGAGGGTGAACACGTCTTTCAGTACATGTGTGCGTTTGAACTTACCTCAACAGATTTGGAGCCCAGACCAATGCCAGATTACGTGTGTGCATATTTGTCTGGGCGCTAAAAGTAGCAAGGCGGGCCAAGTGCTTGGAAAGGTACTCCAGAGTTCTAAGGAAAGTTGATTATAAAAAAATATGATTACATTTTTTACAGCATTAAAGTCAATGAAAGGGAGTGGGAATGCTGTTTCAAAAGCTGAGAGCAAAAGATGTTTGATTTACCTGAAGTGAGGGGTCGGAAGTTCTTTGATAACCATCTGAATATGTAAAAGTCTGTCTTGATCTCCTTGAAATGACACAACATCCTGTGTGGAAAATAAAGACATACACAGTGAAATTGTCAAATTCAGATTTAATGAAGTACAGTTTGATTCAAACCTTTTTATTGTGAACTATAATCAAAATCCGATGATCACATAAGGACAACTGGAAATACCCTATTGCTCTAGGAAGGCCCAGCTAATTAGACAGAGTCATTGCAGCATAACCTCTTTCTGAGTAAGCATCTAGCCACAGACTCATTCAAATTTGTGCTCAATAAACATTTAAATACAAGTGCTGCAATGCATGCAGTTAAACCAACAATGTCTTTGTAAGTTTTATTGAAGTCATAATGGTACATAAGAAATCCTCAAATAAAAACCCTCCAAGCGCAATTTTATTATAAGGTCATAAAAATGGTCGTTGAAGATGTTCACAAAAAAGTGTTGATGTCTAAATATGGTTGTGAAGTTGTCAGGATTTATTAAATAGGTGAAACAAGTCTGACTTTCAAAATCTTTGTTTAGGCTAAATATGGACCTGATATACAGGGTTAGGTTCAATATTTTGCTTTTGAGTAAATAAAGACTACTTGTTGATCTAAAATAGCCATAAAATATAACCATGGGCGTCCAGTCTTCGGCGGTAAGATATATCAGCCAGATATCTGTTAGTACACCACGAAAAGGAAATGCTTTTCAAAGCATACCAGAGTGCTGGAGTTAAAGGCACAGCCAGCCAGTGATGTATGAAAGCCAAGGTATGCAAATAACCCAGTCAAAGTACATAGACTGCTCCACAGACATCAGTTCTTATACTTCAGTCTTTTGCTCTATTTTTTCTTTCATGACTCTCTTTTTAGACTCTTTCATGTCTGCATTCACCAAGAAAAGCAGCTAAAAACCTTTCTTTACGACCAAATGTAGAAATTATACCATCTTTCACTTCATCTTAACAGCTTATCAGTTACAATTTGAGTCTATTTTAGGATCTGGACGCATTTTAATGTTTTGATATGCATTCAATGGAGTGAAAGTAGAAGATGTTGATATTTAATTCAAGCTCATTGATTTTAGCTTTGCATAAAAAATAAGATGCTATCCCTCAAAACAATACAGTTTTCAATAAACAAACAAAAAAACTCATTTGCCTAAACAGAGTCTGAAACTATAACACAGTGGTGGATAGAGTACCCAAATATATTGACTGGATCATTCCATTATGTAAAAAGGGATTGATGTAAACCATTCCACTGTAACTCTATCATTTTAGGGTCACAGTACTCATGGAAGATAAACTAATGTCCAAGCCTCTTAATGTTTTTTTGTTTTTTTTACCATGTTTGCCCTGTATTTAGCTCCATCTGTCTTTCCGTTAATTCTGAGTAGCTTCTCTGTCTCTGCTGTTGAAAATCATCCCAACAACATGCTGCAGCTACCACCATGTTTCAAGATGACATTAATATGTTCAGGGTAACGTGTAAGGTCATTTTTCACCAAAAAATGGAGGCCAAAACGTAACTTTTAGCTTTGTAAAGGCCAGATTTGGGGAGTACACAACTAACAGTTATCACATTTACAGTCTTTTACTCCTGAGCAGTGGATATTTGCAAGTCCTTCAGAGGTAAGATGTACCTCTTTGGTACTTTCCTAATTATTGCTCTCCTTTCTCTTGTGATTGCAACATGACAAAATGTGACAAATGTTCAAAGGGTTTTAAATCTGAAGAAATGTTGCAGGCTAAGTAATGTCTGGCAGAATAGGAAAATGTTGAATAAAGAACTAAATGAAGTCTTAGGAAATCCAATGACATAAATTCAGTTTTTATTTTGGCAAACATAACACACACACACACAAAAATCTGATGTTCATGAATGTTTGTCCCTTTAAAAAAATGAAGGATGAACATTATAGTAATCTGTAGCCATTCAGACAAGACTTTTCCACTCTGCAAATGAAACTAAACATACTCACAGTAAATTTGCTGTAGAGCTCGTATGTGAGCAGTGGATTGGGCAGCTCCCTGAAGTAGAGCTTACATAAGGAACCCACACAGTGGATGTCCTGGAGGTATACTTCCTTGGTAAGGTCAGGGCACGCCTCGGAGCAGAATTCCTGTCTACACAAAAACATCCACACACTGAGTTAGCTGAATGACTGGACTGTTTAGCATCTCAGCTCACTTATGCTGCTCTCTAAGGCTCGTCAGACCAAAGTGCATCTGTCTGTTGCTAGAAAAGGGGCAAAAACAAAAGCAGATCATCTCATTTCTTTTCATGGAGGATTTTTTTTTCCTTTTCCAAACTGTACCTAGAAGTAAAATTTTCCAACTTTTAGCAAATATTTGCACATATTTCACTTGACTTTTGGGTTTTTATGACTCATGCTCTAAAAAAATGGCCCTTTCACAAATTGTTTTCTGTTTACTTTTTTGAGCACGTTTAAAGCTTCAGATCATCTAGGCAATTTATTGTTAGACAGATAAACCTATATAGTATAAAAAAATAAAAATTTCAGTTAATAATTTCATGTATTGAGGCTAAAAAACAATTATCAAACCCATCCAGGCATTACACGAAAAAAGTAATCCCCACCTAAAAGTCCTAACTGCTTTTGCTACCATCGGCAACAGCGACTGTCATCAAAGATTTATTTGAGTGTTTTGCATCACTGTGGAGGAATTTCGGCCCTCTCCCCTTTATAGATTGTACTTTTACCGTATTAGATACTTTTTAGCATGAACCATTTAAGAAAATAACATTTAGATTTAATGTGGACTTTGTCTCTTCAAAATCTCTATTTTTTACATTTAGTTTTGTTTTGTTGGAGTTTTTTTTTGTGCCACTTAAATTTGGACTTGCTGCAAAGCTTTGGATGACTGTCTTGCTGCATAACCCAAGATCCTTGAACTGCTGACCCGCCATTATTCTTTATAATCATCTTCTATCAGCCACATTACATCATTCCATGTACTATAATACGTTATGCAAGTTCTGAAGCAGCAAAATGGCTCTAGACCATCACACTGCCACCACCTTGTTTACTGTCAGGATTACTTTATTTTCTTAAATGATGGGGTAAATTTACTTTAAATGTAAAAAAAGACACACACCTTATAAAAAAGGCAAAAGATTTCTTCCCACCACAAGTCTTGGGGATTATCAAGCTATTTGGGGAGGTGGAATCTGAGATGAGATCTTTATGTTTGTATTGATTAACAACATCTTATCCTTATTGTTAAATCATGAGCAATGGCCCTAACTGAAACAAGAGAATTTGGTTATTTTGTGACATTCTAGAAGAGTCTCAAGAACTAATTTGTTTTTGAATTTCTTTTGATTAGGACTTGATGTGTTGCTTTTTGAGATTGTTTTGCTCATTTAATGTTTTCAGAAGGGTTCTTTCTGAACACTTTCTTGTGTGTGCAAAAATGGCAGTAATCATCCCTGGGTATGTAGAGTAAAATTAGACTCAGCATCAAAATAAAAAGGGGGTTAATCTCAGCAAATTCATAATTCAACAAGCTGGTACTTTTTCACATTTGTGCTTGGAAAGCTTCTTTTTTTTTACACAGGAAATTAAAATAATAATTTGAAACTACATTTTCTGTTTACTCACATTACCTTAAAAACATTGCAGCAAAAAAAAAAAAAAACATAAAAGAAAGAATACATTTTAAAAGACCTGTATGATTGTCAGCTTCAAGAAAAGAATCCTTGTCATGAGTACCTGAGACGCTGGATGTTTGAGGTGACCCCTGAGAGTCTGTAGATCCCATCCACAATCCCATACTTCTCAATAAACTCTGCACACTTCTGGAGGACCTGAGGAACTTGAAGAAGGAAATCATATGTTATTAAAGAGATTTGATTCTGTTTAGTATGTCTCAATTTCTTTGCACTACACTGCATAAAGCAGTAAAAATAAACATCTTTAATAGTCACACATTAATTGTAACAATGCAAAGAGGATTGAGTCCATGCTGTGTTTGTTTCACTACACGTCTGCTTTTTTGCTCCTCAGGGTCGGTGACTGTAGGTGGACTTAGGCAGGAAGTTAAAAATGGTTTGTTTGTTTCAGAGGAAAGTTGACACACCCAGTCCTTGTGGCTGGTATTACTTACGACATTTCCTCTAATAGAAATAGGCTTTTGTAATGTTACCACTGATCTACACGCTGCTTTTGTAACAACAGCCAATCTGTTGTTTGGAAAACAGATAGGCAGAAGTCTGTTACAGCTTTAGCTGTGGTTTTTAAAGTGTCTGTTAGATCACGTGTCTAATTCACTTTGGCCACAGCTTCACTTTAACTAATACCAATACTAATGAGTGACTGCAGCTCACTTTCTTACTCTGAACAAGATTTCCTGTGACGCAGAAAAAGACTATTGAGCTTTGTTTTCATTATACGTACAGACCAGACTCAAAAATCATCTTTCTCATACTTTATTGAGGGTATCCAAATAAACAGAACATTTCGGCAGTGTGACATTTAATTAGAAAGCCACGTTTTTGTCCTGTATTCATTTACCCTGTTTTTCTCAAATTTGAGACAAAATGTTTCCATACATAAATACATACATACATACATAAATATAGATAGATTCAGCTATTTCCATTAGTACATTATTCATATTTTCAATCCTTTCTGTTTCATTGCCAGATTTCCTGGTATTAACGTCAATTACGTTGGAAACAAGAAGGCAGAAACCTTCCTCCGCAAAAATGAACACCCAAACATTTCTGGCAAGAGTTAATTTCTCACTGCTCACCACAGAAAGCAACAGATATTTAAATTATCATCTTTCTGACCTAAGTAATTGGATTTCTAATTGCCTGCCTGCGGTCAGAATCTGAAAGACAAGCAGCTCCCGGGCTGTCATTTAGCTCCTCTCTGTCTATGCTCTGAGGGAACATTTCTCATAGACTGGTAACAAATATAGTTGGAATTTTGGACATATTTCTGAAGATACAGCAGTACATGTAATAATTTGTGGGGAGCTTTAAAACTTGAAAAAAGAATCCGTTCATGGGATAAGGTCCAACATTTCATTTTTCCTCACATTTTTATGTTCAATATGTAGCTGTTTCTTTGTGTTTTATATATATATATATATAGACCAAATGTTTGGACACACCTTCTCATTTAATGTGTTTTCTTTATTTTCATGACTACATATTAGATTCTCAATTAAGGGCATCAAAACTATGAATGAATGCATAATGTATGGAATTACTGTATGTACTTAAACAAAAAGGGTGAAATATCTAAATACATGTGTTATATTTTAGACACCTCAAAGTAGCCACCCTTTGCTCTGATTTCTGCTTTGTATTCTCTTGAGCTTCAAGAGGAAGTCCCCCAAAATGGTTTTCCAACAGTCTTGAAGGAGTTCCCAGAGATGCTTAGTACTTGATGGTCCTTTTGCCTTCACTCTGCGGTTCAGCTCACCCCAAATAATCTCTCGATTAGGTTCAGGTCCGGTGACTTTGGAGGCCAGGTTATTTCATACTTTTTGTGTGAAAGTACTACATAATTCTATATGTGTTAATTTAAAGTTTTGATGCCTTTAGTGAGAATCTACAATGTAAATAGTCATGAAAATAAAGGAAACGCACTGAATGAGACTTTAGTGTGTAAACACTTCAGTTTATTTATATAGCGCCAATTCACAGCAGATGTCATCTCAAGGCACTTTACAAGAAAAGTCATTTCAATTATATATTAATATTCCAGTCTATGAAGTTTTCTATTTGAGGGATCCCGTTGGTCTTTGTATGTTCATCAAGAAAACTTAAGTTAGACACCCTGCCTGTGTTGTGACTCTTGTTGAGAAGAATGTCTCAAAAAAGACACAGATGATGTCAGGTTGGCAACAGAAGGGGAAAAAGGGAGCTGCGAAGGAGTATTTTCCTATGGCTAACCATTTGGGTCACATTGATATACCTTTATGTTGCTTTTACATAGGTTTAAAGAGCTATATTTAAAAAAAAACTAATTTGATATTGAGTTTTTTATTTTGTATTGTAGATAAGATTTAATTAAGTTCATGTTCCATGGTTAATCTAATATAAATTTGCACTTTTTTTAGAAGAGTTTATAGAGTGCTACTTTCCATTCCCACTTAATGTGGATAATCCTGTGTGGTTTAGATGACTCTCATAAAATAGGAGACATTATGACCTCTGATCAAACTGAAATGCTATACTGGCCAAACGCAACCTCAAGTTTTTTGTTCACAATGTTCTTTTGTTTACTGCAGGATCTGACTTTTTCCTCTCATTTACCTTCAGATATAAAATTACAAAATTACTGCGGATTAGTTTTAGCAAAAGAAAGAAATAGCTTAATTTTAGGGTTGAGAGGATTTGCAACAAAAGAAGTAAGAAACATACCACAGATACAAATATTGTGTGTATACCCTGCTGTCTTTAAAATCATATCAGAAAACAGTTATTCTATCTATCTATCTATCTATCTTATGCCTATTAAATTATTATAGATATTGTGTTTTTTGTAAAAATGTCATATTGCTTCCAAAATTTTGGCTGTTGTATTAATAAGATCAATTACCTGCTGGTGAATATAATCTCCTTTCTTTAGACTACAACTCATTGTGTGGTAAAAAATATAATACAAAATTATTTTCAGATTTACATTGTCAAGGAAGGTATGTGGCATTACCACGGTTGTTTAAAATTGATGCATGGTGAGTTTGAAATGCCCAGTGGTAAATATGTATTTAGAATATGGATAATTTTATACTGTTATTTATTGCTTAAGGTATTTTAAAATGTATTTCAAAGTTTTTAATAAATGTGTCGTTATTCAAAAGTTAGTTAGTAGAAAGAAAGAAAGAAAGAAAGAAAGAAAGTTGTCATATAGGTTGTTCGCAGCCCACCAATAACTTAAAAGGACAATATGTCTGTTGCTTCTATGACACAGGGCTATGACCCACACCTCCACCCTCACTTCCTGCCCTGAAGTCCCCGCCTTTCACCGATCCCATCTTACAGGTTATCCTAAACTTATCTTTAGATTTTCTTTTCATGTGATTTCTGTTCACTTAAATTCCCAAAACATCATGTCTGGAAACGTTCACATAAAAGGTTGTTTGAACAGAAATTCAGAAAGAAAAGAAAACACATGCATTTATATATTATATATATAAACAATTTTTTTCTATTAATTTTAATATGTGACTGTGTTATTTCCCATTGTATTTTCTTTTTACTTTTTGTCTTTAAAAGTAGTAGTAATATCCACTCTTGAATTATGACATAAAACTTGTCATAGGAGGTATACACAACAGGAAATCTACACAAAAAATCTAAGAGCCCCACCCTAGGTTCACTAAATGCAGCCAATGGCTGAATGAATGTTCCTAATAAATGGAAAACATATGTATTTTGATTACAAAGAGATCTGTAATCTTTAAACAAAAACTGTTTCTTACATAAAAATATCTTCTGCCTTCCTTTAAAATGACATGTGTATACAAGATTAAAATAGCCAAAGCAGTTTAAAAGTAGACCAAAATACATTATTGTAAATCTTGCCCTCTGTGTCTGAGTGATGATGCCAGAAGAGGACAAATTGTCTAGTTTAGTAAGTCCTAATTGTACAATGGAGTGAGATTCTAAAGCAAGAGTTACCATCTTGTCCTGAACCCTGGAGATGTTCTATCAGGTCACAGCCGAACACATTCTCATTTCCTTTCTTTTTGGTCTTTTGCTTGTTTCCTTTATTCTTCATATGGGCTCCAGTTAGCAGTCCAGACGATTGAAACAAAAAGTTCCTTGAAAGCACCGGGGCTGATCCATAGGACCTCAGAAAAAGAATTGAGATGGCAGGTCAAAAGGCAGCCGCACAGAAATCCCAGCATACAGCTCCCAAATGCCTGCATCCGCTCGCACCCTGACAGACCACACGGCTGGAGGCTTGGGGCAATGCTGACGTCACTTTTTCAACTTCAACTCCTTTTACATTTCCAGTATAACTCAGGGAGATGAGATGAGAAAAGACGTAGTGGGACTGTTTCCCTGCTTGAACACGGCACTCGGTTGTATTATGCGAGCTGATTTGCAGAAACAGCTTTAGAATTGGTTGGTTTCCTGTTGTTTTTTCACCCCCAGTCTCTCTCTCGCTCTCCCTGTCTGCTCTTTTTATCTCCTCCTCTTTTCCTTCATTCCACACTCTCTTCTTCTAACTGGCCTGTTCTTCAGCTTAGACACACAAGCATAAGGAACCATCACTATAGTGCTTTTTGTGAAAGATTTTCTGCATTTCCTGAACTGAGAGACAGCCTCGTGGCAGTGATGTGGCAGAGATTTTTTTAAACATTCAGACTATGTAAGAGGGAGGGAGGCGAAGTTATGGGAAGACAGCTGCTGACATCTGTTTTTTTGTTTTTTTTTATCTCCCAGTCTAGGAATTACTGACTCCCTTTATATATTTTTCCCACTATGTTCCCAAAGTTGGAGCTAACGGGAAAGCTTCTCTTCTCCCTGCCTTTCCTGAGTGCTCCCAATGTATACACAGTTTCCTGTGCAAAGAGCCCAGGCTCGAAAACAAAAACAGACGGGCTATGAAGGAAGAGGAAAGTGGGAGGTGACTCAAGTGAGGGCCTGAAGGGCACAGATGGGAAACGAGGGTGGGTGGGGGGCAAGATGGACAACACGTGGTTCTCGTTACTAACTGCCTTGTATTTTATTGTTTTCCTTCCAAATTAGACTGCAGCTTCAATGAAAGCACAGAATTAATCAGTGCAATGTGTTGACATAAAATGCAGGGAGGTAACCATGGTTTCTTCCACAGCTGCCTGGCTTCCATGTCTCTAGCAAATCTATTTCAGTTACAACCCTGCACTGGAATGCCAAGCCTGATAAATATCATGCATTACTGCAGGGATACGCCATACAGCTATAGCTCTCTGACTCTTACAACATGAGAAAAAAAACACCAAATTGAGTTACAGTTTTATGACTTTGTAGTCAAGGATCAATGAACTGCCTTAGACTGCACACCTAACCCTGCGGGATTTATTTTAAAAACAAGTACTGATCTATTATAAAGTTTTTTTCCAAAATTCAAAATTTTTAGAATCGATTTATCTTGGATAAGAGGTGAAAAATCTCTATAAATCGGATATTTTTAAATCTTCACTTTTAGGCACAAGACTTCCATATCCTGTTAGTTGGACTAATCAGTTTCTCACTCCAGCAGTCTTCCTCATCGTCTAACCTCCCTGTTTTCAGTCACTTTGTGCTGGATTATTTTGCTGTATACCGTCCTGGTCCTGGCTTGGATTTAAATACCCACAAGATCTTGTATTATAGGTGCTTATAATTTTTGGCTCATTCCTTTATACATTTTTTGTTTATCCAAAATGCCATCATTTTTATAAACGAACTTCATATAAAACCAATGCTTTATCAAAAAATCTGATACACATAGGTGAATGTCCTCAGTTTTTCAGAATATCCCAACTGCCTAAGTAGAAGGCAACTGCAATTCTCCTGTTTCTTGAGTTTTTACATTTATCAAAAAAAAAAAATTCTGATCTTGGGTTGGGTGTCAAATTATTGACAACCCTTCCATATTTATATTTTAAACAATCTTTGAATTTGACAAACACATTTCTGACAGGATTTTTTTTTTTTTTAAAGCGGTCAGTCCAGTTTGTGTTGCCCTGATCTGTGGGTTGGATATGATTCAGAGTGGAATCCTCTCCAGAATATGATGAAGATGAGATAGACAGTTGAGTCCATAGCTGATGTCACCTTAACTGACCCATACTGTAAGTCTGATTGTCCTACGATTATAGAAACTTAAAAACCTGAAATTCTCAACTAATAAGAACTCTAGAAGCCTTCTAGATGAGAGGTGGACCATCTTGAAACTAGAGAAATCCAGTTTCCTTCTACTTTAGTACTTAGAAAATACATCAAACATAAAGCAACATCCACATTACTTCAAAAAAGGATTTCAGCCACATCTTGAATCCAAGTTTTATATCTGGTTTAGGCTTGTGAATATTCTCATTCATCCAGGTCATGGTTATCTCAAGGAAATTTCAATCAAACGCAACTGGACTTGGTAATTTGTCTTGGAAGACGTTTCACCTCTTATCCAAGAGGCTTCATCAGTTCATGCTCGCTGCTGACCAGGCTGGGACTGGTCCAACTAACTGGTGTGGAGACTCAGCTATTTAACCTCTTGAGGTTAAATAGCTTTAGATTGTGTCGTCCAGAGGAGAAAGGACAGAAGGCTCCACATTGGGGTATACAGAAAACCCACACACACAGACCAATACCTACTTTTTGACTCACACCACCCACTGGAACACAAGCTTAGTGTTATCAGGACCCTGCAACACAGAGCTGATAACATACCCACCAGCTCACAGGCCCAAGGGGAAGAACGCAAGCACGTGAGAGACACCCTCACAACTTGTGGTTACCCCAGCTGGACTTTTGTGAAAACTGCAGCTAATTCCAGAAGGAAAGCCAACAAAGTGGTTGAAAAAGAAAAAGAAAACAAACGAAACAATGTAGTCATTCCATATGTGTCTGGGATTTCTGAAAAACTCAGGAGGATTTTTAACAAACACAGTATCCCTGTGTATTTCAAACCCAGCAACACACTCAGACAGAGACTAGTACATCCCAAGGACAGAACACCACACACACACAAAAGCAACCTGGTGTATGCAATCCAATGCAATGAAGAATGCAAGGACCTCTACATTGGTGAAACCAAACAACCACTGTACAAACGCATGGCCCAACACAGGAGAGCTAACTCCTCAGGCATGGACTCTGCTGTTCATTTACATCTCAAGGAGAAAGCTCACTCCTTTGAGGACAGCAATGTCCAGATATTAGACAGAGAGGACAGATGGTTTGAAAGAGGAGTAAAAGAAGCCATCTATGTAAAAGTAGAGAAACCATCGCTAAACAGAGGAGGAGGCCTGAGACATCACCTATCTCCAATTTACAATGCTGCCCTTTCATCCCTCCCTAGAAGACTCAAACAAATTAGCCTCTAATAACAGAAACAACTGTGACTCCAACGACTGTCGTTATAACACAATAGGGCACTAATGAAGCCGAAACCTAACCTCCACCAATAGGCGGCACGCCAACGACCGTCGTTAAGACATGGAGCACAAAGGATCCAATGACATAATGATTCTTGTTCAAGAGGTTAAATAGCTGAGTCTCCACACCAGTTAGTTGGACCAGTCCCAGCCTGGTCAGCAGCGAGCATGAACTGATGAAGCCTCTTGGATAAGAGGTGAAACGTCTTCCAAGACAAATTACCAAGTCCAGTTGCGTTTGATTGAAATTTCCTTGAGATATATCTGGTTTAGTTTTACCTACCTTTCCAGCTCTAGTGGGAAATGTTTCCAGAGCTATCATTGTTCTGTTTATCATCATTTGTTTTAATCTGTTCTACTTCTCAATGTCCAAGACAAAAAAGGAAACAAGACCTGAAAAAAAAAAATCTAGATTTGAGAGAACTGAAGCTCAAAGAAACTTGAAAAAGGATAACGCTGAAGTAATTATAATAGGAAGAAAAAAATACACTTAAGTTCTTTAACATTGCTTACTTTGTACATTTTACGCTTAAGCTTGAATGCTGAACATATTGCAAGCACTAAAGGAAGTGCAGTAATGGAAAAGGCTGGCTTGTGAAAGAAACTGTTTTAGTGCTAAAAGTGTTTTGTGAATGTCACATGGTAGAGCAATGACCAGACCTACCCTACACAAAACAAAGGTTTCTTTCTACACCATAGGAAGAGGATATGACATCATGCTGCTCATACAAAGCTTCAATATCCCGCTCTTTCTTTGGGCTGGTAAATAAAATAAAAAGACAGAAAAAGAAGACATGGCATTGTAAGTGAATAATAGGGTTTATTTGGGTCTTTATTTTTAGTATCTGAGTACACGTCTGACACGATCTAAGTGTAATGCTTTGCCTTTTAAGTTTGCAGTTCAGCTGGTGCTCAGTAAAAGATGTTTGTACTGAAATTATGCAAAGAGAGGTGATAGGAAAATACTTCACCGTCATAAAAAAAAAATCAAGATTCTGAGAAATAAATAAACCTAAATCTCGTTGAACAGATATATTTCAGTAAACTGGAAATTGAGCCTGTAGGCTTGTTTGTCATATTACAAGCAGTATTCAAAAACAACCTTTATGCAGGTATTGAAAATACTTTTCATTTATTCAGTATTTCTGTATTACTTTTTTATTGGTCTGATGTAATATTGAAATCTTAAATGTCATGTTTTATAAGCGGTAAGAAGAAAATCATCATAGTTAACATAAATAAAGGTTTTGGGGAAAAAACTTCATAAAATATGTCTTAGTTAATTGAACAACCAAAATAAATATTTTTTTATAATATTCTGATTATGATGTACCTGTAAATGGAAGACTGCACACATCCTGCCCATAAAATATGGAATCACCAACAGTCTTTGCTTGATAGATAGGTAAATTATCAAAAAAAATTATTACATCACCACCAAACCTAGCTTTGGATTGAAGATGTATATACATTTGTCTACAACTTAAATGTTCACCTGTATTACCTGAAGATATAATAACAGGGATCTTCTCCCTTCCCTTACCTCACATTTGCCCCATATTTTTAAGGAATAAAGAAACTCTTTATAAAGAAAGTCTTTTTATTCTGGATGTCATCTTTATACGTTTTATTGACTTGGCACCACACAAACCTTCCAGGATCACCATCTATACTAATTTGGGGTAGAGATTTGGGAATAATAAAGGAGTTATCAACATTACATAGATATGTTGTCTGTAATTAGTATCTTCCACAGTTTATGAAAATGGACAGCTGTAAGTCAAATGTTTATCATGAGTAAATTTCTGACTTGATGCTTTACTGAAGAATTATATGCATGAATTTATGTACCTTTTGAATTAGTAAAGAAATTCCTAAATAAGAGTTTTGACAGTTGTAACACATGGAGACACAAGCTACACATCAGCTTCTATGAACACATGAACAACTGACAGTTTCAGACCAATTGTGTCTGAAATAAAAATGTGACATTTTTCTTATCAGTTGTTTATGAAGGTTTGTAAAAAAACACTTTCTTCAGTACAAGTCAAACAAAGCCTAATTTTCTCTTTTCTTTGTGTTTTGTTTTGAGTTTTGTTTTCTTGGTCAAACTCAGTATCCTTCATCAAAATAGCCATATTACAGTCTCAAAATTAAAGTTTTATGTTAAGTGTTACGTTTTATAAGTAAATAATACTATAAATGTACACTGATAAGAAAAAAAAAAAGTCCATTACAACTGTTCTGTATTTGCATAAGAAGTCTGTGGCAAAAGTAATAAAATAGGGGAAAAAAAACTCAATGTCAATCAACTGAGCTAAAATAAGTTCAAACTACAATGTACTCTAAATTGTGATTTCTATTCGGCTTTTTCTGATGTATTTGTTTTTCTGTTGTCAGATTTTGGTGCAGATAATCAAATAACAGAACACTAAGGCTAATATTTTCTGCTTCCTTTCAGGTTGGGCAAGACCTGGAGACATTGGAGTACATATACAGAAGGTGTTCCTCAGAAAACATTTCCCACCCCCTTCATTACACCATGCACAGACTCTAACAGGCTCAGTTAATAGCCATCTAAATATTGTATTGGTTTTAAATGTCGGGCAGTAAAAATCGATCAACCATCATTTTTGCCACATGTAGCTCTTCCTACCGTTTAATCCGTGAGCTCTCTTGCTGAATCCATGTTTCTATGGCCTCAGACATGAGGCAGCTGCAAAATCTGGCTAGAGTCTGAAAGCATACTTTATTATGTGCAACTTAATTTGCAGATCAACTTGAGCAAGTATTTATTTACTAATGCAAGATAAAAGCAGCTTTGCTTTATTAAAATCAAACTTTATTTATAAAGCGCCTTTCAAACAGTTTCTCAAAGTGCTTTACAGATTTTAAAATGACCCCACAACCCCCCATTCAAAAACCAAAAATAAAATCATCACTAAAGTATTCTGAGATTTATTCAACAAAGACAATGTGAGTGTCGGGAGTCGAAATTATTTTGCATAACTAACTGAACATCCTAAACAAGTAATTTTACTCAGAGGTGGCAAAATAAATTTGCATGGGCTTAATATTGGCAGGTGCCAAAAAACACCAGCAAATTTAGTTTTAGACCCATGCTGTCAGCTGCACAGGTAGTCAATTTCCTCCTCAAATGACAATAGATTTATTTTCATGGCCTCACTGTGTGATCCATAACCACCTTTCTTAATTATGATGGGAAAATCAGGGAGTAATTTTAAAGAGTAATTTTAGAGTCGTTGTCAAGGGTAATAAAAAAAATAAAATGTTAGGCGTGTAAAAATGACACATGGATTGTGTTTTTGCCCAATTTACATAAAAGTTTCGTGGTTCATAATGCCATTGAAGGTGTAGAGAACTACAAACCTGCTAATAAACAGATATAGATAATGGCTTTGCCATTCTTTTTTTGAATATTGCTGCATAAGAATTTGTGTTACAGAACCATTTACCTCCCATTCATAAAAATCAAATCTCTAATACAGCCCCCGGTGAGGAAAGTTTGTGCACTGTGAAATAATGAATGCAAACGATACTCTCCTTATCACATATTACAAACAAATCTTGTTTATTCATATAACTTAATTTATCGGTGTTAAAGTTGAAATTAAATAGCTTTATATGTCCAAATAGTTTGAAAAATAGTAAAAACATGTCTGCTAATACGTATATAAAATTTAAAACATTTTCCCTGAAAGACGTTGTGCCACCAATGTAACCCAATGATCTAACTCCTACACCGCCCTCTGCTGGTAGCACTGCATCTTATGCACAATTTTCAACAAGCTACCATCATATTTATATAACTCTAATTATCCAGTAAATTGCTGTATTTAAGTAAGCAATTTTTGTATTGAGGGAAATTTTAACAAATACCTATTTAGTGACACATCAGGAGCACCATTTCAATTCCAATATTCCTGACGAATGGAAATAGCTAATAGAGCTACTAAAATACCAAGTGAGGGCCACCTATGACTACTGTCAGTAAATCACACCAATACAACATTGGTCTTGATGTAGGGATTTACTGAGCACACAGTGCTGTGAAAATGTATTTGCTCCCTCACTTGTCAAATTTAAATGTTTAAAAAAAAAAATCAAATCCATTTCAATGTCAGTCATAACCTGAGGATATGTAAAATGCAGTTTTTAAGAGATGATTTTATTTATGAAGAGACAAACCTATCAAAACAAACCAGCACTGTATGAAAAAGTCACCAACTAATTAAATAATGAAGTTAAATTTACCAAGTTTGATTTCAATACCACACTCTGCCTTGATTACTGCCTGACCTGTAGAATCAAGAAATCAGAGTATGCGACAACATGAAGTGGTCTAAAACATTTCAAAAAGCAACACCTCAAGCCTTGATTAAAAAACAACAACTCAGAAACAGACTGGGACCAAAGTCACCTGCATTCATCAGTCTGGGGAGGATTACAAAGCCATTTCTGGGCTTTTGAACTACAGAGAACCACATCGAGCCATTATCTCCAGCTGGAGATTCCCAGCAGAGTCTGGATTACCAAAACTACGGAAAAAGTCCATCAGCAATTCATCAAGCAGGTCAAAAGCGAACACAGAACATCTGAAGCACTGCAGGCCACCTTTGACGGAGTTAGGCTTGTTTAAAATTCAAAAAACACGATTAAAGTTTAGCCATAACAACAATAGATTTAATTATATTTGGCAACATGCTAAATAATAAAAATGAACAGTAGAATAAAAAATATATTGATTAAAAGTGGAAATCAAATACTTAAAAAAGGAGAATATACAAATGGAAGTAAGACTAACAAAACAGACATGAAGAAAACGTCTAACCCTGTTCCTGATTTAATCCCAGGTCTGGTTGATGCAACGACAAAGATCCAAAGCCCACTAGCAAGTCCACATATGGACTTCTAAAATAAATCAAGATAAGGCTTTGAAGTGGCCTGACATCCAGACTTAAATCCGCTTGAGATGGTGTAGGGTGATGTTAACCTCAAACTCTTCAGTGTAGCTGAATTAAAACCATTCTGTAAAGAAGGTTGGGCCAGAACTTCTCTAAAACTACTCAGGTTTAAAGGGCAGTACATTGTCACATGGTTACAGAAAGCTATGTGATGATCTGAAACAAAATATGTCAAAATAGGAAAGAAAAAAAAAGAATCTGCAAAGGTGAACATACTTTTTCATAGCACTGTCAAATCAATATTAGAACTCCATTAAAACAACCCCAACAACAAAAAACATCAGTAGTTTATTAGATAAACATTTTTATTAGCCTATAAAAACCTAAAGATTAAAAATCTGCTCAACATAACAGTCCCACTTCTAACATATCCACCCCAAATCAACAAGTTTTGAAAACAAATGGTTAAAGTTACATTCTTCAAGAGTTCACATGGCATTTTAACATTTAAAATGTCAGTAATATGTACACGTCTGGAGTTTAAAATATGTTGTACACTTTTAATACTACATCATACTGCCCATTGATGAGGACTGTATAACTACTCACACACAAATGCTTCTTTGATGAAAAGCAACCTTTGGAGATCCAGACACATTGCCCAAACACAAACATACAAGGAGTGACCTGTTGATTGTGATAGTGTTAGCATAGGCCTACCATTCAGCTTTGAAAAAAACAATTTTTTTGAAAGAGCACCAGGCCTAGGGCTATATCAAAATTAACAAAAAGTTTTCAATCAATCTGATACATTTATCAGAAGCATGCAACGATAGAAGCAAATAAACAAATTGCCCTTCAGTAATTCTATTTTATGACAATACAATGGTATACAACCCATCACCAACTATATCACACAAGCCAAAAACCATAAATGGCTAAAAAAAAAAAAATGTAAAGAAAAGAATTATCTTAATTTTGGTCACTTAACTTACCTCTCATAGAAACTACCTAATGTGATTGTAATCTTATCAAAGCATATTGTTTAAAAAAGCCCAAAAAGTATTAATTCTTTGAAATGACTTTGGCATTGCAAAATGTCTAATGCAGAATCATTGTACCCTCAAATTAGAGTGTATACACAAGACATATTTGAAAACGTCAAACTAAAGAAATGCCGGAGTCTATATGAGAATACCTTTAAAAGGAAAAATTCACAACTCAAGGCATTTTACCATCTCCAACTGCATTACTGAATGCATACCAACCATATTATATTCCTATTACTACATGTTTCTTTTCCCTTTAGAAAAAAAAAAACAAAAAAAAAAACATCTGCTGTCAAACTGATTCAAATCTTAATTCTCCACCTGTAACTAAAGATATATTTAGATTTTTCTCTCTTGGATGAGCTCTGAACAACCTAATGGGGTTTGTCTTCAACACAATTTTGAAGAGTGTGTCATTTAAATGGCCCTGCTCCAAAAAGCCATACAGCCACAATATGAACAGATTTTGCTGGAGATATGTGACCAGTCAGTAATAGAAAATGTTCCAAATACGGAGCCGAACATATGGATACCTTTACATTTTTTCAGATAGTCATTTTATAATCAGATATAATGTATTTGATTTGGATTTTATGTGACAGACAAAAACAAACTGCAGTATTATTTTAAAAATTGAAAGGAAAAATATACATGCTTTACTTTCCTTCTACAAATAAGTATCTTAAGACTCAGCACCTTTCACTGTTACTCTAAACAGAACCTAGTGCAACCAACTTCTCCAAGAAATCCCCAGATTAAAAAAAATAGAGTCACTTGTCTCTAGTTTAATCTCTCAAGTAAGGTTCTCCAACACACCTGGATGATATGAATGGGTTAATAGCAAAGCTCCTGCAGAATTTGGCTGCTGTGTTGCAGCAGAAACCTTTCAAAAACATTTATGACACTGGCCCTTAAGGAATGGACAACTCTGGTGTAGAATAAAACACTCCAGTCAGACGACACCAACATTTAACTTTTTTGCAAAACATTAAGTGTGTCAGAAAACGTACCCCTTTTTTCACTAACAGGGAAACAGAATCTGAGAGTTAATGGGAAGATGGATGGAGCTAAATACAGCCTGTATGTAAAATACCATGTGTGGTACAAAACTAACTAACACTGCATATTACCCTGGTGATGCCATTCTTATGCAGAAATTTGCTGGTGGCACAATCATTTTCGATGGACGCTTTTCTTAAACGCAGACAAAAAAAAAAGCTGATCAGCTTTGATATGCAGCAGGGTGAAGTGAAATACAGGAAAAGCATGAAAGAAAACCTATTAGAGGTTTGAGTCTTTGGTGGGGAATTATTTTACAGCTGGATAATGACCCAATGAAAATACAGCCAGAGCTACAACAGAACAGCAAAGATTAAAACATATTTGGGTTGTTAATTGGGAAGCCATGGCAATACTTGATCATTAATATTTATAAGATATTCTATCCAATCTGACTTAACTTCAGCTACTTTACTCATAAAACACAATTTTGCATTGTGTAGAAATGTAGACCAGGTAAACTTGCAGCTCTAATCTCAGCAAAGTGTTCTTTCAGCAATTTTTTATACAGGGAATCTGAATGTATGACACAAATAGCTAAATTCTTTTAAAATTATTCCACTTCAGAATAATGCACTACTTTGTATTGTTCTGTCACAGAGAATCCTCCCAATGAACTATCTTTGAATGGTAACGTAAACAGACTAGTTATATGTGAGGTACTTCATATGTAGGAAATTAGAAACATCATCCCAAAACAGGATGCAAAACAATTTACCAGTCAAGTCTTATCATTTTGTCAATGCTTCAAAGATGTCGAAACAAAGACAGTCAGTATAGAGTGGTGGTGGAAATAAAGGTAAATAATAAGGCATAAGTAAAAATTAATCTTTGTCTGAAAAATGGTTTAAAAAAAAAACATTTAAAATCTGCTAGAAAGATAGCAGAATTTACTGGTTTGAATTAAAATAGCATTCCTAACAAAATGAAATAAGATATGGAATGAAATTTAGAGCTGTGTTAAATATCTGGCATAACACACTAAGAAACGACATGTAATTTGTCTTATAACATTTCAGCAGACAGTGGTCTTGACTTCATAAACTACATTAAAACAGGATAAAGTCTTGTTTTCTTTTAGAGACTTCAACTCTGTGACTGACCAATGTCCACTGTAATATTCACATAGAGAGGAAGTCTCTCAAGCGATAAAGTCTGATAGACGCAGGTGTTGAGTCCATCAGTCCTCCACATCTTTGTTGTTTGT
This sequence comes from Apricaphanius iberus, assembly GCA_028564705.1. Classification (NCBI taxonomy): domain Eukaryota; kingdom Metazoa; phylum Chordata; class Actinopteri; order Cyprinodontiformes; family Aphaniidae; genus Apricaphanius; species Apricaphanius iberus. The sequence continues at coordinate 2,842,501 of JAPXFQ010001473.1, forward strand.
CCTAATAATCTCATCCTAGAAAAGAAGAAATATTGGAAATAAAAACCAAGGTAAATATATAATTCCAATTACTGAACAGACAAAAAAATTCTCTTGAACACTTAAAATCAGCATTATATTTATTTATAGTTTCCACACCAAAAAAAAAAAGTATTATTAAATGGAACATTCAGTTTTTTTTCAACCTGAACCTGATTTTTAGCATTTATTATGTTCATTAAGTCACCCAGACAAGTTTGGAGCCACTTGGAGTGCTTGGGGAGAAGTTTATATCCAGTCGCAATCAGCGTATATCCATATAATGGAAATCAATTAGGGCAGGAGATTTGCTGCCTTTAATAAGGCATTATCTACCCCAAAACTCCATAATTTAACCAATGTTTTGTTCAGAATAGATAGTGACATTCCCCTGTGAGTTCGGAACATCTCGGACGTGCTGCGGCGTAGGATTCTGCTGTTTTTACAGGCTTTTAATCCAACCGATTCCAATTTATACTAACCTGGGATTTCAATGACATTGCAGCCATCTACCATTACAGCTATAGTCGCTTAGTTTGCGAAGAGGGAGCCTGTGGAAGCTGAACTTAGTCCAATCTGACCTTTAGCTGGTGCAATATGGAAATACGCAAACACAAACCATGTTGTTGTCAAAGAGCACATAGTGAAAGCCCTGCTCAGACTACAACTGGGATGGAGCATGGCAGCGACGTAATTGAAATCGTGTTAGTGTAGTTGTACTATAAGCCTCTAAATCAGCCCAGAACAGAAATTCCGAATTGCACTAATCAAATGACCAAGGTTAATCAGCTTCCACAGGCTCCCTTTCCGGACTTGATCAGACTACAGCTGTAATGGTGGATGGGTGCGTCATTGAAATCCCAGGTTAGTGCAAATTGGAATCGGTAGGATTAAAAGCCTATAGAAACCCCTGAAGCCTACACAGAAGCGCCTCAGAGACGTTCTGAACTCCATGTGGAGTAGTTCAAACAATTAACAACAAAACACTGGTTAAATGAAGGCGTCTTGGGGCAGATAATGCACTCTTACATGTGGCAAATCTCCTATTAGGGCTGGGCTACGGAAGCTCCGGGTAGCAAAAAATGCGCCATTAGAAAAAAATATATTTTTTCTTTTTTTAAATGCCCTGAAACAAAAAAATTCTAATTCATTCATTCAATTGATATTTTTGACCAGGCCTATCTCCTGCCTCCATTAACTCTCATTATATGGCTATACGTTGATCCTGACTTGATACAAATATCTCCCGAATTACTCCAAGTGGCTCCAAAGTTGTCTGTGTGAGTAAATTAACGTAATAAATGCTAATAATAATGTCCAGGTTGAAAAAAACTGAACTGTCCCTTTAATAACAGGCGAAAAAGGAAGAAGAAAATCAATTGAAATTTTCCGGCATATCAATGAGAATGCTATGACCAGCAACTGTAACTGAAGTGCTTTTCCTTTTTAGATGTCGATATTTTATCTAATTTCATCACTAAAGGATAACCAAAAGCAGATAAATTACTAGCAAATGTTTTACATGTACACTAGTGACCTAGAAAATTTGGATAATATTTACGATTTAAAAGATACAAAGTTTCACAAAGTTGTACCTACATCAGACAGTAGATGATATGGAGGTTTAAGGAAACAAATAAAAAAACAAGTCCTCAGGGGCCAGTGTTCTGCATGCTTTCTTCCTAGCGCAACACACCTGAATCAGTGATGGTTCAATAGGCCTCTGCCTAACTGACATGCTGAGGAGATAATTGGATAATTTGAATCTGCTGTGATGGAGGAGACACACATCTAAAACTTGCAGGACACTGGTCCTCAAGGACTGGAGCTGGTTGTTTAGAGTCTTCCATTCCACAAAGCTTAGGCAATTAAGTATGAACACATTAAAAAAGCCAAGTTGGCAGCACCACTTCAAAAGTAACTTATTCAGATCTTACCAAATAATTATCAATTTCAGTGTCAAATTTACTAGTTGTATTTCCGGAGAAGGAGTTTTTCTCTTTGAAATGGGGAATATTTCCCTGAAAAACTTGATCAACAGGTTCTGCGTTTTGCATCTTGTTACAATTGGCAGCAGAACTGTGGCTACAAAATGAAATGGGTTTCTCTGGTACATCACTTCCCATGGTATCCAACCCATTTTTTCTGTTTTCATATGTTTATGTTTTCTGCGTTATATAAATTATAAAGTCAAATTGATCATGTATAACCGTCACACAAACTGCGACTCAACAGCTATCAGCTTGACTTAATTGACTAAATTACAACCATGTATTTTAGACTGTACCGGTTCTAAAAATTTTATTCCAGATAATATTTTATGTTTTGTTTTTTTAAACACGATACTTAAAAAAATAATAATTATTATATGGATGAACTGACCTGTTTTTGTTTATCTGATTTCCAGTGTCTCGTTTATGGAACACCATGGTATATCGAGCTACATCAGCAGGGGGGCGCACAATTGTCATTTTTTGCTGTTCAACCCTGTAAAGCAGAGCAGCAGGAATCAGAGAACAAGACATTAGAGTCGACTCCATCTGCCTCAAATATAACAATGCACAGATGGCTTTTAAAACACCAATATCATATTTCACACCTGATTCTAAGGTCATCATCTTCCCCACCCCATCCCCAGTAGTTGTTTGAGAAGCCATTTACTCGAAAAAACTGGTCTTTGGTCATAGCAGTGACTCCACCAAAGTAGCCTTTGTAACGGAGCCTGTGGAGAAAAACCAAAACCATCTACATTGGGAGAAGCAAGTCAACATTTAATGCATTACATCGTTTTTTACCATAAATAACCAAAATGAAGAATGTCTACAAGCTTCACATTTGAAAGATCTCAACTTGTATACGTACTTGTATCCTGTAGCATTGCGGCCGACTACCAAGTGTTTGGGCTGCTGGTCACAGACGTATAAATTGTGATCATTCTCCGGAACCAGGTCCACGTCATGGAAGATGAAGCATTCCCAGCTAAAGTCCTTAATGGCCTCCAAATATCCAACATTAAGCAGCTTCGCTCGGTTAAAAGTTGCATCCCCGGCCTTCAACCAAAAAAGAAAAATGAAGAGCCCTAATTTGGCTATTTACTTTTTGAACTTCAAGATATAATTTACACTTCTAGTAGTTATTTCTATTACTGTAGTCATCTTTACTTTGTTATTATAAAAAAATAAAATAAATGGAAATCCTATTTACTTAATAACTAGGATCATATTAAGGTTTATAGTGGCTTCATTAGAACAAACCAAAGACAGAAGGAGAAATTCACTCAAAGTGAATTTAAAGAAGATTTAGCCTTAAAAAAAATTCTGCATAAACTGAAACACTATAGGTATTATAAAATGATAGGGAACACAAGACCAATAATCTAATGGGGGGAAAAATAGCTAAACTGTTAAATTTAGCTTCATTAAGCCTCATCCTCATTCATTAATAGTGTTTTCATGCTTTCCTGTTTTATTTCTCAAGGGAATTTCATTTTATCTGTGACTTACAATACAAACTTACAAAGGACTACATTCAGTTTAGGATTGTTTGCCTCTGGCGTGTCACATTTGCATATTTGCTTAAAGGTAGTTTGCCTTTGGCAGGTGATGCTGACCTAGTTTGCTTCAACATTTCAAAACTAAATATCAGCACTATGTGAGAAGGACCCAGCATGTTATAGTTTTTTTAGGCTCAAGTGATCTGCACATGTGACAAACTCCGGTTCTCAAGGGTAGGCATCCAACAAATTTTTAGATATACAGTGATCTGCATAAATGAGTACACCCCACTACGTTTGTCAGAAAACCTTTAGCTTCTACGGAAGCGCATTGCATTCACTAGATAAAAAAAAAAGTTTGACAGCTTTTCTCATAATTACGAGAAAATATCTCCTAATTATAACACCCTGATCTCGTAATTACAAATAGATTCATATCTTGTAAATATGAGATTAGGAGAGGTGCCATGCTGCTTCACTGATATGCCATAAGAAGTTGGGGCCTGGGTTTGTGTACAAGCCTCTTCTTACGCGGTCCCTTTGCCTCAGCTGTACTACTTGAGGATCTACGATTTTCAACAGGTGTCGCACAGTGTTTTGAGTTACAACCAAACCAGATTGGATGCATTTCAAATGCATGAATTGTATCCATGAAGCATTCCGTGTTTGTTCAACTGCTCCTGGAGAAACAGAGCAACATCCAGCACGTCAGACTGAGCTTTCTGCCTAAACAACACTTACACCTTGAGATGCCTATGCAGTTTTGACAAACCAATTTGAATACCATCCTCATTTTTTAGAAAAGTCACCATTTCCCAGTGTCTCAAACCCAGAAGGTAACAATAGCAGATTAACTGTGATAGCTCCATCATTGCCAAGAGAGAGGATTTACAGACGTTTCCTTTTTCTTTACTTATTCTCGTAATTACGAGAACTTTTTCTCATAATTAGGAGATCTTGTCTCATAATTAGGAGATCATGATGTCCTAATTACGAGATCTTTTCTCGTAATTATGAGAAAAGCTGTCAAACTTTTTTTTTATCCAGTGAATGAAATACGCTTCCGTAAGCTTCCTTTCAGAATCAACATTTTCTATAAGATACTATACTACAAAACACTCCCACAAATGTGGGCCATTGATTGGAAACAAGATATGTTCATTTGCACACACAAAAAAGTGATTTGCCAAATTAATACAAATTAATTCAAGCCCATGTTTCAAAAATAAGTAAACCCCAATTATGGTCCTAGGAGCAAAGCCATACTTAAGACTACAAACTTCTAATTAACAGGCATTCAACTACAGGTGAGTCTAATGATTCATTTAAGAGGTGTCCAGCAGACAGGTGACAATAAAAGGGCATTACTTTACAAAGAAAGCCCTTCCCATTTCATGCCGTCAGTAATGGCTCCCCATGGAAGAGAAATCTGAGAAAGGAAATAATTTATTTACACAAAAAAGGTGAGGGCTACAAGAAGATCAGCAAAGCTTTACATATCAGTCAAAATACTGTAGCAAAAGTGATCAAAAATGTGAGAAAGATTGAAGTGCAACCATCTTACAAGGCCGTCCACCGAATTTAACATATCGACAGGAGCATCTTTTGATGAGAAGGGTTGAAGAAAATCGCCATGCAAGTTCACTGCAGTTAGCTAAAGCAGTAGAAAGCCAAACTGGAGTGACAGTTTTCCAGGACACCATACGGCGCACACTGCAGAGGAATGGCATACTGGGTATCGTCCATGAAAGAAGCCTCTCCTAAAGCTCATGCACAAAAAAAGCATGCCTAGAGATAGGCATGCCAATTTGCTAGATCCCATGCTGAAAAAGATGAAAACTACTAGGACTCTATACTCTGGAGTGATGAGACCAAGATCACTGTTTTTGGAACTAATGGTTTAAAAAATGTATGGTCTTGTAAAGGTGAGGATTTCAAAGAAAAATACATGGTGCCTACAGTGAAACATGGTGGTTGCAGTGTCCTTATGTGGGACTGCATGAATGCTGCTGGTGTTGGGGAGCTGCATTTCATTGATGGTATCATGAACTCAACAATGTACTGCTCTATACCGAAGGAGAAGATGCTGCAATCACTCCTTGCACTTGTCGTGCATTTTTTCAACACGACAATGATCCAAAAACACACATCTAAAGCTACTGTTGCATTTCTGAAGCAGAACAGGGTGAAGGTGATTGAATGGCCAAGTTTGTCTCTTGATCTGAACCCAATCGAACACCTGTGGGGAATTCTGAAGTGACAAGTTGAGAATCCCTCTCCATCCAGCATCAAGGCTCTAAAATAGGTTATTCTTGAAGAATGGAAAAAGATAGATGTTGCCTAGACCATGCCTAGAAGACTTGGTGCTGTTCTTAAAAATCTTGGTGCCCATACAAAATACTAGATGTAGTAGTTTCATGTTATGGAGTTAAATAAGTGTTCAAGAAAACTCAGCCTTGTGGAAAGTTTGGATATTGTTCTTTTGTTCATTGAGCTACTGATTAAATTCCTACTTTTTAAAAGGGGTGTACTCATTTATGCAGAGCACTGTAAATCTCTCAGTCAATACACGTGAATCAAATAATCAGCTCATAAGAAATGCTCTGAACAATTTGACTAAATTAGAAGATAATTCAGTAATATGATAAAAGGTGAGCAGAATATGGGACACATCAAAAAGTTGCAGAACATCCGTGCTTTCAAAATATTGACAGTCGTGATGTGTATTGTCAAAAAAATCTCGTGATGCAATCTGTATCACAATACAGGGGAGGGGGATTTCTAGCATGCATGAAGTCAGTTACTCACACAGAGAAGTTTGGAGCAACTTTGAGACCTTCGGGAGAAGTTAATATCCATTCACAATCAGTATATATCCATATAATGGGAGTTGTGGGGATACCCAAAATAAAACAACCCTGAAGACAACAACAAAGTACCTCCAAGAAGCCCTGAACTCATAGGGGAATAGCGCTACAGATTCATAACATTGGTGAAATGAAGGAGTTTTGTTGCAAATAATGTCTTATTTAGAGGCTGCACTTGCCGCGCCCCCAAGACTCCCATTACATAGACATATGCTGACCGCGAATAGATATAAACTTCTCCAGAAGGGCTTCAAATGGCACCAAACTTTTCTGTGTGAGTAAATTAATGTAAAGCATGCTATGAATACAGCGCAGGTCGGAGAAAAAAATGGTACTTCCCCTTTAATAACTGAGGGCAAGTATAAAACTGACATCAAGACATTGATGTTATTACATTATTCCAATTCACCGCGGACTTTGCCAGAGTTTTTACTTTGTTTTCCCAAAACATCTCACTAAGGACAATTTTCTAATATTCTAACAAACCCTAAATCCATTACAAGGAGAGCCTGTAAGGGACACTGAGGCTTTGAATGTGACCACAATAAACCAAGCATAAAATGGCTTTGCAAAAGAACAGCCCCATTGGCAGATATGTACCTGATGGATGATGTAGATGGCATAGTGTAGCTGCTGACGCTGCAGAAAGGGGTGCAGATTATGCAGGAGGTAGAGAAGGTGCTTCTCCCGGTTGCGATGTGGAATGAGGATGGCTACACTATGCCTTGCTTTACAGTCCGAGGGCTTATACTGTCCTTCAGTAACTGCTTTGTTTTCATTCTCTACGTCCTTGAGATTCAGCGAAGATTCAAACGACAACTTCGAAGCCCCCACTGAAGAAACAAGGTTGTTGATAAATTAAGGCAGATAATGACGTTGGCAGTGAAATATTTTCATTTTCTTTAGATCTGAATTACTAACAGCAATAAGGACAAGTTATGAGACAAGTTTTAAGTATTTTATTATAATTACAGTTCTATTTAATACATTAGCATATGCCTGCAAATGTAAAAATATAAAATTCTCATAATTTCACCCCCTTGCCTAAATCCAGCCCTTGTATAAAGACAAGCTGCCCCAGAGTATAATGCTGGCACCACTGTTCTTCAGTGGCATTGATGTTGAAGTTACTTCCATGACGAGTTTTTTTTAACCATCTACAAATTTGAAAAGTTTGATTCTAATCAGACTAAGGTATTTAATTATTTTTTATTGAGGTTTTGTGAGGTCTTAGCCAGGCATTAATTATTTTATTTTATTTTTTGAATGTCTGATAACGTTACTACTTGAGACATATGGGGAATACAGGTGATTACATCCAGTACCAGACAGAAATTTCTCCCTGACCAGCTTCTGTCCTGCTTGGAAATCTGTGTCTCCTTTCTCTGATTTATATATCTTTAAGAACTTTGCTACAAACTATGGGCACGTCATCAAACTCTTCATAGGATAGTTTATAAAAAAACTGGAATCATGGCAGCGATTCATCTAAGAACACTTGGGGTCTGATTTATCAACAGTTTGCACTTGTTAAAACCAGCACAAACAGGACAGCGTCAAACCCGTCAAACCCGATTTACTTACATGACGCAGAGAGCATTGCGCCCGTTAAACCCAGAGCAAGATGCAGGCAACCCATTTAGCGCTTTTACCTTGTAGATCCTCATTAAGTTCCTCCTTAGTTGGTTATTCTAATGGGTTCCAATTAATAAAATGTAATAATTATGTACAATACCATAATGATAAAAAAAGGAATATATATATATGACATACAAAAACAAAATTCATACATTTCAGATTACATATTTTCAAGATTACATTCTTTTTTTCTACTATAACTTGACATTTAATATAGGCCATGATAAAATGCAGTGCATTCCAACTTTAGTAAAATATGGACAATTTAGTAACCTTGTTGTAGACATGCTGGAGCTTTAATAAATCAGACTCATGATGGAGCAGAGAGCAGCGCATTTACACCTGCAGCATTAAGTTTATTACTCACTACGATAACAGTAACTGACCACATTCTAGCGTAATATTAATTAGCTCTGTAACAGCCATAGAAATTGATACGTATGCCGTTTTTTTGCCAAAGACCTACCATGAATCCATACTACATTCCTCCTCTCTCTAACCGTGGTGCAGCTCACATTTGCAGCCACAAACTCCTCATTTGAATACCACTCATGCGCCTGTTATGAATTGCCCACGTAATCTTAGTAGATCACCTGCCCAAAATGTTTGCGGCTCAGGCAATTTTGCTGTCATTTTTAAGAACCTTGATAAATCAGGCCCTTAGTGTTGAAAAGAACATTTTTACATTTCCCTTGATTAAAGTGTGTTTTTCAGTGGAATTGTACATGATTTGCCGCATTAAAGGCAACTGATAATAAACAGTATCATCTCATTGTCTTAAGACTCAAACACCAGGTATTCTAACAAGAATGTAAAAACTTTTTTGGAGCTATGTTACTTGACTTAGATCCTGCTATAAATACCAACCAAAAACAAATGACACAAATCCATTTAGTTAAGATGATTAAATATCACTTTGGAATTTACTTACCCAACAATGGAGACTCCTCTGGACACTCTTCTTTTTCTGTTGAAATATTTGATTGACGGGGTGCTGCAGTCCATGACATGAGTTTTCCCTTTAGTTCATTTTCTTTAACAATAGTTTGTGTGGCATCAAAGTTAACATTAATAGTCTTATCGGTCTCCCCATAAAAGCTAGCTTTCCAAGCCAGCACCGACAAAAAGAGACCAATCAGAACAGCATATCTGCTCCTTCGTGAAATCTTTTTGATTGTACACAAGCCCATGACTCTGCCGATGCCACCACAGCAGCAGTGAATGCAGCTGTTGTTATGTGTGGTTTAGAAGATCTCCATGCAGGACATTATAGAAGAAAATACTGTTGGTTACAGAATCAGTGAGGAGTCATCCCATGGTGATGAAACATGCTGCTTGACTATAAAGTGAGTAAACTGCAGGAACAATCACTTTCACTCAGATGTCTTCAAAAATAAAAATTCAATTAAAAAAATGTGTCCCCTGATCTGAAGCCAAATTCAGGAAATCTTTGACAGACTGTGAAGAGATTAAAGGAAGAAAATGTTACTGGATAAGGTCAATTTACATTAGAATGATGTGCAGACATAAAAACTACCTGCTAAAAAGTGTTTGTGTAGTCTTAGTTTCTAAAAGTAAGAGAATAACAGAATTCTAAAAGAATTATGATTCTCACAAATATTTTCCTGATTTGTGCAAGTTTTTCCTCGATTCCAAAATTCTTTCAGTTTCTTTTTTTTTTTTTTCAGATTATGAGCAAATTCAAATATCAACATAACCCGAGTAAATACAAAATATGGTTTTCTGAAAAATACAATTTCATTTAAGGTGAAAGGAAAAAAGACAAACTAAGATCTAAAAAAACATGGACCAATATCTAAAAAGGTAGTTAGCCCCAAACCTAACAGCTCGGTGGTTTACACTTAGCAATATTGTGTTGAGGAAAGAGGAAAAAAAAATTATAAAAAAATTTCAGAAAAATTGATTCTTATAGAAATCAAACCAAATTGATTCGCAAGTTGAAGAATCGATTGTATTTTTTTGAGAATAGTTTGCCGTTTTTACATATAAAATAGGAGGGGGTGTCCAAATGGCTATTTTAAGTCTTGTGTCTAAAAGGGTTAATACGGTTTCCCTCGGTGAAATATTGCTCATCCAGTGTTGCATCATTGAATTACAGTCATATAATTCAGATTACATTTTAAAATAACACTTTTAATAGGACTGACATATCAATTTCGAACTGGATCAGATTGAATCAGATCCAATTGGATTGGATTGTGATAATCGATTCTAACACTTCAGAATTGGAATTGAATTGATTCTTGAAATTTGTATTGATACTCAGCCCTACTTGGCAACAACTGTTTATATTCAGTCACACGTAAAGGTTTTCTAAAACATGAACGACCACTTTAAGGCTAGGTCAGAGAATCTCAATTTGATTTAAAAGCAGAATTTGATTAGGACAGTCCAAAATGGTTTTCTTGTCATTCTATTTTTAGAAAATTTCTCCTACTTTTATTTGAGGTGTATAGTTATTTGTCTTATCTCATGGCTTTCTATTTAATCTGAATTTTAGTAAATATAAAAATAAAATTTTTGGTTTTAGATTTTGTCAGAAAGCCTGGATACAACACAACCTATAAACCATCAGGTGATGACGTTGAAATTCATATTAAAACATGTCATTTATGATGACAGGAATATTTGTTGGGGCATTACTTTATTTTCAGGTATCTTCAGAGTTCTTTATTGACAATACAGACATGCTAACCCCGGTTAGCTTGTCATTATGAATGCAAATATTAAAGCCAGCGAATTACCTTTATATCACCGGTATTGCCCGTCTATATCGTTAAAAATAGTGTTTCATGATAAATAAGTGAGCCAGTTCAGCTCCAATGTAACAACGAACCTGAATGTTAGCAAACGAGTGGGGATGTAACATCCTCCACATCATCGCCAAACGGTTCATAAGTTAACATTTAAGCGTCATAATAATAAACAACCGTGGAAACCAAGCATATGTTAGCACAATTAAAAAGGAGAAAAAAGCCTTACCACTGATATGATGCTGTTGTTATAGGCTTGACTTGCACACCTTACCCGTTCAAGGAACTTTTAACGTCTGCTATCAGGAACAAACAAAATTGTTTAAAGTCAACACAGCGGCACGAACTTCCGCTTCGAATATTTCAAAATAAAATGTAGATTTTTCTTCATTTATTTATTTGTTAATTTATTTTTACGTTGGAAATTGTCGTTTTTCAGTAGCTGAAATACTATAATCTAGTCATTGTGGTTATTTCTTCATTAGACGATGCTAGCAGACATTAAAAAAAAGTAATTCGTACCTGCTCTCCTATATCTTTACATCAAAGTGTCTTTGTTGCATCAAGGAGCATATTGCAGATTAAATGTTTTCTAAAATACATGTAAAATATTGTGCAATTTTTTTTTTGAAACGTTTATTGTGGTTATTTTAAATTTTACCATATATAATGGCACACATTTATTAAAAAGTTCAGTTCTGAAGGCGTTGCCCTGGCAACCGATAGAGTCTCCAACCATCATGGCCGCCCAACTCAGACCCCGCCCAAATAGGCACGTGACTCATCACTCTCAGCAAACTTGACCTGTGAGGTGAGAGTGGGGAGTCATGCTGCCTCAGCTCAGTTAATTAGGGGTCCAGCTGTGGCTTTTATCGAATCATTGTGTTCACCAGCCTTGGATTGACTTAAAAAACTGTGAATTATTGTGTTTTTTGTACAAACAACAGCCTGTCAGGACCCCTTGAAAGATTGTTTAGCATCTGAATTTACAAAATGTCCTGTTTTAAAATGACAATTGTTTATTAAGTTTCACTCTTATGTGGAGATGGGGCAGTAGGCATACACTGGCAACTGTTAAGTACCCCGACTCAGCAAGTTAACGGTAATTCTGTTTCTGTGCCATAATGGTTGTTATGGGGGAGGAGAAGATGCTGTCCGTCTTGTGTCTATTTGTTAAAAAGGTAAATTGGCACAATTCACACAAAATAGTAATTTAGAAGATCACTGAAAAGACGTAGGATAAATTTGGAAGAGCTGGCCATTTAATCCCATGTGCTTACTGGTAAAAGGTTAGTTTGCTGTAAATTTGTGTAAACTAACTTCTTAGAGTGTTGTCGGGACTTGCAGGATAGAGCTGCTATAGTGTGTATAATATGAGAATTGGGCTTAATTGAATAACTGATTTAAATTAGGTTTAAGGAGGAATAATTGTAACTAACAAGTTAATGATAATTCTGTGCCATAACAGAGGACATTCTCACTGTCGGTCTGGTGTCTGTTTGTTAACAGTAATAAAAAAAAACCGAAAAGAACACCTTGACTGATTGATCAAGAGTGTAACAATAGGATACCGAAGCAAAGATCAGGTGCGACTCACACCAACAGGAGTGCTTTGGTGCTTACAGCTTCAGCGGCTGCTTCTGAAACTGTAGCAGGCGGAAGAGATGATCACGGATCAATCGGAGGCTCAGCTCCATACAGACTAGATCTGTACATCATTGTAAGACTTTCTGTCTAACATCTGCTAATTAACAACTTTGTTAAAAGAATATCAGAGATTAGAATCAATATGATATGGGTTGCAAAAGAAACAGTAAAGTCAGCTTGCAGCACCTAGGCTAATTTAGTTAGCTTTGCTTAGCAAGGTTGTTTTGGCCCTTTACCTGGTCTTCCCCTTGTCTCTCAATAGCCTCTTTTCCATGACAATGCCGGCATTAATCAATAAGTCTTTTGGTCATTCCTAAATGATTTTCACAATAGATTATGCCATGCCGAGATAAAGAGGGCTATTGGGGTGGTGTCCACACTGCAATGTGCAGGCCTACAACCAGAGGTCACACCAGACATGTTTTTGGTCCATTATTTTGACCAAAGAATTCTGGTCATAATCTATTTTTAACCTTTTATTTTTTAAATCCTATGCAGGGGGAGCTGGTGCCATTCAGTTGTAATATTTTTAAAAATAGTATTCAATCCAAAATTAGCTGAACAGAGAACTAGATATAAAAGTGGAATTAAAACGATTGCACTTAGAATAGCAATACCAGCTGCAGGAATTAGCACCCATTTGTTCATAATCAAATAGTGGGGTCGCTGCAGAGTTTATTTTGATTAAGTTTTGGATTTTTGCCTCGGACAGTTGATTTCTCATGAGGGTTTAGATGGTGTTCTGGATGCTGAATTTGGGCTCTGCCTCTGCACTGGAACCTGGAATTAAGTGTCACTTCAGCCAATGCTTTAAAATGAGGAAACATTTCTTGAAGCAATCAGAAGACAAAAAGACTCTCTGAACGAACGGTTTCCTGATTCGTAAGCTATTGGAGGAAAGGAGCAGCAGACATTGGTGTTTGGCATACATCAGGCTCTTTGGAGCGCATGTAACCAACCGCATTGGCCACAATCGTGCTCCAAATTTTTCAACCAGCAGACTGCTGCCGGTCAGCGACGTGCATTGAATACAGTGTCTGGGAATCTTTTCTTTAATTGATTCATTTATCTGGACTGCGTAAAGTTGAAACTATTTGTGGATTTGCAGTGAGTGTTCAGAGGTGTGAATAATCCTCTGTAAAAATGCAGTCTGTGGTACATAAAGAAAATAGATGGACATAACTTGTTTTTTATCCCAATTGAAGCCCTGCTGCTTAAGTCTTTTTGAAAGCTGCTCTAAAAGGTGGCTGTCCGTCACAGTCCTTGTGTACTGTCTGGCAACCTGCTCTTCAGCTGGGAATTTTACCCCAAAATGCCAGCACTGTGTGTCTTGGTAAAGAGGTTTCTGTTATTTGGGGCATGCAGCAGACTAATAGCTGTATGGATGAGGTCCATCTTATTTGTAGTTGTAAACATTTAAAGTTTCTTCTGTGTCAGAGCTGCAATTTAAGTCCAATGTTGTGTGGCTAAAGCTGACAGGAATCCCTTTTGCCACGTAATCTCCGGTCTGGTTGAGGTTAGATCCTCTCACAAAAATGACTCTAAAAGCTAAAATAATTTATTTCTAAGTAAATTTTATGTAGAAATGGTTCCTAATATATTTCTTTAAACAGGTGTTTAAGGGGGCCTCTAATCTGCAACCTGCAATTAAACAAAAAAAGTATTCCTTGTAAAAACAAAATCCCATATTTATGGTGATATTTCATAGTGTCATTCACTATGCCCGAAGTCGACGCTGCCTAGCCAACCACGGTCCGTGAGTGTTTAAAACATCCCGCAGAGAAAGGCCCACCTACGAGCTTTGCAAGCTTCAGCTTAAAAATGTATTTTCTCTGTATATGCGCGAACTAGTCGCTTTGTGAGCGTTGCTTGACGCTGAAAAAGCCTACAGTCTGAACTCACCATTAGTCATCATTATACATGTCAAAAAACAGAGAAGTCCATGAAGCTATAAAAGTTATTTTCTGATCCCGTTTGAAACGCGCCATGGATGATGTCCGTGAATTTTAAAGACATATTTTGATGCAGAGAAAATGCTCATTTTGGACCCATGACAAATGTTACTTTAGGTTATGTGTGATTTTTTTTTTCTCTCTGTTTTTTTTTTTTTTTTTTTTTTCTCAGACAGCATGCTGATCATTGCTGGACTATATCTATGCCTCCCAAATAGAATGGTTGTTTCATGTGGTTTAACAGCTGTTCCTCTTGAGGCAAACAAAGTGCCAAAGAATCTCATTGTAATATTTGCCCTCATTGCATGAGTCGGGGCTCTCAAACCCAAAAAAAATATTAATAAATAACTTATACCTCCTTTCATTCTCTTTTAAGTTAACCTAATTTAAATTATGCATCAGTTTTTGGGAAACAGAATGTTGGATTTTCACTAGCTATAAACAACAATCATCAGTTTTAATAGCATAAATTTGAAATATGTATTTTGTTTTTCACAAACTACTGAGTTTTGTTTGAAAGACTTGTTAAAGTAAATGTGCTTTTCAATTATGTTGTGAATTTCTTAAATGTGCCTGTGATAATTCAGTAATGATGTACAATTTGAGTGAATCCTTTGGGTTTGTTACTGTAAGGCATCCAGAAATAAGTACTCCTATATAAGAATTAATGGTACCTAACAATTGAAATGTTTCTCCATCCATTAGAATGATGTGCCACTAGCATTATCTAAGCGTCCTCCATGCACTGATGGCCTTCTGCTTTAGAACATGTAAACACAGTGTAAAACATTGATGCCCAATATATTTATTTTCTCTCCTCTGGGAGTGAAAAAAAACAAGCTTGAGACAGCTACTCACCTTGAATCACAATACTTCAATCATTGCATTATTATGTCTTTCATTACGGCTCCGTTAAAGTTCACATTAACAAAAAAACTGCGGAAAGCTGTCTCTGTGAAGTTTTAGGATATTACTTAAGAATATTCTGAGGTCTGAAAAACTATCTAGTCCAACAAATGTTCAGACAACAAATGCCTCTTGGAAAAACTAAAGCAAACTAGGTAATATCCAACTTTTTTTGTCTAAATAAAAAAAACAAGTGTACATTTTGCAGGAAGAAGCAAACGGCTGATTAAAGTTTTAGAAGAAAGAACAGAGAGAGAGAGAGAGAGACCGACCAGCCGGGTGGCGAATAAAGCAGTAGGCTGTGGCAGTTCTTTTAGTTTCAGTATCTTATTATTTGATAAGAGTATAAATATCCATGTAACCACATAACTTGTAAAACCTGCTTTTACTAGCGCATTGGAGAGGAAGTTCCATGATTTATATGTCACAATAACATTTAAAACATCTAAGTTAAAAAAAAAAGTTAAAAAAATAAATAAATAAACATCTAAGTTTCACAGCCATTACTGGAATGTCAAATCCTACCACATTGTTATTTAAAAAGGCTATTTGTCATGTATGTTTGATTGACTGTTGCACTTGAGTTATCCCAGTCAGGATAATGGAATCTCCACATTTCCAGACTATAGTTCCTGTTTTAATCTTTGCACAACAAATCCGCACTTAGATGTCAGAAGAAGGCAATACGGGTTTATTATTTTACCCACTCCACTTTCTGAGCCACAGCTTCTCTTATTCTTGCCTCAAGAAATAGTAGAAGACCTCACAGTTTGAGAACTGGAAATCTGTTTTTCCTTTCTTTTTGTTGGAAAGACATGATGGCAGGTTTTTAGATGGCAGCCTTAGTGGAAGAATAAGATTAACATGTAAGGTTGACCTATTCTGTTTGCACTTGACAGGTACTTGTGATTAGCAAGCAGTAGACAGAGAACTCTCCTCAAATAATCCACACCAAAACAGCACATTTATCCACATTCTATCACTATACTACTACACATTTCTGTGTACTTTGGATGAGTTTTGTTTTAAACCAACACAAAGTAGTGCATAATTGTGAGATGAAAAGAAAATGATACATGTTTTTCAAACTTTTTCAAAACTAACCTGATATTTCATGTTTCAGTTCATAGCCCTACTGGAAGACAATTTTTTTTCCCCCTTTGTCAAGTCTTTCACATCCTTTAACATGTTTTCTTCCAGAAAAGCCATGAATTTAGATCCATCCATCTTCTTTTCAGTGTTGATCAGCTTTGCTATCTGTCTTGAAGAAAGGCACTTGAGTTATCCCAGTCAGGATAATGGAATGCCACAAGCACGTTTCACTATAGGAACATTGTGATCAGGTTTATATGAAATATAAACCTTCTACCTCTAGTGTTTTGCCTGTAAGACAAAATGGTAACATATTGGTTTCATCTAACCTGAACATGTTCTTCCCTATTTTTGTCAAATGTTCCCTATGGGTTGTGGTAAATATTAAACTGTACGTTTTTTGGTTTTCTTAAAACTAGAGTTTTCTCCCTCCCCCCCATCAAAAACAATCTGATCTGTGTTGTTCATAACTAGTAGTTATCTGATGTTCTCACCTGAGTGACGGATCTCTGAGGCTCTTCCAGATTTTCATGAACCTTTTGGCTTCTTCTCTGATCAAAGTCCTCCTCCTTTCCTGGCCTGTCAGTTTTGGTGAAGGGGTATTTGTCTTGCCAGTTTTTGTCTTATCAGTTTTTTTAGTTGTTCTAGAGGTGGCTAAGCTCAAGCACACCTTTCTGTGTCTGATTAGACCTCTGGTTTGTATAAAATTATTGTGCTTAATGGAGGTCAAGTGAATATGCATTATAGTTACTTAAGGTATTTTGCTGTAATTTGTTCTGACATGTACACTGTAAACCTCAATGTTGAGATTACTTATTTACAGAGTAGCTGAAACTCAATATTTAGAAAAAAAATCTTCTAACTCAAATGTGTTGAGTTAGTGCAACATATACTTCTTTTGATTATATCTAACTCAAACTTTTTATGTGACCTAATGATCATACTGGGAGTGACCTAATTGTCATATTTCCCAGGGTGCTTAGGGGTATGTTTTTGAGACCATGAGAAACTTGCAAGTCTATTGTATTGAATTACCCAGTGTGTTTCCAAATGTTATCTTAATTAAAGGAGGGCTATTATGCTTTTTCCAGGCACACAGTACCACTTTATAGCATACTACAATGGACTTTTTACCCTAAATCATTCTGAATATCCTGTATATATCAAAATCCAGGCAAATGATCCAATATCCGACCCTGAAAGTGGTGTTTTTGAAGAACCAGAGAGAATTCAGAGGCTTTTACAAGACATGTCGGCTTTATAATATTTAACCTCATCAGCACCCTTTTATATTGATCAATATGAAGCCATGTTTGCATTGGAGTCATGAAAGCAATGAAATATGAAGCTACGATAGTCGACTGGTTCAAATCCTACCTCAAGAACAGGAATTTATTTGTGTCAATTAGCCAATTCTCATCACAAAACACAGAAATCACACGTGGGATCCCCCAGGGCTCCATCCTAGGCCCCCTAGTCATGCTCCCATTGAGCCAAATTATAACCACCAATAATGTTAACTACCACAACTATGCTGATGACACTCTTTACACAACTTTATATCTCAATCTCACCAGGTGATGTTGAATCCGTCCAAATCCTCAATAAATGCATTGAACAAATTAACAGCTGGATGTCCCATAATTTCCTCCAACAAAACTGAAGTACTTTTCTTGGGACCCAAAAAAAGATTGATTAAATATAAGTAAACAACTTAAACTGGTCCAACTAGAAACTACTGACCATGCCAGAAATCTAGGTGTAATAATGGACTCAGAGCCGAACCTCCAGGGTCACAACAAGGTCAGCTTTCTATCACCTAAGGAAAATTTCTAGGATTAAAGGACTGATGACACAAGGAAACCTAGAAAAACTCATCCATGCATTTATCTCTAGCAGTCTTGATCACTGTAACAGTATCTTCACAGGTCTGCCTAAAGAAATCAATCAGCCATATGCAGCTGATCCAGAACACTGCTGCTCGTGTTCTCACTAAAACCAGGAAAGTAGAACATATCACCCCAGTTCTAAAGTCCTTTCACTGGCTCCCTGTAGCTCAGAGAATAGACTTCAAACTGCTTTTATTAATCTATAAATCATGGAATGGGTTAGCACAAGAGTACATTAACGATGTGCTATCACGGTACAAACCTTCCAGATCACTCAGGTCCTCCAGCTCTAATCTACTGATCGTCCCTAGAACCAGAGCCAAACATGGAGAAGCAGCTTTGAGTTTCTAGGTTCCCCATATGTTGAACAAACTACCAGGAGAATGCAAAACTGCTGAGACACTGAACTCTTTTAAATCTAAATATAAATATCGCATTAGTATAAAAACATACATATTTAGACTTTCTTATGAGTAACTGATCCTAGTATTGCTTTCACTCAATTGCTAATGATTTCTTGTCTGCCTATTTTTAATTTTCATACTAATTATTCATTTGATCAAATGCTAAATGCATTGTTTTATTGTCTAGGCTTTCTTTTATTTTAATATTGCTAGTTGATTGTTAATATTTGTTTAAGCCTTTTTTTAACAATTATTTGTTTTAATTTTTACATTTTTTGTTATCATGTAAAGCACCATGAATTGCCTTGTTTAAAGTGTGCTGTACAAATAAAGTTGCCTTGCCTTGCATTGAAATAAAAAATACACTGATAAATGAAGCTATGTTTTACATTGAAAACATAAATTCAGAAAAAATATGATGCTATTTTTTTTACATTTTACATTGCAACCATAAAAGCACACAAATAAGAAGCTATGTTTTGCAGTGCAACCATAAAAGCACAGAAACTGTACCCGCAGTAGCTATAAGCAAAGAGACCCAGACTTCCCTCTCCCCGGCCACTTGGGCCAGCTCCTCGGGAGGAATCCCGAGACGTTCCCAGGCCAGCTGGGAGACATAATCCCTCCAGCTAGTCCTGGGTCTTCCCCTGGGCCTCCTCCTGGTGGGACGTGCCCAGAACACCTCACCAGGGAGGCGTCCAGGAGGCATCCTGACCAGATGCCCTAGCCAACTCAACTGGCTCCTCTCGATGTGGAGGAGCAGCGGCTCTACTCTGAGCCCCCTCCGGATCACCGAGCTTCTCACACTATCTCTAAGGGAAAGCCCAGCCACCCTACGGAGGAAACTCATTTCAGCCGCCTGTATCCGTGATCTCGTTCTTTCGGTCACCACCCAGCGTTCGTGACCATAGATGAGGGTAGGAACGTAGATCGACCGGTAAATCGAGAGCTTTGCCTTTCGGCTCAGCTCTTTCTTCCCCACGACAGACCGGTACAGCACCCGCATAACTGCAGACGCCTTACCAATCCGTCCATAAATCTCCCGCTCCATTTTTCCCTCATTCGTGAACAAGACCCCCAGATACCTAAACTCCTCCACTTGAGGAAGGACCCCGACCCGAAGAAGGCACTCTACCCTTTTCCGGCTCAAGACCATGGTCTCGGATTTGGAGGTGCTGATCCTCATCCCAGCCGCTTCACACTCAGCTGCCAACCGCTCCAACGACAGCTGTTGATCATGTTCGGATGAAGCCAACAAGACCACATCATCTGCGAAAAGCAGCGACCCCGATCCTGAGGTCACCAAAACGGATCCCCTCCACACCTGTCCATAAACGTTATTAACAGGATCGGTGACAAAGGGCAACCTTGGCGGAGTCCAACCCTTACTGGAAACGAGTCCGACTTACTCCCGGCAATGCAAACCAGACTCTGACACCGGTCATACAGGGACCTAACAGCCCGTATCAAAGGGCCTGGTACCCCATTCTCCCGGAATAGCCCCACAGGACACCCCGAGGGACACGGTCGAACGCCTTCTCCAAGTCCACACAACACATATAGACCGGTTGGGCGAACTGCCACGCACCCTCCAGGGCCCTACTGAGGGTGTAGAGCTGGTCCAGTGTTCCACGACCAGGACGAAAACCGCATTGTTCCTACTGAATCTGAGGTTCGACTATCCTTCGGACCCTCCTCTCCAGAACCCCCGAATAGACCTTACCAGGGAGGCTCAGAAGTGTGATCCCCCTGTAGTTGGAACACACTCTGTGGTCCCCCTTTTTAAAGCTTCGAAGCCATACGGAAGTCGTTCTCCATCGTCTCTCCAAACTCCTCCCACTCCCGAGTTTTTGCCTCAGCGACCATCCGAGCCGCAATCCGCTTGGCTCGGTACCTATCCGCTTGGCTCTGTACCTATCAGTTGCTTCCGGAGTCCCACAGGCCAAGAAGGCCCGATAGGACTCCTTCTTATATGTATGTTTTATAATATATTGAAGAACATCCGACATATCAGTCCAGAAAAGTGCAGTACTTGGAATGGCAAATACTGCGCAGGACCCTCAAGCTCCCATCTTGGAATGGGGGAAACTGCCCACAGTGGGCAATTATTTATATATATGTATAATAAAGCATAATGCTAATTTCAAGTAATACACACTTATTTTGGCAGAATATTCAATTTCAATAAAAGTAAAGCTCACTCAGTAATGATTTCACAATACTTTCCACAATTAAGTTTGTTTACTTTTTAATGATAATGATTTACTCACTGTTTGTTTACTTTTCCAAGGTAATTGGTTTCCTAAGTTATTTTCAAGTACACTTAACTTCTTGGAATTTACAGTGTAGCTACTGTCAGTATTAGTTTCAAAAGTTTGTATTGTTGACTTTTTTTTGTAATGGTTTTTTTTAACTGTTTTACCATTCTAAATACAAGAACCATAATATATATTTTATTTGTATAATCACATCATATCACAGTTTAAATCTTGTTAAGCAATAACAAGATTTCTTATATAGGTCTTTTCAACAAAATTTTTTACGCTTGAGTAAGTTTGGCTTTTAGCCAAACTTAAAATGTTATGGATTGAATTGGGCTCTGTAATATGCTCAAAGAATTGGATGTTTTTTACCATCTAACTCTGTTATGATTTTATTTTCACAATCTTCTCCCTGACCTGTGTGCTGTGTTCTTGGTTTTTATGCCAGTTAACGTTCTCTAACACAGTTTTTCCTCACTCTGGCCCTCATGGCCTACTGCCCTGCATGATTTTGATGTTTCCCTGCCTTAAAATCCCTGCTTCATATGATTGCAGATCAGCAGAAGCGGGTTAATTAGCCATCAATTGAAATCAAGTGCAATTGAGAGGGGAAACATCTGTAACATACAGGAAAGTGTGCCTTGAGGATCAGGCTTGAAAAAACTCCACTTTAACATACCTCTGAGGCCTTAACAGAACAGCTGGATTTATGCAGCAATCGAAATATACACAGTTGGATGCCATATAGTATTATTGGTGACTTGGTGAATTGGTGAATTGGTTGAACGTAACATTATACCGAGGTATCGGAGTAAATGGGACCCTCGTACAAATCCACATCGCATTAAAATACAAAATACATTTTACAATTGTCTGCTACTTTGTGTTGGTCTATCATCCTAATCCTAATGAAATAATTTGAGGGAAATGGTTGAACAATCTAAAAAACTCAGAGTATGGATATTTTTTTTTTGCAACACTAGAGTGTTGGCTCGTTTGGCTCTGTTGGAAATAAGAAAGTGTTATATGATGTCGCTGTAATAAATCCAAAAATGTTTTGAAAAGAAAAAAAAGACCATTGCCAACACTGTCCAGTACAACGGTTAACAATCAGCCCAACTTGATGAAATAATAGCAAATATCTTGCCGATATCCCCAAATAAACAATAAACAGAAATATATGATTTAACAGCTTTATTTATATAAAATATTTGTTTCTTAAAAGACATGCTATAAAGAAGGCTTAAGCTGAAAACTAATAGTGATAAAGTTTGAGTTTAAGTTAAATTAACTTTTTCTGCATTTGGTACATTTTTCTGTAAAAATACAAAGAAAATATAAAAAAAAAAGTTTTTGGGAAAATAAAACCCAACAGAAACCTTGTGCCTTAGCTGATTAACTTGAATTTAAGAAGTTGAGCAATGCTAATAAAAATAAGTAATGTGGTTTTTGCATTGGGAAGTTGTGGTGGTGCGATGAATCATCCAACTTTGTGATCACTTTGTTCAGTGTAAAATAAAATTGTTTTGTGAACCCACTGTTGCCATCATGGTGCCTGATTCTGATCTCTATCAGTGGGCCAAAGAATAGAACATTTCTTGTGCATACTGTAGCGTGGACTTAAATTTTCTCTAGAAAAACAACAACAATCATCTTATCAGCTGTAACTTCCCAAACTATCCGCATTTGTATGACTAACTGAATGTCAAATTTATGAAAACTGGAATGGGTCAGGTTATGCACATATGATCTCCATTACATTAGAGAACTCCTTCTTGATTCTTCAAAGCTTAACGACAGAGTTACTGTTCCACTGCCAAAGCTCACCCTTGGCTTGTTCCTCACTGAAGTCGCATCACAGTCGTTTCCGTTGGTCCTGAGGCTGATAGATGAGGATGGAGTTGAGGCAGATGAGCCACCAATGCTATTTGACTTTTTCCTAGAAGCTGTGCTGTGTTTTAGTGTAGCTTTGGCAGCCACCTTGAAAGCATGAGCAGCGGTACTGCATCGTACTTCTTCAATGGTGTTCCTGGATGGTTTAAAGAGGATTATGTAAACCTTGTTAAAGAAAATGCAAGCCAGGAGTCCAAAGCTGGATGCCAGAATAGCAATAACCTCCACTGCTGAAACAAATTTGCCATACGTACTGAAGTATGCAGGGATAAAAGAGATCCAAACAATGAAGAAAATTAGCATGCTAAAGGTAATGAATTTGGCTTCTGTGAAGTTTTCAGGAAGCTTTCTAGATTTAAATGCAAAAAAGAAACAAATAGCTGCTAAGAGACATGTATAGCCAATGAGAAACCCAAGAGCCATCATTGAACCTTCATTGCATGTGATGAAAATGATCTCATCAATGTCATAGTTCTTGTAGCTTGAAGGAGGGGCATTGTAAAGCCAAACCACACATATCATGACTTGAACAAATGTACACAGAAACACCAGAAGAAATTGTAAATTCAATCCCCACCATTTACGATGGAGACTTGAAGGGATTTTTGCTTCAAACACTAAGAGAACTCTGTTTGTTTTCACAAGGATGCAGGAGATGCAAAGTACAAAGCTAATCCCAAAGGTGGGTTGCCTTAAGCGACATGTCCAGTCCTGTGGTTCTCCAATGAAAATTAAAGAGCTGGAAAAGCAGCATATAAGTGAGAACAGGAGGACATAGGACAGTTCACGATTGGTGGCCTTTACAATTGGGGTATTGCGGAAATGGATAAAAACTCCCATCACAAAGGCTGTCAAGACAACGCCTACTACAGCACATATGGCCAAAGCTATCCCAAAAGGTTCTGTCCAAGAGAGAAACTCTATTTCTTTCAGGAAACAAAACGTATGGTTCCCGTTGGACCAAGAATTGTTGGGGCACTTGGTGCAGACGCTGGCATCTGTGTAAACCCAAAAACACAATCCGTGTTAAGACCTAGAAAACTTAGAGGGATTATTATCATCAGCAGTGTTGCATTATTTTACCTCTGTGATAGCTATACTCTCCATCAGAACATTCAGTGCACTCAAAGCAGCATGTAGGCATGCTGTCAATGATTCCTTTTCTTGTCCCAGGTTCACAGTCCTCACTGCAGTTAGAGAATGGCACCTGTAGAAAATAAACAAGCAAAAGGGAAGCAAAATAGAAACCCAATACATCCATCCATCTGTTAGCTTTGACATCTGTTGTATACAGGGTTGTGAGATGGGGATGGGGGGGCTGGGCTGCTGCCTGTCTCTAGCAATCATCAGGCAAGAGGTAGGACACACCGTGGAGATTTCACCAGTCTAAAGACAAACACTGTAGCAATCAAAGCTAAACAAACTTCTTCATTGAAAATAACTAAGCGATAGTTCAAAATTTTTTACCAGTGATATAATAAATGCAAATTTTTGAAAGTAGGCTAATCAAGTCTCTTAGGGCGTTTTCACATGGGACTCGAGTTCGTATTCGGGAACCGTATTTAGTCCAAATCCACATATTTCGTACCATATGAACACAGCCTGGACCATGCCAGGATACGGCCCGAGAGACCTGCCTTGGAGGTATTATTGGACTCCAAGTACGAGTGGATATGGATCATGTGAACACAAGCCGTACTCTGGCCGACTCTAAGACAATAGAAGCGTTCCGCTTGGAAGTGACGACACCGCCAACCGAAATTACCGAATCGCCACGCGACCATAAAGAGATCAAAACAATGCTGTTCAAGCATCCCATAGCAACAGACCAAGTTACAAAACGGTGGGTTTACTACAACAGTCACCCTGTAGATGGCTTCAGGTAGCATTAGACCAGTGTGCTTACATTCTAGGCTCTCACTCGTTTTTTTAACGTTGGTACTTCTCACTCCTTTGTTTGTTGGATAGCTACAGAAATACTGTGTGTCTTTTGGCTGTCTCAAAAGACTGCTTAATTCTACACTGTGATAATCACGTAAGAACCCCCACTGAACATAGTAGTGTAGTCTGGGGATGACAGAGCCCCCTTAAATTCACAGTCTTTGTTCAAGCTCTTTTAAATCCTAATATTTTTTTTTGTTACTGCAGTTTGTTGCCTACATTCATAGGAGTCTAAACCATGCAGCAAGTGATACATTGCTCTCTCATTTTAAAAAGCAGATGAGCAAGCTCATGCTTTTGCTCCATCATTTGTTGATCCCACTGACCACTCTATGGCCAATCAAATTTGGTCCAGACTGTTGATTCTCATATACTTTTTGTAAACTAACAAGAAAAATAATGAATGATGCTATATTGCATCCCCAACCTTATTCATCAGTTTGTTGGTTAAATCCAATCATTTGTACACCGTGGTTGATAATAAATTTAGGTTTGGGAGAGCTTGAATGATGGCATTCTTTTATTGAAGTCTGTCTTCCATATTGGCTAGTATACTGTATTAAATATCCAAAATGCCCAAAGGACTGTCAGTCTAATCTCTGAGAAAGAGCTATAGTTTCCACATAAACTTCAAGGTAAGACAATAGTGTACATTAAAGGTGCAATATGTAAGATTTTTACAGTGAATTAATTACCCAAAAGTCTAATTTCCCAAACATGTTTGAATGAAGGTTACATTGAAGCAGATTTTGATCTTGGCCAGCTGGGTGGTTGTAAGCTTTTTTTGCTTTAAAAATATTGCTACAGGACATAGTCATTGTTTACTTTATCTGTCCCACATTCCTGGTTCTAGGGCAAAACACATCATGAGCCCGCAACGGTTGCCACTTCTATAACATTAAACAGTGTGCTGCCATTTGTAATCTGACACTGACTGGGCCAAAGGTTAATGTTGATCTAACTATGCTATCAGTAAAATAGTTGTCTCTAAAAATGTCAAGAAACTTTTTCAACTACCATCAACTCAATATTGCAGTGGAATGTAATTATCTACATATCAACTTACTATATATTTAATATTTAATAACTATTCTTTGTTCGTTATAGTGCATGTTCTTGCCAATCAGTGACTCTCCAGGAAATTCACGGAAGGGAGAGGGTGAGTGACTGAGAGTGGACTACGTTGTTTTTTTTAATGGACTGCAGTACTCCAATTTGACCTCAAGATGCTAATATTACATATTGTACCTTTAACAAAATCTTTTTCTGAAACTGACTGACCTCTGAACTGTATCCGTTCCAAAGAATCTTTGTCTTGTCAATGGACAGTTTGGCCCCTCTTTTCGCTTGGATATTGTAGTATCCAACTTCCTCAAAGATCACAGAGCCATCTTCAGTAGATCTCTTCCAGTTTATAATGGTATAGTTTGCTACCAGGTCTGCATTTTCATCAAAGTGCATCTTTTCACCGATGCTGTTGGTGTAGTTCAAATGTCTGAGCTGTTTCAATACCTATGACAGATACAAGCATATTCATATGATTTACACAGCCCTAAACTAGATTTTAATCTTAATCCCTTACAAAATATTTACCTGCCATGCTTCAATTTTCTTGATATCTGCACAGGAATTGTTTGCAAAAAGTCCATAACCAGGTGTGCAAGTAAATATGTCCTGCAGGGCCTGTGCAATGGAATAAACTGCTACATATGCATTATAGGAAATACGTAGGTGTGTGTAATCCAAGTACGGGGTCTCAACACTTGTAATGTCTTCTTCACCAGTACACAATGGCCTAAAACTTGTGCTGCCATTCACACTGTCTTGAAATCTTGGGCTGTCTTCCAGATAACAGTTAAAGGTTTCTTCCCAAAACTCCCTGACAAATTCATTATGACTGTCTTTCTTTGGGTGAACCCGTTGTAAGAACTCTCTGAAGCCGGATATATGTCCTGCTCTTAAAGCAAAACCAATAGTTCCTCCTACGACATCTAAATATTGGGGTTTGGCTACAAGAGAGGAGCTTGCCCATGCTTCACTTGCTAGCCAGGTACGATCTGTGATGTTTCTCCTGACCATTTCTTTAATTAAAGGCTCAATGTCTGGGCCACCAGCAAAAACAACAATTACTTTAGCAGAGGAGTTTTCAATTCTGTCTGCCAGAGCTCGGATTTCATAATCCTCAAAGTACTGGGAAATAAGTTCATTCAAATGAATGCAGATGTCTCGCTCTTCCATTTCCTTTTCAAACTTTTCAATTCCTGGTCGCCCATAGTCATCATCCGAAGCAACAGCAATCACCCAGTTCCACTGGAAATACTCTATGATGTCTGCCATGGCCGTGGCCTGGTATTCATCTGTTGGAATGGTTCTCATGAATGATTTGTACTGGTTCTTGTTACTTAGGAGTCGGGAAGAGGAAGCATAACTGATCTGGAACAAGAAACAATTATACATCAGGTTTATATTGCTTTCATATTCTTATCATCAAATCTGTTGAGATTTTTTTATTTAACTTCATAGATGATTTGGATCAATATATTCTGACAAATACTGACCTGAGGGATATAGAACAGACCAAGTAGGTTGGCAACTGCTGTAGAAACTGCAGATCCAGCAGCCCCTACGACTGCAATGGTTGATGGGATGTGGTCAGTGCAGTTGCAAAACTCATCTAAATTCAGGGAGTCAATCTTGTTTTGAGCCACAAAACTGAGGGTAGCTTCCAAAGCTTTTGACACGGTGTTGCATGTGTCAAAGATCCTGTAGCCCAGAGTGATGTTGGGCAATAAATCGCTGCTGTTGTTTATTTCCTCAATGGCAAAAATCATGGCTTGAAGCCAGCGGAAACCTCGGAAATTAAATCTGTAAAATTTAATAAAATGAATGCGACAAATTCAATGCTGAAAATAATTAGAATAATTTTGTATTATGCACACTCACATAGTGGTCATTCTGCCTCTTTGCCATTTTTGTCTTTTTGTACTTACCATACAGATTTTTTATGTGTGCAAAAGGATTTACATCGAATTTAATATTGACCATGTTTCAATCTGAAACTAACTTTGGGATGAGTGATATTTCCTTTTCAGAACATATGATCAAAAACATGTTGGTGCAATGTACTGCAAGGACAAATTGTTTTGTGGTTAAAATAAATAACAACTAATGGCTTACAGGATAGTAACAGTTGGTTCAAAAGGCAACTCAATTGACCTAAATGGTGATTAAAAAATATCTATGAAAAAGGGGTATGATCTAGCATATTGAGAAAAGTATAAGCATCTACAAAATAATTTATTTGCATTGTTATTTAAAATAATTATCTAAAAATAAAAAGGTTTTGCAAAAAATAGCACACCTGGAGCTTTTAGCTTGAGATTAATGTATTGATTTTACCAACATGTTTTGTCTGACTGAAAGTAATATTACAGTATTACCAGAGTCCCAATTTGGATTGAATTGAGCATCTTTTTAGGAAGTGAGCTAAAGATAAGAGTGATGACTAGGCCTTCAAATCAAAGAAATTTTTTATTTATTTATCCATGATTTTGTCAAGAAATAGAATACTTGGGAGATCTGGCCAAGGGGTCCACTAGTATAAAGTACACAAAATAAAACAAAACACTTATAGTGTACAGACAACAAAAACATCCTAAAAAAACGACTTAAGTACACTTAGAAAAATAAATGCAAAACGATGCTCAACAGAACTACAAAAATAAACTGATAGCTGTACATTTAGACTGGATGATTTATTCTTGCCCGTTTTCAGTTAAAATTTTAAATTTACCAGGGTTATGAATATTTTGGGCTTAATTATTGTAAAACTGACATGTACATTTTTGGTTTGTTCAAAGGTATAAAATAAAAGTGGGTTCAGATGGAATAGCAACATAGAATTGAACCAATGCAAAATAAATAGTAACATACCATAAAAAGAAATTGTGAGAGAGAGCATGATAGGGTTATAGAGCTGATTGCTTTTTGAAGGATAGTAAGGTAATTCCTTCATTTTTTTTCTGAGTTTCATACTGAGTAACTTACCAAATGTTGCTTATAATCACACTTCTTTGTGTATGACATGTGCCTGAATTTTATAAGTTTTGTATTAAAAGCTAAATGTGCTGATTGGATATGACATGAAGACTTGTGCCCTGTGAGGGTGTTTTGAGATTTTTGCTTTTTCAAAGAAACATGCCTGCTTGTGAACCACATTTCTCGCTAGCATATTTTACAACTGGTTTGGTGAGTTAATCATAAACATCACAAATCTTACCTCACACATTGAGTAGATTCGGGTCGAGCTGCCAGGTCGTGGTCTTTAGATGCAACACCAAAGTGTATGGGGAAAAGACCTCCAAGTAAAATGTCTCCAGTCATCTGTGCTCTCTGGTGGGGACCATATGTTGAAATCACAAAGCTGGACCCCAATACTATCAGATACAGATAAAGGAAGAGTTTCATCTTCGATTGGGTAGGATTATTGTTTTTGACTTGCCAGGGACAAGATCTTATAATCTTCTTCCTCCAGTCCCCTTAATGTACTGATTTGTTTCACTCATACTTGTAGTGATGAGAACAGCTACCTGTGGAAGAAGTAGAAAAAGGAAAAGCATGTTTTGCCTTTGCAGACAAATAGTGGACAACCAATATTAACATTAGATATAGTGGGGCAAAAAAGTAATTAGTCAGCCTTCAATTTAGCAAGTTCTCCCACATCATAGGTCAACCATGAGAGACAAAATTGAAGAAAAAAAAATCCAGAAATAACATGGTCTAAATTTTTTTAAGAATGTATTTGTAAATGGTGAAAAATAAGTAGTTGGTCAACAAAAAAAGTTAATCTCAGTACCATTTAATGGAAATGACAGAATGACGAACGTGTTTGTATGTCTTCACAAAGTTTTCCCACACTATTGCTGGTATTTAGACTCTTTCCTCCTTGCAGATCTACTCTAGACCACTGATGTTTTGGGGCTGTTGCTGGGAAAAAACTAATTTCACCTCCTTCTAAAGATTTTCTACGAGGCTGAGATCTGGAGACTGGCTGGGTCACTCCAAACCTTTGTCAACTTGGCGGTTTTTTGGGATCATTGTTATGCTGAAAGACCCAACCACGTTGCATCTTCAGTGCCCCTGCTGATGGAAGGACGTTTTCACTCAAAATGTAAAAATATATGGTCCCATTCATTATTTCCTTTACACAGATTCATCCTCCTGGTTAGTATGCAGAAAAACAGTCCCAAAGCAGGATGTTTCCACTGCTATGCTTCACGGTTGGTATTGTGTTCTTTGGATGCAACTCATCATTCTTTCTCCTCCAAACACGAAAAGTAAAGTTTTTGCCAAAAAGTTTTATTTTGGTTTCCTCTGACCATATGACATTTTCACAATCCTCTTCTGGATCATCCAAATGCACTCTAGAAAACTTCAGACATGCCTGGACACATACTGTCTTAAGCAGGGGGAGACGTCTGACATTGCAGGATTTGAGTTCCTGGTGGTGAACAGTAGTGTGTTACTGATGGTAACCTTTGTTACCTTGGGCCCAGCTCTCTGCAGGTCATTCACCAGGTCACCCTGTGTGGTTCTGGGATTTTTTTCTCACCGTTCTTGTGATCATTTTGACCCCAAGGAGTGAGATCTTGCATGGAGCCCCAGATTGAGGGAGATTATCAGTGGTCTTGTATATCTTCCATTTTATAATAATTGCTCCGAAAGTTGATTTCTTCACACCAAGCTGATCATCTATTGCAGACTCAGTCTTCCCAGTCTGGTGCTGGTCTACAAATTTTTTTTGGTGTCATTTGACAGCTCTTTGGTCTTGGCCATAGTGGAGTTTGAAGTGGGACTGTTTGAAGTTGTGGACACATGTCTTTTATACTGAGCCTCTTACAGAAGTTACAAAAAGGTTTGTGAGAGCCAGAAATCTTGCTTGTTTGTAGTTGACTAAATACTTATTTCCCACCACAATTTGCCAATAAATTCTTTAAAAATCAGACTATCTAATTTTTCTGGATTTGTTTTTTTTATTTTGTTTCTCATAGTTGAGGTATACCAATGATGAAAATTGCAGGCCTCGCTAATTCTTTTTAAAGTGAGAGAACTTGCACAATTGGTGGTTGACTAAATACTCTTTTTTTGTTCCACTGTATCTGATAATGAACAAGATTGAATGTGCCCACATAAATCTTCTGTGCATAATAAATCTTAGGTGCTACGATCAGCTCCCTATATTAAAAATAGCAAGGACAATACCAGAAGCAAATGTAACAAAAGACGAAGCTGAAGCAAAATTGCCAACAATGACTATATTTGATTAGTTGTTTAGGCAATATGTATAAAGACATAAAACTTAACATTTCACTCCTCACTAAGGAGAAGCATGCTACTTGAAATATTCTCGACAGATGCAGGATTTCCACTAGCTGAGTCACACCTCCTTCCGACAGAGCTCTGGTCTAAAAGTTGTGGCCAGTGAACTGCAGTCACCATGGAGAAAGGCCATGGCCGCTCCTCCAGAACCAGTTAATACTGCTGGAAAAATGCTGGAGCAGAACTCTGATAATGAAGTCACTCCCACCCCTAAAACTTTTTTTAGAGTATGGAAAAGTAGAAAAGCTTTTATAGTGGCAAAAGATATATGTTTATTTGAAATAAATAAAAGGTTATAGTTTTAACAATTAATTATATTCTCTTTTTTGGTTTGTGTAAGAATGTAAACAAAACACACAAAAAAAACTGTCTTACATTTATTGAGACTTTATTACCTTAATTCATTTTGGAAAATGTTTGTTCATTACACTTGATTTGTTGCCTCTTTCTGATAAAATTATTTTGTTCCTCCATTTTGAAACATCTACAGGGTTTATGTTACTTTCCCTCATCGCTAGCTGAGCTGGGACGTAACAACATAAAAAATAAAATAAATAATTTGCTTAATAGCTGGTTGAATTAAATTCCGTACCAGCCAAAGTGTTATTTTATGATGTAAGATAAAGAAACCTTTAAATTATTTAAGGTTAATTTTTTGTTGTTGTAATTTTTAAACAATTTCAAAATATAAAACTAAAACTCTAATATCAATCATAAGGGGAAAAAACATACCTGAGCACACCTGAGCTCCTTTTATAGTAGATGAACCTCTAACAGTCTGCAGCTTTCCCCAAACTTCAAGCACTTTATCTGAAATATCCAGGATGCTGAATGAATTCAAAGAATGGTGCTACTGCCATCTAAACCTCTTTCTGTTCGATAAATCATTAACAGAGCGAGGGATTGTCCATTTCCTTCAGCTAATGAAGTCTGCTCATTGTTAATTCCCACTGAATCGGTCACATTTTAACGTAGTCTCTTAATTTTACCATCAATTATTTGTAGGTACTTTTCAAACAGGTAAAGTATAAATATGGGTTATGGTACAAATGCAGACAAATATATTGTTGCCTCCAGAGAATGCTTGAAAGAAAATAATCTTATATTACAGGTGAACAGTATCACATTCAAGAGGTACTTTACTGCATTTTTTCAGTGGATAGAAAAATCTCATAATAGCTTTTAACAAAGTGGCACAATTGCTGGTACCCTTACTGCTAATACTTTATACAAACCCCTTTTTGCCGAAAAAGAGGCTTTTCCTCTAACTTTTCACATGGTTGGAGAGTACAAAGAGAGAGACCTCTAAATAAATATTCCTGGGTCTTGGGTTCTCCACTATGCTCTCATCTTTTCAGCTCACATGGTGTTACAATAATGTAAGCTATTGAAAGTAAAAGCATGCACTAGTGTTTTAGTGTAGAGCTTAGCAAACTCCAAATTCTATATTTGTGGTAGTATTGGATTGCCAAAATTGGATTGGATTGGATTGAATTGGATTGACTGAAGATGTTGAATATTTTGTGACCATAGAAATCCCCATCTTGAAGCAGTTTTTCAATCAGTAAGCTTTTGAAATTATTTTTTTACCCCTCCTTTACTATCTGGCCTATTGTGAGTGACGAGGAGACACAACTATGGTTCCTCGTGCCGCTCGTTGGCCAAAAGCTAAAACAACTATTCAAAGAACCCTAAAGAAACAGAAAGATTTGTACAGTATAACTACATAGAAGCTGCATGAAACTGTGATCATGTTAAAATGGTTGGGTTTTAATAAAATAAAATGCTTCTCTTATTTTAATTATGATGCTACCGTACCAGTATCTATGACACAATCATGATGGAAAACAATTAATTCCTAACGTGGGATTTTTTTTAACTTTACGAAATAAATTTATTTTCAGAGCAGGATTACGACCCCACAATAAAAGATTATGTTAAGGCCTTTTCTATAAATTTATAAAAGGTCCAAATGTGGTAGCACTGGAGGCAATAAAATATTATACAAATAATGTTTTAAAGGCAAGCATTTTTTCTTCCATGATTGCCACTGCTTGGATTTGACTTCAGCGATCAATTTTAAAACCCTGTTTTACATTGTAACTTAATCGGCAACATGATTAAAGGAACCCATGGACACATTGGATTGCACCAAAATGTTCCTCAAACAGTGGACTAACTCCTTCTGCTCTGATGAACCAGTCTTCAATTTGTTGCTGAGCAGATGTACCCAGAGAAAAAAATTTCACTTAACATGTTGACTCACCTGTGTTCCAGATCAGCTTAGTATCCAACAAGACCAAGGAACTAAAAAAAGATCTATAACGATCAGCTTCTTTTTATAGCATGAAAGTACTTAACATTTTATACATTTAGGATTATCGAAAGGTAAAATAGACAGCTGGATGAGTTTTTTTCAAATAATTCTGATAACATATTTGCTAGTGAACAAAGACAACACCAACTACATCATTTAAACAGATAATCAGGTACATGTTTCCTTTCCCAAAAGGGCTTACTGCCCTATGAATTGTGTCTCATTGCCTGATGTGTCCTTGGATAAATTCTTCAGATCAAATCCTTTTTTTTTTTCAGAAATGGCACATACGTTTTAAATCTAGCATAATGTGTAAAAAATGTTGGGCAGTGGAGACTTCACAGTGAATAGATTTATCCTCACACATGGTGAGGACCTGAAGGGATCAAACACAATCACACTCTGCAGGATTCAGCTGAAAAGGTAGGTTCTCATTCTCAAAATAATGAATGTAGATATGTACATTTAACTGTATTCACATAAAACATTTGCAACTGAATCTGAAAAGCAGCTTAGTTAAGAGCATGTAAGACAGCATTGCTCTTTAATTGTTCTAAAAATGTGATTATAGGATTCTGGGGGCATTGTCTTGTACATATTAAATTTTAGACAATATATTTATTTACTTTGCAAAATCAATTGGAAGGAAAATCTATGCCTGAATATCTAATGTTTGTGGTTCTGATATCTAGCTTTCTGAAGCATAAAACACGAGGTCTTACTCTAAGAAAAATGAAAATGCTTGACATTAGCCTGAGAGATTGACAATGAAGAAAAGTTATAGTTGAATCTGAGGTTAAGCATTCGTTTAAAAAGCTTGGAGTCTAAGTATGGAGGCAAGAGTGGGTCTTCACAACAACATGATGTTGGTTCTGTTCAAATGAATGAGTCATTCATTGCATGCTTTGATTATATGCATCACTTGACACCATTAGCAGTTGCACCAAAAGTGCACTGGGTGAGTCTCGTTTTTCTGCTCCCCCGCCATACAAACAGATTTCATGCCTGTAAATTCTGCACAATATGAACACGGGAAGAGCGGGACAGTATTTACTTCTGTGTGTGTGCATTGGTGGTGATGGTGGGTGGGGTTGGGGTTCAAATATCTGCATATTTTATTTTATTTCAATTTTTTTACAAAACAAAATTTAATTATAAAACACTAACTAGTACAAAATTTAGTTCATTCAGTTGAGGTTTAACCTGTCTATATAATGCTGTTTTAATGTGTGTCTCATTCTAGGGATGTCTATTGTGAAGCTAAATTTTGAAAATGTAGTTAGAAACTTTGCTGTAAAAATATTTGTTCAAGATAAAAACTTCAATGTAGGCAAGACAAAATCCAGTCGAGGTTATTAAATTCCAGATTCCTTAATGAACAGTGAAATAGCCCAACTTTAAGAGTTTTAATCAGATAACAGCTTTGATTGGTTGTTGCCCCTGTGCAGTCAGCTATACCAAAAACCACTATTGGAAACATTACATAAACCTTCGAATACACACGCTTAAATTTCCTGTTTTGTTTTCCCAATGATTACAGTGTCTTTTTAAACACCATGATTACATAATTATTCTGTAAAATATCAGCATAAAAAATAGAATTTGGTTTATTTGATCAAGAATTTAATGGCAATATATGCAATTAGATAAAATAAAACAATTGAACCAGTTGAACACAGAAAATTGAACAATTTTATTTTACAATAATTGTTTATGATCATCTTGAAAAGTCCTGACCATTAACACAACTTGTCTGGTTTAACAGATGTCTGAGGCAAAGGTGCTGTTGTTCCTGCGGAGTCTATGCCGTAGG
The DNA here is from genome assembly GCA_028564705.1 of Apricaphanius iberus. NCBI lineage: Eukaryota > Metazoa > Chordata > Actinopteri > Cyprinodontiformes > Aphaniidae > Apricaphanius > Apricaphanius iberus. The sequence continues at coordinate 2,877,784 of JAPXFQ010001473.1, forward strand.
AAACCTTTGGAGCCTGAAGGCGAAGTGTCCAACTTTCGGCGTTGCCTGACCACCCTCGACCTGGTGGCTCTGGGGGTCGGCAGCACCCTGGGGGCCGGTGTTTATGTGCTCTCAGGAGAAGTGGCCAGGACCGTAGCTGGTCCCAGTATAATTATCTCCTTCCTGATAGCAGCCATAGCCTCCATATTTGCAGGATTGTGTTATGCTGAATTCGGAGCTCGGGTTCCGAAAACAGGATCTGCCTATCTCTACAGCTATGTAACTGTGGGGGAGATCTGGGCTTTTGTCACTGGCTGGAACCTACTTCTTTCTTATGTTGTTGGTATGCAACAGAAGTAACAGATAAGGCATTAATCAAAATGTCTTCCTTTTTATTTTATTTTCTAAAACACTATGAAATGTAAAGTAAAAAGATTACTTTTTATTTTATCTTTCAGTTTTTCAAAAAGGGTTTAAATTTAAAAACATTTTCCTACAGTCACCACTCCAAACCTTGGTTAACTTTATTAACTAGACAACCACAAAATAGTGCACAGACGTTTTCATAATAAAACCTAGGAAATCTTGAATAATAGAATGTACACTTAAATTCAGCCCCTGAGTAAATACTTCGAATAATAACCCTGTAATGTAATTTCAACTGCAAATGAGCTTTCTTTTAACAAAGACTGAAAGAAAGCTCAGATTTCCCTATCTGAGGTGTCAATCTCTGCAGCTCCTCGAGAGCTACTTTGCTCTGGCTGTTTCTCTGTTTAAAGTTCCCCTTGCCCAGCCTCATGGTTTAGGTGAATGACTATGTGTTGGTAGGCTTTCAGCTGTATCTTACTTCTTCCATTTTCATAAGACGCATTGAACAAGCTTTGAGAGAAGTTTAAAGCTGGAGAAATTGGTCATGTTTATACTTCTCCGTAACTTCTCCCTGGCATGTCTGCTGCTTGGTCTTCATGATGCTGTTTGAACCATGAAGAACCCATTGAGTTCTTGACAGAACAGTTGGATCTATAGTAAGGTCCAACTACACAGAGTTGGATGCATTTTTAAACTATATGATTTCTGACACCAGTTGGTTACATTGGATTTAATTTAAGGGTATCAAATTAATGGGGAGTGAATACAAATGTGCGCTACACTTTTTTGATTTGTATGTGCTTTGAAAATCATGTATTATTTTCAGTTTAAATCCCAGTAGTTAACTTCTTGTTGTTGGTTTGTCCCATGAAAAAAAAATGAATTTATTATTATTATTTATTTAAATTGAATTTACTCCTTGTAAGTACAAACTTCATATACTTTTTTAAATATTTAGTTGTTTTGTTTTTTGTTCAAGGGACATCAAGTGTAGCCAGAGCATGGAGCGGGACCTTTGACGATCTCTTTGGAAATGTCATTTCCAAGTATCTGGGCAAACAGGCTGCAATGGATTTACCTGGTTTAGCTCCCTACCCAGATTTCTTTGCAGCTGGCCTCATAATGCTCTTAGCAGGTATATCCGATGATCTATTATGCAGTCAACAGACAGTATCAAGTTTGTTTGTGTTAAAACTGATATTTTTTCATTTTTCTTTTAATAGGAATTCTTGCATTTGGAGTTAAAGAGTCTGCTATACTAAACAAAGTGTTTACAGCTATCAACATTCTGGTGTTGCTGTTTGTTATCCTTTCTGGTTTTATCAAGGGGGAGATCAATCACTGGTACATGGATGAAGATACTCTCCAAAGGGCATATGAGTACGGACCACTTTTGGCTTAAAGTTGTATTTGTGTCGCTTGTTTTGTTTATGCTGCCTGAATAATGAAGGTCTTTTACTTTTCAGAAACTACACACTGCTGAATGAAACGATCCAATGTGGAACTGGGGGATTTTTTCCGTTCGGTTTTGAGGGAACATTAGCTGGAGCAGCCACTTGCTTTTATGCATTTGTTGGATTTGACTGCATTGCAACAACAGGTAACTAAAAAAGGTTGGGTGATAACATTTCGTTGTTCCAGAACTGAAAAGCTTTGATTATGACAATTTGCAGAGAACCATCCGCAGAGATTGGCATCTATATGTGATGCAAATTATACAAAGCAGCAACAACAACTTTTGATTTCTGTGAGACCTTGTGAAGGAAGTATATTCACTCTGGCTCTGTCCTCAGGAGAGGAAGTTCGGAACCCACAAAAGTCAATCCCACTTGGTATAGTGTCTTCTCTCCTCATCTGCTTCCTGGCTTACTTTGGTGTGTCCGCTGCCTTGACACTGATGATGCCGTACTATTTGCTCAGTGTTAATAGCCCACTGCCCGTAGCTTTCACATATATCGGTTGGGGCCCTGCAAAGTATGCAGTGGCCGTTGGATCCCTCTGTGCACTTTCAACAAGGTACAAATCCTAAGATTTGAGCGAGAAGCCCATTAATACACTTTGTGACTTTGAGGATCATGTTTAGCTCCAGAATTTGAATTTCTTTTTCAAAGATTTTTGAAAGATCTCACAGTTCTTGGCAGATAAATTTACAGTAGATGGCATTTTTTTTTAAATAAACGTAGCAAGAATGCTGATGGACATAGGTAAATAATGTTTACCAAGGTTACTTCTGAGTGTTTTTCCATGTACTATAGTCTGTTGGGATCAATGTTCCCGATGCCCCGTGTCCTCTTTGCCATGGCTAGAGATGGACTTCTCTTCAGACCCCTCAGTAAAATGAGTTCCAGACAAAGTCCTGTTATTGCTACACTGGCTTCTGGGATTGTAGCAGGTAAATGCATCAATAATCCAAGGTCTTTCCATGATTTTTCTGATATTTTTTTTCTATTTTTTCTCAAAGCTATTTGTTTTTTTTTTATGTATAGAAAAATAGTGAGAGCACATTTTGAACTTCATGGCTCAAATATTGAAATATATGAAATAATATTATTCAGGTGTGATTTGCTGAAACTGATATTAAAAGCAATAACTATAATGTCATCTAAATTATGTCTTTGCAGCTGTCATGGTGTTATTGTTTGACCTGAAGGTGCTGGTTGATATGATGTCGATTGGAACTCTCTTTGCCTACACACTTGTAACTATATGTGTTCTTATACTAAGGTAAAACATTTCTGTGTATTTGATGCATTTTTACTAAATTTTTTTAGATTTAATATTGCCATTCTCTTTGAGAAAACAATCTCGAAAAGAAATATTGGGTTAAATGACACAGTAAAACTGTGGTTGATTTGTCCCTTCATAAGATTTCATAATAAAACAAAACAGTTCAGGCTGAAGTCACTGATTATTTTTGTCGACCTAGAAAACTGATAGCAAATTACACAGGTATTTCTCAACACAAATAAAGCAAAACAGTTAAACATATTTTAAGGAAAATGCTTTAGTTCCATTTTAATGAAGCGAGACATGTCAAAAATTATGTAAACCCCTCTTAAAACAGGCAGCCAAAAACAACAACAAGCGACCTTTACTGGGTTTAACGGATATAAAACAGCCCGACTCACTGACAGCTGAAAGTAAGCACCTGCGGCTTTGAATGACCCCCCACCCGCCCACTCGCGCACGTGTATGACATGAAATGAGTATCAGCAGAATGAAGCTGAAAAGCAGCAGTATTGAAAAAAGATTAGTATTGGGAAAAAAGATTGGCATAGAAAAAAAAGATTTGCATTGAAAAAAAGATGAAAGTGTGAAAACTTGAGTTTCATTGACAGGAAATATTTGTATACAGTGTCATTTGCTCCATTTCCCAACTGCAATAAGCTTTACTTGCTGATTTACTTGTTGTTGTTCTTTCTGTAAAACAAAGGTTTCTTCAAACACAAATACATACAGTTAACAGCAAAATTGTGTATACCGATTCAGGCTTAACTAACCTTAAAATTTTCTTCTGATTGAAAGAAATTAACTAAGTAGAATTTTGCCCCTTTTGCACTAGGCTCGGACCATGTCGGCTCAGGTCATGTTAAGCGCTTTTCCATTACCTTTGTGTTGGCCAAGCTGATCTGTTTATTCTGGCTATTTTTACTTATTCTGAAGTGGGCCAAGGCGAGCCAATACGCCCACCTATGGACTGATTGGTCTGGTAAAGTGATGTTACTCTCACTCCTACCTAGTAGTTGTACCCACTGATTAGCCTGAGGATGTTCATTTGAAATTATGTCACAGAGAATGGCAAACCCAGGGCGTTCTGGTCCAGCAGACAAAACCTGGCCCCTGCTGAGCTGACCCTAGTGGAAAAGGGGCATTAATGTTTTGGGGCAGCCCAACCTATGACCTTTTTTGAATCTGATAGAGAAGCTGGAGAGGAAGTTAAAGATTAGCGGAAACATAATATTAGCGCAGCAGCAAAGTCTACATGAAAAAGCAGGAGTAAGACAACTTCTAAAAACTGGCTGCAGAAAACACTACTGATCTTCATGCTATCTTGCATTGAATCACAGTATATAAATAGGTATTGGAGTCCATTTTAGTTTAAGACTCCTCTGATCCCTTTCCCAGATGCACACTTAGCATATTCTCAAAGTATTAATGTAGCGCATACAATGCTAATTAAATATTGGGTTATTTTATTGTGCTTTAAAGCTACTGAGTTTGAACCATACAAAAGGAACATATTTCACTTACTTTAATGAAGCAGATTGATATAGGGAATGAATTAGCTGCATTAGACATTTCTGGTTTACAAGCATTTTTTTTAATTTACTTAAACAGGTACCAAGCTGAGCTCAATGAGGATTCAAGTTTAGGCAAGGCAGAACCACTCACTGTTGGAGGTGTACTGTGTCCTCCCTCCCAAGCAACCCCACGCACATCAAAAAATGTGTCTATTTTAACCATTGCAATTGGTAATTCTCTTTTTTGTTGTTCCTGTGTATACTTTATACGGATGCTAGTTTTGTTAAAGATTGTTTAATACTCCATCACTGTTTGTTCTCAGTTTTAATAGCGGTAATCCTGAGCATCTTCATATCCGAGGATATAGACTCCCTGCTGGCACTTCACTGGTGGAGTTCACTTTGTGTCTCTGTGTTTGTGCTGTTACTCATTATTACTGTATTGCTCATCTGGAGACAGCCACAGAGCACAGCCAAAGCTGCTTTCATGGTATACCATGTTTTCTAATTCTGTATGTTTAGCATGGAATATTTATTTTGTGTTTTCATTTTTTTTTATCTTAGTAAAAGTTTTTATTTTTGAATATTTATGTTAGCCAGTATTACAAACTGTTTCTCCTGCACTTCTAATGAGATTTTTTTTTTCTTTTTAAATCACTGCTCCTTTTGAATCCACAGGTCCCGTTTGTGCCTTGGCTTCCTACATTTAGCACTTTTGTCAATGTCTATCTCATGGTTCAGCTCGGATCAGACACCTGGATTCGTTACGCAGTCTGGATGGCAGTAGGTATGACAAGATGACAGAACAGTTTTAGAAGAAGAGACCTGAAATGTTAATAACCTGTCAAAATGTCAACTTGATCACAGGTGATGTAACTTTCTTCCACAGGTTTAATCATCTACTTTTGTTATGGGGTTCAGCACAGCGTGCAGAAACAAAGGATGGAAAATTCACAGAATGGAGTCAGTTTTTAAACTATTACAAACGTTGGGGCAAAAGCTTTGAACCTAAATATGAAAGAAACTTTTTTACATGCCTTGATGTACCATGCTGGTGATATGCATGAATGTTCTAAGAGTATTTGTATCTTGTTTTAACCCTTTTATCTTAGCTGTGCAATTTAAATTCCCAAAAAATTCTTTTGAAAATGGTTTTCACACAAACACAACATAAAATTCAACCACATGTCTTTTTTTTGCCCACATCACAGTCATCATATTTCCACAAGGTCACAGACAAAATAATATCACATTCATGGTTTTTAGTTAACTTTCTTTGAAAATGGTAACATGTTCTAAGGAGTAAAATATGTTTTATTTTACTTTTTTTTTAAATAGATTTTATATGGATTACCAAATGCAAACATGGAAGTACTAATATAAATAATTTTGTAGTTTGTAATAAATATGCATGAGGTGAAAATTATATGCTGTTTATTGTGGCTGCTAATTATTGTGCTTAAAACGATTGCAGATTCCAAGATCAGAATCTAACAGTGGGTTGTCTCGGGTTACTGGCCTGGGGTGTGGTGGAGGAGCGGCGGGCAGCTGGGGGACATTGCTCTCTTTGGCATGACTGGCTGGCTATGGATGAGCGGAACACATTGAATTACAATCAGTTTATTTATCAACTAAATAATGACACCCATTTATTTTTCTTTGTCATCGTTCCTATTCTGTAGATTTACTTTATATTACTCTGAATTTCTTTTGATATTGTTTTTTTCTTTTTTTTCTTGTAGAGGTAGTAGTAGTACCAGTAGCAGCAGCACTAGTGGAACAAATAGTACATCTTTCATTCTTTCATTCTCACCCTATTTCTTTTATTAAAAGAATTATACATATATATATATACATACACATATTTTCTTCTTAATATATTGTATATTGTTCTACTGTCATATGTCTTACCTTGTGTATGTTGTACTGCCATAAATTATTTATAGCTTCTGCATACAAAATTGAAATAGTCTTTTAAAAAGTTTATTAGGTAAGACTGTTCAGGCATACTACTACCTAATAGCACCATTTCAAAAGATGTATTCATTTCTTTCATTTTAAAGAGTAACTAAACCCCAAACATTTTTTTTGCTTTTAAACTGCATAAATGGCTCTTTAGCAATACAATCTTTCACTTTCAAGGCATTTTTTGACAATTTTGTGTAAACTTGTTAAATTCTAAAAGTGTTTGTCTAAAAATGTCTTAGTGCTGCCACTCATGGTCATTGTGTGGTACTGCATTTGAAGTTTGCTATTGGCTAAGAGTGGTACATCTTTTCCATTGTCTACGTCACAGCCATGGTCTCACAGAGACGCCCTCAATCTCTGACACAGTGGCCCCGCCCTGTGGCGAGCTGGAACGTGTATGTTGTGTGCAACACACACACCAAGACAAACAGTAACTGAAATCCGTATATCGCACTACGGAGGACCACGACGGCGAGGAGGTTTAAACCGAAAAATTTGGAAGTAGTTTGAGCAAACAGACTGGATTTACAGCAGCCTACTGCTGGAGAGCTATGGGGGTGTTTTGAATGTTAGCCTCTGTTAGCGTTACCACTCATAGGCTCAACCAATCCTGTCTTCCTCTGCAGCAGCTTTGGCATCAAGCAGTTTGAGCCAATTACTCGAACTGATCCGGCATGGGGCCGCTGAGCTCCATAAAGCCTCCCTTTGTCAGATTAGACAGTAAATACCAATTGTTTTAGTCATGCCTCGGATCCTCTGTTTTACCGTGGAAGTCTTGGATGATAAAGTAGTTTTTTCATTAATGTTCTCTAACAAACCTCAGAGCTTTATAGAACAGCTGTTTCTATATTAGGATTAAATTAGACGCAGATAAAATTCTATCAACTATCAGCACAGGTGGGCTCATAACTGATTCCTCCATCTACAAGTTTCTACTCGGCAGGCTAAAGTTTGGTGTTATTTTGTCAGGAGATTGCACAGGGATAGATTTATTTTCTGCTGCATGAAAATTTAGCAACAGTCTCTAACCAAAACCACAAAAAAGTGGAAAGAGCGGTTCTTTACTGGAATTTGGAAGGATCCTCCGCTATACCTTTAAGTATGTATTGATCAAATTCAACGGTAAATATGTGTTGGATTTATTGAAAACATTAACACATAATGATTAAAACGGCCTAATTTTAACACATTTTTTTTATTTTCATTAAATAATTTGTAAAAATGTACTTGGACGTCAACAATAATCTGCGGAAAGTTGAGTAAAAATGACTTGCATATTCATTACAAAGAAATACTTTTTTTTTTTTCAAGTAATCTCAAATTGGATTCACTCACTTCTAAAAGTAACTTTTTTAATTTTCACTAAATTATAAGTGAAAATTAATTTACATTACTCTCTGAATAAAATGAATCAATTTGACAAAGAAAACATTGGAACATTCATATATTTTACCATGGAAAATAAAACATGTGAATTTATAAAGGTAAATGGCTTGTACAGCACCGTTTGAAGTCCAGAGGGCCCCATACACTTCATACTACATTCACCCATGGCGAGCTACGTTGTAGCCACAGCTGCCGTGGGGCACACTGGCAGAAGCAAGGCTGCTGAACACAAGGTAGGTGAAATGCATGTAGCAGCCAGAAGCTGGGATTGAACCCAAAATGTCCAGGTCACAGGCTGACAACTCTCCCATTGAACAGCAGTCTAACATATTTGGCCAAGAAAATGGTGTCAAGTAGTTTTACATCGTTAAATAGGCCAGTTACTATTATAAATTCAACTGTTTTATTTCTTTGTCAAAAGGTTCATTTTTGAAATAAATTAATCCAATTTGAGTTGTACTTGAAAATGAAAATATTTTATTTCTTTGTAATAAATATTAACATAATTTTTATTCATCTTTCACCAGATTATTGTTCACTTCAAATTTAAAATTAATTTTGGTGTTAGGCTGTTTTAATAATCAATTTGGAATTTCATCAATAAATCAAACACATATAGTTGAATTTTATTAATATTTACTAACTTTTTTTGTTTATATGTTATTACATTTTACACTATTTTACATTTATAGATAATATAGATGTTCATTATCAAGTAGTTTTACTGGGTTAAACAGGCCAAACTGATTCATAACTTGGGAAAGAACAGGAGAGCTAGATATAAAGTTAATTTCCCTCAGGGATCAATAAAGTATTTTTGAATTGAATTGAAAGGATTTATTGCAAAGAAGTTCAGCATGATAACTTTTTTTGGCTTTATTTCAGGTTATAAAACGCTCATTTTTGTAGCAGGATATGAGTTTTTTTACTCTTATTTTTTTATTAGGCTAATTCATCTTTATTTATTTACATATAACAAATATCAATATGTTGAGCAAAAAACCCGGTGTTTTTGTGTAACCTATAGCTCTAAGTATATAGTTATTTGGCACATTCACACGGCACATGAATTTGTCCATGTAGTTCCTCAATAAGGCATGGAAAGTAAGGACATTGCTATTGACAAACATTTGAAGATCTGTGTGCAATTTCTTCATTACTGATTAAAGGCTTCTGTAGGCACACCATATACCATAGATGAGTGGTATAAAAGTAAGTACAGTAAGCTCAGAAGAGGGCCACTTTGACATCATCGGAGCACATGTTGAATTTACGTGCTAAAGTATTCGCTTGGATATCTAACTTGCAGCACGGTCTCTTCACAGTTTTGTTCGAGCGTCATTCCCATACTCTCCAAGCCGGTAGGGGATGGTAATGAACCAATTTTTTTGTTTGCCAACCGCCATGAAGCTACAAAGAAGAAGCAGGAAGCAAAGTCGTTGACAGTAGTAGCCAATGAGAAGATATTACGTCATGGGTGACAACCAATCAGAGAGTTGCTGAGCAGGAAAAACGCATCGTTCAAAAATTTAACGTCGTCGGGTAAAATCAGTCAGGTGTAGTGCTGAAAGACGAAGGTAGGGAAAGTGGGCTAATTTAGACACGCGTATAACCCAGTAATTTGGGTTTTTTATATTTTATAAAGAATATCGTTTTTGAGCTGTTTTTTTCTGGAACCTGTCGCTCGTTTTATTTTGGGCACTCAAGGCAAACAGATCTTTGCTTTAAAGGTGGGTCATCCAATATTTTTTGTATTATTAATTTAGCCACTTCCAAGATTTAGCGCAAATCTCATGCTTTTATTTATGATTTCGGTGCAATATATGAAAGAAACTTACAAATGAATCTAAATAATATATTGTTTATTTGTTCGGTTGATATGAAAATTTCACTGTACACATATTTTTGGCAAAGTTGAGTTAACTGTTTGTATTATGTTTATTTAAATTGTCTAACTAGGTAACATTGTACAATGCAGCAGTATTTTGAACCGGCAACTCCTCCACATTTTTGATGCGAACACCTATGTTAAATTAGCTTAGCTTCATACTTTGTGGCTCGATGCCGTGTCACCTAGCAGAAAAAACAAATTTCTTACCCGAACGACCAAAGCGAAACTTTTAATTGGCTACTGTTTAAAATGTTCTTCCTACCTTAATTTTGATTGACTTTAAGCTTTTACATGAAAATATCGATTAGGAAAAGGACCTCAAAATGAGCTTTGGTATGAGGTAATTAATTGCACTCAGTTGCATTGCCGCTAGATGTCACTATAGCTCTCTTGCCACTGTTTAATTTACGGAAATGAAATCAAATAATTACACACATTTACCCATTAAAATAAACATTAGGTTTACTCGCAGATACACGGTTACAAAATGCAACACAAAATGTTCTTTTGTGCCTGTTCGTGTCAACCTCACTATTAATCTGAGATTATAAACCCCAAATTCCTATGGAAGTCTTTGATTGTACTGTGTATTATGAATGTTATGGTTATTATTGTAATGATTTAATTGTGTATGTATAATCAGCAATTGTTCTTTGCTTTCTGCAAAAGAGATTTTTCTCTTAGCGACAGACTACGTTTTTCTAAACTGAGATATGTTATTAAAAGTGCACAATTTTTTTTGCATATTCCAGAAAACTTCGAGTTGTAAATATTTTTGCTTAAAGAGTCTGAGAGTTTTGGTTTTTCTAGAATAAAATAGTTTTACCCTTTTTTTTGCATCATGAGCAACAATTTTATGAGCTCAAAGTATTTCTTTTAATACTTTGGTTGCAGTATATATTCTCCCTGGACACTACATTTTCTTCAGTAAATAAATATGTTTGTGACATTGATCTTTCAACTGAAACAAAAATCATTAAAAGTTTAACACCTGGTCAACGTGTAAGTTAATATTTCAGATCAGACTTCACACATCCTAGCTCTCAACCCAAACAAACAAAATGCTGCTTCTCTCCGTTACAGGAAAGCATGGCGATGTCTTTGTCTTCCCCGTATGGATGTCGCTCTGATGATGAGGAGGAAATGGCTGTGTTTGAGTCCACAGCAGCGGAGCATGGAGGAATGGCCAGACCACGTCTACCTGAGCTCTCTGTTATTTCCCCAGGGCTAGAAACCAGGCCGACCATTACACAACCGGTGAGGCTTGGTGAAAGCATATGGTTTTCTTTCTTTTTTTTCAGTCAGTGTTGCTGAGCTGTTAAGATGTACTAATGTATGTGTATATATATATATATATATATAAATTAAGAACACCTTTAATTTGAATCTTTATTTGAACTTTATCTAAACTTTGTCCTTATGATAAAAAACAACTAAAGTATCACATTAGTAAATTGTATCCATTTTTTCCATGTAGAAAGTTGCTGTTAAATATATGTATATATATATATATAAATTAAGAACACCTTTAATTTGAATCTTTATTTGAACTTTATCTAAACTTTGTCCTTATGATAAAAAACGACTAAAGTATCACATTAGTAAATTGTATCCATTTTTTCCATGTAGAAAGTTGCTGTTAAACCTGGCAGCTCTGATGAAGGGTCCTCAGAAAGGGTGAACGTTTTTCTGCGCATTCGCCCACTAACTGACTCAGAAAAGGGAGAAGAGCAGGTAGAAAAGTCTAGTCTTCATAACTATTATCATTTCAGTTTTCTGAAATGCACATGTATTACTTGTGAATCACCTACAGGTATTGTTTTTTTTGCCCCACAACGCTATTCTTCTAGGGCTGTGTGGTTATCCAGGATGAAGAGACGTTGCTGCTCAAAGCTCCAAATGAGTCTCAGAACATGAGGACAGCAGAGAGGGGCATCACCCAGAGCATTCACAAATTCAGCTTTTCAAAGGTGGGAGAGTTCCAAGTTTGCCTGCTGTTCTTAATAATAACTAATAGAATGTAACCAGGTTGATTTGAAGAAACTTAGGTTGGACACAAGGCTCTTCTGGTCTAAGATCTAACTCTGGGTCAGTAATATAAACAAAAAAGGATGTGGAAGAGAAATCTCATGATAATAATTGTTATTTAAAATGAGATGGATCTAAATATTTTTCTAATCTAATTGTTTTCATAGATATTTGGTCCAGAAACGACTCAGCAACAGATCTATGAAGGCACGATGAGGAAGATGGTGAATGATGTTCTCAAAGGAGAAAACAGACTCCTCTACACTTACGGTGTCACCAACTCTGGAAAGACTTATACCATTCAAGGTACATTACCTGTAAAACTACTACCCTCATTGTGTTGTCTGTAGGGCTGGATGGTTAATACAATTTTAATTGAAATCGTGATATTGAGAAGCTTGATAACGGTAGTTTAGGGATGTGTTTTAATCATTATGCCAACTCACCAATCCAGTCGAAGCACTGCCTTTTTGTCAAAATAACTGGTCAATCAAGTTGCGGAAAAAACATCCGCTACTGAGATGCAGGAGGTAAAATGAAAGTGCTGGGTCATGAGTTTACAGCTGGTGAAGAATTTCAAAGTAAAATCTACAACAGGAAAGAAAATAAAGATGACCGAATTGTTGAAAGTGACCAAGGTTAGCAGTTAGCGTTAGCATACTGTAGCAGGACACGCAATCTGTATGCAGAATTAATAGTGAAGACTATATTTAATACTTTTGATTATCTTTGTTTTGATTAGACATAAATCGTGATAGTTTTCACTATTCTGAACTATCACGATTGTTTTATTTTCATGATCGCCCAGCCCAAGTTGTCTGATCGTATAACTGATTGGTTAAGCAGCTTGAATGCAAACTTTAATTATGAAACTTTTCACTTCAGGCAGTGGTCGAGAGGCAGGCCTGTTGCCGCGGGCTCTGGTATCTCTGTTCAGGAAGCTGCAGGGTCGTCTCTATGGCGCCATGGACCTGAAGCCGGTCATGTATCAGGATGTGAGGCAGCTGGACAGTGGTGAGATCAAGGTGGAGGAAATCCGGAGAAACTCTCTCCTCAAAGAGGTAAAAGATATTTTTCCCCACCTGAAAGTTAATCACACTCCTGCTAAAAATATTAAAAGCTTGAAGAAATTAATGTTTTATTGCAGTATTGTTGTATGCTAGAAACTTTGTCTTTGCCTCCCTTTTTCCTTCCTGTTTATTGTGTTGTAAGAAAAACATTGATCTATGTCCTGCCTTGTTGGTCACAGTTCTAATTGTTTTAAACTTTTTAATTACTGTTCTTACTGTAGACATGAGTTGGTTTAGCTGAACAGCTAATTTCTGAAAGGCATTTCTTTAACCTCTGAAAATAAAATAAAATCTGCCTTTTTACTTATTTTTACCAGACATGTCAATATTTTTTGTGTTGTGCATGGAAATCTTGGCATCGTTTAGACCAGGGGTTTGTAACTCCAGTCCTCGAGGTCAGGTGTCCTGGAACTTTTAGAAGTGTCCCAGGTCCAACACAGCTGAATCAAACTGCTTATTGTCCTCCTCAGTATGCAGTCAGTTCTCTAGTGTCCTGCTAACGACCTGATTATTTGAGGTGTGTATATCAGGTGTGTTGAAGCAGACACTCACCTAAAAGCTGCAGGACACCAGACCTCCAGGACTGTACTTTTTGGTCTGAAATTGCTTTCAGTCTCTGATTTGCAGCTGCTTAAATTATTACGTTGGTTGTCTTTTTTTCTAAATCTCAGCAGTTTTACTAAACTTTTTTAATAAAGAAAAAGTTTGTCAAATATTCCCTCATAAAGTACTATATGTGATGTGTTACAGGATGAAAATCAAACTTTTCGTAGAGCTGGTACCACCACCATCTGGGATAGTGGCATCGGAGGGCTTTCTTCGACCACACACACTGTCACTCAGCTCGAAGGTAAGACATAAAAATATACGTCAGCGCCATTTTCTTTTAGAAGATTGTGTATGTGTGTGTATATGTGTATATAATATATATATATGCATGTGTTTTGTGTTTCAGTGCTAAAAACGTAAAGATTTAGTATGACCTAACAGAACTGTCAACTGCGACCTTGACTTATCTGTAAAATCAGCAGTTTTAATGCATTGAAAAAGGATAACGGATCAATATCGCCCCTCCATCTACAGACACTGATAGCGTGTGCCTGGATCCCGACAGCCTTTCACTCAGTGGAGGTGGCGACCTGGAGGAGGGGGTACAATTTTCCATCTGGGTCTCCTTCTATGAGATTTACAATGAATTCCTGTATGACCTGCTCGATGCATCACCCTCCCAACAACCCCGGAAGAGAGTTACTCTGCGGCTCAGTGATGACAAGCAGGGCAACCCCTATGTCAAAGGTAATTCTTACTTATGCACAATAATATTATCTTTGAAGTATTTTGGTCCTCTGTATTTTCTGGACTATAAGGCATACCTGAATATAAGCTGCACCAGCCAATTTTAGGGAAAAAAACTCAAATGTGTACATTTACAAGCCACACCCTATTATAAGACGTATAACAGGGTTTGTGCAGAGGGAATTGTCGGGAAAGTGATTGGTGTTTGGATTTTATTAACATTTCAACACAGTGAAAACACCTCGGCCATCCTCTCGGTATTTTCAGCCATCTTCAAGAAAGATTTCAAGTTCTGGCCATGTGCCCTATGCTTTTATTAACACTGAAAGCTTTTTTTCTCTTATTGTATTGATACAGTTCTTCACGCTGGTGTCACCAATGTCTCTCCATTGATTCATTGCTGCTAAGGGTACATCAAGCCACTGGCGCTCTAATTCCTTCTTTAAAACCCAGATCGACTGCCTTTAACTTAAAAGCGGCATCATATTTGTTTCTTTGTTTGTTTTCCATAATGAGGGTTTGTGCATAAAAATTGTTTTTTGGAAACTGTCTCACTCTCGTAATGTCTGTCTGTTCCACTTTTGCTTTCAGTGTTCGGGCAAACTTCCTCTCTTTCATCTTTTTCCAGTCTCCAGACCGCAGCTTAAGTAACATGTACAATCGACAGAACGAGGAGGTTCTCTAGTGGCCGTCAGCTGTAAAAATACATGATTAAACCGCACTGTTGTGTAGGCTGCAGAGTTCAAAGCATTGGAAAAAAGTAGCGGCCAGAAAATAACGTAAAAATGTTTTAGATTGTGAGGCTTCCCTCTGCTTGTTCTTTGATTGACCTTGAGTATTTCCGTATAGTTGAGGTTATGGCTGCACGGTATACTGAAAATTTACCAATACCGAAATTTATGATGGTTACCGACGTCATTTTGCCCGTGCAGGTAAATTCGGTATGTAAAAAAAAAAAAAAAAAAAAAAAAAGAAGAGGAAGAAAACATGTGTTTTAGTTGAGCGGTGCTCCTCCAACTTTAAGAAATTAGTGTTGCCCATAGACAGTAAAAAAGAATAGACAGCGCCTCCTCACTCCTCCCCGTTTACCAGAATGACACACTTTCATAGGGGAATTCATGGCGGATTCACAGACTCCTCCTCCCAAGCTCTGATGAAGCATGTTCCTAAAAAGGGCATAGGGGCGGGATCTTCACTGTAGACTCTGCCCTCGCGGGGCGTGTATAGGCGTGTAGTTCGGTCGTAATCACGCCCATTCTGCTCCCGCGTCTTTAGCTCTGATGCTAAACTTGGCTAACTAAGCTAAAGGCTAATAGCGCTAATAGCCCCATGCCTGACTGCTGATGTATCTGCGCTCCTCCGACGGTTCTCCTATTTCTCAAACCTCAAAAGGTAAGAACTATTGACTTGAAATAATTATTAAAATGTAGTGTTACTATAATTAAATTCAAACGAAACAGCCTGTCTACCAAAGTCCGGGCACTCATTAATTATGCAAGATTTAAAAAAATTATCTTAAGAAAACCAGCCTGGTGCCTATGTTTTTGACTAGCCAAGCATTATCTCAGGAGGAATATGTAGCCATAGAAAGTTTTTAAAAAATTTAAACCAGGCATTAAAGTTGTTTTTAGCGTGTCTAAAGTCCAATGCTTTTCAATGGGGGCCTAGCGGCCAAATGGAGGTACTACAGCAATGGAGGAGCAATGGCAGCCTCCATGGTATGCGGTCACAAAGCAGAGCAGCCAGCGGCCATTGGTGTTGCCTTGAGTCACGTTACTACATACAGTCATGTGACATTTCATCCAGAAGGAAACATCGCTGCTAACGCAGCAACTGTGGTGCTTTATTTAGCGAGTGTTTAGACCCATCTAGTGACTGTTTTTCAAAAAAATTCAACCAGTGACAAATGCAGTAAGTTTTTATGGTATTATTGGATACTATGAGACTCTAACCTGGAGCGCGTGTGATTGTTAGTGCAGCAACGGAGCAGCAGTTGAATCAGACCGTTTCTAGCCCAGCAGTTCTGCCAGCCCAGGTCCTGCTCAACCAGAGCAGATATTAACCCAGCTGAGTCAAGACTGTTGATGCATCGCTTGAAGCTGCCACCGACTCATCTTATTTGTGCTCAGATGTAAATGCAAAATATAGTGGTCAAAAATAAACTGCAAGCTAAACTCATCAATTTCACTCACAGTCCTCGTCACTAAACTGGAGTCCGAGAAATACAGAAAGGATTGGGAGTCAAACACTAAATTATAAGGCTGTTTGAAGCTGTTCGATAGCCGGAACCCATCACATTTTGAAGCACAATATGTAAATTAGGCCACTATCATACATTGAATACAAAACGGTACAACAATAACAATGTTGTCATTTTTATCATCCACTTACAGTCATCGAGGTGAAATGTTCAATATATTGCGATATTGATTTTTAGGTCATATCGCCCAGGCCTAACTGAGGACATTTTTTTCCTTTTTGTCAAATCAGATCTCACTTGGATCCAGATTCGCAGTGCTGAGGAAGCTTGGAGGATCCTGAAGGCGGGGCGTCGTAACCAAAGCTTCGCCAGCACTCATCTAAACCAAAACTCTAGCAGAAGGTTGGAGTCTGTTTCACTTTCCCCCCTTAAAGCTTTTGCAATATCTCCTCAACAATTTGTTTGAATTTCACCTAAATCTTTTTTTTTTCTATCAAAACGTTGTCCTTTTTAGCCACAGCATCTTCTCAATCCGTGTCCTTCATGTTCACCCAGAAGCCAGTTCAGGCCAGGCCATGCACATCAGCGAGTATGTTTTAACCAATTTTTGTTTTTATTTTTAAGTAGCTTGTTTTATATTTATTTTTGTTTTTGAAGAAGTGAAACTAATCCTTATCTCGTTTGTAGGCTGACTGTGTGTGACCTGGCTGGGTCCGAGCGCTGTAAAGAGCAGCGGAATGGTGAGAGGATGAAGGAGGCTAACAACATCAACACCTCCCTCCTAACGCTAGGACGCTGTATCGCCGCTTTGAGAAATAACCAGAACAACAAGTATGGTGTTTGTGAGGGGGGCGAAATAGGAGAGCCGAAACGTTGAAGTGTGATTCTGACATCAGTGTTTATCTAACATGCATTGATAGGTCCAGGCCCCCCCAAGTGGTGCCCTTCAGGGACAGCAAACTGACCCGGGTCCTGCAGGGCTTTTTCTGCGGCAGAGGGACCTCCTGCATGTTGGTCAACATCAATCCATGCGCTTCCATTTATGACGAGACCCTTCAGGCACTCAAATTCTCTGCCATAGCTACACAGGTGATTAAAAAGCTCTTCCATGTGTAACTGTAAAATTTCTGAGAAACATGTTTTTGCTCCACATTCAAGGAGAAGAGGAGAGAAAAGAGAGGTCTGTTGTCAGCTTTATTTGCCATGACTGTTGACCGGCAAGTTAAAAACAACTTGGATCTTTTTCTGATCTGCACCGCCCTTAACCCTACCTGATCTCACTGATTAAAAACACTCTTTGATGTGGATGTTTCTAAGTGAAAACTCAAAGCTGATTTGTTTCGCATTTAGTGATGTCTGAAAATGAAGTCAGGGGAAAAGCAGTAATATAAGCTCTAGCTGTATTTCCTTTGTTTTTTGCACTTGTTCAAGCTGCACAAGGCTAGAATTTTATTTTATTTTCAAAGTATCGTCTCCCTAAAATTCTTAAAGAAAAATCAGATTTCGCAAACATTTGTGTGATTTCAGCTTGTGCATGGCCCATCCACAAAGACCAGAGTGGCCTACATCCTTTCCCTGCTCCGAGGGCCAGCAAAGCATGGCAATGAAAGCACAGTGATAGAGGAGGAGGAGGATGACAGCGATGTTGAGGATGGCGATATCACCTTGTTGAATACAGAGGTAATGTCCTTAATCTCTTATTCTTTTGGAAGGGATAACAATTCCTGTTTTAGCAAAGTTAACCCATCTGTAAAAGAACTATAGTTGAAGTATTGCAATAAAGCTTTTATTTTCAGTGTTAGAGTAACAACTAAAAAAGGAGCCCAACGTAATAAACATATCATTGTATCATTATTTATTATCTCTATTTTTATTTGAATGTGTGAATAATTTGTGAAATGAATAATTGGTTAATCTGCACAGAAACTCTGCTTCAAAACAGTTTTAGCCCTGCCCTCTAACTTTGTTATGTAAGAGTGACAGAAGAACTAAAGACCTTACCATAATTAAAAAAAGAAATTATTTAGATGTCAAAAGGAAACCTTACCTGAACCCAGAAGACTGATCACTTAAAAAAAACAAAGGGGAAGCATTAAATTCATATAAAATAATTAATTTAACGACATGTATGTGATATCACCAGGTGAAAAAAAGCTTTATTTTATTTGAAATGAAGACAAGTACTTTTAAGCTTGATTATCCCAAGCAATAACAAAAAGAAAAGAAAAAAATTAACAATTTTTTTTTTTTTTTTTTTTTTTTACAAATTATCTGTATATATTGCTTTTATTGTTTTAAATTAATTATATGTTTAAGGATATGTTTAATTGGAATTCTATAAAACATTTTATTTTTATTTTAAGATGATTTAAAAGCAAAATGTGAAGAATATCTTCCAAAATCTAAAACTAGCAAAATTGTCATGAATCTGTGTTCTATAGTCACTCCTCCAGGCCATCGATGTCCTGAAGAAAGAAGTGTGGCGCCAGCGGGAAGAAAAAGAAGTTCTCGAAGCTAATGTGAGAGAACAGGTCGTCTCTGAAATGATGGAAGTCATCACAGGAATGCAAGAGGGATTCACGTATGTAAGCTTTATCTATAAGAGAGCTTAGCTTTAGTATTATTAGTACACCAGGGCTGTCAAAATACACCGTGGGACTTCGACAAAGTTCTTTGGCCAGACCTTCATGATTAAATTTTTTTTTTGCCTTCTTTAGTTACAACTATGTTAGTTCAGCACACAAATCTAATAGGCCCGACTTTAAAGAATAACTCACCCCTAAGCGGAGTCAAAATCCGCCCACATTTTGTTTGAAAAATGTCTCAAAATGAGGCGCTGCCACACATTACACGGAGAGGAATAGCTGGGCGTGGTCTGTGCTGTGAATTAACATGACTGCCTGCAGCTTCTGCAGTGGAGGACACACACATGGACAGCCAGGATTTGAGATTGGATATTTCTCTCCACCTCCATCAGAGGTAGGAAATTAAAGGGAGGAAGATTCTGTGGAGGCGAGCAACCCCGAGTCATAATCGTTTCGAGCTTATTGCTCGGGAGTTGCCAACTTGCTACGGAGGTGTGGCTGAAACTGAGCTTCTTTTATACTCCACAGCGGCAGGATGCTGTCGTCAGAAATTGAGGCTGAGCTGGCAGCAAATCCTGATTCAAATTCAAGTATGGTACAGTGTAAAGTTTTAAATAGAAAATCACACTCCACTAGTGGTTTTTGGTACAAGACTAATATTTTTTACTAAAATGCCAAAATTGAACACCGGAAATGTACACAGCACTATCAGACACTCATTTATAGTTTATAAGATGGGTAACAGATGTTTCCTATTTGTCCAGAAAGTTTTTGTTTTTACCTTTCTATTGGCCCGATGTGATCAGTAGTTTGAGGTTGAATGAATGTCAACAGGAGGGAGGAACATGTGCGTCCTGACTGCTCTATGAGAGAATTCTGGGATTTGATCGATTGGCAGTGTCTGCATTGCACGTCAGCAGGCTAGCTTCAATAGACTTTTGGAATAATATTTCTGGCCAAATGTGGCCAGCAGGTCTGAGTTTGACACACCTACTACAGAAACTCTTGAAAAATAAGGATTTTTTTTCAAGAACCTACATCATTAAATGTATTTATTATTTCATTTTTACCATTTTACTTTTAAAATTGTTTGTCAAATATTTGGCTTTAAACAACTTGTTTAAGTGTCGTCTCTTGTTTTAAACTGGACCTGCAGTTGTTAAATGTAGGTCTGTTTTACAGGCTTTACAGTATTTATTATATGCAGGCACCCCAGAACTGATTACTGAGGGATAACGTAATCCAAAGCTGATATTCATATAGTTTCTTGTTGGATAATAAAACCCCAAATAATTGATAAAATTGATAATTGTTTTATGTTTTTGTTAAATGTCTGAAAAAATTATGAAAAGTGATTCACTCAGCCATTGGAAAATGTCTTAAGTGCATTAGATATGTTGGGAAGAAGTTCACTGAGTTACTTTTAATGGTTAATTTTTTTAATTGTGAGAGACACTATAGATTAACATTAAGAAAACAAAATGAATGATGAGTTGTGACATCTTCCTGTCCAACAGTGAGACCTTGGAAGCTGAGAGGGCTCTGATAGAAGAGAGGTATGAGGACAAAATAAATAACCTGCAGAAACATCTGAAGAAGTTCTACAGCCAGGAGCTGAAGGTAAGATTTAGTTCAATGTGTTTTCAGGGACTGGAAAGTACTGTGTGAAAGTATTCATGGCACTTAAACCATTTCACTAAAACATTTATTTTGTGATATCTGAAGATAATACCTGCTAAAGTCTGACAAATATTCATACATATTCTAATCTATTAAATATGACTTTTTATAGAGTTTCTAAAATTCTACAGTTTAAAGGGAGAGGGGGGGTGTTGGAGCAAAGAAAGAAAGGTCTAAGGAAAACGTGGGTTAATTAAAATCATCGTCATTACTATTTTTACTAATGGTACCATAATTAAATATTTTCCTATTCTCCAGCTGCTTTTCAGATGAATACTTTCCCTGTTCAAAACTAGTTTAGGTGGACAACCATGTAGGTTTGCAGTTTTGTTCTACTGGATTAAACTGCTCTAGTTAACGCGTTTCTTTGATTTTCGGGATCGTGTTTTTTCACACCCCTGACGGCTTCACAGAACAGCTGGATTTCAATAATTTTTTTAACTTTACACTTTATGCATCATCTTTATTGCTTGAATGGATGTTTTTTTTCATAGGAGCGTGATCAGGAGATTGAAGCCCTGGCTGCTGCCCTTGAAGAAAAAAAGAGGAAGGAAGATGGCGTCCCCATGACGACACCAACCATCGACTCGGAGGGGGCTCGGCGCTCGCACCGCCTCTCTTCTCAGACAGAACTGAACAGACTGCGTGCTGAGCTTGACCAGTGTCGCGCTGACCTTCTCACCAAGACCCAGGGTACGGTCTGACTGCAGGGACGCCTCAGTCATGACTTCATGTAAGGTTGTTCTTATTAACAACCCTTGAGGGTGTTGCCTTGTCTTGTCTGTCTGTGCAGAGCTGGTAGAGCTGAGGATGAAGCTGGATGTGCCGGGTTCAGCTGGTGCCCTCACCAACGCAGCTGATCGAAAGCTGCAGGAGGGTCAGCGGGTCAGTGATGTCTCAATCACTACAAAATCACTTATTGTTGTTGATTCTCTTCCCTCTAATAGAGACTAATAATATACTTTTTATTTCCCCCCCTCTCAACAGAACCTGCGCCAACTCCGGCAGGATCTGCAGAAGCTGGGAGTGGATCTGCAGTCTGGCGAAAGAGCTTGTTGCCGCAATACAGGAGGGGAGAGGCTGCGGAACACACTCTCAGCTGCAGATGAGACACTGGCCAAACAGGTAAAACACTGTATATTGTAAAATAATTTATTCATGAAATAAGTCAACCTCTTTAACTACCGCATCTGGAATTTTTGAAGAATCAATTTATCTCAGTAATTACATTAAAAAATGTGAAATCTCTGTAAGATTTAGATGGATTTCACACAGTGATGCATTTCAAGCAATTTGTTTTAGAGAATTATGGCGTGTAGCTATGAAAAATGCATAAAAATGAAATTCCCTTAAAAGTAGAATCTTACATAAAACTATTGAATTTTTACAGTAGCCTGAATGGTCCATAGTAAATGGTTTGAATCTATAATTGTGATTTTATTCTTTAAATTCCTAAATTAAATCTTTTTTTTTCTTTCTGATTTGTTGATATCCACTTGTAAGAACAGCAATAAATGTTACATTTTGTTCTCATTTTGAAATACTTTTCTTCCCCTCTCCCTTTGCTTTCTAACATTCTTGTTACACAGACAGCTTTAAAACTGAATTTGGGTTTCTAACATCCTCACCAGCTGATAACTGGGCTGGGGGCATGATGCATTTTTTTTACCTCCTCTTGTCTGTCTACCTCTAATCATCTCCAGTCTCATCCTTCACCCCCTCTGCGGTCCTGTCTAACCCTCTCCACTGACTTCTTCTCAGAACCAGATCCTGCTGGAGCTTCAGAATGACCTGACGCTGGTCAAAGCAGACCTGCGGCGGAAAGCAGAGACCCTGGCAGGGCGCACCCAGCTGCCCACTTCAACTTTCTCTGTGCCCACTACTCCAGACTCCTGCAAAAAGAGGGGCTGCGTTGCCACAACGCCGAGCGAAGGCGAAAACCGTCCGCCAATGAAACGGCCCTTTTTCCAGTCTCTGTTTCCGACGCGTACCCCAACGCGTAAATACAACACTCGTGTGGCCGAGGAATCAAGTTTGACTCCATCCTCACGGATCTTGCGATCGCGTCAGCCGTCTCCACCTCCTAGCCCTGTACCAGTCCCACGGAGTATCAGAGGAAAATACTGAGGCTTTAGACAAGTCCATTTAAGCTTTTTGACTTATGCAACACGTAATCGCTGGTTACCTTTATATTTTTATACCTTTGTTATATTTACTTTTTTGCAGTGCAGTTCACCCACCATCATATGGTTTTATAATCGATGGCAGTGAAATGATCAATGCTTTAATTTTTTTATTTTTTTTTATGGTTGAAGGACTGTATGGTCAGAGTTGTGCATGTTTGTCAACAGGTTTTTTGTGATGCCTTTGGGACACACATTTCCTCTAACACAATAAATGTGTAACATTTAAACTGTACCCTATTATTATAATGGAGAAAAAAACATGCATGCACAGCCATCCTAACTGCTAAGTCTTCACTTGCTGCTTCTATGTCTGTTTTGTTGTTTCTGTTTTTAAAATAACTTTAGAAAATCTGTCCTTTCCCAATTGTCTGGGCTGTGTATCAAGTTTTCCGTGTTACTTTGAGTTATATCTTCTGTATCAGATTGTGACTTTAAGAGACTTTCTGGGTATTTGTGTGTTTTAAAAAGTAAAATAAGCATATACTGTGGCATTTAAAAAAAAGCTATTTAGTGGTGTATTTTTTCTTCTTACAAATGTACAAAGATGCCAACAGCAGGGTAATAAAGTCTGGTTTACCAATATTTTTTTAGTGTAGAACGATATCACAAAAGATCACCACAATCATCTGATCAATTGGAATTAGTAAATGATGGCAGATAAATTTGAGTTTGAGGGATCCTTTCTAGATAAACGCTAAAGAAAGGAATGCTAATTTTTCTTGTCTTCATTTAAATTTATATATGACTAACAAACGGCGACATGTACTCAACTAATAAAAGGTTTGTTTGTCCTTAAAACGTCTTTTAAGCACAAAACTGAAAACCAAAGATTAGTAATACTTTAACCTAATAAATGTAATTTCATTTTAGAAATCAGTAACTGGGAGAATAAAAGAGTCCAAGCCCAACTTTAATAACAAAAGAATGTTAAACTTTTATCCAAATACCTAAACCGAGAAATGTTCACAACTGAAGCCAAGTTTTTCAGCAAAGGTTTGTGTCACCACATTGTCCATTTTTAAGTCCGGGGAATATCATGGTGTAAAGGAGATGAGGTTCAGAGGAGACACCCTCCTGACGGGCGTGTTGTTGTTCGAGAGCGGCGCGAACAGATCCGCTGAAGGCGTCTCGACTTGATCTCTGACCTGTGAGATCTGCCTCAGCAGAGCCTTTCCCTCTTCCCGTGCCTGCAGAGCAATTGAACAGTCGGTATAATCCTTGACTTTACAACAGAACCACTGTGGATTCCATAAACACTTACATCATTGTAGTCACAGCAGCGCTGAGCGCAAAGCGACGCCTCGTCGTAGAGCTTGTTCTTGAAATAGTACTGACCCAGATACCGCAGAGCTGTGCTCACCTCAGCATGCTCCAGTTGTTCCTAATGGAACAAACCAAACTGCGATTATCACTAAATTTTTTCAAAAACAAATCTGACAGCCCTACATAGTAACGTTTTTTATTTATTAACTATATACTTAAAAACTCCTTACCCCACAGGAGAAAATGTCTTGAATATAAAGCATGTAACACTGAGCAGCATCGTCTGACTCATTCAGCTGTTCATGGAGCCTATGGAGGGATTAGATTAAACATCGTTGGAAAAAGATGAAAATTAAATGATCTAACGCTGTGTTTTAACAGGCATAAAAGGTAACAAATAATGTAAAGGCTTGCTTAAGGCCTTCCAAAAGACAGCTCTAAATTGGTAGAAAGATGTATGTAAAAACACAAATGATTAAGGGAATAAAGTTTCCAGAAAATTATCCACTTTGAATATTTATTTCAGATTTTTCCAACCCAGTCAGGAACTCAGAAGCTAAATTAAAACAGACTTAAGTTGCTAAATTCCTCCTTTTAAACACAGAATCAAGTTGAGAAACTTACTTTGCCAGTTTAAGTAGAGCCATTTTTTCTACATCCCCAACAGAATAAGCCCTCCAGTAGCACTGTACAAAAAAGATGTAATCCAAAAACCTATTATACAAAAAGTTGGATATTTACCAAAAATAAATCCAAAGTTGATAGCTGCAAAGTGTCTACCTTCTTGGCTTCAACCTGCTGCAATAGTTTTTCGTAGCTTTCACCCAGTGCAACCAACATGCGCGAGTCGTTGGGCCTTTAAACAAGAGATTAAATCAGTGGTGAACAGTTTGTGTTTAGATTGAATACACAAATTGCAAAGTAAAATTAATCCAAACCTGAGCTGGTGAGCCTTCCGGTAATAATACAAACAGTAAAAAGGCATCTTGAGGATCTCGTATGTCTGGCCTAAACCATACCAGGCACGATAATCCCGCTTGTTCACTTCAATTGCATGCCTGGGGAAAAAAAGGACACAGGAAACATTTTCTTAAAGCTCTGCACCCGTGAGACGAGTTCCATCCTCAGCTAATCAGTGAGACACATTGTCCGACCTGTAGGCCTGGATGGCAGCTGAAGTGTTCTTCATTTCCATGTACTCGTGGCCCATGAGGGTCCAAGCTCCGAGACAACGAGGGTTCAATTTAAGGGCACGCTGGAAGTACAGGGCTGCTTTCTCATGCTGAGAGCGTAAGCTGTAGTAGTTACCTTTAAACAAGACAAAGGTTCTCATCAGAAGTGTCCCCCTCTGGAGATCAGGTCCTCAGAGATAAAGTTCAGAATAAAAAAGACATGCTTCCAGTCTTGAGTTTGATTATTTTGAACCTCAAGGAAAAATACAGTGCCTTTCAAAAGGTATCCACAGCTTGTAAACTTTTCTTATTTTTACATTTTCTCACTGCATAAAAAAGCCTAACTCAAGCTAAATAGGCTTTTTTGTGATGGACCAATTCTGACCAGGTTTCTTGTCCCTGCTGCAAAAAGTCATCACCCCAGCATGATGCTGCTACTACTCTGTTTTTATCTGAGCTAATGGTGTGTTCAGGGTCACACAGTGAACATCTTAAGACCAAAATAATCCATGTTGGTTAGACAAAACTAGAGCACCTCCTTCCTAATGTCTGTTGGTATGACTATGAGTTCTTCGGGATATGTATATCTCCATTCGCAATCAGCATATATCCATATAATGAGGGTTAAAGGGCCAACCAATATGACATTATCTACCACAAAACTCCTTCATTTCACCAATGTTTTGCTATGAATCACTAGTGCTATTCCCATATGAGTTCGGAGCATCTCAGAAGAGCTGTGTCTCCAGGGTTGTTTTACAGGCTTAGTTTTTTTTACACTTTTGTTGGTAACAAAAAAAAAATTGAATACCCCAAATGATTTTCTCCCCACTTTACAATTAAGATCAACTTTGTTCTGGCCTATTGTATAAAATATAGATAAAAATTATTACGTGTGAAGGTTTTTCGCAAGACCTTTATTACTTGACAATTCAAATGTTCAAACTCAGGACTGTTAGTAAGTCTGAAAATGATTCTAAAACAAAGACTAATAATGCCTCTGATTATTCTATTCTCTATGGGATGAACGAATTACTTACCAATAACACAGCATGTCTCCACTCTGTACTTATCGATCTCCACCAGGTTGTGAGCAAGATAACTTAATTCAGGTTTCATACTCTGTAAGGGCACAAAGCAGTGACTCAATGAAGGGACTACTGAAGGAAGTACTGGATTTTCATGACATCCACTTCATCCTAGGGGTAAACAATATGGACCAAAGGTAATATCTCAATATTTTTCAGCTGAAATCTGATATTGGATAAATATCTAGATATTTTTCTTCCCAAAAAGTATTGACAAAAAGAAATTCAGAATCTAACGTACATGTCTCAAATGTCACACAGACACTTTTATTGACATACGGCTGTAGATGCAGATTAGAAACATTTTCAAAAATAAAATGGCATATATTAATAATAATAATACTTTTTAAAATAAAATGTTCTTATCTTAACCAAAATAGTTATATATTAAAAAGTATCGTTTTGGGAAAGGGTGGGATGGTGTTCAAATTCAGACCAGGAGTTTGGTTCTGAAAGGCCAGGAAGACAAAATGCATACAGAATATGGTTCTTGTTTGTTTATTTTTTAATACTTTGTCAAAATAAGCAGAACATATTTAGCATGGATCCAATGTTGCTTGTGAACCATTATTTAACAGAAGTTTATGGCTTATTGTATTATGTTCAGTGTTTTTTTGTAAGAATTTTTAAATGTCCTATGTTATTGAACTCACGATACATCTCAAACATTCCTTGAACGCACCACAGGCATTCCTTGAACGCACCACAGGTGTGCGATACAAACAGGGGCAGAAATCTCACTGGTTTATTTATGTTGATATAAATTATATTAAGTCAGTCTTGTATAATACATGAATTTTTGTTTGTTTGTTTTGCATTTTTTAAAAACTCAAAATGTCCGGCCCTCCTTCATCCGTATTTATTATGTGCTCGGTGTCAAAACTAAGACGACACATTATACAATGTGAACTTACTTTGACATATAGCAAATTAGAGAAGGTGTCCATGTTGTCGATGCGATACGGATCGTGCTCCCTCAGCTCGTTGAACAGTGCCAAAGCCTGGTCGATGTCTTTAGTAAACACATACAGATTGTTGTTAGGTTCCTCCTGGTCACACAGCATTTTCCTTACATTTAAAACCGTACTGAAAGGAAATGTGAAAACCTCTGATGTTGTGGTAGGCCACAGCAATCTGCGAGATGATGTAGGTGCTCTTGGAGAAGCCGGCATCAATGAGGTTTTGGTACTTCTGCAAAGCCTCTTTGATCATCTGGAGCTCGGTGTACATGTGGGCCATGAAGAAGTCTTTAATCCAGCAGTCAGGAAGAGAGAGGGACTTCAGCTGTAGAAGGGAGCAGAAAATCTGTAGAAAATATGCCCCAGGTTGTGAATAATTAAAGTGCAGATTTATAATCTGCTGTCACCAAAAGTCTGTTTTTACCATTTCAATATTTGTGATGAGGTTACTGAGCTCGAGCCATGCACCCCAGTGAAGGGGAAGGGCTTGAATTGCCTCCACAAACACTTCCACCGCCTCCTTCAGCAGATCCAGCTTTCGTAAAACTACCCCATACCTGTTTTCACACACATACATTAAATAGCGGGTTTTTTTAAGTCCATGCCTTCCATTATAAAATGCCCAATCAGTGTCCATATTGTTGATGAAGCATTTACAGATATAAGGTGAAGCCGTCCAGCTCTCTTGCAGTGTGCTTCTTACTAAGCTCAACTCTCAGTTCTCGCAATGCTTCATTGCGCACCTGACCCTTCTCCAAAGGACCTAAAACCACAGAATCAAACAAATGGTTTGCAGGAAACAAGGAGAAGAACTTCTCAGTTTTCTTGTTTGTGTAAATCGGCAGGGTCTTACCCAAGCTGTCCACAGTCTCATCATCCTTCTTTTTCTCTCCTGACTAAAGAGAAGCAAGCATCTTTTATTAGAAGTGCCTCCAAAACAGAGCAATCAAATCGCTACGTGAATCCGAGACATACGAGTATTTGCAGCATCTCACCAGGTAGCGAGAATACATGTAGAGGAAATAAGCCTTCTGACTGCAGCAGCCTTTTAGAAAGTAAGCAGCACGGTCATACTCTTTCAGGTCAAAGTAGGATTTGGCCAGAGTGAGGGCATCCAGGTCTTGGGCGTCTTCCTGTATGTGAGGTAAACGATTAGAGAACATCAGTCAATCATCTTTATTACAACATTTAATCAAACAATTCAATCCTAAATTTATTTTAATTGCTAAATATGATTGAATGTGTACTTGTGAAAAATCGGTCTGCAGGGGGCAGTAGATATTGAGAATAAATCAGTGAATCAGTGAACTTTTTGAAAGGTAAAGACCTTTTAGTGTCGCATATTAATATTAAATGCAATAAAGTTTTTGTTCTTTTCGCTGCAAAAAACCCCACAAATGGTAAAAAAAAATATTTTGTAACAATGCTAAAAGCAAAAACTGCCTTTAAACACAAATGGTAAAAAAAAAAAAAAAAAAAAACATTTCCAGTGAAACTAAACATTCGTGAACATATCACTTCTGCCAAGGAAAACTTGGATCAAATATTTGGTGAACTAAAATAAAATTCAGCTTTATTAGTCATTTGGATGCACGTTCACTTCCACCTTTATTCCCATACTTGATAATCTTATCAAGGAACTTCAGAAAGCTCTAAGGAGAATGGAGAGGAAATTAGGAAAATAGGAGATCCTCATAATTGATATTACCATTGCAATACTCAATAAAATTTGGATGATATGTTTTTGCTAATATAATGCTACCTAATAATGTTGTACTGGCATTTAGTGTGTAGGAAGACTATAAATAAGAACCCAACACTATACAGTAGTCAGATAGATGTAAACTCGATTCCTTCCTTGGCCAAGAGACTAAAGTCCAACTTGCCTACCAATTTATGTAGCTCGAATGAGCAAGTGTTAGAGCAGATGGGTGAAACCGAATTTGAGGTAAAAAGCCCTCTAAGTGGTTGGTAAAACCAAAAGGCTCTGACAATTTCAGTCATTTACTTTACTTTATCTAGTCCATCACTGTGTGAATATAATGCTGCTTGTCATTTGTTACATAAGCAGTTTTGGTGTTTTTGTAACCAAACTTTTTTTGTTCTGATAGCCATTTACAATGCAGATGAATTTCAAGAGATATTTAAAATCTAGTGGAAGATTACTGTATGAAACGGATTATTTGACAGTAATAAGCAATATCAACCTTCAGAAAGTCACACAGTTATTTATGTAATCAGGGGTCGTTATCTGTCATATTTTAGTCTGTCAATCGTGTGCATTTTTCCAACAATTTCACTCTAAAATGATATATAAAGTAATATCTGATGTGTAGGTATAAGGCGCTGAAATGATTTGCATATAGGTACAAAATAGAAATACGTAAGCTCAAAACAATACAACCTGATTAAGAAACAATAAAAAACATAATTAAAATTACCAGCAGTACCCAAAGGCTTTTTTTTTTTAAATCAACAGCCAGAATTCTTATTGATAACAACCAAAATGCAATGTCTCAAACCAAACATGCAATTTCAGCACAACTAAAATTGCAACTCTAATTGACTGCATTGATGCAATATTTGTTTTCATAAACATTCTCCAAACATATCGAAAATGTTGTGCATTCAAAGTATTGTCAGTTTCACTGCATTAAATACAGCCTAAAGAAGGGATATAACGAAGCTCATAATTAGTTGTCTGATAAACAGAAGTATTAAATGGTCTCGAGGTTCTTTATTATTCGTGCATAAAACTCCCAAATGAATCCCAAACGTTCCTGACAGTGAACAAACCTCAGTGAACGGTGGTGCTGGAGGTAAATCATTTTTAGGAAGAGGATCCAAAGCAAACGCCAACTCAGAAGCCCTGAAATGCAAATACAGCTCGTGTTAGTTTTTTTTTTATTATCCTGCTTTCCTATATGTCGACAGAAATAAATAAGAAGTGAATATCAATACATACACTAATTAACATAAAGGTAAGCATACTAACTTAAACAGTACCCTTAAATCTGTCATGTTTTCGTTTTAGCTCAATAGACAAAGACCTTTACATAATCATTGCTTGCCAAAAAACCGGTAACGTCCTAATATGTAAAATCTCTAAACAAATATCGAATATGCTCAGTAATAATAAAACTATTAGTTCATCAACAGGGGTAATTTAGCTAACACCAGATACGTGACGTTCGTTTTCCTTATTTTTCCAGTCAAATTGCAAAAACACACAAGTTTAATAGCATATAATAATCAGGCAATTTTACCACTTAGCGCTATGCAAAAGTCCTCTTTCTTTACACAACGATATGACGGATAGTAGCTGTTTCTTGATTTGTGCCAGATCTCCGAATTCACTACACAGAGCCGCCATTTTCATATTTTACTAAGCGAACAGGTGATTGGTGGAAGAAAGAAACGACGATACTCCACTTCCTCGTTCCCCTTCCTGTCAAAATAAAAGTCTTTCTTTCTTTCTTTCTTTCTTTCTTTCTTTCTTTCTTTCTTTCTTTCTTTCTTTCTTTCTTTCTTTCTTTCTTTTCTTTCTTTCTTTCTTTCTTTCTTTCTTTCTTTGTATTTGTATGCACTTTTGTCCTTACTTCCTTTATAGTTCTTATTATTTTTTCATTGTAAAGTACATTTATTTATTTATTTATTTATTTATTTATTTATTTATTTATTTTATTTTATTTTATTTTATTTTATTTTATTTATTTATGTACACAGTGCATACAGCTTTATCCAGCCAGCAAAATTATTTTCTTCAGTTACTTTGTATCTATTTTAGAGACTTATATACGCAATGTAATTTATAGCAATGGTGTTTCTTCTTCATGAAAGCATTTTGATTGTATTCCTCTTATAAATAAATTGTTATTTGACAATTATATTCGTTTTCTTCAAACAAATGAGCCATCAGAAAAAAGGTATAATAAATGCAGTGAGGATGAACCTTAAACAAACCACAAACTGATATCAGTGAAGCATGATCATCTCAAATCACCCCTTTAAAAGTCTCTTTATTTTGTTCTGATACACAAATACATTATTGAATACAAATACATTTTTGTTTTTTACCACACAATTATAAAGATAGGATATAATCGGTTCTTTTTGGTTTTTAATTCAACCTCAGACTCCAGTTTGCCTTGGGCTCAGAGCTTGCTTAGCCCTGAGATTACAGTTATTTCACACTCAAAACTTTAAAAGCACCACCTTTAATCAAAAAAGCTCCACACAAAAAATGCAATAAATTGGAAGACGGTTTTAATTTTCTTCTTTTATTTTTACAACAAATGGTGGTGAATTAGACAACACAAAGGAGTGCACAAATGCAAAATAAAAAACATACTTTTCAATACATTTAAATTCTTACAAACACGGCATGCATTTAGTATCAACCTTCTAGTCAACTCTGACCAGCTTCCCAATAGCTTTATGCCACCATGTTTCATTTGGAGGGGGAGTAGAGGAGGCTAAATTCAAATGCATGCCACACTTTCAAGATCTTTGAAGAAAATGATTTAAAACCATGTACAATTTGTCAAAACACACTACTCTATGTACATCTGTCCCCAAAATATGCTGAAGTTTGTATTTGAAATATTAGAAATTGCAATACAGTTAATAGTAGAATATGTTTGAAAGGCACTGCATGTAAACATATCATATGAGAAGAAAAACAGCTGTGTTTATTTTTTAAATGAATAAAGAATAAAGCTCTAAAAATCTAAACAAAATTTCAATGAAAAAAGTGAGTACTTAATTTTGCCAGGAGATGGCACTATATAACTTGATACATGCATGTTTTCATTTATTTTAATATAATGTTCCAATTATCTGTATGAGCATTTAGTCTTTTTGCGATCTGCTGGGAATTTTAGGCCTCTATGATGATAAATAATCTACAAGCAAGTTGAAGCTGACTATCCTCAACATTTCCTTAAAGCAAAAATATTTGTAGCCGGTTTGAAATGTATTTGGAGATCTGTGGCGCGTTTTTCGTTAGAACAAAATTGTCTTTGGTCATTAAGGAGAATGAGTGAACAACACAGTTTGAAATATGAAAAGAGTAAAGAGGGAACAAATCAACAATAAGAAAATTCTGCATAACACTGAGGCTCTGTTTAGGAGGTCTGATACATGTCCTGTAGATTAAAAAGAAACTTGACATGTTTGATGATACTGTAATTGAATATTCAATCAGAAGAGAGCAAAATATAATTTCCCTTCATTTTGATGCGATGCAGTGTCATTGTCTGCCATTACCCCCCCAAGCCCCCTCCAAGCGTTTCCGACACACTGTTGGACATCATCTGTCAGAGGTGCTGCTTATTTTCTTCAAAGAGCAAAACTCACTTAGAGAGACTGACATAGTAATCAAGCAGAGCTTTGGTTTACAACATCAAGCTCACAGCCTGCTGAGCAGGTTGTAAAAGGTGGAGAAAGGGGACATATAGTCCATCCCCTTCTCTCCAGTCCTTCCTCACATACACACATACAGTTAATATACACTCTAACATAAAACACGCACACAATAGGCTTATGTTTGTGGAGCTCACATTTTTTAGAATTTGGTGCTGATTGATGCTATTTGAATGAACAAGAGATTACATTGTGTTTCCAGAGGGTAACTTTAGGTTTTTTTTGCACAGAAAAGTCACAGGATTTTTTTATGTGCTTATGCGGGGAGCAGAGATGAGATTCAGAGCACATGTTGGCAGTTTGTGTGGTCTTTGTAAAAGCCCATGCTTTTATAATGTAGGCTTCCTACATGTACAGATTATCCCTGAAAGCTCATACCCCAATCCTTAAAACTAACAGGTTAAAATGAAGGATTTTTAGTGTTTCTAAGAAGATACAGTAAAAAAAACTCTCCTGTCATGCCATCTTTGCTGTCTTTATTTTTATCATTACATATTTTGTCAGCTAATTTAATTAAAGTGAATCAAGTACCAATGTGGCTTTTTTCAACTCCCTTGTATTCAATACAAATGTATAGTGAAGGATAATTTTGAATTCAACCCTCTGTATCTGGCAGGTAAGAAGTATTATTTTTAATATATAATGAAAGCGCAATAACCGTTTACAGAGTTAAACTGCCAAATTCTGTATTTGGTGGTTCGATTGTAATAAAATAGGTTAAACGTTAAATTAATAGTTTTTCAGACAAAATTTTAAATTGATTTTGTGTGAACAAAATCTGTGATGGAAGACAGGCGTTTGGGGGATACAGTTTATAAAAACAGAACCAAAGGACAGAATAAAACAAATGTCAGGCAGTGCTTGAGGCCATTTGCATAAGTCTTACAATCAATTTGTCTTTTTTTCAGTAAGATTTCACTCAAAATATTTTAGAAAAATCTAAAAATGTATTCAGGGAGAACCAATTTCCCATGCTGATGAAGGGCTGAAAAATGTAATAACATCTAATAGTTATCATAACAATCTCTTTTTTTAAATATACTTTGCTTTTTTAAGTTATTCACTCAAACATGGATCATCCTGTAAGTTATTCATAACTTTCTGGCTCCCCATTGTACATATATAACATACTATAATAATCTAGCCATTGGAACCGAATGCTGAATATGGACCATACAGTAAGGATGATGCAACACAAAGTAAAAAAAAAATATGTTTTTCAAAAATTCACTGCTCAAGATATGCAGTTAAAAAAAGTGAGTCCTCCACATTTTCATAACAACCACTGAATGCAACCAGCCACAGATTTAATGTGTTGAGCTTTCTGAAATCTGCTGGGATTTTATCTGTAGTTCATTGTTTGGTCAGATGAGAATACAGTAAAAGTTTTTAGTTACCAACACTCCAGGGGGTTTGAAACAAAAGACAAATATGGGAAGAAGCCACATTATGCCAGTTATTAAATATTGTGGAGGATCTGTGATACTATGGGTGTTTTTTTTCTTCTAAAGGCCCTGTGAGCTTTGGTACAATGCTTAGAAATATGAACACTTTGAAATACCAAGACATTTTAAAGAAAAATGTGGCAGCCTCTCCCTATAAAATGAATATCAGTTGTTGCTTAGCACCTATCAATGCTATTTAAAAAAATGTATTTCTCCTCCTTGTGTGTTTGTTGCTTTACTTTAAAAGCTCTTTGCTGCCCCTTGCCTGCAGGTAAGGGGCAGCAAAGTCCATTACAGCTGCTGTGTAAGTGGAAAAGACATGCACAAACAAACCTCCCTATACTGTCTATATACTTTTATGTACAGATGCATAAATACTGCTTTTGCACAAATGACTTGCTGATTTGTCTTTATATAATAGGCAGTGTCTGCCCATGCGAGAAGCAATACGTTAATTTTCGATCCGTATAAAGATAAAAGAAAATCATGGTCATTTATTTTCCAAGAGCAAGATCAAAGCTTCAAAAAAGTTAGATGTGAAAGAATTTGAATGTGTTCACATTCATAATATACACTCTCACCTTCAGGGAAACCCCCCCCCTGAAAAATCTTCATATTTCTAGTATCTCCTTGATATTTTCCATTGCAGTTAGATGGTGGAAAAATATAAGAGCAAATGTCTGGGTCAAACTGAGAAATATTTTCAAAATGCAAACAATATTTTTCTGCAGTACATCTGTTCTGTTTGTGTAAATAAGCATGAAAAGAGTCTTTACAGGCATGCCTCGTCCCTGTGGTTTTGATCTTTAGGGCCCCGTGCAGGAGCCTGTGATTGGCCACTGATGATCTTGTTTAGTTGGCTTGAGAACAGCCAACAACCACGTGTCATTAGGACAGCCACCACCTGAGCACTGGCCACTGCATCACATTGCCTGCAAGGGGACTCAGCCTCACATTGCTTTTCAATGCGCTGCAATCACACAACAGTGAAGTGTACATCTCAGAGATAGAAAAACATGCTATTCAGGTAATGACACTGAGGCAATTTCAAGGTTTTAAGTCCTCTTTCCACCTCTGAGTGCTCAGATAGGTTGTCAACTGCAGAGTAATCTGACATTTGTTCTCCTTTTTTTCCTGTTCCCGACCGTGACGAAAGCATTTTGATTGAAGTTGTATGAGGAGATAGGAAGGGAAGAGCGGGTGAGGGGAAAAAAAACAAACAGAAGCACATAAACTCTGTACTGTCCTCCACTAAGACTAAATGCTGAAAAACCGCAGCCTCCAAGTCAAAGACCTGCGTGATTTGCTCCAGAAGCATGTCAGGCCATGGATAATTGCTGAGACAGATGTGTCATGTCTGTGCACAGAAGTGGAGAGGGGGGGTTATGTGTTGCTCATGGGATTAATTTGCCTTTTGGGACAGGTGCTGTGGGGAGCGGGAAAAGACACAATAAGTCTAAAGTTACATGGAGCCTGCTATCAACTGCTACCCCAACCATAAAGCTCCATGGGACATTGGGAACATGTAAAGTCCTGTGAATAAGTATTTGCATCCACTCGATTTCTTCTATTTTTTGTGTGTGTGTTTTGTTTTTTTTGGGGTCAAATTTTAATGTTTCATCTCATCAAATAAACATAAATGATAGAAAGATGACCTGAGTAAATCCAAAAAAAGTTTTCAACTACAAAAACATTCAGAGAGGGCAGACCTCGGCCCCCATCCCAATGTTCTGATCTACAGTCATTCTAACTTTCAGTACTTCTCCAATAAAATGTATGTTTATGAGATGCATGGCTGTGTCTGTGTTAATGCTGTGCTCTTCCAGCAGAGAGGGGATATTCTTGCATGTGCAATTAATTTGCTGTGCATATGCTCCAACCTTAAGGGTTGGAGCATATCCTACTCGGGGAAAATGTCATCAAAATCTGTCTAAAACCTTTTGAGTTATGTTGCTAGTATCATAGACAGACGGGTACAGAATATTGCTTCCTGGCAGAAGTTATTATTTTATTCATTAACTGAAACAAAATATTCTAAACAACCTGGCCTTATGTTAAAAAGTAGAGAATTACAGCCTTATTGAATATCAGATCATATTTTTGGGAAACCTGAGTTCAGTTTAGCTTGACAAATCCAAGCATGAAGGCTGCCAGTCTGTAAAATCTATACAGTAAAACCCTTAACCCAAAAAACATAAGGTAGCCTACAACAAATCATCCGCTGATCTAAAGAAATTTAAGAACAAAAAAGATATAAAGTAATCTATCAGTCAGGAGAGGGTTGCAAAGTCATTTGTAAGTCAAAAATAGTGAGAGCTATTATCCAGAAATGAAGAAAACATAAAAAAGTAGGAAACCTTCAGAACAGAAGCCAACCTTCCTAAAATTACTCCAAGAGTGCACCAACAAGTTGTCCAGGGGGGCATCCATCCATCCATCCATCCATCCAGATGGATGGCTGACACTGCAGTCCTCATTTAATTTAATTTAATAAAGGCCATTATTCATGAGTTAGCTCGTTTGCCATTTTTGATGGAACCATGAACTCCACCCCCTATCAGAAAATATATAATCTAATATCAGTTATAGCAAACACTTGATGGTATCTGTTGCTGCCAATGGTGCTCCAACAAGTTATTAGATTTAGGAGGCGATTCTCTTTCCCGATAGAACCACGCTGATTTGGATAGTTTTAAGTAATGAAACCAACATTATCAAATTGTATTTACCTTTGTCCAAAATAAAAATAAAATAGCTTGATAATCTGAAACCGTTTGGTGTGACAAAATAAAAAAGAAATCTGAAAGATGGCCAAATACCTTTTCACCACTCTGTATCTTACTAATTCATCTGGAAAATCTCTGTCAGCAGTATGCTTTTACACCACTGTTATTACATCCTGTAATGCAACACCATTCTAGCTCTTGGTCTTTACAGATTTCGGCTGGCTCGACTGATGCAGCCAGCTAGTCAAAACAAATTATACAGAGTCAGTCTGAATCACCCTTGATCAAAACCAGACACTCCATCATAATTTAACTGATACACAAAAAGGAACCACCTGTCAGATTTCACTGAACACAGGTCTTATAAATTCAAGTTGTAATGATTTCACATCAAAGTGCATATGATCTGCTGCAGCAGTTAAATTGCATGGATTAATCTGGACAAGAAGAAAAAAAAAGTAAAGTTGTATGTAATTATCAGCAGATGTAATTCAGGTCAGAAATGGCAGCATGAGTATGGATGGGAATAATAGGTTGCAGCACCCAGGGCTACAGAAATGCATTATTCAATATTTAATGATTCATAATTCTATCCATGAATTCTGCTATAAATTCTGCTTCTTCTATGGAACCTTTAAGAAATATTATTAATTCATGTTCTCTGCTCCTTCCAACTGTTTTGCTCCACTTGCTTAGTAAAAAGAGCAATGTTTATTTTTACTTGAAATCACTAAGTATCCCTTAAATTTGATCCGTGCTTTATACCAATGACTTAATAGACAGTACTTTAAAAAAGTATTCATGCTACTTGTAGTTTTTCCACATTTTGTTATTTTATGCAATGAAAAACTTTAGTAAGATCTTATATTATAGGTCAAAATGAAGCAGAAGATTGTTATTTATATTTTTAGTTGTCTACTAAAATATTGCCTCCATATGTGTTCAGTCATATGCTGTAAATATAGCTTAAAGGATATTGGGGTATGTCTCTACCAGCATTACCAATCTAGAGAGTCAATATTGCGTTAATTTTTCTTTGCACAATGACTCAAGCTCTGTCAAAATGGATAAAGAGTTTAAATGAAAATTTGTTTGTAGGTTTTCCCACTTATTTTCATTTGGATTCAGAACTTTAACTAGACCTTTCTGTCTGTCAATTTGTGACTATCTTACTAAAAGTTAAAACTATGTATTTAGATCAATGTCTCTTCCCAAAAGCTCAACTAGTTTCCCTGTCCCTGCCTTAAAAAGCCTCTCCCATGCATGGTGCTGCCATAGAAATTCACTATGGAGATTTAGGGTAATGATTTGGTCAGGGTCTAGTCATGTGGTTAAATTGCATGTTTAAGTGTCTCCTACATTTCAGCTGAACTCAAACGACAAGTGTTGGATTTTGTCTGAAGTTTTTTTTTTCTTTTTCATTGGAATCAAACTGTGATTTGTGAATTTAATGGGAATGAGAAAAATGAGAAAAAGTTAAAGTGTATATTTATCACAAAGCATTGTATGGATTCTTCACTATTCAGAAAAAAAGAAAAAAT
This sequence comes from Apricaphanius iberus, assembly GCA_028564705.1. Lineage (NCBI taxonomy): Eukaryota > Metazoa > Chordata > Actinopteri > Cyprinodontiformes > Aphaniidae > Apricaphanius > Apricaphanius iberus. The sequence continues at coordinate 2,916,281 of JAPXFQ010001473.1, forward strand.
GTTTTACCTAATTTGTAGAAAAATGTAGCCACATGAATGTCAACTTAGTTGATAGCCCTTACTGCTTCTCTTAGAAGAGATTTGGTGTATCTAGCCTCTGCAGCAAGCATTGCTATTTTGCTCTTTGTTATTCGTGACATGCTGGTTTTCCAACTCTTGGGATCTGCAGCCAAACATTATTAATCTCCCATTCACTATTTGTATTTGCTCAGATAACCAACATTTAATTTAAAGTTTGTTATTCCATTTTTGTACGTCCAGGAATGGCTTTGGCTTTCTGCCCATGTAAAAGTTCAGAGTGTCGGGGGAGTTTTAAAGCTTACAAGGAACAAAACCTGACAAACCACGCATTATTTGAATAAGCAGCTATTCAGCTTTCTAGAATGGACTCTGAAGTTATTCAAGCTGGAAACACCTGAACCTGAGATCAAACTGAACCCCATATCCCACTCTCTTTTTCATGCTGACAGATAAATTAAGACACCCATTAATTCTAAGAGTGAGTTCAGTTGCTCCGCTTGTTATGCACTGCAGCTGCCATACCACCACACTGCATTTTGCAGTTTGTTTACTCCCCTCACTGGAAACTCAAACTGATCCCCAGTCTTCCTTTAAGAGGAGTTCAGAGCCATTGTTGCGACAGTGTTTACTTGGACCTGAAGGTCCTGCCTTCTCCTGTGAAGTGGCACACCTCATGTCATCAGCGGAACCATTCCCACGCATAGCAGTTCTACCGTGTTTGGTGACAATAACCTACACCAGTCATATGAGCTTCCTATGCAAAAAGGCAGCAGGTGACATGTCTCAATGGACTCAACACAAAACCAGCGATTCATGCCAAACACAGATGCTGATTCTGGGACCAGCAGTGGCTCCCAGCAGACTCACGCAGCTCCCTCTCTGCTGACTGGTTTGTGTTCACAGCACCAAGCATTGGATACTTATATTCTCCAACAGGAGCTGAACAGAAAAGAAGCCCTACAAAGCTCCCATTTCTACAAAGCTCCCATTTGGCCACATAATATCCATCCTATTCATACAAGCCTAAGTTTTTTACAAAAAGATTCATAGTTTGATCCCTTTAAAGTAAAAAAAAAGCACAATGTTTTCACACAGAAAGCAAAAAAAAAACAACAGAAAAAAATAAACCCATCTCTCTTGCCTCCCTCTGTCTCTGCTTAACACTTTTTTTCTGGCTTTTACCGAAATAAAGTGGGCTTGAAACGAATTAATTAAAAAACGTGGAGGAATAATTAAAAACTGATGAGAAAGAGGACAAAGGAATAATTAAGATAGCCAGACAGCTTTTGATCTGCAGCTGCACATCAAGTTACATTTAAATTTTGAGTGACATCTCTTACTTATTTAGCAGGCTTAAAGAGACTGAAGCTTCTTCTCATATGTAGTTATGGAGTTTTATCAACAAAGATACCAATGCATCACCATCAGAGACAGAACCGTTTCTGTTTTAATATTCTGTTTTCTGAAACTTTCTTCACATTCAGATGTAACTCTTAAACATTTTTCACAATTGTTAAAGATAGGAGACAAATTTAATTTAACATTGCTTCAACAGCATACATCAGTAAATAGAGTTTGTGGTCTTTAACATATATTTTGTTAAACAGAAATAAGCTGGAAATGTCCAGCGGCCAAATACATGTAATTTGTTTTATCTCACAACAAAGACAAACCAACACAATCCACTCTTTAAAAACTGTGGCATTTAATTTATTCATTTATTTTCATTATTCATATTCCTGGGGCAAAATGAGAAATTATACAGCTCTGGGTTTATTTAACACAAAAGAGTTGGGTCTCACTAGGCATGTTGGGTTATGTTCACAACTTAAAATTTGTCTTAAAGTCACTAATGTCAAAAATAAGGAGAAAGAGATGAAAACCTTAAAAAAACATCAAAGAGCAGGGTGAAAAAAAAATGAAATGAATGACTTTTACAAGTTTTAGTTTAGTTATGAATAAAAAAAAATTTCAGACTGAAAGCAATTCAAACATCAACCCTATAGTGTCTAATCAGATTTTTATAAACGAACAATTAAATTATCAATATAAGCTTATGTCATCCACCACTCATAATCCCAAATGCTTTAATGACATTGTAAGTGTTGGTGTTAAAACAAAACTGCACATGTTTTTTTAGTAGATTAACAAGATTCATGTTAAAAAGGTCATAAGCATGGGTTGATAGTAAAGTGGTGCAGTGCTGGTGTATCTGTGTATAAATCATCATTTACTGAGGAAGAACTGATGTTAAAGCCACATCTTGACTTGCATAACATTAATACAGTCATAGAAAAATGATCGAGCTCTCAGAAAAATGCTATTCCTGACGAACCTGGATGTGTTGAACTTCAAATTCAGCATCACATTGTTGGTATTTGAGTTTATGTGACTTTCAATGCGTCAGTGATGATGTGGCCATTTTCACCCTCAACAATTGCTGCAGATTGCAGAGATTGGTCCAAAAAAGAAAATATCCAGTGAGTAACTGCATCTCATATTTGTTGTCAAACCTGATGTCAAAGTACTGATCAGATTTTTCACATTTTAAAATGTAGAAAATTTAAGAGAAACAATTATCTGATAAAACCTCAGAATTCTAAAAACATTCATGTTTAATCTTGTTTGCAAGAAGTTTTATGAACAGCGTATCAGTTTTGCTTTTTTATATGTCTTGATTTAATCAAAGTATGGGTTTTCAATATCCTTTCTCCTTGCCTTTAAATTTACTTGGATTACTGATAAAACAGCAGCTACCCAGAGGTGATTGATCAGAATAATATAATCTTAGATTATACGTAAAGTTATCTAAAAGTCAGGGTGTTAGAATGTGAGGCACACTGGAGAATGTCTGGTATTCTGCCACGTATCAACAGCACACTTGCTGCTGTTGTCTGGCCTTACTTCTTCTAATTGCTTCTGACAGAAAATTGCACATTTTCTTTTAGAGCTCTTTAGCTTTTTGAATTTTTCTCAAATAAACAGAAAGAAGTTGGATTTCTTTCAGTGCTTTTTTCAGCATTTACTACTGCAAATCAAAATGAACAGGAATTCAAAGTATCTTGGATTTTAAATAATTTGTGCTTCATATATACAAGAAGACCTTGATTCTGCTATGATTACACAGCACACCATCCAAAGTCCTGGTCAGCAGTTTACATGCAGGACATACTACATACACTTGACAATATGGTAGTTTTGTGGTATAAACCTAGCTTTTAACCTTATACCATGCATTTTTTATTGACAGTAGGGGGGGTTAATGTCATACTGATTTAACATCTAAAAAAAACAACAATAACAACAACAAAAAAACAATAGTAGTTTGATGTGTGTTTGGCAGAATTGACCTGTTGGTAGATCCAGCTACTGATTTAAAGGGATGCTAAAGAATATGGAGATCTTATAGGCAGTAAAACAGACTTTGACCATAGTGCTACCGCCAACATGCTTAACAGTTACTTAGTTGGTAAGATTTAGAAGTCTTCCATCAACATCTTTAAAGATAAGTCCTACTTTTTGTCAGTTTGACCAAACAGCTCAAACTTTGTCCCTTCAGACAGTACAACTTTTCTCTAGAGATGATTTGGCTTGTCCATGTGGCCTGCTTCAGATTTCAGTCAAAACATCAAAACTAGTTTTGGAACAGATAAAACAAGCTCAAATTAAGATTCTGGATGAGCCCTGATTCTAACCCTGAACATTTGAGAACTGTGTTTCTGCTAAAAAAAAAAAGAACTTTAAATTAACTCTACTAATACTACAAGAGTCAACAGATTTTACAGTTTTTCCTTGTCAGAGCAACTACTGTATAGAGGCCATTGCTCGAGGTTGTCCAAAACCATAGACAAAATCCTGATTGTTCTGTACATATAATATGATATAATATAATATAATATAATATAATATAATATAATATAATATAATATAATATAATATACCACATCGACTTTCAGTTCTGCTCACCTAGAGCATATTATCTACGTATGGGTTTGTAGGGTCATAGGGGGTTGGGGCCGGTGTCTATCTCCAACATTGGCTGGATGACAGCAGAGTAGATGCTGGACGGGTTGCCAGTTCATCACAGGCCAATAGATGTTCACATGAAAAACTCCCATTTTTCTAGGCTCTCTGGCTGAAGCTCAGATTCACCCTGTTATTGTTTTCCATGTAGAGGTATCTCCATTGATTTATCCACAGAAATCCTGTAAATAATTGGTGTTTATGCTGGAGAGCAACAGTGTGAAAGAGTCACCGATATCCAGTCTATTAACTTGTTGACACTTTGGGGTCGGTCCAACTCCAGGCTAATGTGGAGTGTGACCGAGCAGAACCATCTTCATTATCTCAGCGTAATGTTTCATTGCTTCGGGCTCGTGCACTGATGGGGCATCCACCCACCCGTTTCTGTGCCCCCACCCCTCTTCCTCTATCGTTCCATGTTTGTATCCTCAGTAAATGTGAGGTTATGAACAGCCGCTTGCCACCCCACACTCCTTTAAAGCATTTCTTTCCTACTGATTTCTTGTTTATTTCACTCCTTGTGTCCATTCATCTTCTGTTTCCTCTTCCATCTTTTTCTGTAGAGTCAAAGCTTTTATTGCGTCATCTTTCTTTACTGCACTCATAGTCATATTTCTTCTTCTAATTTTGCTTTTGCCTTAAGATTCTGCCATCTGTCTGCTTGTGCTGCCCTGGTTCCTCTTGTATTATTTGAATGTTTTCATCACAATATTTTGAACACAAATTGCAGTGGTAATTTTCTTTATCATCTGACCATTTTTTTTGGCTTATCCCAGTATATTTAGTGGCTTTTCTTGATTGCCAAAAGAATGAATGACTGAGTGCAAACTAAAAATATCAGATTTACATTTTAAGAGGTATTTTTGCATGGTGCTGGGGAAAGTAGTCCTATAAAGCTGAAAACTGTACGCTAGGCTTCTAGCAGTAATAGTATTTCAGCATTTGTAGCTTGTAGCTTTGACAGGGAGACATTGGAACTGAGTGATTTTTAAAGTAAGTCCCAATTTATTTTATTTTTGATCCTCCTTGTACATCATTCCACTCTACACGAGCCATGCAAGTTAAAGTTCAGGGAAGTAAACAGCTGCAAATCATTATGTATTCAAAAGAGAACATAAGAAGCTGCCCATAAAATTCTCTCCCTTTTTTTTTTGCTTCTGACTTAGATACTCAGTTTGCACCGCCAGGAGCTCATCAGACATGTTTTATGATAGGTTATGTACAGTCCTGGTCAGCAGTTTACATTTACAGGAATTAATTGTACATTAATTAAGGTGCTTGATGATTTATTTGAACAGTTCTTTTTAAGTATACATTGTTGATTAATATACAGTTAAGACAAAATGTGTTCACACACCAGGCTGATTTAGTAACCATTACGTTTGTTTCTGATAGGAAATGAGACAGGAATATCTTAAATGATAAAAAAAAAATCAAAGGACTATCAGTGGTCCATCCATCCATCCATTCATCCATCCATCTATGCGGCTTGTCCTTTTTAGGGACTTCGGGGGGGCTATGTCCAGTGATCATCAGGTGAGATGATCGGGTGTCTGTCAATTTTTTTTTACATTTAAATAATACATGCTTGCCATCAACATAATCTTTAGCTTTCTATGTATTAGATTAAAGCTGGAACTTGAGTCCATTCTCAAATGTCGATATTACGTCTGTGGTAATATTTCTACATATGTTTTAAACTATTATTCAGAAGGTAAAAGTCTGTTTTATATAGTTTGCATGGTTGTAAAAAATATATTGTCTGTCAGTATTTGTTATTGGGATAAGCTTTTAAGTCATAAAACTCTTGGGTAAGTTTTATTGCAGGCTGTAAAAACAGGATGTCTGTATAGATAAGGATGGAGGCCATAAATTAGGTCAGGAGGAAACCTTGGGACTAACGTGTGGTCTGATAAAGTTCTGGTGGGAGTATGTGTGACCTGTGAGGATCTCTGAGACAAAGAGTTTTGCTTAAGAAGGACCATAAACCATAAAACTCAGAATGCTCATCTTATGACTGCATAATTCTCTGACAGCCAATAATGGCTAAGACACTGTTTGGAAATGTTCTGATTGGAGCAGACTCGAGGGAGAAGAAACGCCTACAATCCTGGCAAAAGTCTGGTGCCTATAAAAGTTATGACACGGAAACCATTCGTCGTCAGAAATATTGTCTGGCCCAGAGAAACTAGGGCATCTTTCTCTGTAAACTGCAATTTGTTAATCTGTTCAAAATAAATGTTAAGAACTGGAAATTGGCTCCATTTTGTCTCTGCTTGAACATGCACTGAATTAATTTTGATAATTATTTAATTCAACACGTCCCATCAGAACAAGGTGACAAATTAATCATATTACTGAATAACTGGGACCTCAGCATCTAGATTTTCTTTCTTTTGTGTGGATTTTTCCATCATACACAGATTTTTTTGCAGCTATTAACAAGCTTTTGTGGCATATTTTTTTATTTATTACTGGTGCTGTTCTTGTTAGAACTGGTAAGGTACATTTTGTGTGTCCGTGTCACCTAATATTTTACTTCAAACAACTGCATTCATCACCATTGATTTACTGTTTGTTGTACTCTATATTTTATTTTATTTTATTGTTTCATTTATTTATTTATATTTTGTGTGTGTGTGTGTGTGTGTGTGTGTGGGTAGGGGGAAATTTAACCTAGATAATCTTGAATTAATCTTGAATTAATTGAGTAAAGACACTTCATTGAATGCTCAAAGTGGTGTGTCTCATCTTTTTTGACATTACCTAATGAGTCAGGTTTTGACAATTCAGATTGCTGTCTTCTCTGGCACAGGCCCATCGCAGTTCATTCCATATATTTTCAATAGGGCTGTTCCAGAAACCTAATACTAGTCTGCTTTGTCAACACCAAAACAACTTTTTATTAGTGCTTGGGATCATTGTCTTGTTGGAACATACACTTGGTTTTAGGTTTAACCATATAGCTGTTAATTTATGGTGAAGTTTAGGAGGAAGTCCTCCTTTATTATTCTGCAATCTGAGCAAACTACCGATACTACAGGCACTGAGAGAAGCTTTTAGCATGATGCTACCACCACCATGCATGACAGTTGGCTCAGTATTCTTGGGTTTAAGAGCTTCACTCTTGTCATCCTTTGTCTCATGAGACAATTTTATTTTCCAGAAGGCATTTAGCTTGTTCACTTGTGTACGTGGTTATAGGTGGAATTTTAGTCACATTTGAAGGTACTTACTTTTTTGCACCCTCAAAGTTTATGGGAAACTCTATTCATAGTGGACAGTGGTATTGTTGTGTTTTCTAATAACTGACAGGCTTTAGTCTATTTTTATTTTCATCTTAAACTCTGATCTTTTATTGTTCTTTTACTGTTCAGGGGATTCTTTGGATCAGATGGTTGAAACTTGGACAGAGCAATGACCGTTAACACACATCAGTGCTGTACTCTGCTTTAAGTGGATAAAAAAGGCTAACATTTACCGCTACAAATGTCTCAGTCTTCAAAATTATTTGAAATGTATGGATCAGAAAAACTAACAACTTTAAATAAGCTCTACCCATTCTGCAAGAAAAGTGGTCAAATTCAGCCAAAATTATGGCCAAAGTTTGTTGAAGGGTACATAGTGTGATCCAAGTACACCTTTCTAAAAGACATCTAAGCAAATGTATTTGGGGTTTTGTGGATATTTTAGCTTATAATGATCATTTTAAACCCCTGTAAACTGAAGAAAATCTACACATAAATTCAGAGTTGTGCACTCCTATGCACAGTGGGTCTTTAAAAGCCCAAACTATGCAACATTCAAGACCACATGAATATGTAAACTTCTGACAAGAAATGTAGATTTAAGTAAGACTAAGTATTGATTAGAATGCAAAACATAACCTTTATTACAGCTCCTCATTTTTTTTTCAGAATCCCCTCATTCTGTTACAGTCTCATGTCATCAGGCATTATTTTATTGCTACAGTACTTTTTCCTCGGTGGATTCAAAGTCAATGGAGAAAGGGAAAAATAATGGGTATGTTAAACCTGCTCGGTTTTCATATTAAAGAAATGTCGGTCCTTAATGAGAAACAAATCAGAAGCAACCTGAACTTAGATGAATTGCTAATAAGCTCTCAGAGAAGACAAATTACAGATATTGGGTGTTTCATAGCCATTCATCAAATTATGTTACGGTGTCTGAAAAGTCTAATCCAATAAAACAAGACGTGAAATCTCAGCGAGGGATTTGATGCTGCTGAGTACAGGTTGAGGGCTAACATTTAACTGTGATTTGCATTTTTTTAAACGTTTTTTTTTTACAATCCAGATCATAGCTAAAGTTTAATAGCAAGAAGGAGGTACAACATTATAACTAATAGTTTGTTGGTACCCCAATGCTTTTTACACCCAAGCAGCCCTAAACTCCAGAGCCTTGGACTCTTGTTAAATCAATTATGTGTGCTATAGTGTCTAGTGCCAAAATTTTCTCTTCATAATAGTAAAATGGGAGTCTCACTTGATCAGACTTGTTTCTCCACCATAACCCACAAAAGCTCAACTTGATTGAGGTCTTGGGAATTTTGAGGCCAATTTAAGACATCAAATTTGTTGAAATTTGCTCCTCAACTCATTCCTTTTCTTTTCTTTTTTTTTCTTTATAGTCAGGAGCATTGTCCTGTTAAAAGAATCTACTGCCATGAAAAGTTATAATTTCCTTTTACTTGCAAAGATTACTGCAAAAAAATATTTAGGAAGATATTACTCACAGTAATTTCCACATGGATGACAAGATAGGTTGGCTGCCCAACATTGCACAAAGCTTCACTTCAGTTCCATTGGTTTGCCTTCTTACCATAGTTAATCTATACTGGGTAATGCACTCTCACCCAGCCAGCGATGAGGTGTATTAGAAAAAAAATGCTTCCTCTCACCAGGTTACCCTCTACTATTGCTCTGGTCCAGTTCTAAAACATACATGCCCCATTGTTAGCACATTTGGTGCTGAACAAGGGTCATCACATGAACTGACTCTTAATCAGCAAAGAAAAAAAAAAAAAACAGGCTTGAATTAGTTTTATGGGCTAAAGAATCAAGGCTTAAATTAGACTCACAGGTTGAAACTGGAGTCTCATGAACGATCTTTAACTCATTAAATTAGGTTCTATTAGACTAATTTCAGCCATTTGAGACTTGACTTGGATTTGGGAAAGACTTTGCTCCTAACAAATGTTTGATATGTGTGGTCATGATGTTATGTCTGACCAGTGGAAAAAAAAAATCTTTATCTAATATAGTTTGCTGTGATTGTGGGGCACAGCATAAAAAAGCACAAAAGGAGGAGTATTTCCTGATTAAGTCCAACAAACAGGCAGTGATCAATTAGTTTTCAACTTTCTGGTCCCTGTATGTGAAACTGTAAAGCTCTTTATGTTTGTGTGTTTTATTTACTTTACATTAAAAAACAAGTATTTGTATTTGGAAGCTGATATTGATAGAACTGAAGGAGATAAACAAAAGGAGCCACTTAGTGGCCCTGAGGTCTTCTAACAGCTGGACACACACCATCAACACATCCACCCTCTGGACCTCTGTAGACTCCCTGAGATCTTAGATAGTGAGTGTGACTGACATAAACCACCCTCCTGCTCTACACTCTGATTGGACAAGGGTCCAGCCTAGTCTCCCTTGAGATCAGTCTTGTTGAACTGTGTTTAGAAGAGGGTCAGTAGGATCATAGAGAAACCAAGGGACTGACCGACCTTAATCTAAGGGTCAGTTTTTCTAACAAACAGTGTTTACAAAAAAATATGTGTACGCATTCAAATACATTACCCCTGGTGATGATTTGTCTAACATCACCTATTTAATAAACAAGCATCTTTACTAAAGCTCAATATTTATTCTGTTAAGTCTTAGATTCATATGAATACACTGTTACAGTTAATGTCCATATGTTTTCTAGTAAATACTTTTAATTTTGTTCTCATTCTTTTTTGTCATGCCGTTCATGCTTCTGCATGACTAAATATGAAATTGAGTTTCAATATTCCAGATAAAACACATAAAAGATACACACAAGACATAGAAAAAAAATCAAGAAAACTAGGAACAATAAAGGTAATCATCATAATAATAAACAGAGATTGTATGAATTGTGTAAATAAACCATTATTGCGCAAGATAACAGATTTAAAAACAAGGTTTAGCTGAATATATCTAAAATCGTTACAAAAAGAATAAAAGTCACAATGTGTGCCTCACAAACAGCCTATTTATATTAGTGCTTCTAATAATGTTTTCTACAAGCATGAAACAATTGCAGAGGGCATTGTGATGTTTCATTTATTTTCACTGGTCAATTAAATTTTTCCAGAAGTAACAAACCTTCAGAAATCATCTTATTGTGCCAGAGGCAACAAAAACATTAAACTGTACCAAATACTTTGAAAGGTTCATTGAATTTCAAGTTCAGAAAGTTTACTGAGATAAACACTGGATATGTATTAAACGCGATCTCATATTAGAGAGATTAAATGACGGTTTAAACTTTTTTTCCATTATTCCTGTTTGGTCTTTTAAAATAATATAAAGGTTCTGGTAGAATTTTAGAAGTAAGTAATATTTTATTTGAACAGGATAACTTGCTTAAAGTCATAATTTACTTTAAATCTAAATCAATTGTTCCCGGGGCCTGAACCTGACAGCCAGTCTCAGAGGGGCAAAAAACAACAACAAAACAAACACCAAAAAATCATATGCTACCCTCTAGAAAGATGAATTGCAAAAGTATATGTATAAACATCACGGTTAAGTTACTATTAAGCATTTTGAATCAATGTTTTTGCCAAAGTCTGTGTATAATATATAACTAAGGAACTGAATAATAATAATCACAAACCAGTATTATACATTTAGGTAAATGCTTTTAATTTTTACAGCAATAGGAACATTGTATCTCCTTTTTTAAAAAAAGAAACATATTTATAGATTTTTGGTTTAAATTGTCTAAATTTAAGGAAGCCATGCTGTTTTTTTGTTTGTTTTTTTTCCACAAGATAACACAGGGAGAATTTTGTCTTTTCAACCTTGTCACAAAGAGGTTGTTTAAAATCTTTTTGATTCACTTATTTGAAAATGCTTTCAGGTTTTACTTTAAACCCCATATTTAATCAGAGACTAAAGTTTGCTCCTGTTTCCTAAAACACTGTTAAACCCGTGCCATATTTAAAGCTTTCTCTTCTCTCCATTCTGGTTTCTGACTGGTCTCTTTGCAATCACTCCCTTTGCACCGGGCCCGTGGCTAATCATCATCTCTCCTGCTTAGCTGTCATGCACGCAAATTCCCAACAGCACATCCTTATTAGCCCCAAGTTTAAAGCGCACCAAAGTCAACTGACAGCCTCTTCAGGCCCTGCAGAGCAGTTCTTATGATGTATTTCGTTCTCACTGTCAGATGTGTGAGTACAAGTTGCTGAGTCTACATCTTATTTCTGAGGGTTTCTCCTCCCAGAGCATCATCTGCAATCAGGGTGTAAGCAGCTTGTATGGCAGCTGGAGTAATTTTAGCTAAAGCATGGGCAATAATTTGATAAAAAACACGAGAAAAAGGTGCTAACATCATCTGAAAATGTCTCAATGTGTTTTGGTGGCAAAGAGTGAACCACCAAGGTGTGTGTACATGCTTTGGTTTGTATTATATCCTTGTTTGGTAAACAGAGCTTGCTAAATATGGATCAACTTCACCAGAGTGGATCAGGTGTCTTATACAGTAAAGCCCAAATTCGTTTTTTTTATTGTGATTTCACAAATAAGGGAAAAAGGTATCCAAGCCTGGGTCTATAGGAGAAGTAGTTGCTCCACCTTGTTAATATATAAATTAAGTGTGATTAACCATATATTTAGTGAATAACTTAAATATAACTTTCCGATTCCATGAACTAGACCACAAAATCTCAAAAAGCAACACATTGTGCCGTGATTTCCAGATCCTCAAAAACAGATCACAAAGTCGCTGATGTTTTACCATTCTGAAAGGGTTTACAGAGTAACATATTTTTTTTTTTTAGCAAACCATGTCTAGAGTCTATTTGCATGAATGGATGGAGAAAACATGGAACATGGTAAAGATGAAGAAGAGATCAACAACTTATCTTGGAGGCAGGGATGCGATGATGCAACAAGACCATGATAACGATACATTTGCTATAAAAGCAAGTTTAAATGTGATAGTAATGTGATTGTCTTGGTCTACTGTGTCCTTTTAGGACATATTAAAATGGATGGAATCATAAATTCTGTTGCCTTACAGAAAATCCTGAATGATTATGACCAGCCATCAGCTCATTACCTTAATAAGACCTACTTAGCTTTAGGGTTTGGAGTTGTCTTGTCAAAGTCAGGACTTAAATCTGATTGAGATGCTATAGCATGACCAAACAAAGGCCATTAATGTTCAAATGTGTTTATATATAGTACAGTTAAAACTATTCTGTAAAGAACAATAGACCTATTGACTCTAAATGTCGTATTGCCAGTTATTGTAAACACTGTACAGAAGTAGTTTAAATCAAGGGTTGCATAACTATTAATTATATTCATGGGAAATTACTCTTTTATACAGGGACAGGTTGGTCTGGGTAGCTTATTTTGTACTTTCCTTCCTGCTTCCTTATACTTGCTCAGGTTATGTTTTAAATTTACTTGTATTCAATGATCTGAAACATTTACAGGTGACAATATAAGACAAATGTGAGGAGGCAATTCCCTTTTTGAGAGATGCGACTACTAATTTATTTTTATCTGGTAATCATATGCTTCATTGTGTTGGTCCGTCATACAACATCCTCACAACGTACATTAAAGTTTGTGATTGTAACATGACAAAATGTGAGAAACGTAAAGGCATGTAAATACTTCTTGCAAGGAACTGTAAGCAGAAAATATTTTCCTGACCTCATGCAATTGTTGTGAGTTATTAGGACAAGTGTGTTTTTGTGTCTCTTCCTCCCACTGTAAGCGCCCAGAGATGTTCTCACAGTGGACTTCTGCGATGGTGACAAGCCAATGGATTATTCAATAGTGTAATGAATGAGGTGCCAGAAACATTCATCTCTGCTATTCGGCAGAATGATTTCTCTCTGTCTACCTCTGCATAGCCATACATTGCCCTTATTGATTACGATGAGACTTTATCCTCTCCAGTTATTACAATATTGATCTCAGACAGATGCTAGAGAATGGAATGTGTTTAGAAGCAAAGTTTCAGAGGTTTAGAGTCTGAGAGCAAAGGTAATAAGAAGAATTGATGTCTGGGGACCACATACGAGCACAAAGCTCCAAGGCACATATCTCAAGAATCAAGATAGCTTGAGTACCTGTATTTTGCTTGCTTTTGTTTTGTTTGGTTTTATTTAGTGTTGAGATAATACTGCAGGAGGTAGGCTAACACAAACAAGTGTTTTTAACAACTTAACATGCAAAATATGCCTATTTATTTAACTATGCAAGTAGTAACATGAGAATAATAAATTCATATACATACATTTTTGAGCATTGTTTTGTATTTAGCCCATTACGTTTATCTATATTTCTGATTTTTGATTATTCTAATTATATAACTCTAATTATTCTAATTTAGTACAGGATTATGAATCATGTGAATAAATTCTGAGACATCTGTTTACATTTTCTCTTTCTTTGAGACTCCTTTTGAATTTGTGTCCATTTGATTTGCATGAAAAATGGACTGCTTTAATGAAAGATGCACAGCTTCATAACTTTATTCAGAAAAAATAATGACACAGAAACATGCTTGTCTAAGTACACTTAAAAGAGCTCAGTGCTGATTTCATAGCAACTGACAAACTGGCATACTGGTAAATGGGAATGGGTAACCGATGAATTTCATCAGAGGTGATGAGGAAGAGTATAAAACAGAAATACGGGTACAATTTCTCTACTGATGCACAACGTTTTCTTTATAAGAGCAGTGTCATTAAAAATCTACTACATGAATAAATAATTGTTTTCTCTTGCTTCACACTTGTGGTCCATGCAAAGTTTTAATCATATCATTTTTTTAAATACAAAAACATCCTGGTGGCCCTGGGATACAAGACACCTGTTTATTTACACCCAAATATTTCTATCTAAACATGACATCTGTCCTGACTTAAACTAGATGTTACTTTTTTATCTTAGCAAAATTAATATTTGAATCATTAGGAGTTTATATATATTCTTATAATTATAAGAACGCACACAAAACCCCCCTCATATTTAAGCTCCCTTTTTTTAAATACATAATTGCAGCAAAACGATCACTTTCAGTTGCTATCATGTTTTTAAACTAAAATGTAAATAACATAATTCAGTTTTTTTTTAAATTGGGCTTGTTTTTAAGGGGTTCAAATGAGTCGGTAGATGGACAGAAAGACAGCTGGACAGACAGCATGCAGAGAATTAAGGATTGGAACAAAATTTTATGTAGGCAAAAAACTTTTTGCTGTGTTAACTACATGTCCTGGTTTGGTTAGCTGATTGGCTGGCAGCAACTCCATGGGGTGCAGCTAGCAACTTGGCCTCATAGACATGTGGCTAGTGGCAGCTGCAGCTAGCTCCCACCTAGTTCCGAGCATCAGGTTGACCTCTCAGCTCAGCAGCTTTCTTCTCCCCGAAGCGGTCCCGAGCATACGGCCATCTATCGGCTTGGCAGTCCTGGCTAAGGGCCAGTTTACACAACATGTTTCTAACCAAACTGAACATTTTTCTCAGCGATTCGGCTGGGGTGCCATGATGGCGAAAACGCAACTTTTTGAAAACGGGTTCCAGAGTGGATAAAAACTGTGTGATCCATTGTCATGTAAACGAAAGACGAAACTAGTCTAACTCCATAGAAGCCATGAAAGTCTATCTAAACAACAATTTTACTTATAAAATATGTATTGCAAAAAAAAAAAAGTATGCCCAACTGTAGAAGTCTACAATTAAAAAAATCCTTTCCAGACTGTTTTCTCTTGATTATTTGTCTCATCAGAAATAATTCCTCTTTGTTTATCTGACTGAGGAGCTTTCAGAGATTTATCCACTGCATGTACTGACTCAGCCAATAAAAAAGGGAACTATCAGTTTCAGTAAAAGTCAAGTCTGACAAAAAGCTAGCATTAGTCTCCCTCCATGTCGCCAAGCAGAATGTTTGGTTTTGCTGTATGTCCGTTGCTGCCTGACTTCACTCTGTCGCTGAAAACAAACTGCAGACCCGCGATGTCTGGGGAGGATTGCACCACCTCAGTTCATTTTTCTGTCTGTTTGCTCTCTCTGCAGAGCTTAGTAAAGCAGAAATACAGTCTCTCTCCAAACTCGGCCTCCCCTGGTGTGCGACCTCAATTACAGTGGCAGCGAGATAATGGCTCAGAATTAATACTACTCTTAATCTGAAAACACTCTCCTCTCCGTCTATATCTGCTCACACCCATCGTCTTCTGTCCTACCTCTATACCAATTAAGTTATTAAATCAACAATAACCTTCACTTCGCTCCAATCAAATCTTCAAAGACATTCACACACACAACTATCAGTCATAAACATAAACCCCTCCGTCTCTAAAACTAGATGAAACTGTTTTTATATCTTTATGATGTGTTAATGGACCCCTAATAAACCTAATGTCCCTCATCAGACATTAAACCCTAATTAGCCCACAGTTTTTTTTCTTTGAAAATAACATATTTAGGCTCTAAATTTAAACCTTTATATCTTTTAATAACGTCTGTTTCCACAAAGAGGAGCAAATCAATTTTACTCTGTATGTGTTAACATGGTGTTGCTGCTCCCCTGAACTCTTCTGAAATGCGTCTGACTTCATATCTTGATGAAATATCAAAAACAAATAAAGTGGGGAGAACAAGTATTTGATATACTGCTGATTTCTGAAGTTTTCCCACTTACAAAGCATGTAGAGGTCTGTAATTTGTATCATAGGTACTGTCCATTGTGAGGGACAGAATCTAAAACAAAAATGCAGAAAATCACAGTGGATGATTTTTAAATAATTAATTTCCATTTTATTGCTTGACAAAAGTTTGATCGCCTATCAACCAGTAAGAATTTAGACTCCCACAGATCTGTTAGTTCTTCTTTAAGAAGCCCTCCTGTTTTCCACTCATTATCATTAGCTGTATTAACATCACCTGTTTGAAGTTGTTACCTGTATAAAAGACACCTGTCCACACACTCAAACAAACTCCAACCTCTGCAAAATGGCCAAGACCAGAGAGCTGTGCAAGGACATCAGAGACAAAATTGTAGATCTGCACAAGTCTTGGATGGGCTACAGGACAATAAGCCGTATCGGTATCGCTAGTGCGCTTACTCACAAATGTGGCTTGGACCCTCGATCACGGCTTTTGGACCCCAAACAAACCCCCGGAGCATATTAAAGCCTCTTAAAGGCTGTTTTTTGCGGATTTTTCAAATAAGCCCAGTGCTCATTGTGTTGTGGTTGGTTGTAGAAACGGCAGTTACCACATTAAATAGTGGAGAATGAAAAATGAACCAGTGCATAAATGATACCGACCCTTGCAATGAACTACCATTTATTTTATATACATTACATATAGAAAAGAACGATCTGATTGGATGGGCAAGGTGGATAAACAAGGTAAGAAATGTGTGATTAAACATGTTCAATTGTTCAGTATTTCTGTTGATCATCTAGATGTAACAGTTTTAGTTTAGGTAGTCATTAGCATGCAGGCTTCGCATAATCTATTGCTGTAAATCGATGTGAAGGATTAATGTTTAGAACATAACAGCCTTATCTGGGCTACTGCTTCTAACAAGTAAAAATCCCATTCAAAAATACAAATTGTGAGACTTTAAAAGCACGAAAGAAGCTAATAAGCTACTGGCTAACTGTTAGCCATAACGCGTATATTTAACAAGCAAGAAATACCTGTGACAGGATGATACTGCACATCTTGACTCCATGAGCTCTGGGATAAAAAATAGCTGAGACCACTTCTGCATGCCAACATTCCCTTCTTCTCTAACAGTTTTTGTGGGTCTGGGATTGTCACTCCCTGGAATGTCAACAAGTCCGGTATGATCAGCCTGAAATACGCCACTTTCCTCTTCTTGCACCAAAACAAAACAAGATAGAATAATAGAAATAGAATAGAATAATCCTTTAATAGTCCCACCAGGGGAAATTCGGTCGTAAGTAGTTTCTGCACTGTAGCTGCACAGGCTGGTGCACACAGTTCTTTCTTATGCTTCGTGGACACAGACACAGAATAAATAAAAGTAAAAATAAAATAAGATAAACAGATTCATTTTTACATGATCATCAACATTTACATGTCGATGGTGATCAATACAAAGTCAGACAGGTCCAAAAAATACAAAACAGGACCATTTTAATTAAAATGATATTAAATATGACAAGTTATCTGCATTCTGTAATTTTCCTGTTCGTTTGGTGTGACTGAGTCACATGAAGTGAAAGTTGGTGATATTTTCCTTCATTCTTCAGTAATTTTGTTCTGACTGTCTCTAAACCATACTGCTCAAGAGTGATCACAGAGCTGATCCAGGCAAAGTAAAATGACCCAGAGAGCAGTGAGTGGAAGCTGATGTGTGTGGCAGAAAACAGAAGACGTTGCATTCAAGGGAAGGGTGGGGCTGAGGAGAGCTGAAAGATTTCATTGGATTTGCCTAATGTCCGGACTGTTAACTAGTCGGGCTCCCTATATGCACTGAGATGGGACATTTTGTGGTAAACAAAGAAAATAATTGTATATAACTGTTTTTTTAAACTGATTGAAGCCCTGCTGTTCAAGTCTTTTTGTGAGCCGCTCCAAAAGGTGGCTGTCCTTAACAATCTCTGTGATCTGTCTGTTGATCTGGCTTTCAGCTTTAACAGCCAGAATCTTCCAGACATTTACTCCAGTTTACAATCTCAGCTGATATAGTTTACAAGTGCTAAATGCACTCCCAATGTTTACTTGTATGTTCATGCTGTTGCTGGACGGGGCTCAGCGCACATTTTACACGTTACCAGGACATCACCCTCTGTTGTCGCAAGGTGGGCTCTTCTTTCATAAGATCAGCATTTCAGGGATATTGCAATAATATTACCAAAAAACTTGCTGGCAGGAATGCTACAATTTTCCTGCAACAGCATGCCGCCGTGGCACATTCACAAGACAGACAATGCTTGGATTTTTACCCAAATATGCCACAGCGTTGTGTCTTATAAAAACGTCTTCAATCTTGCCGGCACCAATGTTGCAATATTCCCAAACTGTGTCAAACTGTGCCATTTTAGAGACCTTGTCTGAAGTTTCTGTATAAAAACCTCGTTGGTATAGTTTTTCCTCCATTTCGAATAAATCTTTGTACGGATAATTTTAAGATCTTTAACAATGATTTCATTATGGTATAAAGATGCAGCTGCATTTTTCCAAAAAGTTTTTTATTCCAAAAGTAGAAATAAAACAATAATTTTACAATTGATTTACACTTTAGCAATAACACATAAACTGATATTTACACATCTTAACAAATCTCCCAAAGGTCCCCATTAATATTTGACTAAAAGACCTGAAATAGACCTTGTATTGCAAAACAGCAGTAATCAAACCCCTATTATAGAAAAACAACCTAGACAATACCTTGATGCAGAATTATAGGCCAAACTCTAATCTCCCATTCATCAGTAAGATTATTGAAAAAGCTGTATCTCAACAGTTGAACACATTCCTGACAACGAACAACTCCTTAGATCATTTTCAATCTGGTTTCCACGCTCATCATAGCACTGAGACTGCCCTAGTCAAATTTTTCAATGACATCCGCATAAATACAGACAGCAGTAAAACTACAGTGTTGGTTCTGTTGGACCTTAGTGCAGCGTTTGACACCGTTGATCATACAATATTACTGGAACGATTAGAGAGCTGGGTTGGACTCACTGGTTCAGCTCTTCAATGGTTCGAATCTTACCTCAAACATAGGAAGTTCTTTGTGTCCATCGGAAATTTCTCATCAGAACAAACAGAAATCACATGTGGGGTCCCCCAGGGCTCCATCCTGGCCCCCCTCCTGTTCAATATTTATATGCTCCCACTAACCAAGATTATAGAAGCCAATCAGATTAGCTACCATAACTATGCAGATGACACACAGCTTTACATTACATTGTCACCAGGTGACTTTGATTCTATCCAGACCTTAAATGAATGCGTTGAACAAATCAATGACTGGATGTCCCATAACTTTCTCCAGCTAAACAGAAAGAAAAAAACAGAAGTAATTATTTTTGGACCCAAGGAGGAACGATGGTTCCTCCTTGGGTCAGCTTTCTATCACCTGAGGAACATTTCTAGGATTAAAGGACTGATGTCAAAGAAGGACCGTGAAAAACTGATCCATGCGTTTATCTTTAGTCGGATTGATTACTGCAACAGCGTCCTCACAGGTCTACCTAAAAAAATATATCAGACAGCTGCAGCTGATCCAGAACGCTGCTGCTCGTGTTCTCACTTGAACCAGGAAAGTAGAACACATCACCCCAGTTCTAAAGTGCTTACACTGGCTCCCTGTAGCTCAGAAAATAGACTTTAAAATACTCCTACTTGTTTATAAATCATTGAACGGTTCAGCACCAAAGTACATTGAAGATATGCTGTCACTATATCAACCCAGCAGACCACTCAGGTCTTCCAACTCTAGTCTACTAATCGTCCCTAGAATCAGAACTAAACAGGGAGAGGCAGCTTTCAGCTTCTATGCTCCACAAATGTGGAATAAACTTCCAGATGAATGCAAAAACGCTGAATCCCTAGGCTCTTTTAAATCAAAGATAAAAACTCTACTAATCAGAGCTGCATTTGAATCTTAAATTGCGCTTTCTGATCACTTTTTGTTTTGTTTACCCGATTGTGTTTTATCTGTTTTAATCTGTTTTAGTTGCATAAATTTGTTCCTTAAATTATTTTTTATTGTTGTGGTTTAATTTATATTCTTACTTTTTTATTTCTTTTTTTAAGTGATTGTGTATTAATTACATAAATTTGTTCCTTACATTATCTTTTCTTACTGATTGATCACTGTTAAACTTATATGTTTTGTTTGTGATCATGTGGTTTCAATATCACTGAATCATGTAAAGCACCTTGAATTTTGTTTGAAAGTGTGCTATACAAATAAAATTGCCTTGCCTTGCCTTGTAGTTACAGAAATATACAAATTTAATTACAGGCATGCCATTTTTAAGCACATCTCTAGAAGAAGCTTCCCAAAGCTAGAACATGAGATAAGTATCAATATGTGAGCATTTCTTAATTAAGAACTAAATATTTGTGTCCTGATCTTTTTATGACAGGAATTTCAGTATTCTGCCCTCCATAAAGAAACAATGAACAGAAGTTAACTTTAAGACTGGATGAATTTTTTAATCTGACAAGCAAAGACAAAAAAGAAAAACTACTTGTGGCACATTATAAATGTTTTGCCATGTAACATACAAGGCCTGATTTATCAAGATTCCTAATAATGACCACATAATTGGCAGGGCTAAAAAATTCCAAAAGTGGCTTGTCCTTGTTTCCTGATGATCTACTAAAAATGCGTGGGCAATTCATCACAGGCACAAGGAGCAGTATTCAAATGAGGACTTTGTGACCGCTGCAGTGTGTGCCATGAGCTGTGCAATGGCACACAGAGAGAAGAGGAATATGTGCATGGATTCATAATGTGTCTTTGACAAAATAAAGGGGAAAAAGAAACATACATATCAAGTCTATGGCTGCTACAGAGCTAAATAATATTAGGCTAGAATATTGTGAATTTTATTTCTCGTTTGCCAGTAATAAACTTAATCCGTGTGGTGTATGTATCTGTGCTACATGCACACAGGGTGTTCCAGAGTCAGACTAATTAACCCCTTAAGCCCACTAGTCCCCATTTGGTGGCATGCCTCCTAGAGTAACATTTACCTTTCGACTCTCTATTATTTGTTATTAAAGACATCAACAGTTGGTCTAAACTAAATAAGAATGAGAAGTTACTATTAATGATATTTATTTGCTTCTTTACAATGAAAACAAGCTACTAATGTGTACTTTTTTCCGGCGAAATTGATATTCATATTTCATAGAGAATTTTGACATTAACAGTATAGCCCTAGACCTTTCTATTATCCTATTATATGAGATCAATTTGAACATTTTAGACCTTTTGCAAGCGGTAAAAAGCCTTCCAAAGTGTAGGTATACCAAATTCGGAAAAAAACAAAAACAGGCTCGGGCTTAAGAGGTGAAAGGTGCATCATGTCTATAACAAGGTGGCTAAGAGGTCCATATTATAGTAATGATGTTAAAATGTACCGCACTTTATCATGGCCTCTATTAAATGTCAAGTTGCAGTAGAACAAAATGTTGTCTTGAAAATATGTATGAATGTGCTGGAGCAAAGTTAACACATGCCTTTCAGAAGGGGTAAAAACAGATGGTAAAATAGCGGGTGCAAAACATTTCGAATTTTAGTAATTCACACTGCGCCCTGAATGCCTACATATTTGACTGTTTTTCCAATATTTAGCATCTTCTGACAGAAACGCTCATGTTGCATATTCAGCATAGGGAAAAGTGCTAAATGGATTCCATGTGTCTTGCCCCAGGTGTAACGGCAAATAGTAAATCAGCGACTGTTTTCGCTAAACCATTGATAAATCAAGCCCATAATGTTTTATATTACTAAATAATTCTTGAATTCATTTTCTATTAATTTGAATTAGTGATTTACATTCTCAAGCATCATGGTTGGATAGAAATAAAAAATGGAAGGTCAAATAAAGTGTACATTAGTAAAAAAAAAGAAAAGAAGTGAGTAATAAAATTAAGTCCTGACACAGTGAAGGGTAAGAACATGTTTGTGCAAAGCAATGGAGTGGAACCAACACTTTCATCAGTAACGCTCATCTCAGTCCACAGTTTGCTCTGTGTCCCTAAAAGACCTCAGTAAAGTGGAAACCGATGGAAGTTAAAGCTCAGGCGTTTTTAAAGTGAACATATCTTGATATCAAAAAATTCCCAGCACACGTTCCTTTATCATTGTAGAAGTGCACTTTCTTCTTTTCTCTTCTCACCTAAATGAGCCGATCTTACCGATAGTGGAGCAAAAACTGTGTTGGAGTGTTTATGAGCATTCACTTTCCACTGTCTGTTTGCGTGTGCATGTGTATGTGTGTGTGAGAAATGAAAGAGAGGGAAAAACAGAAAAGGAAATCTGCTTCTCCTCTGGAAAAAAGGGAATCTGGCCATTAAAGCCTGTGGCTATGTATTTTCACCTGTGAGATACCACATCTACCTTTCTTCTACCTCCCTCTACTAGCTCTCATAAGCCTCCACATTCACAGGAATCTCTCTGTGTTCTCTCCGTTTTTGTGTATATCTCTGGAGTCCATTAAGGTTGCATAATTTGCCCGCAAAGCAAATGTCTCAAAAAGGGCCTCTGTCTTTATGCGTATTTCAATAGAGAGGAAGTGCTTTTTTTTTTAGCCTGAACCTGCCAGACTGTAGGCTTTTAATGTCTGACCACTGGGCCTGGTTTAGAGAAATGGCTAAAAAGTAAACGAAGAAGCAGCAGACTTCTGTCCTGAAAAGACCTTCTCTGGATAGTACATTTTAAAATTGCTCACTGCAAAAAATGCCCTCCTATTTTTATGCCCCCTTCTTTTACTATCATCAGTGTTTTGATGTGTATCTTGTTAAGAGCTCGGTTTGACCCTTGTCTTACTACAGTGCTGTCATAACTCAATATAAATAAGTGCGGTGATATCATCCCCCTCTCATGCAGCTTTTCATTTATGATGCAATATTAATCACATGTTATCTGCAGATATGTATACCTGCATACATGCATGCAGGAATGTTACTACATGGTATTTGCTTTGTCAGTTTTCTTCATATTTATACATTAGAATGTATGAATATATGTGAAATCTAAGTCTTAGGGTGAAAATTCAACCTTGAGACAGGACTACTTACAGCTATTCCAGCTTTGCTGACGGGCTTAGCAATAGCTCATATGTACAATTCTCATGACCAGGAATTAAAATCTTTAGCCCTATTCATAACCTCTGTTTAAAACTAGATATTTACAAATACAGAACTAAAATACAGATAACCCTATTTTCCTCATTGTCAGAAATAAAATAAAACTGAATTTCTCTTTCTTTAGGTTTGTTAGGATTGCCATAATATTTCTCTATTTGCCAAAAATAATAACATGTTTTAATTTCATTTTAAAATTCAGAAATACACAGGATTCGGATGCCATAAAGTATTTGGTAAAGGTTCTACATGGTGATGTAAACTTCTCAGCTATCTGAAGGTACATTATGAACAGTCTGTAACTGTGTGTGACATCATGAAGTTATCAGAAGATTTACCCAAATCTGATTCATCCTTGTGCAATTCTCTAATGCCTGAAGGCACATTACGCTTGTCATATAATTATATGAAAGTATAAACACAAAAGGAATGTCCAGCCATCATACTATTCAAGGATACCTGTTATATTTCCCAATAAATGTTTTGATGTGTATCATAAAAATACATTTAATAATTTTTTAAGATGCTGGCTGGAAGTATTAAGACAGGGTTATTATCCACAGTAAACAGTCAGATACTGACCTACACTTAACAGCCCCTCTGTGAGGAAGAAGTCTATTACAAAAGAATGTGAACATGGTGCGATGTTTAGCTGCACAAGGGACTGGTGCACTTCCAAAAATAGACTCGATAAAAGGGGAAAAAATTATTTAGAACAATTAAAACATTTCCAGACATCTTACAGAAAGGTAAAGCTTGGGTACAAATGGATAATGATCTACATTATGCTGCCTAATGTATTTTAAGTACCTTAAGGACAACAAAATTAATATTTTGGGGTGACTCTGTTCTCTAATCCATAGAATGATTGTGGGAAGAGATAGAAGAGTGTGTGAGCAAGGTGACCAGCAAACCATAGTCAAAATTCAAACACTCTTTTGAGACCAGTTTGTGAAACGATAATCAAAACATTATATCCAAATCGTGCAGCTTAAACATCAGTTCCACCAAAAACTATGGATTTTATTAGGGAAATCCTCGCAAACCTCTTAATCTAAAGGAAATTTTAAAAAGTCAATCATCAATCATTAGGTAAATTAAAATAATTTTGGTAATCTTAAAGGAACATGGGGCAGGATTTCTAAAAAAACAAACAGGCATGTCCACTTTTTTAATGCTACTGGATGATGAAGTGTTATAACCCATATAGAATGGTTCCATACTCACATATAGTTTAATTTTGTTGAACAGGTTGTGTGCTGCAAAATGTGCTGCGGTTAGGAACCAGATTTCCCGCTCTGTCCTACAGGAGTGACGTCGACACTGCTGGAGCGTGCTTGAAAGCAAGAAGATGATTCAGCTTTGGGCATGGATTCTTCCGCATCTGGCAAATGACCAATCACCTCTCAAAGCCCGCTAAAAACTGGCAATAGGTAGAAAAAGGTTGTATCAGTGGCATCTTGTGAGTCACAAGCAAAATCTGATAAAAGTCGGGCAGACACCCAAATTTATATGTGATTGACAACTTGAGTTTGCTTCAACTAGATCTGGGACAGAAAACATGATGACATGGCTTATTTCCTAGTGACCAGGTAAGAAACATTATAGGTTGTGTTTGACTTGAGAGACCTAATTGGCAGTAGAATTAGCAGTAACCATGCAACAGCTGCTGTGTACCACTGAATAAGAGACCGGACATTTTATAAACTGAGTTCATTAGAATTATGTCATATTGGACCTACAGGTCAACCTGTGAGTAGGGATACTACTTTAGCAGGTGATTGTAAAAAGAATGTAGTCTTGTCATGGTCACAGCAAAATTTAATCCATATTTTATTAAGATTTTAAGGAGTAAATAAATTACAAAATGCAATCAGAACACAGTCTTATTAAAATTATGCAATATAATGTCCATAAAAATAACTTTTTTTCTTTTTTATAAGCTCCTGATATTTGGAAGCGTGTCAGAATAAACCAATTTAAGGTCTAATGCCATACTAATCAACAAGAAATAAGATAAAATGTAATTTTTTTATCCTTCATCGTTTATTATCTTTGCCTTTGTGCCTTTAAGACATGTTTAGATTTATTCCTAATAAATGGTAATTTCCAGAATCTGTAGAAATTCTTGTAGATTACTGGACCCAAAGAGTATTATTATGTATCAGGACATAGAATGATTCTTGTCCCTTCCCTACTGTGATGGACTGGCGATCTGTCCAGGTTGTACCCCGCCTCTCGCCCATTGACAGCTGGAGATAGGCACCAACCCCCCCGCGAAGATTAAGCTGTTCAGAAAATGGATGGATGGATGGATAAAAAGTATTTAACAAGTCCTGTAAAACAGGTTAAAGATTTTGCTATCCATATTTTTGAAACAGACATTTTTTATTTTATTTTTTCATCTGAAAACTACGAGCCCCTAACAAAACTTTTCAAACCATTTTTGCACAGTTAAAAAATGACATGATGTCCAATGCTGGTACAATCAAGTTAAAGCTGCATGTTTTCTCCCAATCTGTTAGTTATTTTTTGTTACACATTCAGATATTTGCTCTCAAAAGGTGGTGCTCACTCTGATAGCATCCACGCAACAAACAGCCACTGCCTGACAGCCTCAGTTGTTATTGGAATAACCATTTTATATAAAAAGCCCAAATTAAATGACAACCTTGTCCATATTGGAAACATACTGTAAGTTGCTGGCTTGACTCCGAGTTATACAACTATTCCATTGTTAATAGCTTCAGCTAATATTGATTTTAGAATTGCAACACTATCTATCTTCGAACATTATTGATAATATATTGATGCATGCGCTGCATTCCCAAAATCTTTCTGGTTATTTCCAGAGAAAGTCTGTGAGGAGTCTGTGAAAGTCTAACAAAATATCAGTTGACCTTATAGCTTTTTAGCACTTCATCCTTTCAATCTCTACAATTTAAAAGATAGATTTTTTTAAATGTAGACTTCTGCTGAAGGTTTAAACAGTGAATGTTGTTTTCTGGTTATAGCAAGTGGTGCAGATCAGTGTAGTAAAACACTGATTTTTAAAAGTGTTGAGTGTTTTATTTCTGTTGCAAGGTGTAAGATTTCATTTTGTTTCCTTGAGTAGACATTTTAAGGAGATGCAAATGTCCATGAGAAATGTATGATTATACTGCGGTTGCCACGTGGACCATAGCTTATAATTGCCCAGAGAAGTTAAGCGAGCGAGTGCCTTGCCAGAGTGACAATCAATTGCATAACTTCACCCTCAGCGCTGAGCATGCACCATGAGTTCAAAAGATTGTTAAGGGATGCTAAAGGATGAGAGAAGTGCAGGGAGTCAGTACCAATACAGTACAGGACGGAGTGGGGCACTGAGTGAGGCAGGATCTTGCTCAGTCCACCATAAAAAATATGGAGACAAAAAGTTTTCTTTCGTTAGGAGGAGAATATTTTCCCTTTTCCATCAAGAAAAAATAAATGAATCTGCCGTCTAAATTTCATCATAGACTACATCAGCTCAGTGGATCAGTTGGATTCAAACCACAAGCTACTGAAAAATAAACAGTTTGTCATCTGTTTATGAGACAAAGCCAACACCAGAAGGGAATTACAACTGACAGCCACTTGGTAGAAATATAGAATTACTACAAATGTATATTTACTATGTTTGAGCAAATACAATCATGGTCAAAATAATTGTACACTTCTGACAAGAATGAAGAATGCTCCTTATTTTCAAAGTAAGTTCAGATTTTATACAATATAAAATTAAATAACAAAAATATGCCAATTTAATCTTCCATCAGAGGTTCGTCTAACTGAAGACAGTGAGGTTACTGTTCGAAATAGAAATTACCTGTGCAGTGTTGCTGTTTGTCGAGTGGTTAAAGTATAAAATACCTGTGTGTTTGGAGGTCCAGTCTGATTGATCAACATTCCAGCTATAGATACAACATGAAGATAAAATCTTACCTGTAGCAACTCAGAGAAAAAAATCACAGAAAAGTATAAGTTCGGAAATGACAACAGTAAGTTTGGAACTTGTCTAAATCAGCCCTCAGCTCAGCTTACTGTGCTCACAGTGAGTAAATGAGCAAGAAAAGGATTTGGTAATGGAGCCAACTAAGGCAGAGTAGTTTTTTAACTCCACTCTGATGGAGTTAAAAACTTCAGTGGCCCATGTGGGAGAGACTCGATGTATGTACATATTGTTTTCAACAGTTGAAGATGTATGTTGGAGATATGTTCTTTGGTCTGATGAAAAATCCGAATGCTTGTAAAGGTAGACAGAAATATGAACGCAGAAATGTATGACTAAATACTGAAGAAAATTCTGATTCAGTCTTTAACTTGGTAGAAGATGTCTTTTCCAGCTGGACAAAAACCCAAACCACACGCAAATGCGGAAATGGTTTAAAGACAACATGGTGAATGTTCCAAAGTGGCCAAGTCAAATACCAACCCCTTAAGCCAATCAAGAATTCATAGTTACAATTGAAATAAAACATTCATGCTAGTTTGTAAAGGGGGGATGGGGGAGGGGTCTGGTATTTTGCATAGTAAATTATACTCTGTTGATTATATCTCTCGTTCAGGTCAGATCAGTTTTGTGACCAATCAAACGGAGTGATATCATGGTCATTGAAGACGGTATTAACATGTTTGGTGGTGTGCACAATTGCCGAATCTTGCTGGAAAATGAAATCATCATCTCCATATAGCTCGATGCATTGAAGTGCTTTAGTCCAATGACAATTTCTTGCTCAACAGCTGTGCTGCCTTTTGACTTATTAAGGCACATTTGGTCAAGAGCAGCAAAAACAAAGTTTCACCTGAAAACTTTGAACCACTGAGCAACAATCCTGTTTTTCTCTTTAGCCTGGGCAGGATGACTGTGATGTTGTTCATGGTTCAGGAGTGTCTTAACACAAGCAATGTGACAGTTTTAGTTCCAGGATACCTCTGAATGTGCTTAAGAAATTACTCCAGATTTGCTCTACCTCTTTTAAATCTTCCTCAAATTTGTGAATTGACTTTTTTGGATACATTTGTCACTTCTAAAACTCTTTTCTTCCATTCAACTTTTTATTTTTGTATTTGGGTAAAGTACGCTGTGAGTAGACAGCTTGTTAAAGAATGACTTTGTTTAGCTCATTCTGCTTGTAGAGGGTGTCAATGACTCTCAGTTAGAAGTCAGTAGTCTTTCATATGATTTTATGTGTCTATAAATGACTTCTGTGTTATGATGAAATTATTATTATTAGGCATGTGTCATTTTAAAATTTGTAAGAAACAAACATCAAAACTAATTAAATAAATGCTGAAAAATATCAATGTGTAAAAAAAAAATCTATATACAGTACTAGTGAATTTTCTAAAACTGAAACACCGAAATAAACTTTTGAAAAACAATATCATATACTGCTGTGAGTGATAATAATCGTTGCCAAATGATGTGAAAATTCTGATGGATTTTTAGATTTGTTTCTAGATTGTTCAGTATTCACATTTGAAATACCAATGATCATATGATTAGCGTGCTAGTTTAAGTTATTTTTAAATGGGAAGGTTGAAATAACCAACAATAGCTAAAACAAGGTTTTAATTTTAGGTGGACATTTTCTGTATGATATAATGAAACAACCGAAACTGTGATATCTGATTAAGTAGTATGTCATGTTTACTTTTTCCCCCATTCATGCATGTCAAAACAGATTGGGCACTGCCACTTTTATATCAGCACTTAATTATGGTTTATGTTTTATATTCATGGCCTCCTCTTGTACTTTCAGCACTGTGCATCGCAGAGCATGACGGTTTTACAGTGCAAAGCTCTCCGTCATCACCTTTTACGCTTACAGTGACAGGCCTGCCCTGTCCACTGGCAGCCGACTTATTCACTAGCAGTGTTTTATCATTAAGCCCACCCTTGTTCTCAAGACATGCATCAAATGCCTTATCTCAATTTTTTTTCTGAGTTCTTGCTTCCCTGATCTCCCTCCCTCCTTCAGAGATATGCCGTGCCTTTCTCGTATTGTGTAGGGTGGCTCATCAAACTCACTCAGCAGTGACGATAAGAACTTAAATTACTGCATGAAATTTAAAACTTTTGTGGCAGTCAAAATTCTGAACCACAAAGAAGACTTAAGGAGTCCTTTCACATTTTGTCTTCTCTCTAGTTTACAAGCATAAAATGTTTTCAGGATAAAGCTCTAGAGTCTATTCCCACAGTCTACCCTCTCTGAAGAATCACTGCTGTTGGCCTCCATGAGATTTTTCCCTCCATCTGTTGCTTTCTGTCTCTCACCATATTTTCTCCATTTTTCAAAACCACTTCATTCACCATCAGCCCCTCCGACTGCCCGCCGTCTGTGTCCCATTCTTAATTTTGCATACATGACCACAATGTTGCTGTATTAAATAGTCAGAAATGAAACTAAAACATTGCTTTTGCAACCTGTTTCTTTTTAAAAGGTTTGAGTGCTTTGTCTTATAATATGTCTGTGATAGAGCTGTGGATGGAAAATAACTACGCACATCTCTGTTCTTCTTTTTTTTTTGTTCTTCCTTTATGGTCGAGTCTGAGGGAATAGCTCCTTTGTCTTAGTTTCTGTCGTCACTCTTTTCTCTATAGGTCGTTTTACTTATTCAGATCGCATTTCTTTTTTGGCAGAACCTCATCTCCCCTTCTCTCAATGCCTCTATCCCTTTCTTGTATCCAGGGATTTTCTATATCCCTGTCTGATGTTTTCCCATAAAGTATTTCCATTCTGTTTGTGCAGCAGGCTTAAATTACCTACAAGAATAGTTCAAATTGAATCAAAAGTGGAGCAAAATGCTAGGTGCAGCAAAACACAGAAAAGATTCTATTTGTACCTAAGCTGAGGTGATGTAAGAAGATACTATGGTCTTGTCAGGAAAACAGAATCAGAAGGAACAATCCAGGCCAGAGAACTGAGAACAAAATAAAAAAGAAAGAAAAAGAATACAATCACAACTGTCTTGTCACTCAGAAATACCACTGATAAACATAGATAAAAAAGGTACCCATATGCAGGGATTTATAAACAGCTAGACATACTCTCAAGGGCATAAACAGGAGTTTGTAGAAATAGCAAGAAGCAAAGCAGGATAAAATATGAAAGTGAAAATGAAATTATCTGTGGAAAAGAACAGAATTCTATTTCATTTCAGCAAATATTTACTGTGCTTCTCCCTTAAAAACATTGCCTGCTTACTTAAGGAAAAACCTATTTCAATTTATTTGAGCCAGTAAATTTACTGGCATGTTTTGGGTCATTTTCTTATGGAGTCTGGTTTTATTTACTCTTCATGGTCACACAATTTTCTCCACCCTCCCTTTGAAACACTGTAAAATTCATGGTGTATTCTCTCATAGTGAGCTGGTTGGATTCTGAGGCAGCAAACATGCCCTAATCACGACCCTTCAAGTCTTGTCTTTAAAGTATGATTACATTCATATTTACTCAGGTTTCCACACATTCGCATAGACTGTTTTAAAACTATCAATTAATAAATCAATCACACTTTTTTTATAAAGCACTTTTCATACAACTCAAAGTTCTTTACAATTTATACATTTATACCCCCCCTCCCTTAACCCTACCCCCATGTGCGAAAGAAACACAGCACATGGCAGAGTCCCCAACCTCCACCCAAACACCACCTGGAGAGCTTCCCGCTAGCCACAGATAGAGGCTCAGATAGAGGAAACACTGGAAGGAAAAATTAAATAACAGGTTGAAGTATAAAAATAATCAGTGGATAAATTATGGTAAGACTAAATAGTAAAACACTGCTTAAATATAAGCAAGTTACACACGCAGAGAAATTAAGCTGAGTATAATAAATAATCATCTAAAACATTGAAATATCCTCTTGACTCTGAAAGAAGAAATGTTCTGTTTCTGATGGCAAAATGTGAATTATAACCAGCAAGTTTCAGGATATCATACACCATATCAGAGCTGCCGACCAGCTTCAGCAGGATGCAAATTAAACCACTGCAATGTAGCCAACAACACAGTCAGAGCTAAGATAGGCGGGTTTATGTCGGTTGGAAACAAGATCAGCAATAGTGAAAATATATAGCAATGGAACAAATACAGGGATTAGCAGCAAGGCTTGTCTGCACAGATTTTTACATAAAGCAAGATTGAAATATACTTTTTTTTTATAAAATCGTGCTGCATCTTGGTGTCACAGAATGAAAAGGGTTTTTTTAAGTGGTCAGAACTGAGCATTTCAAAGTTATCGCATACAATACAATATCAGAAAATATTTAGCATCTTCTATATAATGCAGAAAACTTCATGTTGACATTTAAAAGAAGTATGGCACACCTCTGACTAAATAACTTGTTCCACTATGGATTTGGCCTTCATGGTAAATAAACTCCAACTGGTGTTGAACCTATATATGTAGACCTTTCAAATATTATAACATTATAAGATAATCTTTTCATGGTTTGTGAACATGATATTCACATCAATGTGTGTCTTAAAGAGTGAAATTTGCTCCTGTGAATTTTGGAGACAACGAATTTCATACATTAATTCTGCTTCTGTTCATTAATGAAACATTGAAGCCTGCCAAACCTCTATCTGTTACATAGCCATTCAGAAAAAAACGTGCATCACTTTAACACAAAGCTTACAGGCACAATCACTGCAATGATGGCTACTGTAGAAGGGAAAAAGCATGTCGCAACATTTTTAAAATAACTCCGCAGTCTGAGGTGCACAAGACTGCTTATTAATATTGACATATTCTCAGCAAGAATAATCTTAACTATTTTTTTTTTACTTCCAGAGAAATAGAATTGTTTTTGTTAGTGTTTGGTAGCACTTATGTTTGCTAAAATATGCAGTTAGAGTGCTAAAGAAATATTAAACATATATTTGGTGCTTTTTAAATGCAACTCAGCACAAAATCCTATTTTTTCCTCTTGTCACACTATTCAAGCATTAAAAAGCATCCCATACATGTATTGTTACTGCTTAACCAGAAAAAGGGACATGATAAAGAAAAAACTGTAGGTTCCAACAGTTGTTTAAAAAGTAATGTGAAGCGGGGTTGTTTTGATAGAAAATAATATTTTGAATTCTAGAAAAATGTGCCACAATGTCTAAAAATTTCCATCTGAAGGCCGTTACTGAATATCAGTGGAAAGGAAGAAAGGTGTGCGGATGCCGCAGGTCTATAGCAATGTGACAAATAATTAATAATGGACTCAAACTTACCGAGTAAAACTTTGGAATGTAACAGGAATATCATGTGCTAATTATTTTGTTCCCACCTCAGGGCAGAGATCAAGAACACATTTGCTTCATCACTGCAGTATGGAGGTTGCACACAATGCTGCAATTAATAGTTTTTTTTATCTGGACTGCATTATAATAAAGAAAAATACCTTCAAAATTCAGAAGCATGAAAGGATGTTACATGAAGCTGCTTTCAAAAGAGTACACACTTTTAATACCTGGCAATACGTTATTTTGGTTGTTGCTGTATGTTTTGTTTTTCTGACACATAAAAGTGGAACCTCCCCCCACACCCATGTTACATATGTACATAAAAATTTTAGTCTTATTGGGTTCCATTAATTCTAGTTTATCTAACCAACCCAAGGATTTAGACAATTACACATTTTTTTCATTCAGCTGAATACATTTTTTGCAGAGAGATTACAGAAGATCAACAGGAATAGCTGTTTAAATATATCAGTCAGGAGAAGGGTTCAAAGTTATTTTTATCATCATTAACTCAGCTGCATTTCCTCAATTTTTTAAACAAATATTACCTCCTTAACAATATGTTTCTTTTCCTTATCCAGACTCTGCCTTGTTTAGCTCATTACTTGTTTTTTTTTGTCACTTTTTTACTGTGATCTGTTTCTATTGCATGCAAAAAGAATTTGTGATACCTTCACTGAGCTTTTACAAATAAAGACTGATAGAAAGACGGATAGACTGAAGAGGGATTCCAACTGCAACATCTCTACACAGACTTGGGTTTGATATTCCTGCAAAGCCATAAAGTCCACAGAAAAAGCTCCCAGGTCATGAAGAAACCTCCTCCACTGTGCTGTATAGAAAACATCTCCACTGGAGTCTGCTTGTCATGAAAAAGTAAAATCCGTCTCTTTACGTTTGAAGGGAGGTCAAGCAGTGTCTCAAAAGGGTGGGAACTATCAGACTCTTCACATCCAGGGCAACACACGTTTAACCTCCTGCCTTCAGGAAGAAGATACAGGTTTTTAAAAACCAGGACAAACAGAATTAAAAACAACCTCTTCCCTGTGCCCGTTTTTAAACACAAAAACTAATTTGTCCTAAATGAATGAATGCTTAAAGTTTTTTTAGATTTTGTTCTTGTATTTTTTACTTTTATTCATTTCAATTGTTTTGATTGCATTAGTCTTCTTCTTTTTCCTCTCCCAGCTGCAATATAAATGAGAGTAAGCACAAAATAGTGATGAGTTTGGATACAAGTATGTCAAAAATAAATAAATAAACACAATAATAAATTTTGAGCCAGAACTCAGCTCTCTTCCCCCAACTGATTTGTTCTTCAGTTGTGTCTTTAGGTGAGTTTTTGACAATTCCCTTTCCATTATCATACAAAAAGTAAACTAGCTCTTAAGGATATATCACAATTGTATTTTTTAAACATTACACAAAATGTTGAAAGAATTTCATAGATTATTCGGCACATCTCCAGCTAGATTTGAGTCTTGAGCCCTTTTGCATTTGCCAGGGGAAAACAGCACGAAAGCTAGATTTATGCATTGTATTTGGGTTTATTGGGTCCTGGTGGTCTGTACAGTGGTACAACTGTTAGCACTACTGCATTGCAGAATATCAATCCATGGTTTGAATCCTGGTTTGGTGTCTTTCAGTATGGAGTTTTAATTTTCTGCTAATAAATGCATTGGTTCCCTACAGGTTCTTTTGCTTCCTTCCACAGTCCAAATATATGCATGTGGTTCATTGGTGTCTCTAACTTGCCTTTATACAAATATCCATCCATCCATCCATGCAGACGTCCTTCAGTTTTTATTTTGATTTTTCATGGATTCATTTATTCAATAAATATTCACCATGCATGTTGTCAGGACTGTAGAGACTTTTGAGATTTGGTGTTGTACATAGGTAAAAACCTGGCTTTTACTTTGACCATACTGTGAATCCTTCTTTGGGCACCAAGGTGTAAAATTGGATTTGATATTTTCTTCTTATACAGTGAGGAATAAATACACCTTATATCAGGGAAATTAAAATTTAAATGTGACTTGAAGGATGAAAATCCAAGCATATCTAATCTTTGCGGGTTTTAATTCATGTGCACGTAAAAATCCATTGCTTGAACAAAGTTGCTACATGTTAAAGGGCTGCAATGTTCATTGTAAAGAGAAGACAGGGATCCTCAAACCAATTTGAATGCACAAAATTTTGATCTGTTCCGTGAAATAGGAAAAAATAATGAAACGTTAAAGAGCAGATGGAAGAAATCATACTTGAGCTCTGAAACACAATCATGCAATTTATTAAACTGGATAGAAAATATAAGGATATAAATTTTTTAATAAATTCTAAACTCGGGTCTAACAAGTTCACACTAAATAAATCTTCTCATTTGTTACCAAAATAATTAGAATAGCAAAGACATTCATGAATAAACAGATCAGCACATGGTTTATCCCAACAGTGTTATTGCTTTTGATATTCTGAAGGTGTATTTACTATTGTAATAAGATAAAGACTTTGGTAGCAATTGATCCAGACTGTGGGGCTGCACAGGTATTAAAAAGTCAGATGAGATGAAAGGGTTTTATTTGGAGCACCCCTGGGAATAAAAGATTGTTAGAGGTAAAACATTAGAAAGGAAAGCACAAAAGTAAAGACATTTAGTAACTCATCATAAATCGAACCAGGTGTTGACCACCTCAAAATTAGCTATGTATCAAATAAGTGTTTTTTATTAATTTTTAACATTAAAGAAGTAATATTTTTAAATTCCAGTAAAGCAGTAATACAAAATGTAAATTTGGAACTATTACACCTCACCTCAGTTACATCCAAAAACATCAACACAAAAGTAATGTAAATTAAAATTAATCTTAGTGTACTATTTTAATAAATAGTCTTAGTGAAACTTCTTTCTTGAAGCCAGGTCAGCTTCAGTGGGTCAGGTGTATGTCCGGCAATGTCTAGCAGTCATACAAGATGGGTTAAAGTAGCATGAGATGTCAGTATCTGAGAATGTTGAAAAAATGGTTCAGAAGACTTTATATAATTATTATATTTTATTCCCACATCACCAGTATGTAATGTTTGTTAGCTATACAACTATGCACAGAGAACAATGAGGTGACATTACATAAGCTGATACAATGCCATAATGACTGCATGTAATTACAGCTAAAGGTGGTTAAGCAAAAAGTGTGTCACTTATTAAGCCACACATAATGGCACATTAATTTTACTAAAAAAATTCAGAAAAATGTTATTGAATCTGAAAAAAAAAATTAAACAAGAACTGCATTACTACTTTATCGATTCAAATTCAAGTGATGGACTTGTTTCATCTTCCCACATTTACTTTATTCCAGGGGACCTTCCGTCTTTTTCTCTTGCAATCACCAAAGAAATTACATGAGCCAATTTTCTCTGCAAAATGTCAGAACACATTACAATCAAGTTCCAAAAAAGATTTGAGCTATAATGCTGTAAAATTATTTTATTTGCCTAATAAGCCTCACAGGTGTGTGAATTTAATCCTGAAAGAAAGGTCACATACAGAATTTAGTATTTTTTTCACTAGTTTATAAATATTTTAAATGTTTTACCTCTTTGGCTCTTTTGATCATTCCCTTGTAAACAACTGACTTATGTGCACAGCAACCAGCAGCTACGATGCCCTTTTCATGTAGCAGTCTGGAGTCAGGAAATAAACTATCAAGCTCTGGATGTGAGGTATCATGTGCGATGTTGGAACAAAAAACGAAGGAATTTTGGGACTTGAGATTTGAACCTGGTAAAACTAAATCCTAAACTTTCATAAAAATGATCAAAATATCACTATTCTGGAATGTTCTGATTTTTGTGTTTTTTCCTGTTTATATTTCAATCAGTTCCTTGTTGTTTATTTGCATTCTTTATGTATTGCCACACCTCTTCTTTCCCAAGCAAATTTTGTAGGTGTTTTTATAATTACATTAAAGCACTTTAAGAATGTCACTTCCCTGGCTGTGTTTTCACACATGCAGGAAAGTAACACAGATAATGTTTAAAGTCTGCTTTGATAAATGAGAGTCTATATTCAAATGAACACCATCAGAATTCACTCTTCTAACTACAGTCTTTATATATTTATTTTTTGTTTGTTTAGGATCACACAGCACATACTGTATGAGAGAGAATTGTTAAAGCCTTGTATGTTCCTAGATTATCATTGAACAGAACACATTTCTGCAATCTGCTAAATTTTACCATATTTTCTCCGCAGTTTTAAATCTCATAGGCAAAAAAGATTGCTGTCCAGGAATCACATTGTAATTTCTCCATTTCACAAAACAGATAGACCAGAAATAAAGACATGAAGAAAGAGTTTTACATTAGCTCGCTACAGATCTCTGAAGAAGGACAAACACAACAACCTTTTAGTCAATATTTCTATTTAAACTCCACATCCTGGAGTGGTTCTGCAACAGGCCAAAGAAAATGTATAGCTTCTCCAGTCTCATATACCAGATACAAAATTTTAAAAACATAGCCTGATGTTTTGGAGCTAAAACAGATTATAAATGTGAGCACGGTTTCATGATAACTAAAGGTGACGAGGTCATTACTATCAGCAAATCCTGTTTTGCGCTTGATTTAGCCGAGTAGTTTACCCATTCTTGTTTTATGCAGCGCTTAACGGTTTATTCAACCACTACTGTATTTTTTGATCATCAAAGCATACAGACATTTGACTCAACAGCACAAAAAGTGGTGCACTTGTTTTTTTTGTTCATCAACAGTTTAAGGGTTTGACATCTGGTACTCAGTTTTGTTCACATTTATTTTACCTTCTAAGCACGGTTTTCCCATGATGTGTGTTAGTGGAGGACACAAACAGGCAGGAGAGAGGCAGAATCTGGAGAGCAGGGAAGTTTCATGAGAAAATGTCATACAAGTTTGACAACTGAGTCAAAGAAGATTCCTGATTTCTTGATGTTGACTGATTTTATTGATCATTGATATAATATTGGTCAATAAAAGGAAATGAAAGGCTTTACCTTTAATCTGATTTAACTACATGGGATGGAGGATGGGATAAATGTTTTTCAGATAGTTTTCCTGCTCACCTTTTTTAGTGAACACTTCTTTGAAAATTTTTCTACCTAAGGCTAAGTATAATTGATCACAGTAAAGGTGTTTTAAGATAACAAATGTAATAATACATATGCAATACTGATCAGCCTCACAATGAATACTTAACTTACAGCTAAACACATAGTATTAGCACCTTATTTGGAACCATGGTGGTCGAATGAATGTCTTCTGTAAAACCTCAGTATCTTTTCTAATTTATTTTGGATGCAAAATGGCACTAAATGTTTAATTTTACTGCCTTGAATACATGCATTTACCATCGTTTGCAAAAATAACACACCCTATTATTTTTCTATTATCAATACATTTTTAACTGTTGATATCTAATTCTTTTATTATCTGGGGAAAATAGGAATAAATCTGTTTTTAGATGGACATTCTAGAATATTCTCAGAAAATTCCATCTGGTCTTTAACCATAGATGTCTTTTCAAATACATCACTTTTTTAGCGGAACATTGCCTTTCTGCTGCTTTCACATGGTAAAAAATATTTACCAAATGGATCCTGATGAATGTCTGGTTGTATCCAGATAGGACGGATACAATAGCCTATCCAGAGCTTGACTTGACATTGTAAAACCAAACACCCTAGGGTGTCTTGTTACTAGGGGTTCAGGTGATAATGAACCGGTAAAAGTTAGCGCACAAGGATCGAATGTTTTCTTTCAGACTCAAAGGTCAAAAAGAATTAGTCGGGAAAATTAAAGTTTTTCATGGCCTGTTTGAAAAAGGCTTTAGTCTCACTCAAACAACAACAACTAAACTTATATTGCTCATTAAAACGGGATATAAATTCAAATGTTTGTTGGTTTCTTTTTGCTTTTTTTTTTAATAGGAAGAAGTCAGGACAACTTATTC
The DNA here is from genome assembly GCA_028564705.1 of Apricaphanius iberus. Classification (NCBI taxonomy): domain Eukaryota; kingdom Metazoa; phylum Chordata; class Actinopteri; order Cyprinodontiformes; family Aphaniidae; genus Apricaphanius; species Apricaphanius iberus. The sequence continues at coordinate 2,954,683 of JAPXFQ010001473.1, forward strand.
CCTTTTTAGTTGTTTCCTTCATTAGCTGAACTAACTTTACTTTTAAATCCCCCCTGCAACATCTGAGTGAGATACAGGTCTTTCCCAAACAATCACATTTCTACCTCCATACTTTAGTTATACTGTTTTTGAAATTCTACACTTGCTTTATGATAAACATGCCCTCTGTTTTGGTTTGGACTGCGTTTGATTCTTTAAATTTCTGTTTTAATTTATAACTTTAAGAGTGAAATCACACCTTAACACATAAACTGAAATGCATATATTTGGTAATTATCCAATTGACATTAGCATATCAACAGACTCAAATAAACCTTCAAATTACCCTTTTATGTCAGATTTGATATCACAAGTCTATCACAAACACAAAAAGAGTAATATTGAATGTTAGCAGGAGTCTAAGAATTTATGTAGCACAAGAGTCAGGGCAAATCATTGATTCAAGAACTGCACAAATTAACCAAAACTAGAGAAAAAAAATAAGTGGGTGATCTAATTAGACTGCACAGTTTCTTGCTGCACAAATTATCATATTAATAAGGAAACCTCATTTTCTTTAGTGCTTTAAGATTCTTGGTTTGAGGCCAAGTTAAAAAAAATACATTCCGCGAAGTATATGAAGACAAGTTCAGTATGTTGACACAGGATTATGTGAAAAGGAGTGCACCGATTTACTTAATTAATAAGCATTAAAGTAACTGCTGATCTTTTACGTATTATGAGCACACTGCTGGGATATTAGGCAGTACAAGCGTCTCCTGTGGCGGCACAGCGGCTCACTTGTGATTACTGTCGCCTCAGTAAGAAGATCTTAAATTTGAGCTCAAATAGAGCATGTATAGTACTTTCTGCTGCTGAATCCATTTTGAACCCCTAATTGAAAAGGATAAGGATACCTTTAACTGTGCATGCAACTAATAAGAAAAATAGCAAAACAAGCTAAACTTGTATGTTTATTTTCAAATAATTAGAGAAATCCCTTTAAATTAAGGTTGTATCATTTTACTTGGTCTATAACATAACATTTGCCATGTGTTTAAAGGCTTAAATAGTTTCTCATTATTATACATAGGATTCTCCCAATGCGCCTTTACCGAATCCAAATCAGCTCAATTGAATCTATTTGAAACACATGCAAATTTATTTATAGAATTTCTTAAATGGTTTGCAGTGGGTGCTTTCCCCCCCTTTTTTTTGGTCAGATTAGTACAGCAAAAAGAGTTGATAAACAGGATGTTATATTCAGCCTTGCTTCCAAAGGGTTTAAAAGGGAAATCAACAATCTCTGAATAACACCATCATTACAGTGAATATATTTCCTGAAATAGATTCCAGGAGGCAAGCTAGCATCAGACGTGGGATTGAAGTGGAAAATGAGGAGCAGTCCTAAAAAAAAAAAACATTGGATATCCCAGATTTAAAACTTGTTAAAATGTAAATCTACACACTTCTAAATACATATGATCAACATTATTCATTAAAACTACGAATAAGGAAATCTTCTTCATGGCTGTTAGTCCCATAAAACATTTAAAACTGTGTATTAACTTGGTGCTGGATTCCCCGCTCTGGAACGTAACGACCGTCTTGTGCTAATGCATTAGATGATTGAAATGACTGCTGACTACAACCAGTAAAGGTTTTATTGTTCATAAAATATCAAGCAATTATAATTTTAATGATTTTATAACAGATGGGTAAAAACTTGCAAAACCTCCAAAGAGCTAATTGCTCTCCTCATAAATAAAATGGGTAAAATGGAGTGGACACTTTTTCTTTGGGGAATACTAAAGAACAACTTAACTTTGTAGTCGGTCGGCTGAGTTTGGACATATAAACAAAGCCCAAGAGCCCTTAAGTACTTTCAGTAATTAAAGCACAGGCTGACGCCAGAATATGTTGGTGCCTTTATTTACTCTATTTACTTTTTGATTACAAATCATTCCAGTGAAAAGTGTATCAAGATATTAAATGCATGAGTCCCTGTAATCAACTCAGTCAGTCAAAAATGGTAAGAGAACTGCATTTAGAAAGCACTGGTTTAGTCATATTGACCACTCAAAGTACTTTACAATAGGACCAATCTACCCCAAATTTACTGAAACATACACACACTCACTCAAAAGTAGATTGTAGTCAGGTTAGACACCTTGATCTTGCCTGAGGGCTCATCTACACATGGCAGGAGGAATCAGGAATAAAACCAGCAATGTTTGCTCTACCCTCCGACCTACAGTTGTCCCCATTGGCATATCAAAATGTAGAGTCAGTGATAAAATTAAAGAAGTTTGGTTCAAATCCCTTGTTTATTAAGGTCTGAGCATTTAATAGGAATCTAGGAATCTATGTTGAAATGAAATATGCTGTATTGCCAAAAGGATTTGCTCATTTATCTTATGAACATATGAACCTGAGTGATATTAAGCCTGTTGGAGTTAGATATGAAGTCAAACCACACTATAACCTATAACACGTTTGATTCTTCAAGGCATTTGGTAAAGGCACATGTTGAAGAGAGTTTCTCGCCATTCTTTAAGGAGACCTTTATGAGATCAAACACTAATGCTAGATAGGAAAGCCTGAATTGCAGTTTGTACTCTAATTAAATTGAAAGTTCTGTCAGTTTAGCTTCTTTTGCACTACAGTCTGTGTGCTTCATAGTCCAGAAATTATGGCAATAAGTGCTAAATAGGGGCTGAGCATTTGAGGTCAGAACTCGGTATAGGCGAGTCAAGTTAGTCACCACACTCATAAATCCATGACTTCATGAACGAAGAGTCCGCACAAAGATGGACTATAACATTGTCCGATATGGCTTGGTGTGCTGAAGCATTATGAGTTCCTTCTACTGGAATAAATGGGCCAAACCTAATATCTGGAAGACAGCCCCACATTGTAATCCCTTTTGTTCCAAACTACACTAATCTCGTAACTGCCAAACACAGACTTTCAATGGATTGTTAAACAGAGCGGTGGGACTCGTCATTCCAGAGAACACATCTGCACCACTCTTGAGTCAAGCAAAAGTACATTTTACACCACCACATCCAAAGCTTTACATCGTATTTGGTGATGCAAATCTTGGACAGTAAGGGAAATCAATTCAGTCAGATTCTTTGTGCGCTCTAATCTGCTGCATAATCAAAAGGCACTATGTACCAAAGATTCCACTCTCCATTTACAAATATATAGACATGGAAGTGGATTTACATGGGTAATCCATGACCAGTTATAAACCTAAAGTAGCAATGATAAAATAATATGCTCCATATTTATTAAAGAGTGAGATTAGTTTCAGTCAGAAGCGATGGATCTGTTACACAAGAACAACTTTATTGAGACTTTTCTTCCGTAAACAAATTGACATACTTTTTTCTATGGCACATTACAGGAAATACACAGAAACATCTACTCTGTTTGATATGTTTTTACAATAGATTTTGCATGTGAAACAGTCCCTTACATAGTCTTACTACTTGGATGATATAAACTACAAACTATCTAATTTGGGAGGTATTTACATAGTTTGTCAAAGATTTAGATTTTGTAAATGTTAAGGGAGTTCTTTGAAACCCCTCAACAAATAGGACTGTTTGACATTAATGTTTACACTGTTTACAAATATAAACAAACTTAAAACACTGAGAAAATATGCGTAAACACATGACCAGACGTTAAGGCCAAAATATATCGGATACAGTTTCCTGGCGCTCATTACAGTCAAACTTCTTTTTCTATGCTCCATAGAACTTCAGATTGTTATCCCTCAGTCAATTGGTATCTGAGTTCCTGATCTAACTTAACTTCTCCAGCCTGTTGTTAGTATAATGTCTTTAGGTTGTATTTGGGGGGTTGTATTTGCGTTGATGATTTTATTTTTGAAGGGGGGGTTGTGGGGTTATTTTAAATCTGTAAAGCACTTTGAGTAACTTTGTTTGAAAAGCGCTTTATAAATAAAGTTTGATTTGATTTGATTTTGAGATAGAGGGCAGGGAAACATAACTGGCTATTTTTATGTCGATACTGTGTAGTCTTCATATTTTTTGTCGATCTAAAGAATCACTTTTCCATAACGAGTATTTTTCATACTTTACATTTCCACTCATAATAACAGAAACTACAGTATATGACCATGTTTAGTCAATGTTTTTCTCAGTACAAAATGAGAGCTCTTCAGTTGGAATTTATAAGACTATCTAAAAACATGGTAAAAAATGTGCTCTGTCTGGAGGGAAGTCCTGATCCAAAATCAGTTGTCCAATGTGGGTCCCAATACATGATCAGTATTTAAGACAGTTCAACCCTTAATTTTTTTGCTGCAGTCACCCCTTTTGTGTTTTTAGGAATACCTGTTCATTTTCATATGCAAGGCTTGCAGAACTGTATTATTGGCAGTGAATATTATTTGGCTGATCTAACAAATCTGTTTTATTGTTTTTTTTCTTAAAAAATGCAACTGCTTTTCCCCCCCCATCAAAACTGTTGAGCTCTTGTGTCTGGCATCTTTGCAGTTTTAAACAATATGTGGGTCCATATGTGAGGAAATGAAACATATTTTGTGAAACATCATGTCGCTCTATTGAAGTATATTCATTGCTTTAATGCATTTCTGTTTAGCAAAGCGTGTGCATCAGGATGACGGATGTAGTATTTACATTGTTAATGGGCTTAGACAGGGTACAATACTTTTGCCTGGATGTCACTGTCTTATTTGATTTATTTTGCTACAAATTTTATTTAAGGATTACCTACTGTAATCATATGAGGGTAAAGGTTCAGTGCATTATGAGCTCCCTAAAGGGTTAAAATTATTAATAGCTCATTTAGAGTTTTAAGATAGGAACTCCTTTTAGGCTTTAGCAAGGAGAGGGAACCTTCATCCGTTTAGACAAAGATTTTGTCTTGAGTAGCATGAAATGAAGTCAGGTCGTTATTATGTCATTGCTGCACTGAGTGCCATTTCTTTGCAATGATGTCTGTTTACAGTATATAGTCCATCTCTAATAATAGAGTTTTATCTGGAGTTCTGATTGTGTGTGTTACAATATCAGATACAAAAGAAGTAGAGCTGTGGTATTTATCAAATTGTAGGCGTTATCACAAAATCAGTGTGTGCAATAGTGCAATCATATAGGACTGCTTGGATGAAATATTTGGTGGGATATTATATTTCAGACAGTGATGCTCTGACAATGGGAAATATGATGGGCAGTTGGATCGACTGTAACTACTTTTGATGTCTGCTCAAAGAAAGAAAAGTGTCAACAAACTGAGGGATATTCGTAGTTGCTGTCATCATCTAGATTTTCAGCGATAATATCCTAATTAAATATTGCCTTGATAAATAATTAAATATCCCCTGTGTGGGATGGAGTGTAATATAGCGTTCAAAGTTAAGTGCTTTGTTTGTGAAACGGGGAACATTTTTGGTAAGTTTTGTTGAAATACTTTAGGAGGCAATATGGTGCAAGCTAAATTTAGCAAGTGATATCAAAACAGACAGTAACCACGTTAACGTTCGCTTAGCACATGTGCTTCCAACTGATGAAAGCATCATCAACCAGAGAAAAAACCAAAGTTTATTGACGGGCATAAGTGTATGTCCAGACAAATGCCTAGAAACTATTGATAAAGCAATGTGTTCTAATTGACCTGTTGTTTGAACATACGACCTTAACCAAGTTTAACTCAGTTAGAGCAGAAATTCCAGTTGGGACAAAATATCAGTGGCTGTCAAGAAAAACAAATTCTAAGCAATCCTATTGACATCATCCATGGACGTTTGTATTGGAACGGAACGGAACGGAACGGAGAATGTTTTGAGCTCCTCAGTTTGTTAAAAATATGTCATAAGCTAAAGGTATGACTTAAGAAGTGACTTAAGTATAACAACCATAAGAAAAACGTAAAAGATATAATCAAGAAATTTCTACTCCCAATTCACCTGGATGGGTACCAGGCCCAAAAAGTCATGATAAGAACATCTTTAATGCTTGAACGAGAACATTTTCTTTGAACTGAGAAAGCACCTTAAAAGAGAAGTGATATGAAACCGATATAGAACATAATTAAAAATCTAAAAATAAGAATACTGAGAGGGATGGGAACTTTAACTCTACAGCTTCTGAGTCTGATATATAATTAAGTATTACACCATGACGGGTAAAACCACTTCCCGACCTCTCAGAACTCTCACTGTTAAATCATCAAAAATAAACACAAGCTTCTCTTGCCTATAATGAGCCTATATTGTATTTCAGTTATTCTGCCCAAGGTTGGATTTTGGAGCTTTGCAAACTAAAGAGTTCTCCAATCACTTCTTAGCTGTTTGTGGTCAAAAAACAGCATGATGTCAGTTTGCCCTAAAGCAAGTAAAAGTCAAGGCATATATACTCAACTCACAAAATCCAATTAAAATTTAACATTGACTTCTAGAAAATGTAAAGTGAGATAGAGCTGGATTTAGGGAATCACTGCTTGCTGGCTTCCAGTGCATTTATTTCCTTCACTGCATCTACAGTTTAGTCTTCATTTTAATAAACTGTCAACTAAACCAGACCAGCCACTGGACTTAAAAAAAAAAGCTGTGGGCTCATTCAGCCTTTTACCTGTTTGTGTGATGTCAGGGATTAATTTCAGTTAAACCACTGTATATACTTAGTTTAAAGGCAAAAGAACAAAATCTTTAAATAATTTTGTTTGGTTATTTCTTGCAAATGGTTTATCTCTCTCCCCAAAAAACTTTTTTTTACATCTGTCCCCACAGCTCCCGAATTTTACAGGAAAATGAGTCATAAGAAGAAAAAACATTAACATCAGCAAAAGATATTTCAGGCAGAGAGAATGGCTAAATGCGTTGACCAATGATGAGAGCAGCCAGCAGGCTTATCAGCCTCCTGCGTCTATCCCTATCACTTCATTTTGCTTTCAAAACATCTAAGTACATGTTGGGGAAGGAGCACTAAAACCAGATCTCCTAAGGATAAAAAAGTGAGAGGCTATGACAGCAGCAAATTGCCTTTTCTCTCCCCAGAGCCTTATTCCAGACTTCCACGCTACATGGCAGCAATTTGAATTATGCAGTAATTGCTTATGTTGCTTTTCTCCCAACACCGTTTCTACAATGGAATTTGATCTTACTTTTGCCTGCGGTTGAGTTCTCAGTTGCTCGCTGCAGGACGAATAATTCTAAGCGGTGTATTAACAGTAAAAGGGAGGAGCAAAGTGGCTTTTGTTACGCTTTTTGTTGAGAAGAGTTAGAATAAGCAAACACACCTTTTTGAAGCTCTTCCCTTTTTTGTTTTCCAAACAAAGCCAGAAGATATATCTGAAAAGAGAATTTCTTCTTTTTTTTTTACACAGTGCCTTAAATTTGGCTTCCTTTTTATTGGCTTGTTATAAAATGAATTCTCTCTTTTAGCCACAACATGATGAAGATAGAGGAAGAGCCAAAGGGGCAGCAGAAAAATGGATGTGCCATGAGTTATGAAATAGAAATCAAAAGCTGCATTCCAGTCTAGTTTCTGTCGAGTGTACAGGGTATAGTTTTCTGAAGAGCTTGTAGTGTATGTTGCCTTGGGTGATATGCTTCTTTGTGAATTACTTTATATTACTTTTTACTTTAAAAGAGAGGCAGGCTCTAGATATAGCATTTGCTCACACAGCAGTTCACAATTCACTCATGTATTCATATTGTCTCACATTGTTTCCTTCCTATTACGAAAAGGACACTTTATCAAATATATTGAAGGATGAATGATAACTTGGAAAAGCTTAAAATGAAGCAAGAAAAAACAAGTTGTGATATTTTTCAGACTTAGCAGGAAAAGAAGACACTTTTTAGAGACATTTACGTGTCTTTTATGTAACCGTCGACTGTGGTTCACAGTGAGTGCTGCAATGGATTTGACACTGATAGCAACTGTAAACTCTAATCTGAAAGAAAAGTCAAGTCTTCAGTCGTTCCAACATTCCCAGTTCAAGAAGAGACCTGGCAGCAGCAGTAATGGCAGAGCAAGCTTTGTCTGGCTAGCTTCTCCTCGCTGACTCCCTCTGGCACCTGATTCAGTGTCAGAGTCCTTCTCAGAATATGGTGGGATGATGTTGAACTCCTTATTTGCGTCCTCTTCTTCTTCCTCCTTTTGCTCACTGTCCTCCATCTGTGAATGAGAGAAAGAGTGATTGCTGCAATTAATAAGAGCAATGAAACATGGAGGGAAGGTCAACATAGAGCTTATCAGAGGTGGGTAGAGTAGCCAAAAAACTGTACACAACTAAAATAGCATTACATCAACATATTTATACTCAAGTAAAAGTACAGAGTAGTTGTCCAAAAAATGTTTTTCAAGAAAGAGTAAAAAGATTATTTGGTACAAGGCTACTGAAGTGTTTAGTACTTGAGTATTTTTTTAAGATTATAGCACTTAATTTAAAGAGTAACTAAACCCCGAAACAAAATTTATTTTGCTTATAAATTGTATAAATGGCTCTTTACCAATGCAATCTTTCAGTTTAAGGGCATTTTTTGACATTTTTATGCAGTGGCGTAGCCAGAAAAAAAGGGGGTCTGACCCTGGATATATGAAATTATATCAAAGGGTTCTATGATGAAAATGACACCAGCATCCCAAGCACTGGCTTTCTGCCATTATCAGAGCGGAACGTTGCGCTGAAAGGGAAACTTCGCCCCCGGCCAGATTATAGCGCCATAAGCGGTCTCCCTCTCTTCCTCTGGTCAAGCGACAAAACCTCGCTCTCTCTCCCTGAACGGTTGATAAGTCCCTCCATGTCAGTTGGTTGAAACATCTCTCAATCAAAGTCCTCCACCAATCTGACTGGACGCTTGAAACCGCACGCTTCCTGCCGCGGTATATAAATTCCATGGCCAGGAAGAGCTCGCTGTCTCTGCTTCGACTCAAGTTGGGCTTTAAGGAGATAAAAAAGCCGATCACCTCTCTAATGCGTGTTTTCAAGCGCGATAGCCTCAACCATGAGCAAAGAGAGACCACCTACCCCCCACCACCCCCAAAGCCCCCCCCCCCAGAGCGAGCACTGGATGTAAGTATCTCAGAACCCTGTTTGCTGCAGAAAAACCTCCTCGAAGCTCTGAGTGGCCATCAGAGTCTCTTCCTTTCCCCTTCCTTTGTGTGTGATTTTTGCTTTGATCTTGGTGTTGAGCCACGAACCGGAGAGTTTCTGAGAGACAAGCAGAGCCGAACGTCGTATGTGTAAACCTTTTGTTCTGTAACCATTTCAATTCATAGCCCTTTGGTAGCCAAAAACTAGGCCAATGACAAGAGCCACGCCGTCTCTCAAAGTGACCACGAGGTCAATTGCCCTAATAAACAAAACCGTTCGGAATTTTGCTCGTTCACGTGCGTACGCCACTCCCACACGTTCGTGTGTGTTACGACGTACGTACGTTCAGGAAGCTCCCCGTGATGTGGCCTCTGTTACGTCCATTTGTCTGCCATCTTTGTAGTCTGTGTACATAGCATGTAGCTCAGCAAGAACTAATTAGCAGAGAGTGACATCAGTTTGTTTTGTGTGGATCATTTTTAGGTATAAAAGTTGTTAAACTGAATCAAATCTCTTTGCTTCATTTTACTTGAGGGGGTTTGATTCATTGCCAAGGACATCACCCTTCATACAAATTCTACCTGGTATCTACAGACTGCTGTTGATAGAGTTAACTCTGGAAACATGTATTTGCCGGGAAAAACCCCGGCTGGTGCCCCATTTAATAACTTAAAGGAATAATTAAACTAATAATTCATGAATTATTAATTTAGTATTCCCTAGATAACCAGGTAGACAACAACCTTATTTAATTATTCAACAATACAATGGGTGTGCCAAATTTATTCTCAACAAATAGATTTTTTTTTTTACTGTGTGCATGTAATGCCCCTCTGAAGGTTGAAGAAAATGTTGCCAGTGTCATAATTTGCCTTAAGCGGAGTGGCAAGGGCCCCCCTTACCTACAGGCCTGCAGCTTCACATGGCAAGGCATATATATATATATGGTCAGGTTGTTTTAATTAAACAGTACTTAGCAGATACTATTGAATAGGTATTAACAGGGAATAGAAACAGAGAAAGCTGTAATCCGTGTATAACACTATACACAGCGAGGTTAGGAGTTTGAGGGCCAAATGAACAATTCAAACCAGTTTTTGTACAAAAAAAACATTCCTGAATCCTTTTTACTTTCAGCATGATCCTGAAAGAGGCTACAGTATTTAGGGAAAAGCGTGAAAGTATATTCAACAATGCTTCAAGAGTTGGTAGGCTACATGTCAAAAATAACATCCACATATACTCCAGGAGTCAAGGTTTCCCGACAAATTATTCCACCAAAAGATTATACTACCTTCTCCTCCTCTTGGGGCATCTTGGTGCCATCTGTTACCCACATCTGTTACCCACAGATGATGCACACACAGCAGATATTCTGCTGTGTGATGCACACGCAACAGAATATCCGTACAACGTAAACTAAAATGTGCTTTATCACATTCTTCTATTGCTCTACGGTGCAGAAAAGGCCATTTATAACATTGACTGAAAACGTTACATCTATCCATCCATTTTCTAAACTGCTTAATCCTCAGGGGGTAACGGGGGGGGGGGCTATCTCCAGATGTCAATGGGTAAGAGGCAGCGTACACCCTGGACAGGTCGCCAGTCTATTGCAGCCAACTGACCTTAAGACCTTAAGCTTTCCCCTTTTCCCAGTTCTAATAAATCTAGTCTTAGGACAAAATATTTACTTGGTGCAAAAAATCCACAAACACAACCTACGATGAGGAGTGGTCATAATGTCATGCGAGACTGCTGTATGTATAGATATATTTGCCCACATCCCCATTAGCAACTCTATCTATTTATCTATTTAGATACAAAGGCGAAATGTTCACCAACATTCCGCTGACATGTCCACTTTTCGTGTGCCGTCCAGGAGGATTTAATAGATTGATGAAAATGTCTGGGTTTTCATAATTTTTCAGGGGACTAATAAACAAACTTAACCCTTCTACAGACGACGTGTCAGTGCTGATGCAAACATGGCTTCCAGACTTTAAATGACCATAACTCTTCAACCACTTGTGCCATTAAGATAACACTGAAAGCTGAGACTCTACACTTTTCAATGCTATATCATACAAGACGGTAATGTGGTGTTATTGTCTGTCTGAGACCCGGCAAAAACAGACTTAGCTGAGAGAACAGCACTATTAACAGAACAGCTTTATTAAAGAGGGTCTAGATGTGGATAAAATAGTTTTGTTATCACAATTATTTCAGGTTCTCCACACTGTAAATTTTTCCTCAGCTTCATTCCGATAATATATTGGAATGAATATTTCTGACTTTTGTCCAATATGACTTTGAAAGTGAACTATACTTGTTACTGGTAAATATTCTTTTCAGAAGAGTAATTATCTCTATTATGAATTAATTTCCAGAGATATGCCTTTTGTACTTGTGAAAATCTATTTGGAGTTCATTTAATTGTTCATTCTAACCACATAAGGAAATGTTTAAATATGCTAAAATAAAAAGTCTTGGCCAAATGTTCTCTTTTTTGGAAATCAAAATATGGTCCACCTTACTCCAGAACATGAACATGTAGGAATACGAAGTAGTAGGAAACAAGCTCTTGAACATGAGGAAATTCAAAGAGAATGAGTTCAGGTCCACCCTTATTAAAAAATTCAACTGAACCTGCAGCCATTAGACTGCTATCATTGTTGGATATTACTGCACCAACTGCAATGGTCCTCCATAAGGGCTCCCCGCCTATTTGTACAGGCATGATATCATCTTTAAAATCTTTAAATGATCATACCACAAAACTACAAAGCAAGCAGTGCCAAATAGCTGTCAACTCTTTTATTTGCTCATGAGAAGGAGTGTAAAAAAACAAATCTGAGTGCTTGAAAAAACAACAAGAACATAGATGTATTCATCAAGTGATATTGCAGAAATATTGACAATAGCATTCTTATTTAATGCATGGAAATACATTACTGGTCAGTTTAAGGGGTGTAGCTGCATTTCTTGGTTGTACAGCTGGTAAATTTTAGATACAAAATGCGTAGCAACTCTGTAGTGAGAAACATACACTAGTAAGTGTAATTTCATTTATTTTACTGGATCCACTTAACATCAATGTAAAGAGGTATTTAAATAGAAGTGTGCAAAATTTGAAAGTTAAACACCTGAGCTGTGTCAGGGTCCCCTGAGGCTGCATTACATAAATAAGATATTAGCAATAAAGGATGTAGTAGGATTACAACTGTACACACAGAGTAGATGAGTGCACTTCTGTGAATTTTAATAGTAAAGATTGCAGCAAACACCTAAAGATAATCCTCAACCACACTGAGAGGTGAAGATAGGAGAGGGAGTGAAACAAGAATAATCTGGGATTATGCAGGGAGCTGCTGGGCCTCATCTCAGTCCTATAGTCTGCAGTGATGCATTGGAGCTAGGATTTAATATATAGTCTACTGACTGGAACCAAACGTCTAACACTATCACATAGTGAGAAAGTAGCAGGAGTGGGCACTTACACTGTTAAATTCATGGAGCGTGTTGACGCTAACATGGACCCTCTCCTGGAAGATGCGAGGGGAGGGCTGAGAAACTGGCACTGGAGTGTGTTCCACTGGAGGAGGCGCTGAGATTCCCATGGAGTTGATGGCATTGCCTAAAAACAAAATCAGCAGGGGACATCTTCATTAGTTTCATATCTTAATTCATCTTTGAATCATCACTAAAACATTATCAGTGTGTTTTCAGCGAAGATGGAACCAAACACTCCAAATTCTTATCTATGAATAATAAGAGTAACTTTTTTGATAAAATGCAAAACTCAACTGTTTGAAATCCTAAAATAAAATGTACAGTAAGAGCTTCTGTGGTAGCAACTTTTGTTGTCGACTCTGGTGGAAATTATTTTTTAATCATTAATTTAGATGCATAGTCTATAAAAAGAAATAAAAACAATAATGAAGACCTTTATTTTGGTACTTTTATTTTATGTTGCTAGGATTTAGTTGTTTGCATAGAGATGGCAGTGGGGAAAATGGCTGATTTTGTGTATTCAGTGAACTATTTCTGCATTGATTTACATAATTCTGGATTGGGGTGGAGTGGATGATATAGAAAAAGAGCATATCGATAAAGGTAATAGTCATATTGATCAATATCGATTATTATTGTTGACTATAAACATATTTAGAAAATGTATTTTATTTTTATATTTTTTATGAACTAATTTTAATTCAGAATTAAAATCAACCCTTTATTCAAACACCTATTTTACTAAATGATAGCTTGTTAAAAACAAAAACTAATGAAGTTAAGAGACCTGAGTGACATCAGTTAATACAAAGAAAGGATATATTATTAACCATTATAATGTATTTTCTAATTATGTTAGTAACTTAAATTGAAGGCCTATCTTGATGCTTTTTAATCTTTTAAACATTTTGAGAGTATTTTACTAACATTTCAGACCTTTGGTTTAGTTTGTTTGTAAAAACAGGGTCAATAAAGCTGATTCTTAGTTCAGTTCATGATCTAAAGAACCAGCTACTTACAAAATGGTGTCATATTTTCCTGTTTATAATGTTGTGACAGAAAAGCCTTTTATACTAATACTCCTATAACACCATGGCACGTAGACAGTATCAGATGGCTATTATGGACACTTGGTGAACCTCTGCTGCTGCTCTTTTCTCATGTTCTATAAGAATGAGCTTTGGAGATTTTTTTTTATTTAAACTTCCTTTCTATCCTCTTCACTGTGCAAGGGGGAAAGATAAATATGGATCACAGTCTGGCCATGAGGCCAGTAAACAGGCCTCTGCTTCACAGCATATTTATTATACCTTAAAGAAACTGGAAGTTGAGGAGTAATAATAATTACAATTCATACTCACTCAACTTTGAAAAGTAAAGCATAATTTCAAATAAATATGTCAGTTACAAGTGTTTTAATAGAATTGTTATAGGAAGCAATACAATTATTAGCACAGATTTTGAAAGAAAAAAATATTTCCTAACGTGGAGTATTATTCTTACTTACATGGACTTACATGGACTAAAGGTTAGATGTTTCTGTTTTTTTCATAGTCACTTTCTACCGCATCCATCCATCCATCCATCCATCCATTATCTTCAGCTTAATCTGGTTGGATGAGCCCAGAACACCTCACCAGGTAGGTTTCTAAGAGGTATCCTAACCAGATGCTGAAGCTACCTCAACTGGCCCCGAATGACAAAGCTTCTCACCCTATTGCCAGGGGAAAACCTGGACTATACGCAGAGGAAACTCATTTTGACTACTTGTATTTGCAATCTTGTTCTTTCTGCTACTGCTGAAGAACAATTTATATAAATTGTTTTTACACTCTTTTCCAATAGATTTGTTTGCCGTTGAGCGGTAAGTGGGGGAAATAATTATTTGACCCTTCACTGAATTTGTAAGTTTGTTCAATGACAAAGAAATTAAAAGTCTCAGGGCAGTATCATATTAATGGTTTATCTTAACAGAGACAGATAGCACATCAAAAAGTAAATTGAAAAAATAACTTTAAAGGCACAGTGTGTAATTTTCGGCCAGTAGGGGGCAGTGTATACTTAAATTATCACAAGCATGCGGTATCTGTGTCTTCGAGTAAGGAGCTCAACTATGGAAGTCCAACTATTTGTTTTCAAACGCTCAATTCCCTGAGAATGATGTATTTGCAGCAACATGACAAGCACATCAGTCTCTCTTTCATCGCTTGGAACTAGCAAAGAGGTAAAAATGTATTTATGGCGAAACTTTTTTGCATTTTGAGGGGAAATCAATGTTTTACTACGGGCGTGTTACGTGCGCTTTGTCCGTCCGGGCTCTTGTAGAAGTAAAGATGTCATCTAGTATGGCTGCCCCCTGAAAAGATGACCCACACCTATGTATTTTAAAACTGATTTTCAAAGTCATATTTTACACTATCGGCAATATTTTGCAATGAATGTGCTTACGTAATTATTATTACATTACATTTTAATGGCTATTTTCAAAGATGTGCTGCAAAAACTACACACTGTCACTTTAAATAAAAGATAGAAACTGATTTGCATTTCATTGAGTGAAATAAGTATTTGAACCCTCTAACAAAAAAGACTTAATACTTATTGGTAAAACCCTTGTTTGCAAGCACAGAGGTCAAATGTTTCTTGTAATTGATGACCAAGTTTGCACAGATTTTAGGAGGAATTTTGGTCCACTCCTCTTTGCAGATCATCTCTAAATCACTAAGGTTTTGAGGCTGTCTCTGTGCAACTTCGAGCTTCAGCTTCCTCCATAGGTTTTCTACTGGATTAAGGTCCGGAGACTGACCAAGCCACTCCATGACCTTAATGTGCTTCTTTTTGAGCCACTCCTTTGATGCCTTTGCTTTATGTTTTGGGTCATTGTCATGCTGGAACATGCGGGTCATAGGCAGCATTTTTCTTCCTCCAAACACAGGGAGTTGAGTTAATGCCAAAGAGCTACATTTTGGTCTCATCTGACCACAGCACTTTCTCCCACTCAATCTCTGAGTCATTCAGGTGTTCATTGGAACAGCAAACTTCAGACGGGCCTGCACATGTGCCTGCTTGAGCAGGGGGACCTTGAGCTCTGCAGGATTTTAATCCATTGAGGTGTAATGTGTTTCCAATGGTTTTCTTGGTGACTGTGGTCCCAGCTACTTTGAGGTCATTAACTAACTTATTATTATTTCTCACCTTTCTCAGAAGCATTGACACCCCACGAGGTGAGATGTTACATGGAGCCCCAGACCGAAGTCAATTGATGGTCATTTTGTTCTCCTTATATTTTGAACAATTGTACCAACAATTGTCACCTTTTCTCCCAGTTTCTTGCTAATGGTTTTGTAGCCCATTCCAACCTTGTGCAGGTCTACTATTTTGTCTCTGGCATCCTTGGACAGTTCTTTGGTCTTTCAATGTACAGATGTCTTTTATACAGGTGACTGGTTAAGATAGGTGTCTTAAATGAGGGTGACTAATTGAGTAGGATTGTCTAACCACTCTGTGGGAGCCAGAACTCTTAATGGTTGGTAGGGGTTCAAATACTTATTTTACTCAATGAAATGCAAATCAGTTTCTATCTTTTATTTAAAGTTTTTTTTCAATTTTCCTTTTGATGTGCTGTCATTTTCAGTGAAACTGCACTACTATTAAAATTATACTGTTCTGAGACTTTTCATTTCTTTGTTATTGGGCACATTTACAAAATCTGCGAAGGATTAAATCATTATTTCCCCCACTGTATAAGAAGGAATAAGATAAAAAGTAATATAAGTATATAAAAACACCAAAGTGGTCTTCTGATGGCCTGCTCACGTGCATTTTTTAAAACCTCTAAAACTTGTAAAACTGATTATGGACATGGCACTGATCACACAGAGCATGAGAGGCTGTGGCCATGGAGGACAAAAGTTAATGCACAGCTCTGGATGGATAGAGTCAAATAGCCAATTACATTTCAACAACAACAAAAAATACTCTTAAAAATAAGACAATTTACTTAAGAACTGTAACATGTTGTTTTTAAAAATACATTTTCATCTTATTTTATTCAACTATTAGATTTTTCTTGTTAAGACTTTATTTTTTTGTAGGGCACACCTTAATTTTAGGTGTTGAGCCAAAAAAGGAATGGGAGGCAGAAAAATATTAAAGCATTAAAATTAATGTACAAAGTGTAGATGGTCACATATGGATGAACTGTTTAATCACCAACATAATGAGCCCTGCCACAGGCCCATGTACTGCTCAGACGGCTCACACATGGTCACTCTGCAGTGAAAACGCATTACAAACATAAAAAGTTAACCTTTTGCAAATGGTTTAAGAGAACAGTTAACACTTTCAGTTTTTAAACAATGCATTAATTAATTTCAGATTGTTCACAAACACATATTAAAGGATGCCAGTTTTCTGGAATAAACCAATGACTGCTATCAACAGTATATCTATTTTGGCCAATTGGCAGGCAAAAACAGGCCTGCAGAGTTCCCATTGTCTTTCACTATCTTCACTTTGCATTGGTTTGCAATCATAACTAATCTGAGCCTCAACATTATTTCTGTAGGACAATGTTGCAAACAAAAAGTGAGTGCTGTGCACTAAATGAAAGTCACATACAGCCTGATTGTTAATGAGGCCCCTCATTGTAAAACCTTATTTCTAATTAAAACTGCCTTTCTGTCTCTCGCTTATACTTTCCATTTTTCTTTGTGCAATATACAAAAAATGCTTCCCTACATTTGAGCAGGACATACTGAGCAAGAACTCTAGATGCTCATTCTGGTTTGGCAACAACTCAACCACAAGCCACTTCAATTTTATCAGATTTGGTGAAAGGATTCATTGACTCTGTTGAGTTTTAAAATTACACTCACACTTGGCAGGCAGCCAAATGCCAGGGAGAACATCTCTCGCTGTTCATTTATTTATAAGAAAACATTATGGTTCAGTGACTTGCCCTCTCAATCATCAATTATGTCCCACCTCATTTGAATTCTGTCTTAATGCACATTAGAAACTGCTCAGTTAGATCAGCATCTCAGCATTCATTTTGATTATACTTACGTTTGACAGCTGAAATACAACATTTCCGCTGTTATTACAGTGACAGAGAAAGAATGTCAGCTACAAGTTTCTTCTATAAATTATGAGGAGGTGAGGGTGAAGGAATCATTAATGTTGCACTAAATCATAAATATTTTAAAAAGACAAGAAATTATTTTGATGGTTATAGCCATTTCTATCACTATTCAGAATTTTCAAGTAACTGAGGCTACATTTGTTTTTTAACACTTGTGGCACATGTGGCCTTCATTTACAATAATCAGAGAGATGAGGGGGATGAGATCCTATAGTTGAGAATCAAACACAGGACTGAAAGCTTCCACATTGGCTACTCTAATTCAAGTTCTGGGTTCCCTCTTATCAGTTCCAATCAGCTTTCTTCACAGGTTCTAAAAAATGATTTGGGCATGGTGATTATTGAAGTTATTCCTGGAGGAATGTGGATTTCATGTCAACTGAACCATTTCTCTGTTGAGTTGGCCATAACTTTTAGTTCATTATCTTGGCCCATTAATAACTCAGTTTGAGTTTCCCAGCCAGATCTACAAGATTTTTTGTAGAAATTTTCTGGTAATTCTAAGAGTGCTGTCCTTTAAAATTGAATCATCCCACAAACTTTATTATATATTTGTTCGGTCACAAATAGCCATCGGGGTGCGCTAATCTGCTTTCCACTGGAAAAAGAGTCGAGCAGACTCCAAAAATAGTCCTGCTCCAGCAGCCGGTTTCCCTTTGTCATGGCGAGTCCCAGCCAGCTCACTCCAGGGAAGGCCAAAGCAACCACATCCCCTCGCTGGTGACGGGAAGGCCAAAGTTTCTGGGAGAGACTCGCTTCAAGAGACCCAAAGGCTACCAGGTGAATCCTAAATATTGCTAAACAAAACACTGTGTGATCCTCGACAGCCGACAAAACCCCCTCTGAGTTTTAGACTGTTGAACGCTGAGAAACAGTAGCAGAGAGTTACTTGTGCGGTGGGAGTCTGAACCAGCCGAGGCTACATTCAATTGACACAACAGAGCCGATAAGAATTGCCATGCTGGAAACCGCAAAAAGGTACTGTCAGTGAAAGAAGCTGGTGTTGATCACTGCTTAGCCACATCAGAGGACAAGCTAACGGCATCGAGGGTCACTGTAACCAGCTACTGCAGACATTGTTAGCCGCTAGGCTAACATCGCCTCATCCCCCTTTCCTCATCGACCACGGAGCAACTCGAAGCTTAACTGTTCATATGGTCTTTTTGGGCAGAGGCAAATTAGTTAGGATAACTAATTTTAAAGGTCTTTCCCTTTTTATTATTAACTTTTCAAGTTTCATCTGCTATCTTTGGTTAAACCAGGCCTCAGCCTGAAGTTTAATCAGTGTTTTAAAATACTTTTCCCGACAAAGAGTCATTTTAAATCCTGCAATTTGAGCTACTCAATCAAACAGGAGTTTTTACTTTCTTTGTTTAATGTTTAACAAATGGAATTGAGCCACTACAAACGCCCCACGTGCGTTTCGCGGAGCTAAGGTAAACAAACCCACGTGTATTGTTAGGCCTGCATTTCATGAACAAAGATCGCTATAACGGTTCAAACAGAACTCAGTTTAAAACAGATTGTTTAAGACAGAATACAATATTCTTTGCCGCGTTTGAACTCGCCTTCTTTTACCAAAATACTGGAATTAGATTATTCCATAAATAAAGTAATCCTCCAAAGGTTAATTACTTTCACACAGATAATTTTAAACATAACATTTCTTAATCCAAATAATGTTTTAGTTTTCATTACATTGTTTTATCAGTTTACACATAAATCAATGGGGCTAATTAGTGAAAACTAATCATAATTGGTAAACTATTTTAGCTTTAATTTCAATATCTGCAAATCAAGCCCTGGGTCTAATTTATTTCCAGATTCTTCCAAAGCATACCAGAATTCATTATTTTTATTACATTTTCTATTAATTTCCCCAAATATGAATATTTTTTCTTAAATTTATCTAATTTGCTTCCATAATCAGCCAAAGACATGCTGTAAAGACCATAGGTTCTTTTCTACATTTTCCCTTATATCCCAAACATATTTTACTTACGTAGACAGATGTTGTTGCTGAACAAATGTTGGATGCGTTGACAGCCCTGCAATTCATTCCCACTGCCTTCACATGTACACCACTGGGATACGTCTGTGCTGCTGTTACTCACATAGTTGGGAGTCATGATGGTTCCTGAAAAACAAAAGTACACTAAGTTACTTTTTTATGAATTTAAAAATGGATGGAAATAAATTGATCTTCATGCCAAGCTACAAGAAATTTAGCTTTTTGAATCGAGGGATTTTATTAGGTCTGATCTTCCATTTTATTTTGAGTATTGAAATAAAAAAGTAAATGAACAAAATACAAAAAACAGAAACACAAAACTTATAACAAGCTCAGTTACAGGCTTTCATCGTTGTTTCACTTTGAACCTCTCTCTATTTCACCTTTTTGTATGCTTTAAAATAATTTTCACCACTCACCTATGAGTCCGGTATACGCCTTGAGGCACATGGCTCTGCTCTCTCGCATACAGCCAGAGGCAGAAAGAGAGGAGGGCTGACAGTTGTGCTGGAAGTCTGCAAACCGGGATCTAAAACACACACAGGAACAGAGACACAACACAGACTTAATGGAGAGAATGAGTTTTCTGCACAGTGGCGCAGTTGGTAGTACAGTTGCTATGCAGCAAAAAGGCCGTAGGTTTGAATCCCGGCCTGGGGTCTTTCTACATGGAGTTTGCATGTTCTACATGTGCATTTGTTGGTTCCCCCTAGGTACACCGGGTTCCTCCCATAGTCCAAAAATATGATTGTTAGGTTAACTGGTCTTTCTAAATGACCTTTAGGCATGGGTGTGTGCATGCATGGTCGTGTATCTCTGTGTTGCCCTGCAATGATTTGACGACCTGTCCAAGGTGTACCCTGTCTCCCGCCTGATGATTGCTGGCGATAGGTATCAGCACCCTAAACCCCCAGATCTAGCATAGGATCAATGGTTTAGTTAATGGATGGATGGGTTTTAAGTGTTTTGCAAATTGTATTACAGTACACAGTTTTGCCATAAATCAAACAATGAAAGAAATAGACAGAAGATAAAGAGACTGTAAAGAACCCAAATTAAACATGTTTGGAAAAAAAAAAAATTTCTTCACGTCAACATCAAATACTTTGTAAGAAAACCTCAGAAAGTTAATCTAATCAAATCTAATTGGATAAAATTTTAATGTATTTGTACAAAACTTCTTAAAATCTTCACCTGTAAACTCAAATTTAAGATGGAGATAAACTGGAATTTAAGAGTTAAAGCTGCAGTCCGGATTATTTCAGGAAGTGAATTTTTTTTTTTAAACCAACGTACGAAGGCCCCTCCATAAACACCCCCCCCGCGAGCTTTCTGCTCCCTCTAACCCCCCTATACAATTGGGCACACGCACCACCTGTGATTTCACAGCATGTCATTGTGTACATCATCAATAAAATGTTATATTGATTCGCTTTACTGAATATATGACTGTCTTACCTGTTCAGCAGAAATGTGTCCAAAGCTGTATCAGTTTGAAGCCTTTTAAGATTTGATGGTAGCCTATCTCCATGTTGAAAAGCATATCTGATGTAAATCGACGGGGGGACACATATCGACATAACACCCAACTCGGGTCTCTAACCTTGCATCCGAATCCTTAGTATTTACTACATGCTACATCTTAGCTACTACTCGACTGTGGATATAGTAAATACTGCGTGGCAAACAAGCAAGTAGTAGCCATGAAATCGGACGTACTGCTCCACCATTTTGCATGTCCTTTGACCCGGATATTTACGTTACGTTAGGTCGACTGTGGTCCCGTTAAACAATAACCTATCAACTTAAATGTTTAATCAGTTGTCAAAAACAATTAAAGTAATCAGTAACATTGCTACACTTTTACATTTATATGCCAATATTGCAGCTTTGTCAATGGTTTACAATTCCTCGGTAACCGAGGTCCTTTTTTTCAAAGATTTTGGGTCTTCCGCTGCATTGTGGGATAGCATAGCATCCAACGGCTGCTTACTGTGGCAGTAGTACACGTCCAGGAACTTTAGGCCTACTACTCCAATCCATACTGGAGATTCGGATCTACTACATTGCTGGCATATTCCTTTTCGCCTTCTACGTAGCAAGTGTAGTAGAGGAATTCGAATTCAGCCTAAGGCATTTTTCGAGTTTGTTGCCGTACTTCCCATTGTTGTTGTTTTTTCTAAAGTTGATATAGCCCTTGGTAGTCGTAGAATGGGTAACTATCAAGCAGAAGTTTGCTGTCACTTCTCCGTGACCGCTCTCTGCCATTATGGTGACTGTAAACAGAAGACACGGAGCGGCATGTCTGTGCGGCCTCATCTCCACAGGTTTGTGCAATACGCATGCACGTTGATTGACAGTGGACACAGCAGAAACTTGAATTCTATTGGATAAAAACATTTGCTGGTCAGTCTGAATTGCATAGGGGTCTATGGGAGGAAGGGGGGAATTAAGAAAAATACCAAATGTGGTGGAGCACTAGCCTTTTATTATAGTACTGACCTCCACCTATTTTTAAGGGTATATAAAACTGTAATAAAGAAATAAATTCTCCGGAATGCAGCCTTAATGCCCAGGGGTCACATTTATAAAACTTTCCGTAGAATCCTTACTAAACTGTTTTTACACTAAGTTGAAAAGTTTTACTCATGCAAAGAAATTTTCAGATCTATAAACTTTGAATACGCACGGATACATGCTCTTTCAGATTTATAATACATGCTCTCCTGTTGTGCTATTTTCCATAATGACACGACTGGACTACGAAGTTATAACCCCTGCTGTAAAGACTTATAATCCCATAAAGCACTGTGTAAAACCCACCTTAAATTTCATCATGAAGAGAGGAATTTTAGTGTCTTAATGTGTGATGTCATCACTCCTATTTAAGTATTTGTTCCACCCCCAATCTCCCCCTTTGTTCATTGATCAAAAGAAGATTCAAATTGGAGAAACCAGAACAAACTCAACACTAAATCCTTTGCTGGCAAGGGGGAGACTAAGAAGCTCATTAGATCCAATAAATATATGCACAGTCTGCTGATCGTGGAAGAGGTAACTGTATTCTGGCTAATGGAATAAGTATTTAGCCTGACTTGGTCAAAACTCTGCAAAATAAATCTTTGAATTACAGATTCCACCAAAGACAGAGTCAGCCTCTGTCTCTGTGACTGAGGCCCTGTCGCGATGCTGTGGGAGAAGAAAGCTGTTATGTAGAAGTCGCTGAGCAGAGGTGAGAGGACAATCCGACATTCCAAGCTAATGTGGGCTTGCCTCACTGGACACACATTCACAAGGCCTAGCTGATAGCCGCAACCCCTGCAAGCTGCATAACTGATATCCCTCTTTAATGTTGAGAATCGAGACCAGATAATGGATTCATCTTTCTATGAAGATCTTAAAACTGTTCAAGTGAGGTTGTCTCTGGGTAGAAATATATTAGCTTACAATAAACAACTTAAAGGCATTTGTAAGATTTCATTCTTCAAATGTATGGGTATAAAAAGGTTGTTTGGTCGGTGGTATAAACAGCGTTTTTTTAAAGGTTATTGACCGATGGAGTAAACATGAGTTCCTCCATCCCCCGTCCTTTGTTCTCTGGTGGTAAGCAACACAGAGTGATCCTTAGCCTGTGCTACATACTAATAATGTATCATTTTACCGCGGTGATGATAAACATTGTTTAATTGTTTGTTTCTGCCGCTCATAAACAATTAGGATTGTTGTTTACGTTATTCAAAATACAGTTTGGCTGAAAAATAGATGGTTTAAACCACAAAAACTACTCTTATAAGTTGTTTTGAAAGTGTATTTTTAGAATGCCAAACATTTTATCCATCACCACTGTGACTGATCCATAAAATTAATCAATTTTCCAAAAAAATTGCTCATTGATTTCTAATTGAGCAAATTATTTAATGAAATGTTATTTCCCCCTAATAATGTTCCGTCTTCACTGTTGCTTTGCATTGTAAATTGGAGGCTTGAACACAAAACAAACTTTGCTAATTACTCTTAAACTATTCATAATTAGTTTGAAATTAACTTAATCTAATTTCTGAAACACTTGGTTTTTGGACTATGCCATTACTATTCATTTAATGATTATTGTTTCTACTTCTTTGCATTTTTACTTTTGGTAGTTAGTTTTATCTTTTTCATAGTTTAGTTGTGTGTGTTATTTCTTCAGTCCATATAGCCTATTATTGTTTAATTACCTCACCCTTATCAGGCAGGTAGTCATAAACATAAGAAAAGACAACTATTTGGCTATCATTATTATTTATTTACAGGATGGTCTCCCAACTAGGTAATTTTGACCTAAATAACTTATTTTAATAATAATTGGTCAAAAAATTTTTTTTGGTTATTCATATCCAAAACAAACGTATGCCCCTTTTCCACTAGGGTCAGTTTGGTCTGAAATGGGTAAGCCCCGCCATACTTTGTTTCCATTACCTTTGTCTGGGCTGAATTGACCCATTTTTTCGAATTAACTGTGGCTTGCTCCAAAGCAGACCAAGGCGATCCAACATGCCCAACTGTGGACTGATTGGTCCAGTAAAGTGATGTCACTCTCACTCCTACCTAGCAGTGGTAGCCACTGATTGGTCTGGTGGTGTTTGCTTTAAAGAGTAACTAAACTCCATGAAAAAGCATCATCCCGCCCCCAGGCAACATTTGAAAAACTCTACCAAAGTAGGCAGGACCACGAGACATGTAGGGGCATGGCCAAGTGTGGAGGATGAGCGCGAGGAGGGACGTGGGGGTGTGCTCTGGAAGACAGTCACAGCTGAACTATGGCATGCGCCCGCCGAGCTCCGTAAAGCCTCTATTTACCTATGGTTAAAGGGAGAAATTAGGTCTCTTCTCTTGCATCCAACATAGGTAAAGAGAGACTTTATGGAGCGCAGCGCTGGCTCAGTGCTGCCTGAAGCCAGCAGCACGTATAGTAGCAAACAAGCACAGAGAGAAACTGCCTCAGCTTTTGTTTCCTTATTCACGGTGTGTTTAAAACATATAGGTTATAACTTATGGCTTTAGACCACTTCGACGTTGTGGTCCTCCAAAGTGCGATATACAGTACGTATTTCAGCTTCCGCTGTTTCCCTCGACATGCTTCTGTGTGCCCATGTAGCACACAAGATGGGGCGGGGTCTCTGTGAGACTGTTCCTGTGAAGTGGACAATGGAAAAGCTGTACCACTATCAGCCAATCACAAAATTCAAATGCAGTACCACACGATTACCATGAATGGCAACACTAAGATGTTTTTACACCGAAAAATGTTGAATTTAACAAGTTCACACGAACATTGAAAAAAAATGCCCTGAAACTGAAAGATTGTATTGGTAAAGACCCAGTTATACAGTTTATAAGCAAAAAAAAAAAAAGTTGTTTTGGGGTTTAGTAACACTTTAAGTGATGTCACGGAATGGCGAAGCATGGCTTCCAGCTTGTTCAAAACATTAATGGGGGAGGCTAAAGAAATGAAAGTGCAGATATTGGGTCGTGACTGACCACAATGGCTGGAGTGGGGCAAACTACAAGCACTGGAAGTGGTTTGCAGAAATGGACATTATGTATGGTGAAAGGCCAGTGAGCAATGGGAGAGAGAGTGGGCTAGATACCAGCCACAGCTTTGGCATCTATAACTTAGGAAAACTGTGAGTGATGGCTGATTTTTGTCAGGTCACCAAGCAGAATGGAGCTACGACCGGAGCTGTTATCAGGTTCCACATGAGAGTTGGAGCCGACTACGGGTCAGGGACCAATAGAGGAGATAAAGTCGGCATGTGATGGAAAAGTCACAGCAGGCCTACGTTGTCAGTGTATAGGCTGGTAGCAGGTAGCAGCAGAGAGCTAGGAGGTCTCTGTGGTAATCAGAGAGCAAGAGAGAGAGAGTCGGGTGGATCGGGTTGGGAGGCAGCAGAGCCGGAGTCTCAACAGACTGGATGATCACTGTTGAGGCATCAACGGATCAATGACTGAGCGATGTGAGGTGGGTGAATTAGTTTTTTTAACTTGTGAGGGGATAAGTCGTGGACATGATGACTGCTTGATAGATTTTTTAAAGAACTTTCGCTAAGCCAAGCCCACCCATGTCCTCGTCCACTGTCATACTCCTGAGATGGCAATTGAAGCACAATTACACAATTACATTCTGATCTAAACTGATGCTACACGGTCCATGCCAACTGACCCTAGAGGAAAAGGGGCACTATGGTAATACAACACTCCCTAGAAATGTGCTCAGGTGATTTTGGATCATATCCTGCCTCCTACACACCCACTCTCTGCCATAAAAGATCAATGCAAAGTGTGTAGTGAATATTCTGCATCAACTTAAACCGGCTTAAATTCATTTCAGTTTATGAATGTAGGCCAATCCACAACAGATGTCATCTCAAGGCACTTTGCAAGAAAAGTACTTTGTACTGGTAACAATGGCAACCAAGAGGCAAAGGGTCAATTCCACATAGAAGGATTGCAGGGTTCCAGCAGGTCGGTAGATATAGCACCAGGTCCAGTTCAGCACATAGATCTAATATATTTCATAACCGTAATAGGATTGTTTTAGGAAATATAAATTGGCTCCCCCAGTCGAGATGTTGTCAGTGGCGTGATCTTCAAGGTGTGGCAGGGCATTCATTGCGCATTCAGTGTGTCAGTGCATTCATTGTGCCAGTGCAGTCATTGCACAGCTATATAATCTGAAGATATGCATTTGAACATACTGTGATAAAATTATTACATGCAACATATTTTCATTCAAATTCTTATTTTTATTTTCAGTTCAGAGATGGGGACGGGTTGACTGTTGGTTTTTTGTTTGTGTGCACACGGGTCTACAGGTCTGAAAATGTGGATCAATTCACAGTTCCAATCTTGGCTGCACTGCCAGTGTCTCGTGTATCCAAAATATGCATAAACAAGGTCTTCATTTTAATTAATTTTGAGCACATTTTTGTCACGTTTTTTCAATACTGGTAAATCACAAACTTTACACAGAAAGATACTTTCACAATTTTCGTATTGTTTACAAATGAAACCACACATCAAGTGTTCCAAGCATAATGTCATCATTCTTTTGCTACTTCTGACTGCAAAAGATGATAAATAAAATCAGTGGCGGGCACACACCTGCACAAACATTTTAAATTGTTTTGCTGTTGAATTTTCTCCAAGGCAAATTAGAATACTGTATTTGTTGTATTTTTTTATTTTCATTTAACTGTTTCTTTCGTTGTTGCCTTGTTGGTCTCTTATATGAAATGGCAAAATGTGCATTTTACTTGACACATTTGTTTATGCTCACATAACATACTTTCGTAGAATTATTTAAACATTATTGTCTAATATTTTAAAATCACCTATTCATTTTTATATTTGACAGCATCCGGGATCCTTAGTTTCCTACATTTATATGTTTTTACATTTGTAAATGCAATCTTATTGGCTTTCAATAACCCAGTGTCGCCTTTTCAGGGTGATGTAATGTGTACGTATGATTCGGTACGGATTCTCGAGCCGCAGAGTCGTATTGTTGGTATTATGAGGTGTATTGATTTAGGTTGGTTGACGTAGATATCACTGAAGGCGTAGGGGTGAAATGTACGGCTGGTCGACCATACAAATACACATCACACTTTTCAGATTATCTGTCCCTTGTAAAATGTAAACACAATGTAAAATTAAACACAACTATGTTTATATCTGACCAATAAAGTAAAACACATTGAAGTTTGTGGGAGCACTGTGAGCGAATATGAGAAAAACTCAATGTTTTTGCAACGCCAGTGCATACCAGGTTGCACTAACTGAATTAAAAAGGCTTTGCCATTTGGATTTTCTAAAAACTGAGAGCTTAAGACCATATTTTTATCTCAATACTGAAGGACAAATTTAGCCCTCGTGGAAAAAACAAAAAACATGGTTTCACATGGGCAAAATCACATGGAATAACATGTGAAAAATATTTGACCCATGTAAAGTTCACATGTGAAAACATGTAAAAAAACACATGAGATGTGTGAAAACATTTGTACACATTTCTCATGTGAATTTGGAACATTTCCATGGTAATAAACTGTAAAACCCATGGACATTCATACATGATGCCCATGGGATAACATATAAACTACATGTGAAATATGTTATTTTCCACATGAAACCTACATGTGGAAAAAAATGTGACACCCATGTGAAATTACATGTGAAGCCCATGTAAAGTCTATGTGATTCCCAAGTGAAAAATATGTGAAACCCATGTAAAACTAAACATGTTTAGTCCATGTGTGCTACACATGTGTTTTGCCATTTATCACATGGGATAATGTGGCATGAACATGTTCAAGCCCATGTGACTTTTTTGTGAGGGAGAGCTTTTCCCATTCATAAGCTGAAACTTGTGGCTACCTTAAAAAAAACAAAAGCACCTTCAAAGTTTCTAATAAAACACCAGCACTGCTCTTTTGCTACAGAATGAGTCTCAGGAAAATGTCCTTTTATTATTGACAGCATTTGTTATTTAGAAAATACAGAATATATTTAATAAAATCAGAAAACTCTATTTAATCTTTTTTATTATTACATTAATGAGAATAAATTGCTAAAAGGATAACCACATGTGTAATATTTGGATCTAGGAAAGACTGCTGGGTACAGAGCTCTGGTTTGTGATGTTTTTGTTTATGCATGAAGTATTTGTTATGCAATAATCAGTGAAAATTCATAGATTTAAGTCATTTTCTTTCCTGGATCAGGCACCATGGTGCTTCAGGGAGATGGGTGAGTCTCTCTCAGGTGTAGTAGTTCATTTGTCTCCCGGTATTATTCAAAGGAATGATAGGAAAAGAGACCATGAAATTGACCATGGGTTGAGTGTAGCTTCTGCTGTGCTGTGGCTGCTGTACAGTGTGGTGAGGGGATAGCTAAGACAGAAAGAAAAGCCTTTTATGTGATCTACTCACTTAGTGTGACTAGTAACCAACTTCTGCATTCTCCAAGAACAGGCAAGAAGTTAAGCAAACTCAGAGGAAATTCTCCCTATAGGGGTTTGGCATTCTAAGTGGGGATGATGCCCTGGTGCAAACCTGGTAGTCTCAGGAGGAATTTTACAAACCAGTTGGTCTTGGACCAAATGGAGATGCCTTTGGAGTAGCAGGAATAACATGGTAGAAGTAGGAGAGCTTAAGTTTTCTGAAACCACAATAATGAGCCTTAACTATAATATGAGCCTACGGACAGATGGACAGACTAACCATATCAGGTATTGGTCTATCAAATTTAATCCCAACTGAAATTTAGTGTAAAAAAGAGTGTAAAGTTTAACAATCCTGAATAGTGAGTGAAACTACTTAATTGAGTGGATAGATTGATGCTCGCTCTATTGTTAGCAGATTTTATTGTTTATGTTCAGGTACAACTTTAATGACCACACAGTTTGTCAGCAGTCTTACCTACACAGCTCATCTCCAGAGCAGTACTTCTGGAGGTTGAGGCAGTTGGGCTTGCCGACTCTTTCCTCCCCTCTTGCGTTTTCCTCAAAGGAACATGATGGTACAATGGTTTTCCTCCGGCGCTCCCCGCACAGAGTGTCGGAGCAGGGACAGAAAAGCAGGGCAAAGCTATACTCCTCTGGCACACGCTCCAGGAAGCGCCGTAGGGCTTTGTGGCATTTCTGGCGGTTACAGCTATTGTCAGTGGTTGTTGCTCGCTTGGTGCAAGCTACAACATACTCGGACCGCAACGAGCCACATTTCTCATACAGGCCGCAGTCCTGAGCAGCCTTCAGACATTGATTCTGGCCATCCACTAAAACAGAAGAAGCTGGAGGGGGTAGAGTACAGGCTCATTAGTGTGAAATAAAAGGTATGGCTTTTTTTTTTACTTTTCTTTCTAAACCACCAAAATTTACTCTACCTGCCATAATGGAGGCCATACGTGATACCTCTATGTTTCTCACTAAATTTAACTTCAGCTCTTCATATGGGGACACTTCATACTCATCATAAGCTGAAATAAATAGCACACTATGAGACCACATGAATGAAGTACCTGAATTAAAAGAGCAACCAGGTACAGGTTTGTGTTTTCCACCCACCTGCAAATCTCACAGTCCAGTAAACCTTTAGGCAATGCTCCTCTCTGCGAGAGCCCCGCAGACACTTACAGACTTGAAGGGGGCGATAATGCTCCAGTGAGTTTTGAGCCTCCACGCACTCCAGCCGGGCATCTGAGCTGAGGGGCGACACGGCTTCCTCTGCTGCACAGTACTCCAGTAGTCGATATATACCTTTGCACGATGGCACCTGGATGCAGCCCTGTTCCGCCACTAGACAGTCTAAGGATGCAGATGCTATAACACTACCTGCACAAGAGAAAAGAGATTGACACAATCAACTGCGAAAGTTGCAAACAATATGAACTGCTAAAGCTGAAAAATTATGTACTTTTGTAATTTAGAGCGTTTTCATGAATTACAAACTAAGAAATTAGGTACATTGTAGTGACTGCATTGGGTGTCAATGTTGAATTTGTAATTAAACACAACATGAATATTTTTGATCATACATAAGTTTCCTTTCAATAACACAAATAACAGTGAAAATGTTGGCAGTAAGTTGTATGCAGAAGTAATTTATTATGCTGAGGTCAACAATATTAGGGTATCAAGTGGATCTTTTCAACATGAAATATGTCTGGCTACATTTCACCTGTTAGCCCTGGGGTCAGTAGCTTATGTACTGGTTTATTTTCACTTCTGACAACATGAGATAAAAGTATTTAATACAACTCAAATCTCAAATCCCAAGTCTAAGTCAAAACTGTAGTCTTTGTTTTTGCAAGCTATGAGCATCTTGGGTCCAAGTCTGAAACTCAAGTTCAGTTGATTTCAATTTATTTCTATAATGCCACTTCACAACGCATCTCATCTCAAGGCTCTTTACAAGAAAAATCATTTTAATAAAAACATTCCAACCAATTAAAAGCTTTCTAAATAAGGAATCCAAGCAGATTTTGTTGAGCCATTGACGTGAGATTGTCCCTGGAACATGCAGATTCCAACCAAAGCAATCCCTCACTAATCCCTCATACTGAGCAAGAATGTAGCGACAGTGGAGAGGAAAAACTCCCCTTTAACAGGAAGAAAGCTTCAGCAGAACCTGGTTCAGTACAAGTGGCCATCTGGCATGACTGTCTCTGGGTTTGAGAAGACAGAGCAGAGACACAGAAAGAACAAAAGGAACTGATGTAATTACAGAGATTCTTTATACTAATACCAGAGGTCAATTTAATGCCATCCAGATGAAGTGATTGACTTAGCAGTTTCCCTTTTAAAGTTTCTGGTCCAAAGACAAAAACTTCTGTCTTGTTTGAATTTAAAAGCCACCCAGCTTTTTATGTCTTTAAGACATTCCTGTAATCTACCTTGCTGATTGGATTCATCAGGATTTATGGATAAATATAGCTCTCAATCATTGGCATAACTATGGAAATTCATACTATGCTGTCTAATTATTTTACCCATTGAAAGCATGCATGGAACCTCCTTCACTGTATCATTTAGAAATGATCGCTAGTTGGATCTCTTAACAATGCCAGTAACACTGGAAACCATCAGGACAGTGCCTTTTAATTTTTTTCAAATCAGGGAATAAAAAGTTATTGTCTCTCAGTGTCCCCGGCACGTCTGTAGTGTGGGAGATGTGCCTTTTGAAAGTAATTTTGTACAATTGTGACATGGGGTTTTTATCTGTATGGAAGATCACTGGTTCTTTCAACAGGTGCGGTACACAAAACTTGTCTGAAAGAGGACTTCTTCCAGGAAAATAACGTCCTTTCGAACCATCTGTCATGTTCCCCTAATGGAAATCTTATACAAAAACAATATTTAGCTGAAGACTGCAGATGCCCTAAGTGAAGCCACCTTTACAGTCAGAGCCAGAGAAGCACTTGGATCAGGTCTTAACACTTTTTATTTAAGTGATCTACACTCAATACTGAGTCTTTTTTGTGTTTTTGGCTAATAGACTAAATATTTTAATGAGCTAATGCACAACCTGTTTCAGTCTTAACACTTTTTTTCCACTAAATTGTCAACTACATGTTTCATTTATATGAACCACTCAAAGGTAGATTACACCATACGCTGATAACAAATTTTTTGAAATATAATTTGTAATTTGTGAAACCTTCACCCGGTTTTGAAAATATTGCAAAAAAAGTGCCTCCTTCTCTTGAACTTAATACTGTATATCAGTTTGTCTCTTGAGCAGGAAGTATAATTAAACTTATCTTTTCTCCACTGTAATAAATCTGCCTAAATAGACTCACTGTATTGTTTTGCACCAACACTTACTGTAGAATTTTAGTTACCCGGTGGAGCCTTATTTTATTTTTGAAAAGTGGATGCATAAGTTTAGGTTGTGCTTCTTGAAATTTCCTTTTTAATTTTGCAACCATTCTCTTTGCTGTCATTTATTTTGTGGAAACAACAATTTCATCAGCTAGTACAATCACATTTACAATAAAGATTTGAAACTGTTGAGTCACAATATGGTAATGTCTGACTCCTGCCCATACTTAGTGTTGTACCATAATGATATATTTTAAGATTCATATTAGTAATGAAGGCTATTTTACAAGCAATAATGTCCAAAATGCTCGATTACAGTTGCTGACATCTTTCCAAAACATATTTTGAACACTGAGTTCCCTTATTCCTGATTTCACAGATGTTCACGTCTCCGCAACAACATTTTCAAGCCTTTATTATTTTTTGAAAAACCCTTTTTTCATCACCATGCTGTTGGAGTGCTTGTTGGAGTCCGCTGCCCAGCAGCAATGTATTCATAAGCTTGGCATAAATTCTGGCAAAAAAAACTAATAAAAAAAATAAGAAATATGAGCATGATAATTTTCTGCCTCAAAAGCGATGCTGTTCAGCTGCCAATTTCCAAATATTAGATGTTTTTAGATGCATAACTCACATAGAGTTTTGGCATCCCAAAATAGCTTTTAAACCAGTCCATTAATCATCAGAATAAAATGTCAATAGACCCTAAAAAATAAAAGAAGCATAAAAAGTTTGTTAAAAGGTTATGTTTTTTTTACTGATATATTGTAGATCTATACATGTGGTAATTTGTTGGAGAACAGTATTGCTGTTAGAAACCAAACTAAAAACCTTCTGCAACAGAGTTGCATTTATTTGGAACACATTTTGTAACCAACGTCAAACACCACCTCCAGATGCAACACCTCTGTCAAGACAAAAAAATATATATTTAACACAACTCAGTTTGCCAGAAAAGCCTAGAGTTACTCAAGATTACTAAATTCATACAAAGAGTAAAGCTACGTATCTCGTTAAAACAACAATATAGTCCAAAAGACAGTCTAAGAACAGCATACACACACAACTTTATGAGCCTTAATTAGAGCTCAATTTGTCAGTTTGTAATTTCAGCCAATAGAAGCAGCACGGGACAGCCAACAGAAGCAGCACGGGACAGAGACTGCTTCCATTCGGTGCCCTTGTTAAACTATGGTGTCGTTCACACCAGACACCAGGGTCTTCCACAGCCAGCTCTTACTATGAAGCGTTCGTGTCCTCCAGTCTATTTTTTTTTTCATAAGCTGTGAGTGATCTGCATCAATTCTGGCTAGGTAGTCATACCAAGAAACATGAGACAATATGGTCATTTGTGACAATAAAGGCAATAAAAAATAAAAATAAAATACAGCGGTTGACAAATTCGATTATATTTGTTGATCTATGATACAAGGTGCCACAAGGTTCATTATTGGGACCACTTCTTCTTTCGCTTTCGGCTTTTCCCTTCAGTGGACGCCACAGTGAATCATCTGTCTCCATTTAGTCCTATCCCCAGCATCCTCTGCCCTCATAACAATGGATTTCATGTCCTCCTTAACCACATCCATAAATCTGATTTTTGGTCTTCCTCTGTGCCTCCTGCCTGGTGGCTCCATCCTCAGCATCCTTCTACCAATATAATTATGATCTCTCCTCTGAACATGTCCAAA
The DNA here is from genome assembly GCA_028564705.1 of Apricaphanius iberus. Taxonomy (NCBI): domain Eukaryota; kingdom Metazoa; phylum Chordata; class Actinopteri; order Cyprinodontiformes; family Aphaniidae; genus Apricaphanius; species Apricaphanius iberus. Next base: position 2,988,480 of record JAPXFQ010001473.1, read on the forward strand.
CCATCTCAGTCTGGCCTCCCTGACTTTATCCCCAAAACGTCTAACATGAGCTGTTCCTCTGATGTACTCATTGCTGTTCCTATCCATACTCATCCTCCCAAAGAGAATGTATTCTGTCTTGCTGTGACTAATCTTCATTCCTCTCTTTTCTAGTGCATACCTCCATCTCTCTAGCTTTTCCTCCACCTCCACCCTGCTCTCACTGCGGATCACAATGTCATCTGCAAACATCACATTCCATGGAGCCTCTTGTCTAACCTCATCCGTCAGCCTGTCCATCACTAAAGCAAACAATAAGGGGCTCAGAGCCGATCCTTGATGCAGTCCCACCTCTGTCACTCCTACAGCACACCTCACTGCTGTCTCACAGCTCTCATACATATCCTACACCACTCTAACATACTTCTCTGCCACTCCAGACTGCCTCATGCAAAACCACAGCTCTTGTCTTGGCACCCTGTCATACGCTTTCTCTAAATCTACAAAGACACAATGCAGCTCCCTCTGACCCTCTCTGTACTTCTCTATCAGCATCCTTAAAGCAAAAATAGCATCTGTAGTACTCTTTCTTGGCATGAAACCGTACTGTTGCTCACAAATGCTCTCTTCTGACCGAAGCCTAGCTTCCACCACTCTTTCCCACAGGTTCATTGTATGACACATTAACTTTATTCCTCTGTAGTTACCACAATTCTGCACATCTCCCTTGTTCTTAAAAATTGCCACTAGAACACTTTTTCTCCATTCCTCAGACATCTTCTCAGTCTTCAAGTCTTGTTGAAGAACCTAGTCAAAAACTCTACTGTCACTTCTCCTAAACACGTCCATACCTCCACAGGTATGCCACTATTGTCCCACTATTGTTTCTATCATAAATGTTTTTGCTACAATATCTAAGTCTACACTTTAATTGCTTTTTGCAAATAACACAAATCTTTCCATTTCAAAACACAATATGACCACTGTTATATATGAAATAAATTACCTTTTTTATTATTCTAAATGGGTTAAAGCAAATGAATTGTCACTAAATATGAAACCTTTAATATGAGACCAGAGCTTACTGGGAGCTCCCGGAGGGTCGGAAAAAGGAGGGTGGGAGGAGGAGGAGGCCAGCCGACTGCTATGGAGCGGACCCAGTCAGGGTCCTCCCACTAGTTACGCTTCACACGCATGAAGATTGCATATTTTGAAGCACGACCAGTTTGCTTTTGACACATTTCAAGGTGCGAATGTGCAAGCAACCAGCTAGGAGCTGTTCGTGAAGGAATTTTCAGTCAAAATAGGAGTCCCAGACCCCTGGAAACCAACTCACTATGGTGTCAGTAAACTAAATAAGAACCACCACATCCCCAAATCCTTCCAGCGTGTTTGTTGAATTTCTGCAAGACGTACAATAAAAACACAACGCACAATTACTACAGTTTGCCAGAAAATCACTCATGAGCGGTCCCAGATGTTGGAAAAAACCACAGCAGAGCAAAGAGGTTTGCCTTGGCTTTAATTGAAACAGCATTGAATAATCATGAACACAAAGGAGTGGTTTAACATCTTCAACAAATAAAAAATTGACAACATTATTTATGCATACACACAGAGTAACCTTATTGGTTCATTCATATTGTTGCTGGGTTGTCTGCTAAATTATGCATGCCTAATTAATTACCTTTTTTACTGAACCGACCAGGCAGCGGAACCCACAGAACCGGCAGCAGGCCCGGGCGCCAGACACGGTCCCCACCGACCCAACGGCACCAACCTACCTTGCAACCCCGGCACCCCCATAAGAGGTTCCCCAGTCATTCCAAGGAGGACGTCGGCCTGAAACAGCGGCCGCCTGACACACCGGCCCACCTGTGACCAGCCAGGCATGCACCAGGACCAAGCCAGGCCGCCTCCTGCTCCTCTCACTGGAGCCTCTGGAGTAGGGACGGGTACTTATATCTGGTGCCATAATGGCACCGATTCTGACATAAACGGTAGTAACCAGACCGAATTTGAAAACTCTAAAATGTGACCAGCTCAGACTGGGTCCCCACTAGAAGAACATCTTTACTTTTATTTTGGTCCTACAGTCCGAGACCCACCCTGGGTCTTTATCTCCTCTTTATTAACCTCCTGGATACACCCCTGCTCAGCAGCATTGAACGTATAGGAATAGTCACTATTAATCATTCTAAAAACTCAAAGGAGTCTCCATGTCAGGAGAGAGTGACAAAGTGTTTTTTTCTTATTCTGGTCACAGAACAGCATTAAGTTTGTTTATTTTGATGCTGAAACATTGTTTTCTGGCTTACCAAAAACACGATCAGCTGCACACTCGGACTCAGAAAAAAAGCCTTGATCCACTGTTGAAGTTACCATCTCGCAGCCAAAATAAAAGGAAAATAGACTTGAGATCGCTTTAAACAGTTTTTTTATTTTTAATTAATAACTCCGAGGATTTAAAAAGTAACTGAGACTACAGCTAATTTCTGTCTCCGGTTGCAGAGATCGTGCCTTATTCTGGTCACAGAACAGCATTAAGTTTGTTGATTTTGATGCTGAAACATTGTTTTCTGGCTTACCAAAAACACGATCAGCTGCACACTCGGACTCAGAAAAAAAGCCTTGATCCACTGTTGAAGTTACCATCTCGCAGCCAAAATAAAAGGAAAATAGACTTGAGATCGCTTTAAACAGTTTTTTTATTTTTAATTACTAACTCCGAGGATTTAAAAAGTAACTGAGACTACAGCTAATTTCTGTCTCCGGTTGCAGAGATCGTGCCTGTGTAGACAGCAGCCTCGCTTCTGTCAGCGTGCCCGAGGGCAGCTGTGGCTACAATGTAGCTTGCCATCACCAGTGTGTGCAATAATGGGTAAAAGACTGAATTTAGGGTGAAGTTCTTTGTGGTCCACTGACTGGAAAAACGTTAAACAAATGCAGACCTTTAATGATTCAAATTCAAAACTGATAAATCCATGGGTTCAAACTTGACAATCCATGGGTTATAGGACGAACTCCTACCTTCTGAGCCACCGTCACCCTATTGCACTTCAAGAAGGTATTGCACTTTAATAACAAAGTAAGCATTTACTTGCAAAATAGAAAATGGTTCAACATTTAGAGTCAGGGCTGCCTAATTCCAGTCCTCAAGAGATACTATCCTTCAACTTTTAGATGCATCCTTGCTCCAACATGGATCAAACTAAACTGAATGTAATTGAATATGAACCTAACTGTACAATTGGATTACATTAGTAGAAATTAGATTAATCTGACGGGAACTTGGAGTAAATTGGATCATTTTGTCTTATAATTTGCCTTGTGAGAATATTTGTTTTGAACTGGTGCTGTATAAATAAAGTGAGCTGAAACAAATTTTGTGTAGTTGAAAAATAAATCGTGCAAATTTGAATTACTGATTATTTCAAATTGTTAATGTTTGGTTTTATCAGAATCTAGTTCAGGCAATATAGTCATACAGCAGACAGGATCTATTTTTTTTTAGATGCTTTATTCTAAATAATATTTAAAGGAAAGCAAGCACAAAGGAATAGGGGAATCCAGGTAGTGGGACTGAACTGGAGGGAAACAGTTAAGTGGTTAGTTCTGAGACAGTGATGTTTGAGGTGAATCTTGAATAAGCTGGACATGATCTTACATGGAGTCCAGTGTGGAGTGGTTCAGAGGAGGTACATGGAAAACTGTATGCTGAGGTTGGCTGGGGTTTGGTGGTCTGAAGTGAGTTGACAATCCATTGCTTTTGGTCCTTGCAGAAGGTAGAATCATCAGCAAACTGGTGGCTTGTTGAAGGTGAAGAAAGTGGTTGTCTTTCTTCTGTAGGTGTAGATGTTGGAGGGTGGACAGGCAAATCGCTGGAGATGACAGTGACAGAAATGAGGATAATGGATGATCTTCAAGTGGGAGCAGTGCGGAGGCTAACCAGGAAGGAACCAGATAGGGAGTGGATTATTCCACAGGAGGTTCTAGACCGAGGAATGAGAAATCCAGGACAGGTTCTGCAAGGACGAAAAAGGATGTAAGCACAAAGAGTAGGGATGCAACGATACCACTTTTTTCAAACCAGTACAATACCGATACTTGGATCTGAGTACTTGCCGATTCCGACTACCATTGCCAATACTTCTACCACACCCAAAAAAAATTTAACAAAGTTTAAGACCGGTTTTATTTTCTTCTCTGATTGTTTCAAGAATTATGGTGAATTAGATTTTTAAAAAAAAAGTAAAATGACCAGATGTTTGAGTTTAGATTATCCTGTCCTTGGATGTTTTCACCTTTTGTTTAATTGTGTTTGTTTTACCTTTTATTCTCTCTTTCTTAGTTACTACTTAAAAAAGCTTGGCCTGGAGGAGATACTTGTTGACACATTTCTGATGTTCGATGCCATTACTCAATGACAGTTCCTCACACTACACAGTTCCAGACTCACCTCTAATCTCAAAAGAAGATGCTGGAAAGCAGCATGTTTGCAGCATTCCTCAGCCCGCTCTTAGCCATCAAAGTCAGCCTCAGAATTTTTCCAAGCACCACATTCGGCTTTAGCTGCATCTGAGCCTCCAGGGTCAGAACTGCCTTATGGACCACCAGTTCCCTAATAGCCAGAGTGTGTTCCTGGTCCCGGGTCTCCAGAATCTGAGCCTTCAGTCCTACCCAGTGGGTGCCAGCTGCATCCTTCAGTCTTCTCCTGTGGCGTAGCCAGAGGCGGGCCTGTGTGGACCTTGGCCCGCCCACTTGTCAGTCAGGCCAGCCTGTCTTATTATTTCTTTGGCAAATATGTAATTCGGCTAAATTAATTGTGTATATCAGTAATTCCATTGCAGCGGTTTTCAATCGTGAGGACGTTAGGGAAGAGAATCATCTTCATGTAATTGACGATCTTTGACACACCATTTGATAGAAAAAGGCTTTACAGTTGGATATTTCACCTCTCATGATATCACTCAACGATCCGTTTGGACACTGACCTTCCATTAAACGTAGCTTACCTTCTCTGCGTCACACAGAAATGCCGGAAATGTTGTCTGAAAGCCTGAAGTCTTTCTTTGGGGGAAAAAAAAAAAAGTTTCTGTGTAACACCGTTCATGAGAAATCTGTTCATTTATTATATATACACCGTTGACCAACAGACTGGTGACCTGACCAGGTGTACTCTGCCTCTCGCCTGCAAATAGTTGGGAATGGTCGCTGCCCTGCGACCCTTAATTGGATAAAGCGGTATGGATGGATGGATGGATGGATGGATGGATGGACGGACAGACGCCGTCGACCTTGAAGGGTAAATACAACACAGTTGGAGTTTGGCTAATTGTGTTGACCATGTCAGGCGAAGTTAAATGTTTCATAGAGATCTTTTAAAGGTAAGTTATGTTTTATATATTTTTACCACCGTGGCTTTGGCTTGGTCGTTTTTGCTTGAAGACTATGGTTTGATTTGAACGTTATGGGTGTTGTTACAATGTTGCTGTTAGACCAGTATCCCGCTTTCACTGCAAAACGAAGCTAAGGTTAGCCTCACATCTATCCGCCTTAATCTACGCACGATGAAGCAAGGTAATACACTTAGCTATGTCACAAAATGCCGTCGAATTGACAAAAAAAATAGGTACAAGTGCGCAATTACATGCAATTCGGGTGAGAACATAATTTTACATATCACTAAGTAATTGCAGCATTGTAGCGGCTGTTTCAACTTGGGGTGTCAAATTATTGCATTAACTGGAATTAATTAATTACAACCATTTTTAGCACACTATGTTTCTTTAATCTCATTAATCTATTTTTTAATCATTCGTTTTATTGTTTCTGTATGCATATTATGCGCAGACATCGTGTACAATGCTGACGCACCCCTGCTACGAGCCTTGGGAGCTGGAATTCAGCATCAGTATAGGAAGAAATTTACGCTCACTGCTTGGCTGGATTACCAACGAATAGCTGTTAGACTTTGAGTTTGCTGTTGAATTGTGAATATAAAAAGTGTGCAACTAAGCTAGGCTACATTGTAACAACAAACATCTTGGGAAAAGCAAAACTATTAAAAAACATTAAACGGGGAATGGGGGCTTTATCAAGAAGCATTGCTGTAACATCGGCTGTAAGATTACACAATCAATGGTCTGTAACTTTCTGGTTTATTAGTCTGGCCCGACCAATTTCCCCATGGCACGACCATTGAGTTATCTCTGGCTACAACACTGGTCTTCTCATGGGGGTTCAGGCCCACAGATGTACCCAGTGAGTTCCAGCCTGCTGGTGTCTACTCATGGGGTGTCCAGCCGGACACGCTCCTGCTTTCTGTCTCCACTGAGGGTGTCCAGAGAGACGCACCACATTTAGTTCCTGTGTCCTCTGAGGGTGTCTGGGAAGACACGCCTCCAGCTCCTGTCGTCCTCCCCGAGGGTGTCTGGGAAGACACGCCTCCCCAAGGGTCCTCTAGACCAGCGCTTCCCAAAGTTGGGGTCGGGACAGTACTTGGGGTCACAAACAGGTAAGTGTGGGGTCTTGAGATTCTCTTGAGAAAATGTCAACACCAGAAAATGCAATGCGAAGGCATCTACATTTTATAAATTAAATGAAAGATAGGACTTCAATAAAAGCAACATATAATGGTCAATATTGACTGTTGATGTTTATCTTGCCATTTTACTACTTTTTAAGTGTCTCAGAAAAAATGCCTGTATTTTCCATCAAGAGTTGGGGTCACAGGCCTCTTACATTTTACTTTGTCGGTTTCTTGCATCCTCACTAGAACCAGGAAAGTAGACCACATCATCCCAGTCCTAAACTCCTTACACTGTTTCTCAAAGAATAGACTTCAAAATAGTCCAACTAGTTCTGCTGTCTAACACCCCCACACACACACACACACCCACCCACCCACCTCCCGACCACTCAGGTCATTCAACTCAATAATCCCTAGAATCAGAAACAAAATCAGAAAAGCAGCTTTCAGTTTCCGTGCTACCTTTATCTGGAACAAACTTCCTGATGACTGCAAAGCTGCTCAAACACTGAGCTGCTTTAAAACAAAACTTAAAACTCATCTGTTTACAGCTGCCTTTGATTAAACTATTATATTTGCTCTGGGTTTTTTTATGATTCTCATGTTTTATGCTTAATTGCCGTTTTTACTCCTATGCTTTTATCATATGTTTGGTTTCTTTACGACCAAATCATGTAAAGTGCCTTGAATTACATTGTGTTGAAAGTGTGCTATACAAATAAAATTGACTTGCCTTCCCTCTATGCCACGTCATGGGACCTGTCCTCAAAGCCACAAGATTAAGGCCTGCCAGCCTCCAAGCCACAAGATAAAGGACTGCTGGCCTTCGCCTCTCCCCAAGGTTCAGCTCCGCCTGCCTCAGCACAAGTGTCAGTCCCATCGCCGGGCTCCATGTCACCTGTTCCCTCGTCGCCGGCCTTCTCGACACCCGTTTCTTTGTCGCCGACCTCCTCGACATCTGTTCCTCATACTCTTCGTCACCAGTCCTTCCGTTATTGAACTTTTTAATTTATGGAACTCTGGGCGGTCTATTTTATTTGTCTCTTATTTTTATTTGTCTTTTATTTGACTCTTTCCCTCCATCCTCAGCCCCTTCAACCCACCCTGGTTGGGAAGTTGTTGTTTTTTTTGGATTTCTGGCCCCCTCTACCCACTCTGGTTGGGTTTGCTTTTTTGGTTTTGGACATTTTTTAAGGCGTCTGGTAGCCTTCCTTGAAGAGGAGGTCTTGTTTTGTGCAATTTGTGTTTGAGTTTAGATTATCATGTTAGTTTTTATTTCTTGGCTTTTTGTCATTGTTGCACTTCTTTGTTTCTGTATTTTCCCCTTTCTGTCCTGGGATGTTTTCACTTTGTTTTATTGTTTGTACTTTTAATTTTGCTTCCCTAGTTTCGCAGTCTTTTTTTCTCTTAGATATCTCATCTTTAGTTAAGTTTCCAGTTCTTTATTTCGAATGATTATTAGTTTATCCCTTTTTTATCCTATCTTTTCTCCCTGCCATTCTGCTTCTTGATTCACTTCCTGCCTCCACCTTTCTCCCTCTCACCTGTGCCTGTTTATCTTTGATAAGTCCCAGTGTCTCTCACCCTGTCACTTCCACTCCTTCCCAGTATATTTAAAGCCCCCTGGACTACCTTGCTCTTCACTGGTTCCTCCTGTTACTCTGCTCTGGTCTCCTTGTCTTATTCTTCGTTCCTCCCAAGCCAGCTACCATTTTGTTTTCTGTTCCTTCATTAAAGATTCATCCTTATCCAAAGTTCTGTTTTTTGGTCCTTCATAGCCACCAAACATAAAGCCACAAAACAAAAATTTCAAGTGAAAAAAATTTATTTTCTGAAACTTTTGCAGAGTTTCCACATTTAAAGTATCGGTTCATGGTGTTGGTAAACTTAGTGATAAAAGTACATTAAACAGTATCAGCCCTGATATCAGTATCAGTGCATCCCTAACTAAGAGGTTCTAAAATTCTTAAAGCCAGTTTATTTGGAAAAGCCAGAGTTAGGTTTGGCCTTGTACCGTGCATAGAAGCAAGAATCATCTGGCGCCACCCTCCAGGAACCACTCCCCTTAAGAGCAGCAGAGGTGATGAGGTCTGATTAGAGACACCTCGTTCAGCACCTGTCTGTCTCACCCTGCAGAAAGAGGTAGGGAAAGCAGGACACACCCAAGCAACCAGCACACAACCACAGAATCCCAACAAAATTCCTATATTCCACAACTGGGTGAATCAGTTAAAAATGTGCCAAACTCAAGTCACAAAGTTACAAAATGTTGATCGGACCTTAAAACTATTTTGCCTGTTTATTAATATTTCAAATCAACCTCATCCTTTTTTTGGTTAGAGAGTGGGGAAGCCTACAACAGCTTTCAATGGAGAGTAGATGAGGTATGCAAGACCATTCTAAATCCAACAGAGTAGACAATTATGGTCACAGCCATTCATAACGTGATAATTAAAAATTCACCAATAAATGGTCACAGTGTTCCTTAATTACCTTTGGTTAGTGCTTGGCATGTCCAAAATTGAGACATTATGCTATTTAGTGAATGGATTTCAACAGGTTTTTGTTTTTAAATTAATCGCAAAACAGTATGAATTTTGCCACATTTTTATTTTATTGAAATCGCAAAAAAGTTAGGATCATATTTTTTAAATATAAAAATGGATAATCTTAAAATGTAGTTTAAAAGCTTTATCTCTAGTTATTGATTTTTTTTTTCTTTTAATGTATCATAGGCCAAAGAAAAGACAATGGACTTGGCTAAACCACAAATTCCTTGTTTCCACTGAGGGATACAGCATGGGTCGGTGTGGTTCAGTACACTGTCTGTTTCTTGAGTAAAAGCAGCCATTACAATCAACTTGTACCACATCATTACTAGGACCATTTTTAGTTATAGTTGCATAGGACAATGATGCAATGTTGTTAGGGCTAAACTACTGGCATCACTCAACACAGTCCATTGATTGGATGTCACTACCTGTGACAAGCACAAGTGATACTAGTGGATCACTTGGTGAACAAGTATGATGCCATTTTGGGCATTTGGGTTTAACCCCACCTGCCCACCAAAAGTCCAACTGGTGGTAGAAATACTCTCCTGGAACGTTAAAATAACATACTACCGCACTGTTCCCTGTCATGCTGCTCAGTGGAAGCAAAGCGAAAGAAAACTCTAAATTATTATCAACCTAGAAAAACTAGATGGGTGCATCTTTAGTCAGTTTAGAACCAGTTTACCCAACATGTATGCTTTTTAGATGTGGTACATTAAGGAAACAAGGTAAAGACTACTCCTAAAAAAAGGCACACACGGTTAAGATTCAAAATTAGTTACAGATACTATAAGTTGACAAACAAAAGGGCTATGTATTATTCCTAAGGTTGTCAAATTATCTTGTTAATTTTGATTAATTAATTAGAACTATTTTTAGCATGCCATGGTTTTTTCATGTTGATCTATTTTTTTATCTTTAATTTGATTGTTTATGTATGCTAATTGCCTTTACATGAAATCCGTTTTTATGTTTTGGGTTTCTTGTGCTTGAGTTGTTAGGGGTTATCCACACCCTGAAGTGGAGATAAAAGGCTGTAAACTTATCATAAGATGACTGCCTTTAATTTGGGGAGGTCGGGGTGAGCAGAAGCATGGAGTTGCAGGCATGTTGCCAACTTAGCTATTTTTAAAGAGTTTTAGACCCCTTTAGCGATTCTCTTTAAAAAAATAAAAGCAAATAGCGGTAAATCTAGCTACTTGTTATGGGCTTATTGGAGACTTTTGGGTGAGGCATGTAACGTTGTTACTCTTCTCACCGAGCAGTGGGGCACTCTCCTGTCTCAGACCACTCACAACCATAGAAGGCAACCAGTCTGCACCGCAAGTTGCAGCTCAATCCCAGCTCCAGCTGTATGGCAAGCTATCTGTATCAAAAATAAGGCGTATATTACGTGTTATTTTAACCTGTAATACAGCTGGACTCAGAGCAGATATTTGCCCTACTGAATCCAGAATGCTAATGAATCGCCTATGCTCAAAGCAAAATGTTACAGTCGACACTTGGAACTAGTCACAAAAACAACAAAATGTAGATGCTGGGACTGCATCTCTTCAGGTCTATTAAATACAAAAAAAAGACTTAATGAAACCACTTTTTTATTTATATATATCAAACTTTTGTTCAACCACACTAATGTTATGATTTTAAATGGACATACCTCAACAAGAGGGCTTTTCTCAGGAATTATTAGCTAAGAGAAAAAAGAGATTAATTAACATATAATTAATCTAAAATTTCTTTTATCTCATGGCAGCACTAATTATTTCTTACATATTTGCATACAACAGTAAATAAATGTTAAACCTGTGTACTCAATATTACTTTGCAGAACTGCATCAATGTTATTGTCTATAGCAATAAAGAGTTGGGGTTGTGATTGAGAATGAGAATGTTTCACTCACAAAGGTGTGAGTGAAAAACCACAAATCACTTCATAATGATGATTGTTCCCTCATTAGAAGCACAAAGCAGGAGGCTGCCTGAGGGAGAGAATGGTAAAAAAAACTTTCCTTTTATAAAAAAAAAAATTTTATGAAAGCATTTCAGGAAATTAATTCATTCTTTAACATGACACATGATTACTTTTACAAATGTACACATATATGATCCCAGCTTAATGAAGAATATATCTGGTTTAGGAAACGCGCACACACAGAGACACACAGAAAAACACACTTTTCCACTTGATCTCATTAATTTGTTGTAGCCTCTTATCAATAAACCCCACACAGAAGAGACTAGCAGAAAGAGCGTTTTGTGGAGTCAGAAATAAACCTAAATGGATGCACATTAACAGATCTGTACCTGTCTTATTATCACATGTACTTAACGGCTCGGCTCAAAAACATAAACATATAATCCATCACATCAGTTCATGCACAAACACACAGCTTTTGTGTTACACTGGTTACACACTTCGATTAAGCTCCTGCTGACTTGTGGTACAAAGCAAAACTGCAATTCAATTCTGTTGCTGCATGTTTTGTAATCTCAGGCACTCCATGAGGTCCATGTCTCACTTTGGTATAAGACATATCATGAAGAGAAGCTGTGCCTCATCCCCGCAGCAGGAAAACTTCCAAAACTGCAGCACAGAATCCATAGGAGGACGTGGGGGGAAATATAGTATCACACAGGGAAGTGAGTCATAGTCACAGTCAAAGCTCCCCGTGAAGTGTAAAGGAGATCATTACCAGTCTATCTGCAATCCTGTCTAAGTATTGTATTGCTAATTATACCAAACCATCAAAACACATTGTGTTGAGCGGCAGTTTAAAGAAGTGTCCTGCAATTTTCTGTATGCACAGAAAGCGGTTTGTTCTCTTCCATTCCTTCCACTGCTACAAGAAAGTAGCTGGCTGTCAAAACTGCAGGAAACATTTTATTGTCTGCACACATTCACACTGAAAAAGTCAGATAAAAAAATAAACAGTGTTTCATGCTGACATTTTGTCATGCTACAAACACAAATTGCATTTTGTTGAATGCTATTAGGATATTCTGTGATAGACAAATACAAAGTAGTCCATAATTGTGAAATGGAAGCTATGTGATTAATGACTACACATTTTTACAAAAAACCTGAAAAGTGTGGAATGTATATATACTTTTTTCAGTTTCACGGTCAAAGTCACTTTTTCTCCACAGTAATAGATGTAAGCTTTTGGGGGTATGCCTCCACCAACTTGCCACAACTAGACACTGACATGCTGCCAATTTATCTTTGCATAACGACAAAAGTCCATTCAGATTGGATGGAGTGTATGTTTGATTTCTACTTTAATTTTCAAGTCTGGCCACACATTTACAATTGGAGTACAGTCAGGACTTAAACTAGGCAATTTCATTGTAGCTCTTGCTGTACATTTAAGGTTGTTGTTAGTAATTGCAGTGATCACCTTTTATTAAGCACCCCGTCCAGCATTCCCATATCCTGATGGCGCCACCCACCGTGTTTTACCATGGTGTTTAACCATTGGTTTTAATATTACAACACATCGCTTTTTGTATGTGTGCAAAATAGGTATGTTTAAGTGTTACAGAACAGCTGTATTTAGATGCATTTTATAACAAAGTAAAATTCCACAAGGGTGACTCCTATTTATTAATTAGGATGCATTTGGATGTAATGGTTTTATTAAAAGGAGTCAAAGTAAAGCAGGCAAAAGAAAAATGCAGATCACACTTTTAAAATATTTATTTTTTTAAACCCCATCATTTTCATTCATTTTCACAATTTTAAAGTTTTTTGTGTTAGTGTGAAACATAAAATCCACACAAAATATATTTAAGTTTTTAGTCATCGAGGAAAATTGAAAAAAACCTTTTAGTAAATTATGTAATACAAAGAAAAAAGCAGAGAACTTGGTTGAGGAAAACTTTAGTCTGAGAAAAGATGGAGGCAGTTTTTTTTTTAATTATAGGAATTATGAGAAACTGAAAGAATAATGAATAACTTTGATATGTGAGCTGTAATGCACCCTATTGATTTCTCACTGAAGTGATTAATAGAATTTGTGAGGCAAAGCTGATGAAGGTTAGCGCTGTGATTATTGCACCACCCTCAACACTCGGTTTCCAATCTCACAGCGACAGTTTGGCAAATTCCTTTTTCTGTCTCTTCAAACATGTTGGGTTAGGTTGAAGAGAATCCAGATTGTCGGGCTGTAATTTGATTAGGCAAGGGAGACCGCCTAGTGGAAAAGTGTGAGTCTGATGTGAAATATAGTTGGAAACTGTGACAGAAGGGACTTGATGATAGGAAGTCACACACACATTAGGAGGAAATGGCAGCGAGTCATTGCGATGAACTAAATACAGAAACTTGCCAATAAGTGACACTATGTGTTACAGTTCCCTCAAAATCTCAACTGAAACTAAACCATTTATTCCCAAGTGACTGTAGATTATTTGAATGATACAGATTTTGAAAGAAGTTAGAAATAAATTATTCATATCTAAACAAATAACAATCAGTGAGGGTGGTAAAGCAGAAAGGATAATAATGTAAACCAATATTTATTCCACCATTAAACCAAACCTTCAACCTGCTTTTTTTCTTAATTTGAAACTGCTTGTTTCAAGCATCAGCATTCTTCAGCGTCTTCTCATTGATATCATACTGTGGGCTTCTTTAAGGCCATCCCAAGTTCCTGGATGTCATCAACAATGATCTCCAAAGGCTATGTATCCATTTTCCTCCAGAAGGTTGTATTACGTGCCAATCTGGCAGGGTGCAGGTTTTTCGTCGATTTCCCTTGTTTCTTTTGTGTCAGCAGAATCAAAGAAGACTGCTGCCAATTTGGGGAAGTGAGCTGAGCTGAAATGAGAGCAGACAGGACCTTGGTGTTTGTTTAAAGGTTTGGTGGTGGGAGACAGTGGACTAGCGGTGTACCCTGCACACCTCATCATGTAGTTTGAAGTTTGTTAGAAATACTAGGTAAGTAGGTTAGTGCCACCTTTGTAATGTTTTTTAACTACTTTTTTATTAGATCAGAATAGCAGGTAGTGATGGTAAGATGAAGCCTCTTGAGGCATTGAACCACTTGAGTCAATTTTTTCAAGGAATTGTTTCATTGGGCTTTATCTGAATACAAATCCCCCTACTGGCCAGGTACACAGGCAGCTGTAGCTCAGCTGTAGCTAAGCCACATAGTGTGTGATACATTACACTTGTAAGTCTGCCATGGCTCTTAGGAATGACTATGGATTCCATGGACACCTAAGTGTCTAAAACATGCAGCCGCAAGCCAGATGAAACGACAACCAAGTCGATCATCCAGCTGCGGCAGGCTGTCCTGGTGCCAAGTGCACAAATTAACACCTTTATGCTTGAACATGGTGTTTGTTATGGACAATCCATGACGAGCACTGAAGTCCAATAACAAAACACCGCTCGGATTTAGATCAGGGGGGGCCATTCCGCCCAACCACAGCCCTCCAGGTCCCACTGTCATTGCCACGGGAGCGTTGAAGTCCCCCAGCAGAATGAGGGAGTCACCAGAAGGAGAACTCTCCACCACCCCCTCCAAGGACTCCAAGAAGGGTGGGAAATCTGTTTGCTGCATAAACACCGTCCCCCCACCCGTAGGCAGAGATAGGCTACCCTCTCATTCACTGGGGTAAACCCCAACGTACAGGCGCCGAGATGGGGGGCAAAAAGTATGCCCAACCCAGCTCGGCGCCTCTCAACGGAAGCAACTCTAGAGTGGAAGAGAGTCCAACCCTTCTCAAGGAGACGGGTTCCAGAGCTAGAGCCGTGCGTCGAGACAAGGCTGACAATGTCCAGTCGGAACCTCTCAACCTCGCATACCAGCTCCGTCTCCTTCCCCACCAGAGAAGTGACGCTCCACTTCCCAAGAGCCAGCTTCTGCAACCGAGGATCGGAACGCCAAGGTCCCCACCTTCGGCAACCGCCCATCTTGCACTGCACCCGACCCCAATGGCCCCTCCCACAGGTGGTGAACTCATGGGAAGGGGGGCCCATGATGCCGCTTCGGACTAAGCTCAGCCGGGCCCCATGGGTAAAGGCCTGGCCACCAGAGGCTCGCCAACGTGCCCCACCTCCAAGCCTGGCTCCAGAGCGGGGCCCCGGTGACCTGCGTCCGGGTGAGGGAACACTGACTCCAATACTGTTGCTCATCATAGGGGTCTTCAGGCTGTGCTTTGTCTGATCCCTTACCTAGGACCAGTTTGCCATGGGTGACACTACCAGGGGAATAAAGCCCCCGACAACTTAGGTCCTGGGATCATTGGGGCACTAAAACCCCTCCACCGCGATAAGGTGGCAGCATAGGGAGGAGTCATTTCCTATCCATTTTTCCCGATTGAGATCAGGTGGTGGTGGAGGATGTAATGTACCTATAAATTAAAATTTGTTTGTGCATGTCGGAACATTATTCAAAATGTACTTTGCTTTTGCCACCAATGTCTTGAGGGTCCAATAATACTGTACATTAACTTAGACATACAGTATATTGAACTAATTTAATAATTTGCAATCCTTCTGGAGCACAAAGAACTCTGTCCCAAGTCAAAATAAAACACAAAACAATTATCCATAAAGGGAAGATTAAAATCAAATAATTGCTGCAGAGATAGATTGGGCTGATATCTGTGCATACACAGACTCTCAATTACGAAAATTCAGCACTACTAGTTAGCAGTACTAATTTACCATGATGTATTTAGATGAAATCTCGACATGATCCGCCATGTTGTAAACAACTAGCAACAGAGAAATCCCCGCCAGTGAAGTGATGCTCTGACGTGCCGAAGCGGACTACAAAGTGTGCAAGCTGCTGGGTTTTCCTTTTAAAGCATTAACTATCATCCGTTTGAGCGATTTAACACCTGAACCATAGACTGTAAAAAAGAATAGACAGCGCCGCCTCACTCCTCCCCGTTTACCAGAATGACACACTTTCATGGGGGAATTCATGGCGGATTCATAGACTCCTCCTCCCCAGCTCTGACGAAGCATGTTCCCAAAAAGGGCATAGGGGAGGGATCTTCACTGTAGACTCTGCCCTCGCGGGGCGTGTATGGGCATGTAGTTCGGTCATAATCGCGCCCATTCTGCTCCCGCGTCTTTAGCTCTGATGCTAAACTTGGCTAACTAAGCTAAAGGCTAATAGCGCTAATAGCGCTAATAGCCCCATGCCTGACTACTGATGTATCTGCGCTCCTCCGACGGTCATCCTATTTCTCAAACCTCAAAAGGTAAGAACTAGTAACTTGAAATAAATATTAAAATGTAGTGTTACTATAATGAAAGTCCAACGAAACGGCCTGTCAATCAAAGTCCGGCCACTCTTGATTTATGCAAGATTTCTAAAAATTATCTTACGAAAAACAGCCTGGTTACACAGCCCATGTTTTTGACTAGCCCAGCGTTATCTCAGGAAGAATATGTAGCCATAGAAAGTTTTTAAAAAATGGGCACCAGGCATTAAAGTTGTTTTAAACGTGTCTAAAGTCCAATGCTTTTCAATGGGGGCATAGCGGCCAAATGGAGGTACTACAGCAATGGAGGAGCAATGGCGGCCTCCATAGTATGCGGTCACAAAGCAGAGCAGCCAGTGGCCATTGACCTGAACACACTGACCAGTGTTAACACGGCATAAGACAACAAGAGTGTGATCTGTTTTGAAAGGTGTTTTTAAAAAGTTTTTTGCCACCATTTTGGTCCATACAATATTTTGCTCTGGTATGGACAGTGCCAAAATGGGAACCTAGTCTCTAGAAAAGCTCTTCTGCTCATAACTAAGTATGCATAGATGTAGCTGATGGCCAAATATAAGTTTAATTTATCACCTGGCTGAAACATTGGTACCTTCATAAGAGAAAATGCATGAGGTGTTGAATTTAGTATAGGATAAATGTGTAGTTCCAATTTCTTCCTCAGTCCCTTTCTAATCTCTCCTGAACTGAATGAAGCTCTTCACACTCCGTGGTCACATGAGACTGTAATGATGGCATGAATATTTGGCAAACCTTAATAAACTCCAAGCGTAGAACTGACTAGATGTGCCTTGCTGCTTTGGCAAGCAATATCCTTAATTATGCATTTCGAAATGGTAATCAGATCTGGATTCTGTGTGGCAGTAAAGTTCAGGTATTATGTCCAGTTAAGCCCCTTTTTCTAAATGTATTTGTCTACACTACAAAAAGATTGATGCATGTGTTTGTGTACAGGTATTGTGCATCTCTAAGGAGACAAAGCATGAACTAAACCCAGTTCAAGTGATGGTTGATAATAGGCTTTCTGGGGGAAAACATGAAGTTGTATAACATACAGAATGGAGAGGTGCTCTTGAGTACACTCTCTAATTTTTATTCTGAAATAGTGCATCTCCTATAATGTCTCATTTAATGAGGCATGACAGTCGCATTGTGGAGCCATATCATGAATGCATTAACCCTCAGACCCCCATGCCCTCAGTGTAGATCAGCTTAAATGCATCAAAAGACTTATCAGCCAGTCAGTGGTTGGAGGTAACGTGAATATTTCAGGCTTCTACCTGTGTTGTTTAGTGTGCTACTAAATTTCAATGTGCCAAATAATTTCTTGGCTGCATGCAAACACACGTAGTCTCAGTTGGTCTGAGCATTTTTATCTGTACGGTAGAGTGTGATTGACAGTTAAAATACAGATTAACACAAAAAACTGCCAATGACAAGTGATAGAAATAAAAAAACCAAGATAACACAATTTTTAAGATGCTGCTGGTGAGAAATAATTTATAAAAAACTTAAAATTTGGATGTTGGATTTTGGAATTCATTAAAGCCCAAGATGTGAAACTACTATAGCCTACATATTAAATGTTAATTTTGTGGTCTATTTTCATTCACGTAATGTTCAATGGGCAGGTTACCCATTATTATTGTTGTGTGCTGCTGTTGTAAACAAAACTGAAATACAAAAATACTGCTGATAGAAAATGCCTCATCATAAGGAGATATTAAAAAAGGCACAACCCCAAGGATTGAAGAGTCTAGAAGTAAAAAGGGTTGCTTTTAAACCATGTAAACTCAAAAACTCAAACTTAAAATGCTCATATATATCTTTCACTTTACATTAACTAAAATATTAACTACAAAGCCTAGTTTATGCTTCTGCGTTTTGACAGAGACGGATTGACGCAACGCCATTATCCGTCAACGCAAGGGCTTTCCGTCACCTACGCTAGGACGCACGGAGTAGAGGCCCAAATTTTAACTATCCGTCTCCGTCAATGGACAGCGTATGCATCTGATTGGTCAGTTTCAGTAACATCCACAGATCGCATCACCAGAACGGTGGTCTATAGTCTGCTGTAATCAGTATTTAATGCAGCGTTTGGCCACTATATGCTTTATATTGAAAGGCGATTTTGAAAACAAGGCGGTGTGGGAAAACAACAAAAAACGGCTGCTGTGTTTGTTTCCATGTGTTTCTAGAGTATTCTGTAATCCACACTTCTAGTAAAAAGCTTTACAGCTTAATCAAAACTTACTTTCTGTCTTTCATTGCTCCTTGAGGAAGAAATGCGTTCACAAGCATAGAAAAAAGCAGAAGCGGCACCACGTGATAGTAGGCAGAGACGCTATGAAAACTTAGCACCCCCTGCTGTCCTGGTCGAGCAACGCTAAAAAATAAAAGAATTGAGTGGAAGAGCGGAGTACTATAAACAGAAAACGTCTCCGTCAATACGTCTGCGTCTGAGTGCAAATTTGCGGTCGGACAAGCATAAACTAGGCTTAAGGAACCTATGGCAATTGTTGTTAAAGCTCTTATCAAGCCCCAGTGGTGCAAAAATAGCAACAGTCAGTCAGCAGTTGGAGCCTGCACTGGGATTTTTGTAATAATCCACAGGGGCTTGGCAGCAACAAGTCAAATTCAGGCTAAATGTCATTCAGCAATAGTTTCCAGACATGTGGGAATAAAATATTGTCAGGCAAGAAGGTATGAAGGAAGTCATCTGCATTAGCATGTAGAGGAGATGACAACAGGGAATGCATTTCAGTATTCTGACACACCAAATAGCCAAATAATTTATAACCAACTTGTAAAATTAGTCATTGCTTTTAAATTCTGTTCACATATATTACAAACACAGATTTCAATTAATTTCTTGGAATTTTAAGTAAGACCAACAGTGGAAACAGTGGAAAGCGCTAGAATTTGAATTTTTCTCAAGTCTGAAAGGTCTGTGGTGAATCATCCTCTGAATTTGGTGCACTTTGTGTCCCACAGGTTTACCACCAAGATTTTATTTTAAAGTAAATCACAAAATACATTTTAAAACAAGACATGGAAAGGTCTATGTTCCTTTGTATTATGACACACAAACTTGTTTTTAAAATGATGTTTTTAAAAGTTCCAAGGGTTTCTAATGAGTAGAGATCAGCCAAATGCATGTCTCTTTATTTACCAAAGTTGCTATTTCAGTGAATGAAATATAAATGAAAATAGACAGTAACCATTTTCCCCTGGTAATATGATTCTTTGACTGTCTTCTTTATATTAAAAAAAATAAATGTATAAAATAGCACAATTAATCATTTCCTTCAGTTTTGTTCAACCCTGTAACAATTTACCAATCTCCCCCTTTTAAAAAATAAGTGTTCAGTTAAACTTTCTGAGCACCCAGGAAGTGACATCACTCAAGTCTTTTCTGCTCATTCAATAAAGGGAGGTAATTATTAGCATACTTTATGACCTATATTTTATTGTCTTTATCATCAAAATGAGATTATTGAGCACCAAAGCACAAAATAAATGTATACAATTCAATGTACAGTGAAAATCATAAACCATGTGTTCTTTTTAAAATCTTTATTATTTTATTACCTGATGAAACAAGTACAACTGAACTTAGAAAATTTAGAAAAAGTTATGAACTCACACATCCATATTGTACTTTAATTTAAAGTACAATTAAATGTAATAAATCTAATAAATGTAATTTAATCTAATTTAGCTAATTAGAATAGTCTTCCTTTTTTCCTATAATTTCATTTTTACTGCAAAGGAAGAAAGAGATTTTACAAAAAAGTATGGGTGACGTAATTTTCAGGATGATATTTAGACTTTTAAGACCCATAGGGATTTCCTAAAACAAAGTCAGAAATTTGAAATAACAAAATACTTTTGTCAGGAAAAAAACATCAGAGAATCTGATATTTTCAACAGAGAAAGCCATTTCAATTAGATTTATGTTATCTTCTTACATGTTTTTACATGCTGCACTCATTTTTGTCAACTACTTTGTAGTTAATGTTGTCGAAGAATTCACTATTCAGGGCAGAACTGTCGTTGGCTTCAGTGCTCTAAAAAGATGGCTTCTTTTTTTAATCTAGCAATCTGATTGGCTGTTCTGCAGCTGTCACACGCAGACAGTATCTGCTTGTTAAGATGGGATCAGCACCACAGGGGGAGTGAAATGCCATAAAAGTGAGCAATTTTGAAATGATAGAGGTTTTAAAGTTTTATTATTGGGTTAAATATCAAGTTTTCACAGGTAAATAGATTCAAGTCTGAGTCAAGTCCCAAGTCACTGGTGTGGAAGTCCAAGTCAGGTCAAAGTAAAAAATAAAAAATTCAAGTCAAGTCTCATGTCACAAAATTTTTGACTCAAGTCTGACTGCAGTCCAAGTCATGTGACTCATGTCGACACCTGTGGTACAAATACACCTTCAATAGATATGTTCAGAAACAATTTCATGTTGGGGGATTTTTCAGTAATCAGAGACCCCAAAGTGCACGGAATTCAGAGAAAAACCCTTGTCTGCGTTTTGTATTCAGCCCTATTCATTCTGACACCCTAAATGGTAAAGGGCGTGTATTTCTATTACTCTTTATCTAGTCCAAAGGACCCCCAAAGCACTTCACATTACATTCAACCATTCATGCACAAATCCACACACTGATGATGGTAAGCTACATTGTAGCCACAGCTCTCCTATAGGGCACAGTGACAGAAACCAGACTGCTGTACACTAGCACCACCAGGCTCTCTGACCACCAACCGTAGGCAAGGCAGGTAAAGTGTCTATCCCAAGGATGGAATGAACAAGAGGGACGGAGAAGGGTGTTCGAACTAGCAGACCTCCAATTACAGCATGATCTCCAACCTACAGAGCAACAGTTGCCCTAAATACATTTAAGCACACCCTATTACCTTCAGATATGACCTAATTAGTAAAAGAGCCCAATTGTGTGTAATTTAATTTCAGTATATTCCAGCTGCTCTGTGAAAGCTTTAGAGGTAGTTAAAGAACATTAGTGAACAAACAGCCACACGAAGACCAAAGAACATAGCATGTCAGAGAAGAAGTAGTAGAGAAGTTTACGTTACGTAGCAATACCCCAAGCTCTGAACATCTCATGAAGCACTTTTCAATCCACCGCCTGAAAATGAAGATCTACCAAGACATGGCCTTTTACTTGAACTGATATTAATCACATAAGCAGCCAAAAAGACTCATGGAAACTTTGGAACAGTAGAATTCCACACAAATGGGAAAACTATGTGCTAATCAGTTGACAGGAGAGCAACTAAGCATTAATAGAAGAGAGGCAAGAAGAAAGCAATTGCACAAAGAAGGCCATAATAAGTCACAAGTAATTAGCTGAAAGTGAAACAGCTAATGTGGAACAACGTTCTCCCCTCAGATGAGACCAGAATGTTTAACATGATTTTTTTTTTCTTTCTGGAATTGTCATACTGTGACTTTTTTCAGCATAGAGAGGATAGCAAATCAGTCAAAAATAAGCAATACAACCATCTAAGAAAACAACAAATACACCTGAGGTAGGGAGAGAGGTTCACCTGCCAGCTTGTAAAGATTCAGCTAGAGCTGAAATAGAATGGCTTAGATCATAGTCAAGCACAATTGAGACCTATATCTACGTCAGAACCTCTGGTAAGCCTTTAAAATACATGTTCCCAAACACCCTCCATAAAATCTGACTGAACATGATACATTTTTCATGCAAATTTTGCATGATTTGTAGACCGCAATAGTAGAGACAAAGATTTAATCTGTAACCGCAGCAAAACTAGATTCAACAAAGAACTGGCATGTGAGGTTAGAAATGTATGCCACACATTTCATATTTTTAATTCCAATTCATTTGAAAACAAGGAATCTATTACTACTTTGTTTTAGCCCATCCAATAAAAGTTAAATTAGATAACCCGTAGTTTGTGATAGTACTGTGGCAAAAGAAAAAGATCATGCAATATGACTATTACAATGTACAGTATATATATGGAAATATGTCTTATTAATGACAGACATGCTAAAGCAGATGCAGTCCACCAGTGAAACAACCAGATGTTCTTTTCTTTCAAGTTGTACATTTTGGTCTTGGTGACAGACAAGCTGAGGAAGCTGCAATCCTACACTGAAGTTCTCACCAGCATTTTGGAGGTAACATAGGGGAGCACAGATATATAAATATAAACAACATTAGATTTAACCTTTAATTCTGCACAATTCACAGTTTTATGTTGATAACAAAATTTAAGTCATTTTTTAAAATTTCCAATCATGTATAATAGAAAGAATTGACATAATGACAGAGTATCTCATTTGCATGTGTAATGAGTCCCATCTCAATTAATGGGCTCTTCAAAATGAATGCTTTTGCTTGGTGTGATTCCATCTAAGTACTCTGTGTGATACACAGGATGCATGAGCGCATTGACGTTAACAAGAAACGCGTTTAACATTTTTAGTGATCCTAATCTTGAATGGACACCCTCAACCAACATTACCAGGATCCTCCTGAATGTGTGAAAGCTTCTATCTTCTCTCATCTTGTCATAATCCAAACAGTGTGAGCTATGCTAGACAGTTTTGTCTCCATCTGATCATCAGTTAAAACAAATAGATGCCCTAAACCTGTCAGTACTCATCTAAAGATTTTAATTCTTACTCAACGCCCATGTTATATTTGAGAGAAGATTTAAACAAGAGCACTTCTAATGTTAAAAAATTCATGTGTGATATTTGTAAGAGTACGGGACAGCTTAGTCAATACTTGGAAGAGCCTTTGTCTGGAACAGGTCCAAATCAGAGATAACAGACCTAAACGCATGATGTCATCCACATGGAAAACACTTCTCCTGCTCTATAATCTAATAAGACTCTTTGATTTTATGTCTCAGTAGTTTACCTACAACCTACAATGGATTGTTTTTACTACATTCGGATATGTGGTTCTGTTGGTTTGAAAAATATCTCTGTCCCTTTCTGATGTAGTCTCTCCTTTCCTTTCCCCTTTGTTCTTTTATTTTAATAATTATCCAACATACATGTGGATGAGCAAATTTTTGCAACTCAAATACAAAATCATTTCAGCAAAACTAACAAAATTTCCCATAATTATGTGCACCTTATTGCTACTTTGTTCAGCAAAAAGAATAAATTCATTTTCTATTTTATGCATAAAAATTGCATTTAGAAAGATGGAGCTGCAACACTTAATATCCTCGAAAATAAATGACTTAATATGTTTCACGGTATTTTAAATAAACTTGTAATAGATAAATCCTGATATTGCTCTTCTAATGATTAAATATAGGACAAAACATCCATACCCAATAACATTTTTACCTTAAAATAAAAAAAGATTTCACCTTAAAAAATTTAACTTCAATTAATTTCATTAAGAGTTTATGTGACAGACAAAGTAGCGCAGACACGGTTGTAATATATTGTATTTAGGGTTATCGGAGTAAATGGGGCTGAACATAGATTTCAAGTGTATGAAAATACGACACTGGATGAAAAATGATGAAAAGATTCTAATAGGTAGAGAAAGTATGTATAAACTAATGAATGCGCAGGTTGATTAGAAATGTGCTCCTTACCCTGAGAAAAAACGTTGAGCAAAAGTCCAATGATCATCATCATGTCCGGTGACATTGGGGGACAGTTGCGGAATGGGGAAGCGGGTAACCGGCTCATTGCAGCTCAGTAGCCCGTCTCCTGCTTCATCCAGCCTCCTTCTGCTCTGTTCTTTCTCCTACTGCTGCTCCTGCTGCTGTGTCCGCTCGGACTGAGGCGGATCGGACCGTATTCTGCTCAAAGTTGGCCAAACTAAATAGAAGCGGTTCAAGCTCTCGCTATTTTCGTCGCTCCCCTCATTTTTCTAAATTATTTTTATATGAAGGAAGATTAACATTCAGTGGATTTCCTATGCATTACTTGAAAAGTGGGAAAGATTGTCGACGGTGTGAAAGCTCCCAGTAACGCAGACGCACTTGTCTCCAAAGCGTCTGGCGTTTGCACTTCTGCTTGTGATTCCACTCTTAGCTCAACGCCACAGATGTCCACACCAGGACGCTGAGCGAGTGGCGAAGTCCCCAACGTGATTGGCCCTTGAACAGAGTGAATATACCAATGGGGAAGATATAATTTTTCCCGTAGAGGAAACAGCTGGGGCTATGAAGCTAAGTCCCTTACCCCTGCAGGAAAGGGGACAGCATAAATAGATATTTAATTGTTCAAGCTTGTATGAGTTTTGTACATTTAAAAACTCAAAAATACTTTTTAGCACAGTTAGACTGAGTCAATTTTTTATTAATTACCTTTTTGTTCTCCCTAAATAGATAACAAGAAATAAATAGTGAAGAAACATTTAAACTTAGCATTCCAGTGTTCACTAGGTAGCTCAGTGGAACCAAGGGAAAAGGGGCGGGAGGGGGATGGGGGGTCACAGTGCAGTGAATTTTTAATATCAAACTTCAATTGAAAAAAATTGAAGCTTTCTTCAATTTTGCACATGCTTTGCTATAGCTCTGGTTTAAACGGGAACCTTGAAAATACAAAGGGATGAACAGGGAATGTGAAATTAAATTAAGTAGGCTCTAAGCTCTTCAATGAGCAGGGATCCTCGGAGTGTTTTCCACTTTTATCAGCATATAACTGGACAGAAAGACTCTTAAGGCTTATAACACTGCATCAAACCCTATAGTTGAGAGGTACTTACCCTGAGGGAAGAATTACTAAAATAACTAAGACTACTAACCTGTAACCCTGAAGAGGTATTTTTTCCCCTTTGTACATCCACACGCAGACTGAAAAAAATCCTGAAATGTTGACTTTAATTACATTTATTTTGTCAAAGGGTTCCACAAAATTGAATTAGGTTAGTTAAAAGCAAAATTGTTAAGTCGATCTAACGCAGCCATTGTCAAGGCCAAAATTGCCTTTATTTGGGAGTGGATTGACCATGGAGCCATGAAAAATATGCAGCAGAAGCTGGGCCTCAAACCTAGGACCATTCCTGAGCCTCTGATCACCAAACACCTGTACTAACCACTGTGCTACATAATGATTCTTGAATATAAATAAGAAATATCAGTTCATTGTAGTGTTAACTTAACAACTTGGAACTGGATTCCAACATGTTGGCTCAACATGAATGAATCAAGTTAATGTTAAGGTATGAAGTTTTATACAAGAGGAACACAATTTAGTCATTTACATCTACCAAACTTATCTTATTTACGTTGAAGCTACATGTTAGGGTTAAGTAATATGAACAAATGGGTAATTCCTTTTTTTCTCTGTCAGGCGAAAAATGTCCACTTCCCTCAGTCTATTTATTTGCTCGTTGGTTAAAAAAAAAAAGATTCAAAAGACTTATTGTGAAAAGGATACACATTTCCAAATGCCTAATTAAATGTTTTTTTCTCTATTTCTAAAAACCAAAACCTAAACAGATTGTTGAGCCTCAAAGCAATAGATTGATATTTTTATAGATTACAACTTTATGACATATATGTTGTGGAAAACTACAAAATACAGATAAGGTGTATTCTAAGCACCATGTTTTGTAACATTTCAAGCAATTCAACCTGTCTGAGAATTTTTATTTAAACGTTGTTGAAAAAAGGATTTAAAAGACTTTGAAAAGCTTAGCTTTAAAAATAATACAGTTGAATAAAAGCACAGCTTAAGTTGAAATAAGTTTGTCAAAGTTCACAAAACGATGCCTTTCACAACATGAAACATTTTTCTTGAGATATAATTTTAAAAAAATACCCATGGCTGTTTGTGTGAAAGTATGGCAAGTCCTCTATATCTAAAATAATCCATAATCAACATGTTCTAGTAAATAGTGGTGACATTTTATGCATTTTAGAGCATTTTACCAAATCACTACGTAAGAGCCAGCCCAATGCAAAACGGCCCCCTAACCATCAGAGGGTCCATAAATATAGGAGCCCATATTGAATTTTAAAAGTGCAAAGCATTTTTCACCATTTGATAATGGTTTTACTATAATTACAATCTGATACAATAAGCTTAATCTTTTCTTTGCTTCTGAGCTCAGATTGTTCACAAATATATCTAAGCAAATTGATCAGCCATTTACTTAATAGGAGCGCTGCACCGAGGCTAACTCCCTCTGTCTACCTGTTCCTGTCTTGGATGGGTTGTACTGTAAAATGAATTGGCCCTCGTGGGATCAATAAAGTATTCATCCATTTAGCTGATTAAACTCTCCCCACTCACCCAGATTCACCCTAAAATGCTGTTGATTGTGGCGATTTTCTAAACAGAAAGAAGGGCCCCAAAATCAAATTTTATGTGAGGCCCTGTACAACCTTGGCCCAGTCCTGCAGTTCACTGGAGCAGCAGACAACCAGAAATGCCCCCGTCTTTTAAAAATGTACATGCTTCTATATTAATCACATTCTGTTTAAGATTAATGTTCAGTATGACATTGCATCTACCCATTATTGTGGAAAATAAAATTATTATGGTAATAATAATTATAATAATAATTATGGTAATATTTAATATGCAATTAATAATCTATGTAAAAAGATAATTTTATTTTATTACATAAACCAACTACAGAAATAATGGTTTGATTTCTTTACCTTTTTTTCTTCTTTTTTTTGACTAGTACTACGCGTTAGCTTGTGTTTTGGTAGTTTTATTTTCAAAATGGCAAATTATGCATTAAGCATAGGGTATGAAACTGTACATAACTTCTGGATAGAACTGAGGATTTGGTTATGTAAAATCTAATCACCGCCAGTCTCGCTTTCAAGAGACAGCACAATTTGGTTTATTTCCGAAAGACAAAGTATCATTTCATATGTCTTGCCAAATTCTTTATGCACAGGAACAAAATATAGAAATGCTAAAGAAAATCCTTGTTTTTCTCTTTTTTCCATACATATTTACATATATATTTACACATTTACATGTAAAATCCTTAAAAATTATGAAAACAGAGAAAGCTCAGAAATTCTCTTTCTTCTTATGACGTGTTTCCAAGGTTTCCCTATCTAAGCAATTCTAACACCCCTCTTGCACTTTTTAGGGGTGCTAGATAAGTGCTTGAGTGGCAATACAAGGTCATTTAATAAATCCCTTTCTCAGTACCAGTCATCATAAATAGATAGAGGCCTGTCTCTAACTATTTCATGTACAGAAGGAAAAGTCTAAATTGTTCTAGTTTGTTAAAAAAAAGACATATACAGTAAAAAAATACAATAATTTTCCCAGTTTAAGGGGTGCTTTGACTCAGTGAACCTGCAAAAATGGCATAGAAATGCCTATGGAGAAGGCCAAACCAGATGATAAAATCCATCCATCCAGCCAGCCAAAATCATTTAAATTTAAATCAATTTAAATATCTTTGTTTCTCTTTTTCATCAAGCATTTTGAATACAAAATAATACATATAAAAATTGTAATTAAATGTTTCCATCTTGTTTGCATAAGATTTGTTTTCCAAGCACTTTAAGACATCTCTGCAGATGAAATACTGGTAAATGTGAACAAATTAAGCATACATGTGCAATTCAACTGTCCTCTGCACATAAAAAGGTGTTGAGGAAGTGTGTTCCACAGATGTGGAGAAGCAGAACAAACTGGTTTAAGGGACACACAGTACACAAGGCTAGGATGACTTGGGGTGTTCAAAGGCTTAAGGGACCAGTAGTTAGTCGAGCAATTACAGAGGTTTATGCTTAATAAGTGCCGTCTTGTAAAACACGTAGTGACATGGTGTGACCTGGTCCTCTCTCTTAGTGATAGTCAGAACTATGGCGGCAGTGTTCTGCTCACCTGCTGGTGTGTATGTTAGACTAACTGTTGCAGTCCAAGATGTGTAAACCTGTTGCGGTAGTAGCTACAATACAGCTTAGAAAAATATACAATGAGTTTTAACTGGTGTCTATAGTCTCAGTATTTATGAGAGATTTTATCCTGGGTTTGCTTTAAATGGCTTTTCTTTGTGGTTTTGAACTATTAGGACCCTCAAACAGGTCATTGGTTATAACAGCAAGGAGGGATTCCAAGATGTTTAAAAATGGACTGTGGGGTGAAATTTACATTTTTGTTAGTCTTAAATGTTTGGAGTCCAATCTTTTGCTGACATCTGCTGTAATGTAACAGGAACTACAAGTTGAGATACACCGTATCGTTTCAGTTTTTCTTCTGTAAATTTATACATTAAACTACCAAAACATAAGCTTAGTTAGTACACTTCAAAAGCAAACAAGCACAAACAGAAAGTAGAAATGTACTAAATACAGCGAGTGTTCTTGTAGGTTGGGTGTATGCAATTAAATCTCATTATCATTTTAAACCGATAATTAATTGCCTCTTAAGATTAATACCCTTTTACTGTCCAAACATAACAAATACTGAGTTGGATGTCCAAACCTTTTTGTTAAACTGGGTACATGGTTAAGGCAGGAGCAGAATAGTAGGTTCATGTTATTGTCATTCTCCAAACAGCAGGTATCTTCTGCTGTGTCTGCTCTTGCAGTGTACTAACTGGATAAAGTGCCCTAAAATCTAGTGCTTGGGCACAAATAAGACAGCTTCTAGATTACAAAATACCCATAAAGCACCATCCCCTGTTATGATCCAAAATGCGGGTGTAAGAAAAGAAAAATAGAAAAACTCAACACGCCTGCATTGCCCTCGTACCCCTTGGATAGAATAACGTATGTTTAATAATAGTGTCAATTCACGGTTAGAATTTTGTGTTTTTCCTCCCCCTGGTGGACAGATGCATAGATGACATGCTTTATGTTTCATAAGGTTCTCATGAACAATCCAAGATGCTGCATTCAGCAGGTTTGATCTCTGACTTGCAGTGCGTATAAAGCAGGTAGAAAAATAAGGAACTCTACCAGCTAATATGAATTAAAACAGAAAAATGTAATTGAATGTTACTATGAAATCCCTCTCGGTTTAGATTTATTTACTATTTACTACTAACAATACTAATCTATTTACTACTAACAATACATTTCTTGTTTATGTACCAACAGAGGATTACTAGGCTGCAGTAGCTGTTTGTTGTTACATAACAAAGTTTCATGTCTGACTGATGCTTTTATTTGTTAAATCCTGCTCCTACCTTGTGTGGGAACATAGTGTTTTTTTTTCCTTCACACTAAGGACATAGAAAAGCCATACATACTTTGGTTTGGAATAACATTTCAATAAAACCAGATGTTATGAGATAGTGGAATACATTAGATTTATCTTATGGGTAAAGGTATGACAGTAACTACAAAGATGTTTACAATGGAACACAAGAGGTATCTTTCAAAAAAGCGTTATGCTTAATCAAGGCCAAGGTTCTTTCTACGTGGAACTTACATGTTCTCCCTATGCCTGGGTTCTCTCCAGGTACTCGGTCTTCCACCTACGGTCCAAAATCATGACTCTTAGGTTAATGGGTCTCTCTAAATTGCCCTCAGGTATGTGAGTGTGTGTATTTATCTGGTGACCTCTCCAGGGTTCACACCACCTCTGGCCTAATGATTGATGGAGATAGGCACCAGCCCCCACTAAAAAACTGCTTGGATATAGCCCATGGATATATGTATGGATGGATGAATTCTATGGTTCCTATTAAATGGCAGACAATGAAAGGAAAGACATTTATAATTAAATTAGATGATCCAAGAGTCCACAAGTGCAACCATTGTTTTTATTATCCTTTGGAAAGCTTTTGAAAAATATTTTTAAAAAACAGAACATTTTGAAATCCTGACTAACAAAAAAGTTTGTAAACTGCACATATTCGAATAGCTATAAATGTGTGTTTTTTTAGGAGATTTTTTCTTATGTTTATATAAATTAATTTTGTTTATTTTTCTGTCAGTTGCACATCATCTGGCTTGTGAGCTGTTCTTAGAATTCTGGATTTTACACAATTATTTTTGTAAAGTAATGTTTATAATCAGATATAAACATTTGCAATGCTTAATAAAAAAAAAAATCCACATAAATCTCTTTTAGCACTGATGCTTTTCTATACCTGGTAGCAATTTGTAAAACTCTCAATAGAAACAAAACAAATAACAACTTTGGTCATAATGTAATTTCCGCGCACAGTATCCTTAAGAAAAGAGTGGCTTAGTACTACAGGTGCATTTTAATAAACTTGAATATCATATCTGACTGGTAACAAAGGGGTGTATTAAACCATAATGGTAAAAAGTTGAGTGGAAGGAAAACATGTAGTTGAAAAAGCTGCACAAACATCAGAGATAAAACTGCTGTGAAGCAAAGAAAATTCAAGAGTTTAATGCATTTTCACACAGTGTGGACAGTCATTGATTCAAGGCCTACTGCTGCATTTTCTGGCTTAAGCCTCTTCTGAACCTGAGACAATGTCAGATGTGTCTTATCTGGGTTAAGGGGTAAAAAGAGTGGACTGTTGCTCAGGTCAAGTTGGGTTAAAATCCCATTGTTTAAAATATATACATTACACACTGTAAATATTGGTTTAATTAGTTTTACTTTTGAAAAAAAAAGGGAAAAAATTCTTCAACTCAAATTTGTTATTATTATTATTAGTTATTGTTGATTATATTTTTGGCCAATTATATTAAATCATGTGTTATGAAGAATGCAATAAGCTACTTGGGTATTATTTTTACCAAATACTTTTTACTCTTCCTGAAGTAATTTATGGATTATTACTTTGTACTTTTAATTGAGTAAAAATGCTCACCTTTAGATTCTGTAAAATGTTTGGCTTCTCATGCCACTTCTGCTGTTTACACTCTTTATGGTAATGCTGAGTTAATATTCTAAGAATACTTGGCACCAACCTGCATTGCCAAAAGTACCAATACCTGTTTTAAGGACTTTGGTGTGACCGAGAACTCAAAGAATCTATGGGGTTTGGAAAAGATGAATGTGACATAGGCTACATCAAACACGTTGGATTTTCAATAGCCCTAAACCATAACCATCAAAATTAAATTAAAACAGTAGCATTAATAAATATAAAATGAAAACCACTACATGAATTGCTCCTTTAGGTTGTGTGTGTTACTGTCTCTTAGATTTTTGTTTTACAGATACACATTAATTATTCGGAAATGTCCAAACGTCTTGAACAGCATCTGTAATTGGTCACAGACAGCTTGAATGACGGTTTTCTCTCCATACAGACTTTTATTCATCAGACAGCCTTATTATCGACGAGACACTGAACCGGAAACCAGATAAGAAGAAGAGAATTTAAATTGAGGATCATTCTGCTCTGTCCAAATGAAGTAGTGAGTCACTTCACGTGAATTTACTTTCCTTGCAAAAAAAAGTACAGCACGCTGAACTACGTCATTCAAATCTAGACACTCTATTTGTTAAAACCCACATGATGCGAAAAGCTTGGCCAATAGTTTACTATTTCAGTTCCCGTATAGTATCGCGAGCTATCCGGTTAGATAAATCCTCTACGCGGCTTCTCAATCGGCCATTTCGTCTGTGCAGGCCATCAGCCCTTAAAAGCAGTGGGGAACATCGCGTGATACTGGTTACCTGAAAGGCAAATCAAGAACATCGCAACATGAATGAGCAAGCTATTTCATTTGCTAAGGACTTCTTGGCTGGCGGTATCTCCGCTGCCATTTCCAAAACAGCCGTCGCCCCAATCGAGAGAGTGAAGCTTCTCCTTCAGGTAAGAAAAAAAATCCCTCGTCTTCCGGGAGTTTCACTGTTAGCTGCTTAGCTTGTTTCACCCTGCCGAAGAGCACCAATAAGTATCACTTAATTATTTTGTTGCTCGTCTGCAGGCTTCCGAGACACAGTTGGGTGTCTTTGATATATAATTAAATAAATTCAGACGACTTACACGTTAAGAGATCTAAGGTCACCACAGAAGAGAGAATGACCTACACGAGCCCGGCTGCTAACGGTTGTGCTGCGCCTTAACCTTAGCCGGTTGCTAGCTGTAGCTAACAAAGGACAAACGCTCGTAGCGGCATTAGTACACTCTGTACAAACTTGTCACACTTACGCTTTTTTAAGGAAAACTATTATATTTGAGTTGCAGCAGCATTGCATTAATGAGGCGAGTTGTGTATTACTTTTATTGCCCGTTTATGGCCGTTGCAGTTGCTAACGTAGTGCTTGGAGGCCAAGCAGGCGGCTAATAAAGCCGGGTCCACTAGTTTTACATCCGTTCCATTCTCACCCTTTTGTGAATGGTAGCTTAAAGCCTCAGAACAGTTTAACTATAAAGTACTCGTGTAAGTTAGTCTGTTTTACAATAA
Organism: Apricaphanius iberus; assembly: GCA_028564705.1. Classification (NCBI taxonomy): domain Eukaryota; kingdom Metazoa; phylum Chordata; class Actinopteri; order Cyprinodontiformes; family Aphaniidae; genus Apricaphanius; species Apricaphanius iberus. The sequence continues at coordinate 3,021,100 of JAPXFQ010001473.1, forward strand.
ATCCAAGTTGGTTCGAGATTAATCAATGCGGTCCCTATCAGTGATTACCAGTGGACACTGATTAGAGGTAGCGGCTGAGGAAGTCATTAACACATACAACTTTAACCTGATACAAGGTCACGATGGAAGAATCTTGACTTTAATCTGTCCAGCCAATGAGTAGATGGATAATGATTTTCTGTTGATTATTCCAGGTCCAGCATGCCAGCAAACAGATCACCGTTGACAAGCAGTATAAAGGCATCATGGACTGCGTTGTCCGTATCCCCAAGGAGCAGGGTTTCCTTTCCTTCTGGAGAGGCAACCTTGCCAATGTCATCAGGTATTTCCCCACCCAGGCCCTCAACTTTGCTTTTAAAGACAAGTACAAGAAGGTTTTCCTTGATGGCGTCGACAAGCGCACCCAGTTCTGGAGGTACTTCGCCGGTAACTTGGCATCCGGGGGTGCTGCTGGAGCCACTTCACTCTGCTTTGTGTACCCCCTCGACTTCGCCCGTACCCGTCTGGCGGCTGACGTGGGAAAAGCGGGAGCCGGGAGGGAATTCAAGGGCCTGGGTGATTGTCTGGTAAAGATCTCAAAGTCAGATGGTGTGCGGGGCTTGTACCAGGGCTTCAACGTGTCTGTACAGGGCATCATCATCTACAGGGCTGCATACTTTGGCATCTATGACACAGCTAAGGGTATGTTGAGTTTATGCAGACGAGGACTGGTGCATATGGAAAGCCTTTCCACGTGTTTTGGTTCTAAAAGTTGTTTCCCCGCTCGTGCTTTTACAGGTATGCTTCCCGACCCTAAGAACACCCACATATTGGTCAGCTGGATGATCGCACAGAGTGTAACAGCTGTTGCTGGCCTGACCTCATACCCCTTCGATACTGTGCGCAGACGCATGATGATGCAGTCTGGGCGTAAAGGAGGTGAGTCTGTTGTCACATTAATAGGACACGTACATCTATTGATTCAGAAATGGTCGCTTTGTCTTTATGTAACGTTGTTTTTTGTTCTTCCACAGCTGACATCATGTACAGTGGGACCATCGACTGCTGGCGCAAGATCGCACGCGACGAGGGTGGTAAAGCTTTCTTCAAGGGAGCCTGGTCCAACGTGCTAAGAGGCATGGGTGGCGCCTTCGTGCTGGTGTTGTACGATGAGCTGAAGAAAGTCATGTAATTCTCCTTGTCACGTCACTGTCCAATTTGGCTAAATGTATTAACTTTCCATTTCTATGGACTTTGCATTCTGCCTTATTTATGGGAACATCTAGCATCTCACGAAGTAGCTGTGAGAGGTGGCTGTATGTTGTGCATCTTTGATTTTAAAACGTTCCACACCCTCTTTACCAATGTCATTCCAGATATAAAAAGAAAAATATGAATACCTCCTTGTGTCATTCACTAGGTTTGTATGGTCCCATCTTGAATAAATCTACCCTGGGGAACAACCTTAACCATTGATGTGAACTGTCTCCTCCACTGTCATCGCATGAGATGTACACTCACGGGATAATGAAATGCAGAGTGGATTACAACCAACTGCTATATTTACTTGCGCTTATCTCTCCTTGAGCCTCTAGAGTAGAACGCCGGAGCATGTTCTCCTTTTGAATACAGCACACCTAAATGGCACAAGACACTAAAAACTTGACATTTCAAACAATTTCTATTACTATCATTTAAATATAAACAGCTTTAGATCATGACAAACTCAAAGAAGTTTCCATACTTTCATATAGCCGACTATAATGTTGGCTATATTCTATAAAAAAAATTGAGCATTTAGCTGCATGTTTCGGGCCTGTAAATCTAAAAATCTTAATGTTAAAGCGGTGCACGTGCAGTTTGAATAATTGGTGACTTTTTTTAATGTAGTTTTACAAAGGAGTGAAGACTAAAGTCTCTAAGATAACTGGGTAGGCATTTGACACAAATTGTATTTGTAGGTTTATTTTCAGGTGAAGGCAGAAACATTGTCCAGGAGTAGGACTTAGAGAGCTCATGTAGTTTAACCTGGTTGGCAGAAGGGGGCGCCAGTGGTAAGCAAGAGGAAAACGTCTGCTGTTTAAGCTCAGACAAGCTTGAAAACCGCGTCTTAAGTTTTCGTTTTAAGAGTCAATACTGTAAGATAAATAAAACATTTTTATCAAAACGTGTGTTCAATGGACACACCAATGAGTGAGTTCTTTTCTGACCGGTTGATTTAAAAAAAAAAAAAAGTTGAATTGTTGAGAGCTGCTAATGGGGTGGATGGTAAAGGAATCATTTGTGTTGTAAATAAATTTATCTTAAAGCTGTTCTCTGTGTCACGTCCATTTCAGGAGGTTTTTGCACGCAAGCCTGCATACTAGCAGTGTTCATTCTCATCTGGGAGTTGTGGGATCAAGTCCCACCTGGTCCCTTGTAACATGCCTTGCCACAGTCATGAGCACAGTTTCATGAGCCCCACAGATCCAGACATGAACCAGGACAGGTTCCTTGAAGAGACTGCAAAAACATTTTCCATGGGGGAAAAAGAACAGGATTTCTTATTAGGGCTCCGAGATAGTCTGAATCTTTTGCGCTTCAGTTTGAAATCCAGGTTAGTTAGGAAGAAGAGCGAGGGTGTTGTAGAAAGTTGTCAAAGGTCATGTCCTCTGCTGATTCAGTTCCACTGTTCTAAACTTGAAAAAATTCATCAGTGTAGTGATCTACCATAAAAGTGAAAGCGGATGTCATGCGTCCGTGGATTTCACTGCCAAAGGTAGTAACTACTTTAATAATGACTGTAGTACTGTTCTTGATTAGCGCCAACAGTAATTTGAGCTAAACCCTATAAGGAACCAAATAAATTATTTGGTGTATATAGTGTACAAACACAAAAAACACATACCATTTAATATTTATTAAGCAACCTAATAGTCTGCAAAATTCAAGTTTTTTTTAAAAGAAAAAACATTTACAAAAAATCATCTGACTTGACATACCAAACACTTTTTTTTAACTATGGTATATTAAGCTATCTTGATTTTAATGTACATTATATTTTATGTAAAGCAGAATTATAATACTTTTTATTTCACCTCAATATTTGATTTCTAAACTCATTATTTGTTATGCCTCCACACTCCAACCACACCCATTGGTGGCTCCACGAATAATGAGCAAATGTTTAAACGCTCAAAGGAAAAATGAAGAAGCGTATTAGCTAACTTCACCAATCTACCAAACTGGTAGTTAATTTCCGCAACAACAAAAAAATCATTATGAATCGTGATGTCTGCCAAAAAGAGCTGCACTCCCACCACTGACATGAAAACATCTTTATTATGTGTTTTGGTCTGATTACAGTATACAAAGCTGCATCACCTGCTCCCATAATTATCCTTCATGAGTTCATAAAGTTCTCTATGGTTTAGCCAAGTGGTGCATCTCTAACTTACTCACTGTTTATAACCTGATCAGTCCTCTGTGTTCTTTAGGAAAGAAGGCCTTGCAGCTGTCACAGGGCTGAATCACAGTCTGCTGAGGGTACTATCTGATGCTGAGATCCAGCCCAACTGTTCCACATTAAATAGCACAAATAAATGATCACAGTTAACACTGCAATAAAGTGTGTATGCGCCCCCCCCCCCCCTCTATATTTCAGTTACCAGATACTCGTTTTGGCAACATTCTACTTCTTTTTTGTCATCGACGCATCAGGAAACAGAATATCCTCTGCATACCGCAGCACTTATCTGGGTTGTCCTGCTTCCTTTATAAAGACCATCTGTGCAGTCTTAGTCTTAGAATAGATAAAGGGTAGCGTTAGTCTCCTTTAGGTTACAAATGAAGCACACTATTTTTGTGCTCTTTGAGAAAATCCACCGTGGCCTATCAGCAGCTGCGTTTCTTGCTGCGTAGCATCACACCCACTCTGTGGTTTCTGTGTAAAGCCTCTGCGTGGACTGTATCAATCTCCTCCCACAGTCCAAACACTAGAGTCTGCACGGTTGAAGTACATGTAGGTGTGAAGTGAAGAATGAGCGTTTATTAGTCATAGGGTTGTAACTAGCTGGCAGCTCATCCTGGGTGTTTCCTGCTTTCTGGGATGCATTCCAGCCTGTAGTTCAACTGTAATTGGCATCTAAACCTACCTCCATCAGGCCACTATATTCTGTGGAATAAATGCATGTTCATTCAAATCCTATGATGAGGCATATGGTTTGAAAGCTTCTTAGTTATCATCACATACAGTGTCTTTCATAAGTATTCACACCTTTTTATTTTGTCATGTTAGAACCATAATCTTTAATGTATTTTATTAGGATTTTATGTGACGGACCAAGATAAAGTAGTACATACATTTTAAGGGGAAAGAAAATGATTTGGTTTCCCTAATTCTAACAGGTACAAATTTGAAAGGTTTAGAGTAGGTTCATATTCAGACCTCCTGAGCTATTACTTTATAGGGTCAATCTTTATGTTATGAAGCATTGCTTTCCAGCCTTACCACAGATTCTCAAGTAGATTTAAGACTGAACTTTGATTTGACTGTTATCTAAACTGCACATACATCATCTAAACCAGATTTTCAATTCGGTTTAAATCTGGCCTTCGACTAATGCATAATATGTTTTTATTTAAACCATTCCCCTGTAGCTTTGGCTGTATGCTTTAGGTCAGTGTCCGGTTGGAAGTTGAACTTGTGCCCCAGAACCGCCTGTATTAAGCTACCTCTATGCTCTTATCAGTTACCCTCTCCACGCTGAGCAAAATCATTCCCACAGGATGATGATGTCACCACTATGTTTCATGCCGAGAATGTGTCTAGGATGACAGTCAGTGTAGATTTTCAACACAAATAATGTTATGTATGTTAGATTTTGGTCTCATATGACCAGAGAAACTTCTTCATATTGGCTGTTTCCTCTAGATTACTTTGGCAAACTGGTTACTCTTTCTAAGTTTTTTTCAATAATGGCGGCTTTCCGGATTCAGTCTATCACATTACATCTGAATAAAATACATCTAAATTTGTGATTGCCAAGTGACAATTGGTGAAAAACTTGTGAAGCAATGTATGAGCCTTGGTTAAACATGTAGTGATTCAATCATAGTGAAAGTTTAGTCATAGGTAGTGAAGCCCAAAGAAATGAAGCACATAAAAAACAACAAAAAGGCTTTCTGTGAAGTACAGGAAAGTACTATTTTTTATTCCTTCATAATCAAACTTCACAAACAGCTTGAACTTGTACAATACCTCAGAGAGTGAAAATTACAAAAAAAGTGCTGGTAACATTTACAAAAATCATCCTTACTTAGCAACAATCAGTTTATTCTTCCACACTTTTTTTAGTATTTTGTATTAAGGCTTAATACTTCTTTATAAAGTATATGCAAGATAAGTCTTCACAGTTTTTCGAAAAAAGTCACAATATTATGTAACATAATGAAGCTTTTACGGCTATTTTCTTTATAATAACAAATACACATCACTGGTAAATATATGTGAAATACAGGGCTTATTGTAAAATGGCAAGTAATGATACTGTTTGCTGAGATAAATTGATTCCACACACTGTTATAGGAAAGTTTTGACATACCGTTGCTATAACTGATAAAGTAGGAAAAGAAAATGACAAGCATAACAACTCGAGAGATCGCCTCCAAACTTTGGCACATCCCTTAAAAAAATTTTATTGTGAAAAATGAGATTTAGATTCGAACTCATACATATGGAAGAAAAGCTAAACTGGCATAAAGTGAAAACATGCTGTGTAGTAAGGTGCTAAAATAAAAAAAAAATATTACACTGCCAGCCTTTTTTGTTTTGTTGATGTTTTTTCCCCCCACAATGGACTGGCATGATTAAGGTGCAATTGCAAGACACAAAGCACATAGGTCTATTTTGATGTCACAGAAAAATAAATAAATACAGGCAAAAAACCCAAACTTAATTAGACCAATAGTCTTGAGGCGACCTCGTATGCTCATGCATTCCCATGGATTTGGAAAAATACGATTATTTCTTGCTGAAGTTTTTTAACTCTGACTGTGGCATGTGAAAGTAAAAGCTGTATTCATGGTATATGTTTTTGATTTTTTGGGATTTTTTTTTTGTTTGTTTAATTTTACTGCTGAAATAGTGACAAAAACTAAACAGCGGTATAAGTAGATGAAAACGAAAACTTAAACGTGAAACTAAGCCGAGATATATTCACAAAGATCCTCTAAGCTGCACTGGTTTTACAGGTCAACAGACAAGAGCTCTAGCCCTAGACTTTTACCAATTTCACCCTCATGCATACTGAACGGTTAAAGTGACGCAACAAGCTCGCTTAAATAGTCTAGATCACAAAGGGAAAAAAAAGCAATTTGGTTTTTAGTGCAAACACAATTGGCTGGCTTCAGCTTTTCAATAATAAACAAACTCACCAAGGAGATTACAAGAAAGGCACGTACTTATGCTTCCTCTAACACGCAAATTTAGACAAAACCGCAAACATCTTTCAACAACACCACGAAGCGGAGGAAAAAACAGGAAAGCCACTACATCAAGATAAACAAAAATGGTGATGTTTTTTCTGTGTGATTTTTGGGAAATTTACACTTATCCATCAACGAAACCATGTTAAAAAAGTTGTGGCTGCTGTCAATGATCTCACTGAAAAAGAGAGACGTAGGAAACAATTTGGTAGACAAAGATTCTCTATACGAGAAGCCAATAATGGTGTGTTTACAGAAGCACTTTTTTGGATATTTAATTATTTAATTAAAGCAATTTCTTTGTTTTTTGTAAAAAATAGCAGTCAAAGTGACCAAATATGCAGAGATCCGTGACCAGTGTTTTAAATATGCACAACGGTGGGTATAGCTGGGTTTTATCTTTTGGCGTTTTTGTTTTTTCTGTTTCTCTTCAAACCTTTTGCAGGCAATGTGATGCAAACAACTGACACCGACTCATCGTGAATAATTTATTTTACTTATGACATCCCGAAACCTGCTTCTTATTTGTAAGTGCTGCATATTTTGTCCAAAGGACGATCACAGGAGGAAACAAGAGTTTTAATGCCACTTGATTCTGGACAATAATACTAGGGGTGTTGCTGGGTCAAGAAAAATAAAAGAAAATCACAAAAAGAAACCCCGCTACAAGTAATGTGTGGATGTACACTTCAAAAGGCGACAAGTTCTGTACCTATAAATAAAAAAAGAAAATAAATGGCCAAATATCAGCATTAGCACTGCAGGGACAGTGACAACCATACAGTGTCAACGGTTAAAAATGTGTGGAGTTTGTTATATTGCTTTTAGATCGAAGAAGACCAAAATAATCAGTCTAGTGCAAATCTCTTTTCTGGTTTGCGAAGTGGTGTTTTGGTCTGAAGATTCACAATCTGCTTTACCGTAGAGGGAACCCATCAGATGAATGTGATAACTGCTTAGGTGAGAAGTGGCATCCCTTTATACATTTTTCTCAGAAAATCTAAAAGAGCACTCTTTCTTTTTTCCAGAAAAAAAAGCAAAATCAGTCACCAGTCTGTGCCATGCAACAATTTGGAAATATTTACCCTTAGACTAACCAGCAATAAGTCAACATCTTTTACTTTTTGAATCACTTTTTTTTTTTTTTTTTTTTTTTTATGGGAACGTGCCATTCACACTCCCAATCATAAAACTGGGAGGAAAAACTTGCTCTGACGGCTCAAATCTATGCTGGCGGGGGCTATCTGTGCAGTTATGTTTGTCAAATACATCTCTTAACTTGGAAATGTTGGAAAACTCACTCCAGTCCAGTGTTTGACAAATCATATAAAAAACGTCCTTGCACATACATAAAACACTTTATCTCCTATTTCAAAACAGCAGTCAATACATTTTAAACAAGCTTGTTTCATAACAACAATAATAATGATAATAATAATAATAATAGTAACATAATAATAAAATACAAACCAACTTGGAGCATAAATTATCAAAACAAAAAGACAAAGTGAAAACACATTACTGCAGCATATATTTCAGGGTTGCTTAGATTTGATGTTAAACTACCTTTACTACAACAGCTCCACTTTTGCCAAGTTCAGAATTGTATTTGAGAAATAATCTGTAGGGAAATAATGATATATCATGCTAAACAGAAAAAGCCTAACAAAATATACATGTATTGCAATGCACATCTCAATAGTTTAACTCAAGTGCATGTTTACAGAAGCGTCTACATACATGATATGGCAGCAAAAAGCCTCAAAAAGAGAGAGAAACGAAAATCAATTTAACTTGTTTTTTTTTATTATATGGGTACGTCAATTTTTTTGTTTTTTGTTGAAGGCTTCGGACCAAATGAATGACACTGCATAAATTATAGTAATTGAGTTCAACCTATTTTGAAGCCACAGGATAAGGAAGCATACAGCAGACTTTTACAGTGATAAATTATTGACTGTGGTCAAATATCAAAATCCCCCAAAATGTTTTACATTCATCTTGTGTTATCAGCAGAAATGGTTATAAAAAATGGTTCCTAATCACATATTTGGATTGCATTGTGATGGTTAAATCCATCATTTAATTTGGTTTCAGTGTAGTTTTTTTTTTGTTCACATATTGTTGGGTGAAGAATTTAACCTTGACGAGATTGGACTTTTTGAATTGGTGAGATTTCTCTTTTTTTTTTGGCTTAAATAAACAACCTACAAATATGTGCAAAATTAATATCTTGGTCCATCTCAAGTATAAATGGTTGACTCTATTCTAATCCACAAAGTCAGATTAGTATTTGAGGGACACCCTTATTAGAAGAAATCTATTACAAAAATACAACCAAGAAAAAAGCACATGAAAACAATCAAAGTAATTTGAAGTAATCCCAAGTAAATGTACAATAGTTCGCAAAATGTGTATGTGAAGAAAACCAACGGTTATTGAATATCACGTTTCGCCCAAGCAACAATGCAACATTTACAATCTGATACATGTTTCAACATGCCATAAGTTTACATCACAGCTACTGTGTCGGATTCATTTGTATTTTTATGTTGCATTTCTTATTTATAAAAAAAAGATAAGTCTATTTTGGTCTACAGTTAACACAATCCACAAAACTATAAATAACCAATCAAGTGACAAAGCGTTCACAGGCACCCAGCCAAGAGATGAAAAAGTATAAGGGAAAAAAAAAATCTGAAAACTAAAGCAACCGATCTTGATTGCAGGAACTCTACTCACATAAAAAAATGCAATATCTCCAAAAAACAGAAGTTATCCTAACCATTCTTTGGTTTGTGAATTTTTTTTACAGTTTTTTAAAGTATCTCCGAATAATTTGAGAATTACCACAACTTTCATGACCATGCTAAAAATCTCTAATCAAAGCCTGGTATATTGGCTAAAACAGCAACAGCACCAAGAATCTCGACTTCTCTATTTGTCTTTTTTTTTTTTTACTCGTGTCTCTGCACAGTAAAAATGTGATCCAGACATCCAACAGAGACCAAGCAAAAGCATGGTGCATGCTGCCTATAAAACCAGTCCGCATGAGAATACGCTGTGCTCAGATTTTAGGAGATTATGGAATCTTACTGTGAATTTTGAAAAGGAAAATATTAGATAAAAAAAAAGAGTAAGGGAAATACTAATTTTCTTAAGCATATTAACTTTAAAAATATGCAACAGATTCGCCGTTAAAAATTCTGTGTGATATCAGGTGGTTAAAGAGTGGAAAACAAATGCCAGACTTGAAGTTGGAATGTGCTGGACTGAAGACAGGAATGTATGTTTTTAGTTACGCTGCTGCACACTTCAAAATGTAATTGTCTCATCCTGCTAAACTAAGCCATAAAAAAGGCCACAGTGACTGAGACCACAAGAAAAGCCTCAGAGTCGAGTCTTCAGAGGCTAAAACACGGCTCAGTCCCCTCATCACTGTGACAAAGAAAGGTTGAAAAAAGGAATTTGTGCTCTGCTAAAGGAGAGGGGTGATCCACCGTGGTCATCAGAGGACATCTGATGAAAACAGGGGTAGCCTAATAACTGCATGTTCATATAGTGAATATAAAGTACATTTCGTTATAGCTTAGTATCGCTGTCTTATATTTTATAATCTGCTGTGTCACTGTGTTTGTAAAGCTTAAAATCAAAACAGAATCTGGATATTTGTAAAACCTGAACAGACACTGTTTCTGAGAAGTAACGGTTAGATGACAGGAACTACCTATAAAACATTCCCTATATGCTATGAAACGACATGTGTTTCCTTTTAAAGGGACAGTTCAAAATGTTGGAGTGATGCTCTGTTGAATGGTAACAAAGAATTAATATCTAAACTGCAGTAACTCTTTTGGCGTCTTCATTTTCAATAAATCCAGAGTAGTAGCTACTGGAGGCTAAATTGTATAGCTAGTCCAAGACCAAAGTGGAATTTGGAGCATCTTAGCACTCAAATATGTCATAGAGTAAACATCTTTGCAGATTGGGTTCACATTGCTGTCTTCAAAGAAATCAGTGTTTTTTATAGGAGAAACGGAATTAGGAGGTGGTGAGATCAATGCTCTTCCTTTTGTAAAAAACAAACAAACCTGTACTTCCACTAAGAAGAAATGTAAGGCGATTTCAGTCAGGGTAACTGCTTGAAAACAGAAGTTCATCAGTAAAATAGCATTAGTTATTCAGCCCAGAAACACTTTTGGCATTCCAACTGAGTACATGTTAACAAGACAATGTCAGTGCATCACCTCCAGCCAGTTTCCTGTGTTAATAATGACAATGTGACACTGGTTTTAAGAGCCAAAGCAACTTTCTCATAAACCACTATGATGTTTTTAAGACTGGAGTTTTGTGACAGCTGAAATATAATTTGTCCACTCAGATTAGCCATTAGCTTTAGCTTCAGAAGCAACTCATCTGGATTTCTATTAAACAAAGGCGCTATGGGAGTAATGATATTGTGTTTAAATTTTAACAGAAGTTCACTTCAAAAATTATGAACCATATCTTTAATCATAGCTGTTTTATCCTATTTACTTCAAAATTATGCATTGAGGAGGATTTAAAGATTCAAAATAAAAGCAGTCACATGCTTCTCATTTGCTGTAGTGGTTCATGCAAACTTTTCATTTTAGATATTTCTTTTTTGCCATTCTTTTTCCATACGTGTTCCTGTTTCTCACTTCTAATTTAACAATAATGGTATAATTTAATAGTGCATCCCTTCCGGAAATTGGCACAGCTACCAAGTTGGAGAAGGTTGGAGAGAAAACTGGGTAATTAGTCCACAGGGGACAGAATAATAAGCCATTCCAAAACCTTTTCATCTTGCAGCAGCTCAGTTTTGTAACTTGATTTGTGTTTTATTTTTCTATACTTTCTTTCAGTTTTGCTTTCATGTTGCTCATCCAAGCCAGTTAACAGAATGCTTTGCATGCAAAAATGTGTTTATTTGAAGCCAAAACCTTATAATTCTCACTTTCCCTCCAAACTTTGGTTCTGAAATTCATCTAATCAAGTATACAATACAAATTATCTTTTTGTTTTACTCCACATTGCTCACTGCTAGACCTTCATAACTTACACATAAACAAGGCTGCAAGATTCGATGAAAGCTAAAGGATCCCTATGAGGAAACAGGGCTTTGGTTTGCATGTGTAGGTTTATCAAAGCTCTGGACTTTGAAACCAACTAAAGGACTAATAGCAGCTTCTAGCTCATACAGCTAGCAAACCATCACATTCATTAGCAAGAAAACACGCATTTAAGCGACGGCTGCTGTGCTCATAGATGCTGTTATAATCTTGCAAAATGGCGTTATTTACCAACAGGGGGATATGAAATATCCAAGGATTAAACTGGTACTTTATTTTGCTGTGACAGGCAGGTGTGTAAACTTTCCACCGTCCAGCTGCTGTGTCTCCCCCTGCTGCTCACATAGCACAACTGCCCGTTCCCCCCACTCATACAGTACATTCCAGTATATGGCTTGTTTGCAAATGGCAAATACTGTAAACTGAAGAAAAAAAATTAAACAGTCTTCCGAACAAAAGAGAGATATAACTAAGCTGAGCTTTAGAGCTGATATCAAACCCTACTACGTTTAATTAAATGAACATGACTGCGTTTTAAATCTTCAAATCCTCCAGATGGTACAAACATAACACACAAATAAAACAAGAACTCGCAGATGTAGCTTTTACTGTATGTGAATAAAACATTTCAGGTATTTTTAAAGGGTTCTCATTTGCTGCACTCACAAGCACTAGGTTTTCAGCTGTACTAGTATAAATTGTATATTCTTAATAGCGTATATACTGTAATTGTGCAACGCAGGAGAGAAAAACTATGAATCTGTATAGTTGCTGCATGTTCTGGTAGGCACTTGTTAGGCATACTCCCTATATCCCACAAAGTACAGTAATACTCTAGCTGCAGTTAGGATTTTTTTTTTTTATCAAACTATCTGAAAATGTATTATTTATCTGCATGGAGATGGCAATACTCAAAATATATATAGCATATTTGTAACCATTTTACTCTCATATGCATTGGAATGACAAAATACGGTTTATTACTGTCTGAGTGGTGTTCCTTGTAGTCTACTTTGAATTGTGTGACTTGCCTGAATAAAAATAGAATCTGACTTTAAAATGAGTGAAGACAGACTAAAAGACGGACCGGACCGATGCTTTTCAGACTAAAATGACCCTGTTCTACGTTTGAAACGATCCATGTTTCACCTCAACGCAAAGCATCCATGGATATATAAGTACAAGGTAGAGAAAAAAAAAGCAGACTACTCCCTTAATCCAGCCACGCAAAATGCTATGAACAACACCACAATGACCACCAGAGAAGCAGGAAGAGTTCTGAAATAATCAACTTCAACAGTGAAATTTTAAACTTACTGCAAGAAGGACAACAATGTACTGTAGACCCATGTCTCTACGCTAATATAAACGAAACAAACAGGAATATATTTCAAACACAACACAAACGGCTGCAGGCTCAAGGCTATCATCTATTTCAATGGGTTTTTTTTTTTTGTTCTGGAGAATATGCGAGCATGTCGCAAACAGAAAAGTTTAGACCTACAACTATAAGAAGCATCATTGAGAAAAAAGGAATTCATCTTAGTTGTTGCAACAACTTTTATAATGCCTTGCAAAGTATTTATTACCCTTTAACCTTGGTAGAATTTTTTACATTACAATGACAAACTTGGAAGCTTGCTGTTGGACTTAATGTGATAGGCCAACACAAGGTAGTGTGTAACTATAAAGCAGAAGAAAAAGGGTTTTCTTTTTCTTTTTTTTTCTTTTTTTTTACACAGAAAATTTGGCATGCCAACATTTTCGGCCTCCATTTTAGCTACCCCCCCCCCCCCAAAAAAAAAGTAAAAAAAATAAAGCCAGATCCAAAGTTTTTTACATACACTAATAAATACCGCACAGTTCATTTGTGATAAATTTTGGGAGTTCTTTAAAGCAGGTGGAAAATGCTATATGTCTAATGGTTATGGTAGTCTTATGCTGTTAAAGGGACAGAGCTAAATATAGAGAGTACAAAAGACTGAAGAATGGGAAAGAGGTTACCTCCCAGCAGGACTATAAATGTAAAAATACAGTTCATGCTTGAACACGATTGTTTAAATCAAAGCATACTTCTGTTCTAAAATGAAACAGTCAAAGTCAAAACCTAAATCCTCAGAATTTTTGGCAAGCATTAAAAAGTTCCTGTTTATAGTCACTATCCATCCACATGAACTGTGGAGAGTAGCCATATGAGTGCTAGAGTTATTTTGCAACAAAGATTATTCTAAATTTCAGTCTCTAGATGTTCAATAAACCTTGGGATAGGCTGTATGGACAAAACAGTTTGTAGTATTTGCAGAATTGATAACGGTATTAATTTAAAGTGTTAAAAAATTATTGTGATTTTATTTTAACTACATTTTTAGCAGTAGACTACATGGCTATTATTGGATACTACTTTATAGTAAAACTGCCACAAATACAGATATTTATCTTAAAAACATTATTTTGTAAGAGAATTGCACAATGGAAAAGCAGACACTAATAGCATTTATTTTTAATTCCTAACAAACAGGTGGTTCTCATGGAACCAGTGCTGGCAAAAAGCAAAAGTAACAATTTCTAACTAACTGGTAATTTTTGGAGTTTGTAGCCATCAATTATTCGAGTTTTCTGATACGTTTATTATAGTTAAACAAATGTTTCCATAATCAGAAAATTACAATAAATACCTATCCCTAAAGGACACCACAAAAGCATGTTTTTATTTATAAAAATGTTTGAAAACCATGTATAATTTACTTCTCCACTATCCCAGTCATGCACTACTCTCTGTTGGTCTATCATAAAATCTCAATAAAATATATTTAAATTTCTGGATGTAATATGAAAGAATGTGAAAAGTTTCAAAGGGCATAAAAACTTTTAGCAAGGCACTAAATTTAACTTTCCTCTGCAACCGAGAATTAAGCACCACCACAATTAGCCGAAGTATTTTAAGGAATAAATAACTATGGACAGTGAGGGATATGTGATGCTAATGCAACAAGGGGAAGGGGAAATGGAGAGTATGCTATAGCACATTATGACACACTAGGGCAAAAGGTTCTTCCCCTTCCAAACCTAGTCTCCTATCAAACACCTTATGATACAAGAAGTCAACCACCAAAAGGACAAGTTCTAGCCATCACCCAGATCAAAAGAAGATTGGCTACCTTTGTTATTCCCAAAATGAAATAAAAATAATTAAATATAAGTGATCAAGAAACAACTGATAGTGTAACCGTGAAACCAAACGTTTCAAAAACCAACACCAAGCTACTACTATTTAGACCAAAGATACCACAAGGCTGGTTGTACTCATCTAGCTACAGTCAATAGTGCATTTGATATAGGTGTTCACATAAAAACACGTACGTTAGAATTTAGGTGCCATGAAGGAATGTTAGATCACCGAAACACACTCACTACACCAAAATGCTGTCTCTGCCTTTCGCTTAAGTTTTTTATTTTTTTGATAAAAAAAGTGATGATGTTAGGTTGGCAGTGTTTGGAACTTGAACGGACGACAAACATCACGAGCTGCGTTGTGCCATACAAGTGGCAATACTGTTGGAAAGAGATCTCGGCAGTTGCTTACATATTTCTATTTAGTGCATTGTCTGTTAAGGCATGAGATTTAACCCTCCACTTGTTGTGTAGAGACAAATATAGCACTAGCATGCAGCAATATTGCCAACTAGGCAACAGCAGCTACGGATAGGAACCATACACTTTATAGGCTTTTTATGCACACCATAGAGACAGGCCCAATCAAATTTTCAATAACGTGCTACTTTCACTGAGGACAAACCTCACGCTTTTCTTTTACGTGTTTTTTCTTTTCTTTTTTCTTTCTTCTGATTGCCGTCAAGCTGAAGAAGCTGGAACCGGACGCGTGCCAGCTAACCTAAGCTAAGGAATTCTTACAGGTGCCTTATTAGCCCAAAAGGTTTGGAGAGCTGTTTTCTTATAGTACCTGTGCTGCATATTGCAAAGGAAGCCCTACAGTTGAGATATTCCACTTATCAACAATTTGATTAGGCTATTTACTGCACACAGACGCTCACCGACTCACGAACACCGAAGGAAAGAGACACGACTGTGCACTAGTGACGGACTGTTATCAAAGAAGCTGCACTCAATCACAACAGAAGATTTTCCAGGACACACACCTCATTTATACACATACACACATTTATAAATGTATTATTAATAATGTAATATTACTTCCGCCAACAGACTTGGACGGGAGGCTCCTTATTATTACTGTTGTTGTTTCACTGTTAATGATGTTTGGCTTGGATGTTTTTGTAGGAAAATTCAGTACTGTTTCTAAAAAGAGAAAAAACAATCAAATAACTCTTATAGGGAACTGACACCATAGAATATTTAAAAGGTTTAAACATAGATGAGCACACACAATGGTTAAATAAAATAAATGCTTGCTTTAACACGACACAAGAATATACTGAAGGTAACAGCAAGCAATAACAAAAGCAGAGAATTGTGAGATTTACTAAATGAATAAGTTGAAACACCACTATTCATGTGAACTCTTAAAAAAAAGAAAAAAAACTATTTTCTAAAACTATATCTCTGTTAACAGTAGTGCACTTATTGGTTTAAGCAGTGCAACATATATGCAAGAAAATAATGCAGTCCACTTATCAAGATTAAAAAAAGATTTTTTTTTCCTTTGAAATTGAATAAAAGAAAGTTCATTTAAGGAAAACGATTAAATATTAAGCACAGGCATTTTAAGAAAATGTGCAAAATAGCACTTTTTTTCTGAACTGACAGGAGGTCTTTTGAAGACCCCCTGACTGCAGTTAGTTATTCGCTTTATCGTACAACTACCCAAAGTGATTTGCTCGCTTAAAGAAGCAAATCCTTCAGGTTGCAGTTGTAGGCAGTTGCACGTGTGCATTTGTTTTTCTGTGTGTGTGTGTGCGTGTGTGTATGTGTGTGAGAGACCTATTTTGGATATAAAACCGATGTAAAAGACTTTAAAAAATGTAATCAGCCTTAAGTAGCGCAATGCATGAATGATGACATAAACACAAGCTTCCACTTCTATTCTAAACATGCTGTGTCTTGGTGTAAGAAAAATTGGGAATGTTGTTTTTTTTAACACTGTCCATCTGCAGCTTGTGGTATATCACGAAACAGCGTGCTATCGATTGATTGGAGCTTCTTGTTTTGCTTTCAGACTGTATTTCCTTTTCAAAACGTTGCATGCCATTTGAGCCTTTAGGGAGAGAGAGAGAGAGAGAGAGAGAGAAAGAGAGAGAGAGAGAGAGAGAGAGAGAGAGAGAAAGCACGAAGAGTAATGCACTCAGCTCCCACCTGCTGAAATAGCTCCGCAATTGTAATGAACAGGTTACACAGGCGTTGTAGGATCAGGGCGGCAATTATTTTGCTTTTTAGTACGACTCAAAATTAATTTACACCATCTTTCGCAACACCGATCCAATCAGCAACTGGTCGACCCCCCTCCCCACGAAACTGTAATTCAATTATGAGATTAAAACCAACAGGCTACTCAATAACAACAATAGTTGAAGTGACAAATCCTTTTTTCCCTCTAAATCTATATCCCATAACAGTCGGGTGCAGGTTGAGGAGCAGCAATTATGAAGGAGAGAGTTTAGTCCCATATTCCAGCCTGCCTTAACTGTGAAAAAGGCTAAAAAAAACCACACACAACCATCAGCATAAGAATCTTCCATTTTTTTGTATGTTTTGCAGTGGAAGAGATCTTAGTAGCCTTAACAGTCTTTTAGGATATTAAAAAGGCAGTGTATGTAAATGAGATAAACTCTAAACTCCAGGGAAAAAAAGGAAACATATTTTGCTCAAATACTGTCTCATCAACACACAAAAATTTAGTAAACGTTACCTTGACCATTAAAATTCATGGACAATAATATTAAAACAGGTGAGAAATAACCCCATCACCTTAGACAGGAAGTTACAATTAAGTAAAAATGATTAAAACTGGTACCTTGACAACAGCTGCAATATAATCCCTTAAACCACAGGAATAAATAAAACCCAGTGTCAAATTAAGTACTCTCCTTTTTTTATTTGATATAAGAAGGCAATCTTGTGACCATCAATATTTTTAGAGGGAATATGTAGCCCAGATTTTTATTTTTATTTTTTTCAGTTTTTTGTCTTTTATTGTTATCGTTGTTGTAAATTATACCACAGTAAGCTTGGACATCTATGTTTCCAAACTGGTCAAAATGAATTCACAACTGCCATGATTTATGTGTCATGGCAATACACACGCGCACACACAAACAGACACACTTGGACTAATAAAGAGACAAACATAAATGCAAAAACACAGACCTTCAAACATATTTGCTCATTTAAAGTCATTCAGACGTATCTAGACTAAAGGTGTGTTTGTGTGTATGTGTTTCTTTCATAGGCCTTTCGGTAGTGTTCAACACATAAATCAGTATTTTAGGAAAGCATACATTTAGAGGCCCGTAGTTTGGATCCATCCAGTAGATCAATATCAAACCACTGAGCCTTAAGGCCACCATCTTTTTTTCTTTTAGAATAACAGGAAAAAAAAAGGAAACTTTTTTTTGGGAAACTTAATGTGCCAGTGTCTATACTCATTACTCTTCATACCTTAAAATAAGAAAAGGAAAATCTAGTGCCATTGTATTTGTCATTCTTTCAGAAATAAGTTTCTTTTTCTTTTTTTTTTGTACTTATCCATCGGAGACATGCATTCGCATGTGGTCATTGAAGAGCTCCATTTGGTCGAACTTGGCAGGGCAGACGGAGCACACGTAGGTGGTCCCTTCTTGGCAGCTTGCTTCAGCAGCTACACCCACTCCCGTTCCAACCCCGGCCCCTACTCCGGCGCCGCCGCTTACTGGCATGGCAAGGGCCACAACTCCGGCTCCGGGATCGGGGACAGCAATCGGCATGGGGATGGAGACCGGGCCCGGGTTGCCCACACTCACAGACAACCCCGTGATGGCGCTGGCGTTGCTGTGCAGGGCCATGTGGCGCTCCAGCAGGGTCTTGTGTGAGAACTTCTTCTTGCAGATGTAGCACTCATAGGATTTCTCCCCACGGTGCAGCCGCATGTGGACGTTCAGCGAGCTCTTCTGGGTGAAACGCTTGTTGCAGATGCTGCATTGGTAGGCTCGCACCCCTGTATGTGTTACCATATGTTTAATTAAGTAATCCTTCAGGGAGAACGAGCGCCAGCAGATGCTGCACTGATGAGGCTTCTCACCTGAATGTGCACACAACACAAAAGCATTAAGGGATTAAAAAAACCCCTGAAACAATAAGCTCTGTACATTAGAGATGAATACTCATTTGCAGTGTCTGAATAATTACATCTGAACATATTCCTGTGTTATTTCGTTACCATGTGTATAAATGTACTCCAAATGTAATGCTAAAATTATGCTTGTTTTAGAAAAAAAGTACTATTTGCATCACTCCTGGGAAAACCATGCAAATCTTAACCTCCCCATTCTATTCCCATCTTCGTCTCTAAAGCTAATTTAGCTCCATCTGTTCATCGTGTAAACAGCCAACTTGATGAGGGCTTTGACTGAAATGTCAAAATCTGCGTGGTGCGGTCATTTTTAATGAAGGATTTCAGCGTGCTCATGGTGTGGAGTGTATATCAGGCTTCCTAAAAGCATATAGCGAGCTATTAAAGACAGAAAAATGAGCAAATAAGTGTTTTGGAAGTGAGAGCAAGTCCCTTTATGACCCTCAAATCTCCTGAAACACAGCCAACAGACTCTATATATGGACCACGTTGCATATCGTATACAGAAATATCAGATGCCTGAAGCCGTCCATGCTACTTTCATAGTACACACCTAGAGCTAGAATTACGTAAACTTTTGTTGGCTTTATTTTAATTTTCATTCCACTGCATGCTGTTTGCTACAGGCAATGAGGAGACAATTTAAAAAGATTGAATTTTTTTCTTCATTCACGAGTTTCACCAAATTGCAAACCTCTTTTTCCCAAAATTAGCAGAAACCTTGGCATCCATCCATCCATCCATCCATCATCTTCCGCTTATCCGGGGTCGGGTCGCGGGGGCAGTAGCCTAAGCAAAGAGGCCCAGACTTCCCTCTCCCCGGCTACTTGGGCCAGCTCCTCGGGAGGAATCCCGAGGCGTTCCCAGGCCAGCTGGGAGACATAATCCCTCCAGCGGGTCCTGGGTCTTCCCCTGGGTCTCCTCCCGGTGGGACGTGCCCAGAACACCTCACCAGGGAGGCGTCCAGGAGGCATCCTGACCAGATGCCCAAGCCACCTCAACTGGCTCCTCTCGATGTGGAGGAGCAGCGGCTCTACTCTGAGCCCCCTCCGGATGACCGAGCTTCTCACCCTATCTCTAAGGGAGAGCCCAGCCACCCTACGGAGGAAACTCATTTCAGCCGCCTGTATCCGCGATCTCGTTCTTTCGGTCACCACCCAGCGTTCGTGACCATAGATGAGGGTAGGAACGTAGATCGACCGGTAAATTGAGAGCTTTGCCTTTCGGCTCAGCTCTCTCTTCACCACGACAGACCGGTACAGCGCCCGCATAACTGCAGACGCCTTACCAATCCGTCCATCGATCTCCCGCTCCATTTTTCCCTCATTCGTGAACAAGACCCCCACTGGGGGGTCTTGAGAAACCTTGGCAGTCATAGAGTATTCAGATCTAATGTTGTCGAGTGATTGATCCATGAATTCTCAACCCTTCCATACACTGCTCTGTTAGTAGCCTCCATATAGCGAGTGGTTCTGGACAGGAAATAGATTGTAATGAATAATAATGGTTGTTTGAGTAGGCTTCTTTATGGGATCATCTAATTATATGATATTTGATTCTTTTATTTTGTGATGAGGATTTCCCCAGTTTCAAATCGATGAGGCTGACTTTGTTTAAAGAAGAAACTCACTTTGTAAACTCAAGTAGAAATGATAACAAATACACTTTTCGGCTGTAATCAAAAGAACATTATGCTGTAGGGCTGTTTTAATCAGTCTGTGATTCAGTTTATATCATAAATAAATACAATTTTATAATTTAATCAAACTAGTGACTGATGTAGTAAGTGAAATATTCCTGAAGTGTGATTCTGAGTTATGTGGAAAGGTTATGAGAAGTCAGTTATAAGTTAGTTATTTTTTGTTGTCTATATTTGGAGTTCCAATTAATTTTTTTTCAACATCAATTTTGGTTTCTGGTTCAAAAATGTTTTTCAGCACATTTATTTTAAAGTCAATGTTCCTTTTTTCAGTTCGAATTGTATTTTTCAATTTCAATATTTCTTTAGCAGTCATCACTTTAGTCACATAGAATGGAAGACAAAGTGTGATTTTTAAAAAGAAATGTAAATCAGTCAAAATTTGGGATACTCAGAAGCCAGGGTTTGTAAATTTGCCACAAAACCGTTGATCGACACATATCTGTCCTTAGATGGTTGTCAAAATGGAAGACTCTAACCTGGCGAATGCCAGATCTATGTGTAGCCCCGTCCTGTCAAGTCTACACACTGATCTGGAACTACTCACACAGAACTACTCTGAAAAAAGGAGGGCCATCTGCTATAATATTTTGAGCTGATTGTAGGATGCTCCAGTAAGTGTCCGCCTTTCAGGATTTGTCTTAAGCGAATCACAGTAACGACTGTTACGAGTGGTGCAAGCTGGTAAATGAAACCCTTGCTAAATCTAGTCGGGAGAACAGCACACACATCTTAATCATCAAGAAATGCATAAATTTGTTACATTTGCTCATTTTCAACGAAGACATTATCTCTAGTTCTCCTAAAACAGATTCAATAGCCCCTCCAATGGACACTTCCATCTGTACGGCCATGTTTGTTTTGCTTTGCCAGGTCAGTTGCTGCTATCGTCATACCTGAACATCAGCCCAAGCGCCCGCCCCAAAGCACAATGCTAACAAACGATTGGTCCGCACCACCAGTGGAGTTGATTTGGATGGTTTAGTTGGAGCAGTACAAGATGGATTTTTGTAGGTTTGGAAAACTCCAAATCTCATGATTATTATTATTATATATTATTATTATTATTATTATTTACAGCGCAAGGTTGGGAAGATTCAGGAACAGTAAAAAAAAAAAAAGTATTCCACCATATAATTCTCTGGTTTATTATACTAACATGTTAAACTGAAGTATTTGATTCACCT
Source organism: Apricaphanius iberus (assembly GCA_028564705.1). NCBI lineage: Eukaryota > Metazoa > Chordata > Actinopteri > Cyprinodontiformes > Aphaniidae > Apricaphanius > Apricaphanius iberus. Next base: position 3,042,826 of record JAPXFQ010001473.1, read on the forward strand.
GCACAGTGGTGTCAAACTCCTTTCCAATTTGGGCCACATCCAGCTCCTGAAAATTATTAAAGGGCCGGTTGTGGCAGAAAGTACCAATAAAAGTATAACAAACTGGTAGAATAATAATAAAAAGCTCTTTCCCAAGATTTGACAAGTACTTCTTACAATTAAAAAAATACTCAACATCTTTTCATTATAATGTGATTTAGGACTGTTCAAGTAAACACTGATTTGATTTTACTGATAAAATTGTATTTATGTGCACATATATAGAACTTCTATTTAGCTCTGCTTCTATTTAGAGAGTCCTCTAGAGTTTAGAGGGCCACATAAATGGCTATGGCGGGCCAGATTTGGCCAGTGGGCCTTGAGTTTGACATGTGTGACCTACAACATAACCAGTAACCGATCAAACATCAAAACATTATTTTTCATTTTAATTAGTCAGGTGTTAACTTGACTTCCTATCTTTAACAAAACTATAGCAGGTAAGATTCTGATAAAAATAGAACCCGTCTTAAAGAATTTAAACTATTCTCTGACAGTTTAGATATTTTAACTTTGAATATGTGTAAAACATCAGTTTATAGACACAAAGGGGGATGATCTCACCATATTTTATCCTAAACCTAAGCTTTTAAAATCCTTTTGCAATGATAAACCTTATGCTGAACTGGTAAAAGTCCCAATTTATATTAGCTTGACCCTTAACCATAATCTGGTCAAATAACTCACACACAAAAAAAACAACAACTAAAATATGGCTGGTTTTGACTTGCAATTTGGGTGACTATAGTTATTCATATGGCTACACAATAAATCTTTATATTCTGTTGCACTCTGAGAAAAAAAATAGCAAACAGTGTCATTCTACTACCTACTCGTGAGAAAAATATTTATTCAACTGAGCATTAAACATTTATACCTGGAAATTTTGACTTACCAGTATGGACAAACATGTGTTTGACGTAATTCTGTTTGGCAGTAAAGGTCTTACTGCAGAGAGTGCATTCGTAGGGCTTCTTCTCCCCTGGACCGATCCCCCCTGCAGCCTGCTGCTGCTGAGATGCTGCCTGCGGTACCGACATGGGGTTCGGGAATGATGGCATTGTGGGCGGTGGCACTGCCACAAACTGGGGCTGCTGCTGGCCAGAAAGGTAAAGGAAAGGCTTGTGGTCTCTAGACGGCTGTGCAGGGAAGAGTGTGGGCAGGAAGGTGCTTCCAGCAGTGCCCATCACTTGGGAATTGCTGGTCCCAGTTAGCGGCATCCTCAGATTGCTGGTGTGTGATTCTATCTGGCGCATGTACTGGGACATGGGACTGAGTTTGACAGAGTTTGGCAGGGGCTGCATCATGCTACTGTCACTAGTGCTATGGGAAGTGTCCCCATCCTCCGTCTTTTGCATCCGCTCTGGGGACGAGTCGCTGACCTCTATCTGCACTGGACCTCCATCACCTTGCTGCCCCTCCCCATCTCGACTGAAGCCTGTCAGGTACGGCTGCTGCTCCATGGTATCCGTCTCTGTGCTGATGGAGGAGCTCACCCCTGAGTCAAAGTTTTCAACCTTGGATTCGCCCTCCACACCCTCGTTGTGGTCGGTGTCATCTTGGCAGTCCCCCATATCATCGTAGCAGGTGTATTCATCTTCTGCCTCCTGCTTTATGTGCATCCCTCCCGTTTGGATGCGTACCGGTCGTGGTTGCTTGCGGCAGTGAGTGGACTCTGCATTGGACATGAAGCGATCCACTTGCTGGGATCGTTCATGGATGCGGTTTATCCAGGGTGGATCTTGAGAATGCTGGTCCTTCTGATTGCTCGGATAATTTGCTGACAGTGGGTTAACATAAAGGGAACGTTCGCGGGTGCCATTTTGCAGAGATAGGCCAGAGTAGGAGTACAGCGATGTGTATGCACGATCTACACTTTGCTGTGATGTTACTTGCATATAGCCTGACTCTGCATCGCTGCTAGGCCCAGAGGTTCCAGACTCTGGTGTGCCACGGGGTGTCTCCTGGCCAGAATCTCCTGGGATCACTGGGAAGCCCCCTGGACCGGCCAGGCCAACATTCTGGGACACTATGCGGGTGCACTCATCAATGACGGTCTTAATCTGCAGAATGCTGGCAGCGGTGAGGATCTGCAAAGCTTCTGACTGAGACACTCGCAGAATTCCACTGTACATAAAATCAATCAGCTTCTGGATGGATTGCACTGAGACCACAGAGGGGATCTCGATGTCACTGTAGCCCAAGAGCAGCTTGTCCTGAAAGAATGGGCTTCCAGCGGCAAGCACGCACCGGTGAGCTCGCAGCATGCTTCCATGGATCCGAACGGTCACGTCACAGAAGTGCCCGCGGTTTCGCTGCTCATTGAGGGTCTCAAGTACAGAATTGCTGAAGTTGTGGAGGTTGATGTTATGAATGCGCTCGGTCATCCCCTTGCAACGGATGTCACCTGGGAAGATGACAAGAAGAAAAATGCAGAAAGAAAAGTATTGAAACCTCGTTCTTACAATAACCCTAATTAACAGGTTCATCTTTACCACTTAGAATATCTTCAAAAACATTGTGTCTTTTAGCAATTCATTTTTTAAAAAGTGAAACAGATTGTAAAATATGTATTTGTAACCTGCAAAGTCATGGGAAAAGTGTCGATCACTGGATAAAATGCTAAAGGTCATCGCTAAAGAAGCTGATTGTTTAGAGTGCCATATCCAAGCATATTGATGGAAACGCAACAGTTCTCCTGTTTAAGCCAGTACATGTCCAGACCTTTCTAAAGATTTCCAAAGAATGATCCAGAGGATGGGAAGAATATTTTATGGTGTGATCAGAGAAAAATAGGAGGTAGGTATAGGTATAAACACCTCCATGTTTGGAGGGGGATGAATGTTGAGTAGCATCCCAAGAAGACCACACCCACTGTGGTGCATGGGTGTGGAAACATTATGCTTTTGGACTGCATTTCTGCTAAACGAAAACACTCAAATATAGTAACAAAAGGCTACAAATTTCACTGTGCATGCCTGGAAGTGTAAGCTTTTTATTAACACCTTACGTGATCCAATAGGTGACGGGTTACCCCATATACGTGGCAAATCTTCAATAAATAGATGATGGGTGAGAAGTCAGTTTGTCATTCTTCCGTATGTAGTTCAAGCCAATCATGGCACAGATATCTACTATTTGACAAATCGAATAGTCCATGGTATGCTGTAAATGCAGCATTCCATTGGTGGAGTGAAATTTATCACTGGACTTGTAAACAGCAAGCATAATTTGACACAGATGATATAGCATTACTCACAGTTATGCACCAGTAAGAGATGCTTTTGCCAAAGTGTCAAAAAAACTACTTTTAAAACAAAATACAACGGCAAACTGTTAGAGAGTGGTCAACAATAATTCCGATTTTTTTTTTTTTCAAGTCTAAGGGGATGCATTATGTATTTGCTCCCGTGATCATGCATCTTCTGGCACAATTTTCGCACCTCTTGACCTTTAGTTAGAAAGATATGTGCAAAATACTAATTTGTTTTGGTTAATTGCGGTCAAATTTGTTGTAGATAAAGGTAATACTTCAGGCTTTATACCCACACTGTGGTTCAGGTCATCACTCCATTCTAAACCAACTTTTAGGGCATGAATTTGTAGGAAATGAATAGGTGGACATAAAATGTCTTCTTTTCCAGTGTATTCAAAATCATAATACTTGGTAACAATAACATTTGGACATATTCTCACTATTCTGGTGGAAAATTCTTTCCAAAAGACACTGCAACCATGTCTCTTCTCGAAATGCTTCAAGAACAGCTTTACATTTGGTTTTTAAAATATTTATGGCGAAAATTGCAGGAATTTTAAGGTAGGACAACTTACACCATCTGTGGCTGCCAAATATTTTTTACCCCACTGTATAATGAGGAAACTGTCCTAATATTAAAAATCCCTATCCACCTCAAAAAGAATTCACAAACCCATGACTGCTGTAATTTAAGGGGTAATATGGGATTGTGGGATGCTTTGGAATAGAAAGATCTCAAGAGAGATGCAAAAGCATGAGAATGTCATACTTTCTTAAACTTAATCACAATCAGATTTGATTGTGTTTTACCTTGAAAAAATCAATCTCGGCAGATTGACATGTATGAGATGAAAGGATAAATATAATCCAAACTGGAAGGTGCCTGGCTGTGCGTTTATAGCACACACATATCTAGGACAAGGTCTGCACATTTTGCTTTTCTTAGGCTACTCCTGAACCAGAAGCAACATTCAAAGCATTTGTACTGGAGTGAAGAGAAAAAAAGATTTGGGGAATCTTGTCATCTCCTGGTTTTAGTGCAATGTGGGGGTTTTTCCAAGTCGGAAGTCAATTGCGATGTCAACCATGATATTTTAGAAAACTTCCTGATTACGATGCTTCCCTCTATTGACAGATCTTATGGAGATGTTTGTTTTATTTTCAGGCAGGACTTTGTGCCCACATAAAAAAAAAGTGATATCTGCTTTAATGGTCATGGTATGACTGTGCTAGATTGGCCAGAAAACTGCTTCTATAGAGAATCTAAGAAGAAATGTCAAGAGAAAGATGTAATATCGAACCAAACCTAACAATGAAGATGAGCTGCAGACTGCTATTAAAGCAACCTGCACTTCCTGAACACCTCAGAAAAGCCCCAGGCTGATCACCTCCTGCAATAATCATCAAAACAACCATATAAGAACAGATGAATTTCTCTTTTTGAATTGAATTAGTAAAATAAATGTTGTTCCATTAACCAAGAAAGATTTTACGTTTTGCACAAGGCACCAACATGTTGGCCAAGTGTGTTTACAAAACAAACCAAAAAAATGTATAATAAGAGTAATCAAAATATTTTCTAGTGAAAAAAAATCTAAATGTAAAGGAAAAAATAAATAAAAAGACATAAATGGTATTCCCATGAGATGTATTTTATTTATATGGATATCATAGCAAATACTGTTGCTGCCTGTTACTCTTCCCTATACAGGGAACAAATAGTTCACGCAATAGAAGACCAATTAAGAGGATTTCTTATTAAGAACTCCTAGTTGGTATTATTCTGAAGATCCTACAACAACCTTTAGGTGGCGCACTGGGCTAAAAGTACAACAAGCTTCTTTTGTCAGCCATGTGTTCACGGTGATCCCGTTTCCTAACTATCCTTTGAATACAGTAAATGTACCCTACCTGATCAGAGATAACCAAATATTCTTTTTTTTCCTCAGTGAGTGAATAAAAAAAGGAAAATCCAAATGAAATAAGGAGGAAGTCGAAAACTAAAATATTTAAAGCTGCTACTATATTTATTTGCCATGTAAAGCTTGTCAAAAATTGTGTTATTTTTAATTAACTGAGGGTGTCTTTGGCTCAGTTTAAAAAAAATATTGATTGGAAATAAAAAATATCTAATTTTAATATGAAAAATATAAAAGGCAAATGAAAATCATATATATTTTTTTCAAAAACAATTTTTGTACGATATGTGTAAAAAAATTACATACTAACAAAAAAAAAAACTGAAAGTAGTACATTATTATTAAATGTCATAGTACCAGCATATTTACTTCCTAAACAAAAGTGAAAATTACAATAAAAATAGTGATGCAAATTTAAAAATATGAAGCTGCCCTTTACTCACAGTTAGATGATGGTTTTTTTAAATGAAAATGCTTGTGAGGCTGGTGATGAAGAGCGGGTCAATTTGCTGGTGGAGATGGCTGATCAGTGGCCTGGTGCTAGGCAAGGCTGTCAGTCCTCTCTGTCCAAATCATGTGTTCCTCTGCTACAGTGTTTGGAGAGGAGGGGAAGGGGAAGAGAGAGGGGGGAGATAAGACAAAGACAAATCTTAATGCCACATTCTGCCTGTCGATGTTGCCACTCCCTTAATGAACCCGGAGCCACAGTAACAGGAATATCTGCCACAGACGTGCTGCAACAGATGTGTGAAGAGTTTTTACAGCAAGGCGAGTGGACGTTTTTGTGATCACATGACTTCAAAATCACAAATCAAGGTTGAAAATGATTTTGCCTTTGGTGCCAGTTTTTTTCTTCTTTTTTTTTCTCTCTTAACTGCGGGATAACAAAGCCACACCCTTATGAAAAAAAAAACAACAAATCCTTCGCTCTCAAAAATTTCAAGGATGGCCTTTTGTTTAAAAATGATTTTGAATAAACTATAATTATGATGTGTTTTTTTTTAATCCAAAATGTAACCTGCGCTACATTGCATGCAGATGTGGAGCAAATAATAACTGAGATGAGTCAAATATTAAACATGCAAGGCTTTCACTGAAAATCACAAGAAAGGCATTCAACAGCATGAAGCATGTGATGTGCTGGTTTGGTGACGCCAAGAAAGCCTGACACAATTGCTCTTACACGGAAAACGCATTAGCACGTAAACGTTTGACCCCAAAAACTGGCAACAAAAACAGAGTAAGATAAACTATAGCGCAAAAACACATCACTTAGAGTCAACCAAATTGGGAAAATACATAGAAGCAACAGAAAAATCCCTTTCCTATTCCTATTCCTTTTTATCATCATCACATTGCTCAGAATACATTAAAGTACTACAAACAGTGAAGCCTTAACAGTATCTGGAAATTACACACTTATCATTAATGTGGGTTTGGTTTGACCTGACACTCTTAAATATTTTTCGTAGGGTAAATTGAATATGAAAAAAAAAAAACACATTCAGTAGCACTTCCATTTGCCACAGCACTAAATTGAAGAGCTCTCTTTCTAAAATGCCAGCAACCACACTGGGCCGCTGAGTAACCAGAACGGGGCTGGGATTTGACCAGACCTGCACATTAGTGTTGACACAAATTATTCTTTCACAGCTCTCGAGAAGTTCGAAAGAAGAACCCAACCACGCCTGCAGTCTAGATTAATGCACCTTTATTAGATTTTTCTTTGCTAAGGCAACAGATATATTTTAGACAACGGATGTGCCTTGAGGAGGAATCCTTTTCTGTGCCGTGAAGGGAAATATCTTGGAGAAAGCCTAAAGTAAAGATGTTCAAAGTTCTGTTCACGGTTACCTCAAGTCCATATGCACCACTTTGAGAAGTTTGAAGTCCCTTCATATACTGTATGTGTGTTGCCTGAAATGTGCTTTTCATGCAACATAATTGATGCGGATAAGTAATGGCATGTTTAACAGCAGAGTGTGATTACTCGAAACTGAGATGGATCATTCTGTGTCACGGCAAACAGTCACACGTTTGATCAAAACAAAAATCTAACTGAAAGGAAAATCTATAACTATGATATTTCAATTCAATTCTCACTATTACAGCTTTGTAAATATTTTGAAATTAACTGTGTGCACTGTACAGACCAGCCTTGAGCATATATACCCCAGACATTACTAATTTTGTTTTTTCTTTTAGGTGTACTGAATTTGATTTTCTTTCTAAGGACCTTAACGGTTCTGTGTCAGTTTGTCCCAGAGCCAATTTGTACCCACCATTTTGTGCCAGCTGTAAATAAATCACTTCATAACCATGCACATAAAACCATGACAACTCACTTGATCTTTCATGTAGAAGGGCTGGGAAAAAGGGTGATATGAGATTGTGAAGGATTAGAGAGAAATGAGCAAGGTAAAGCAGAGAGATCTTGTGTGAGGCACATTCTATACAGTTTAGTTCTATTCACCTGGTCACACACCAGTTTCACTTTACTTGTTTTCTTGCAGCTTCACAAATGAACTTATGCAGAAAAAAGAAATGGTCAGTGGTGTCAATAATAAGCATGGTAGTGAAGTATTAGTATAGCTAGCCTCATTGTTTGAAAATAAAATTGTTGTTGAAGCCATCTACAGTTACCGTCCTATTAAAAACTCTGAGTTATCAGGTTGTCTATCAACCGCATCGCATCAGACGCCTAGCTGCAGATGCGAGCTGAAGGCAGGGAAAGCTCAGTAGGGATATTTTAGCTACCATAGAGCACAAAGTTTAAAATGCATCTCTATTTTGGTCCTTATACATGTGAAAGTAAGTGTGAGACCCTGAGCTTGAACCCGAACTGATTTGACAGGAGGATTAATATGAGTTTCAATTGTGGCAAGGCAAGTTTATTTGTAGAGCACAATTCATACACAAGTCAATTAAAAATGCTTCACAGAAAAAAAAAAAATCAACTTAAAAAATAATTAATTACAATAAAAAGCAAGAGTGCAGATAAAATACTTTCAATTGTCATATGCATGGGTAAAAATAACTGTTTTCAGGCTGGATTTAAACATTGTTAGAGTTGACCACTATGAATCTGACATGACCTTACTCAATTGCGGTCCTTCACCAAAGAGGACGCCTGATTTAACAGCACACTACATTTTATAAGAATGTGCAATAATCTCACTGGGTAACAACTGGGGACAATGCCTCATTTATACTCAGCATCTCCAATCACTGGTGCTTAGGTTATGATTATACCTCTGGCACGCCTCTGAACCAATAGCTCGATTGGCTGTCCTGAAAAGGTATATGCTAAACCCTCCCTGTTGTCAGGAAGATCTCGGCTCATTTCATCATCCTCCTCCAAATCTCCTTTTCTCAAGTTTTCCTCAGCCCCGCTGATTGAAACAATCTGAAGGCCAGCGATTGACGCTGGCCTCTTCTCACATTCTCATTGATAAGGGAAGCTGTGACTCCCTACTGCACACACTGTAACCATTCATCTAACTATAGCGCTCTAATCCATGTAAATACGTTTTCACAGTTGGGTTTAAGATATAACTTTCTTAAGTTTAATTTAGCCCTCACAAGTTACAAAATAAAATCACAGTATGACTCTAAGCTCCAGTAACTGACTAAGTTATATTGTTAGCTCCATACACAATCTTCAATTGTTGCTGGCTTGTAAAAGCAAAAAGCAAAATAACATTAATAATTTCACAGTAGTTGGTGATGAGTAGATCATTTGGTATGTATACTAAGTGCTAAAATAAATTTAGTCCAACATAAGGCCTTGTGAAGACATGTTAACCTTACAAACAGAGGTAAACTACAAGGATACCCCATTCCTCTAGCTACGAAGCAGCTCAAACTAAATCACAGTGAGAAAACATTTAGCTGGACTTTTTGCGCCATTGGTCTGGCTTGTCTGCTCAACTTGTTACAGTTTGTCAGACATAGTTGGACTACAGACCTCATATCGGTTTATTTTTGGCAAGGGAAGCAAAATAATTACATGATGGTTAATGCCTCTATTTTCAAACATGAACACAGCAAACCTCAGTAAGAGTCCTAAGAATGTAAAAACCACTGTGTACGTTATATAGCGTCCTTTAAATCCAAATAAAACACCTTAAAGTGAACCACTTTGAATGGTGGTTGCATTGTTCAGGGGTCATTTTTTTTCCAATGACAGCCATGTAAAGTAGAAGACATTATAGGGTTGGTGAGAGTGATACAATAATGAATTTTTTTTTACAAGTAGGCTATTTAAACCACCACTAATTGTGTTTATCGTGAAAGTGAACTGATAAATTTAATGCATTTCTAAAATGCAATAATATAGACATTATAGATTGATGTAATTGAACCACATTGCTATATTCCTTAATACTTGTTTCTGTTTTTATTTATTGTTTGTTTATCCCACAGTAGTTTCTGTACCGTAAGCCTACTGGTTGGTCACATGTGTTTTGCTGTGTTTTTTCACTATTGTTTCCTTGTACAGCACTTTGGTCGGCCTTGGCTGTGTATAATGTGCTTTATAAATAAAGAGGCATGGTATGGTATGGTATTATGTAGCTAGCGTGGACTTTACCCGAGTTACGGTGTTGCTGATTTAACAAGAGAAAAAAAAAAGACAAAAAAACACAACTTATTTTTCTCATTGGCATAATTGTTTGAGACAAGGTTTAGTGAGGTCTTAAAAATGCCAACATAAGAAATTTTACTTATGTTTTACACAGTTTGACATAACTGCATAAGACTGATTAGTTAAGAACTGCTCTTTGGTATTTTTATGCAGGGGAATTGTAAAAAAAACAATAAAAAATAAAAAAACATTGTCCAACTTTCCTTTGTACTTTAAGATTTATTGAGATACATTGTAAGAAATAGGCTAAAATTACACTTAGCAATAAATTATATAATATATATTTTTATCTCAAACTCTTGCAGTAGGTTCAAAATCGTCCACTTCCACAAATTTGTTTAAAACGAGAAGGTTCTTTTTTTATGTGAAAATTTGGGTAAGAAAAAAATGAACTAGAAAGCAAGCAAATCAAATTGTTTAAACACAACGATTATGCCGCATGGTACTTAATAAAGTAGCAGTTTTGATTCCATAAAAAAATCAAGGGATTACAAGATTATTCCCATTTATGCTGCAGATTTTATATCCTTAAATGCACCGAGTCTTTTCAGGAATTCATATTCCTACTACATATTCACTATTTGGTATCTGTAAACAAAACAGTTATTACCTATGTACTTAACCAATGTTTCAGAGTATTTTCTTAGTAATTGTTTATTTTTGATAATTACAATCCGAGTCAGCTTCATTGCAGAGTTTAATTACATCAATGTATTATTTTAATAACCATGGCAAATTTAGATTAAAAATTATCTCCATTTAGTGAAGGAGCCTTTTTTAATGTCTTTTAAGAGACGTATGTCTCAATTTTTTATCAGAAACAACATCCATCCATCTTCTTAACCGCTTAATCCTTAATGGGTCGCGGGGGGGCTGGTGCCTATCTCCAGCTGTCAACGGGCAGGTCGCCAAACAAAAATATTATTTTTTATTTAGAAATATATTAAAAACAGCATAACCAAAACAGTACATTTCTCAATATTCAGTGGAATACTCTAAATAGTCATTAAAGCAATTAAATCAATGTTATAACTGTTGACCAACTATCTGTATGTTTCCACTTGTACTGCAAGAACTCCAAAACTTTGAGGTTGGAAGGTCTCCATAACATAACCCTAATCTTGAACTCATTCCACAGTTTTTCTGACAGATTCAATTCATAACTGAGGTGGGGACTGAAACCATTAACATCACTTCCAGTTACAAAAACATATAAAGTGAAAAATTATAAGCCATGGTTCAAAGTACATGAGCACACAAAATGGTTCGTTTTACAATTAAAAGTATGCAAGAAGGGGTGAAAGAGCAATGTTACGAATATTAAGGAAATAAATTGATGAAGGGGTTAACTGGTGTGGAGCATACCATTTTACTATGTGTGTTCATCTTTTGAATTGAAAGAGGGGAAATGAAGGAAAAAAACACTTCCAAAATCACCATTAATAAACATCCCTTCCAAATTGCAGATTTAAGACGCTGGGTGGGTAATAGCTGAATAACACTTCCATAAAAAAACGTATAAAAATAAAAATTCTAAACGGAAATCTTCAAAAGGTACAATTTTTTTTATGTGTGAAGCCAAAACTCTATTGTTGAAATGGAAAAAAAAAGTGATTTTTTGTTTTTTTTTGCAACAACATTTTACTAATCTTATAGTGTTCTATTATCTTGACACCAATATAATATAATATTCTATCTCAAGTGCTGCATATATAGTCAAACCTCTAATAAAAAAGGAAAACATTCAGATAATTTAAATTTTGACCAGCTGGTGATTGATAACTAGTCTGAACCAAAAAAGGAAAACAGCCCAATTGTAATAACATCAAATAGTTTAACAACCCAGGAACTTCTCTCCTTTTATTTTTTTTAAGTAAAAACAAAACAAAAATGCCTATAGCCCGTTGTGAAGTCATGCTACACATATTTAGTTAAATATTTAGTTAAATGCCTAAATCTATCCCCGATAGTAGATTTTTGACCCTTTTTTTATTTTCCAGCAGGGGTTAACTAAAGGTGCAACTGTATCTTGCTGCTGGCCCTTTATTTTTTTGTTAGTTTCATATCATATATATATATATTCCATGTTTGGCTTTCCTCTCTCCATCCAGAAATGTAGATTCATCTGCCTGAGGGGTAAAGTGAGGTGAATGCTGGCAACAAAGGAGCAGGCCAGGGGAAGGCAGGCTACTGTTGCCCAGATTGCCACTCACAACAGTGGTTCCATTTTAGCCGTGACACAGTGGGTGAGCAGCAGCCAGCGCCTACCTGCAGTGAATTCTAATCAGCCCAGGGGTCTGCCTCCCCTCCCTCCCCTCCTGTACCCTGCCTCGGACTAAAGGGGCTGATGATCCTTCAAAATTAATTAGATCCTCGTAGGAGGCGGCCATTTTCTTTCTCTGGCCAACAGAAAATAGTATAGAAAAACCCCCAATAAAATTTAAAAAAATCGAACTTTGTACCCCTCGGCCTGCCATATCGATTTTTCCCTCCATGTTTGTCTGTACCGGTTTCCTGTTCCGTGGTGTCTAAACTCTTTTGCTCCATACGTCTATGTGTCCGTCTGTGCACCCCCCACTCCGTTTTTTGCCTCTTTCCTTACAAACCTTCCCCAACGACCCCCACTCACCCCACGCCTCTCTAACTACATCTACGCTCTCCCAGCTCTGTTTCTGTCTCTGCGGAGTTTACTGTCAATAAATCCCCAGAGGTCAGTTTTGTCTGCTGGAAATCAGACACAATGCTTCAGACCGCCCCAATGCAATGCATGCTCTGCTGCTGCCACCACAACAAAAGGCTGAGGAGGGGCGGAGGATGGGGAGGAGGGCGAGGAGAGGGGTGAGGGACAAAAAAAAAGAAAGAAATTAAGACAGGACGGGAATTGCAACTTCACCAGCCAGACTCCAGGTTAATCAGCTGCCGGCATTAGGTGACAAGCTCCTGAAATACGCTGCATCAAATTGGACATTAGTTAATCAAAGTGTGGGGGTGGATTGGGGGTTAAAGTGGTGAGGATGGGGGATGGGTCTGAAAAGAGACACATGAGGCCCGATTATGAAAGGAGCAGTATCAGCCACGTGAATAATGTACATGTTGAATATGCAAATAATGCTTACAGCGCACAAACACGACAGGCATATATTCAAGGGCCCTGGTACATTTAAATCTAGGGACAAAAAAGCCATGGGGCACCATGGAAAAACTCATCTCCATGAATCTGATAGAGACTTGCACACATGAAGAGGGTTGTGTTAAAGTTTTTGCATACAGCCTCTTCGATCTCTGAAGTCCTTCATTTAAAGAGTAATAATTCCTTTCAGTCTTTTATCCAGGCCAAATTAAGTATTCTCCATTTGTAATTCAGTGCAATCTAGTGCACATTGTAAATATATAAAGTAAGGACACTTTGAAATGCTCAGCAATACGGGTGCAGATTTGATAGGAGATAGAGGAGGGCTGGTTTGATAAAGGTACACTATGTTCACCTGACAAACAGTATCCAGGCAAAACTCATTGTTATCACCAACTTCTCCTAAAAGAAACAAAAAAAAAATCTAATTAAATGTCAGCGAACGCTTAAGGATCGCAGTGCTCCTCTATCTAAACCATAATAATTTATTAAAAATTATTCATCTCCAGCCAACAAAGTTGTGATTGCTGATTAAATCCGAGTAATTCAGAGCACCGTGTGTCTTATTACCTTTGAGTGTTTCTCTATAATGCTGCAAAGCACTTAACACTTAAGTAATGTATCTAACTCATATACGATACAGGGAGGAAGAAGAAAAAAAAAGGCGGCAGAAAACAAATCGCAGTGTCAAGATTTAATTGATTTGCCTTTACAGCAGACGCTTGAAAATCATCAACAAGCACACGTAGGCTGCTGACAGGAGAAGCCAAGATGTTCACACATTTACATTTTTCTTTTTCTTTTTTCATTTCTACTTCTTATTTGAGTGAAACCTTGGTGGGCGTCATTAAAGTTAAAGTTTCGATAAATAAACAGTAGTCTCTACAGGCTTGAATCACATCTACAAATCTGAATCTTTATGACTAAAAAAATTAGAAGACAGAAGAGTCCACGTTCCTACCATTAGTTCAAACAAATACAAAAAGATAACATTTGACACATTCACAGAAACAAACACCTTACTGTTCAAGTCAGGGTGTCATGAAGTAATTACACCAGAGAAATGTTATGACCACAGTTGAGCTCAAAGTGCTTGAGTGACCGGAATTACGATTGTGCAGTTCTGTGCATCAGAGGAACGTGTGCTAACACCGTAAAGCACCCTAAATTTAATCTGACTGTTCGCGATTAGCTTCACTGCCAATAAAATGTCTCAAACAGAAAAGCAGATTAATATGTTAAGGCATTCAGTCCAATAGAAAGGGGCTCATTGTGACAGGATGTGAGGCTTTCAAATGAATTCCTCAAGCATATAATAATAATAATAAACACTTCAAAACCATTATGCAAGTTGAAGACAGTTAAAGAATTTTCTTCCTATTTTTTTTAGCAGAACAGCTTGTTTCAGAATCTTCATTTTGTGGAAAGAACACATTCACCATGACCTGTTATCCACAGCAACTTCATTGTTGTTGTACAGAAAGGGGGATAATCAACTTCTAATACAGTTTTCAATTCAATGTCCACATAAACACTGAGTAATCTGTGCCATCAGTAAAATTCTCTCTCTGTTTCAATAAAGACTCATCCAGTACCAAAAAACAAGCAGCCTGTACTGGCTTAAGGCCATTTAAATTAAAGATTAAGCTTTGCTTTGGTGATGGAACAAAGAGGCATTTGACCAAAAAAATAAATCTTAAACTTGCCAAATGGCTCTGCTTTTGTTAATGAGCATTTGACCAAAAATGAAACATCTGACTGCTCATAGGACAAATTGCAAATACGCCTCTAAACCCCTCAACCCCCAAAGCGAATAATGCTAAAATCAAGAGTTATCATTTAGGCACAAGAGTCTAAAGCAACTGCCTCTCTACAGCTACTGTGCAAGTCAAGGATATTTTGGCTCTCTAAAAAGAGACCTCACAGGCCATTAAGAGATCTTCGTGGACCTACACAGATGCTTATGTAGGAGATTTCTATCCATTACTGGTTACTACAGTAATGAGAAGGGGTATGACGATACATTCAGCTCAGTAGACACGAGATGATGCAAAATGTTAGCCTTGGGACAATGAGAAGAAGTGAGATTTCAGGAATATTTCGGGGAAAGCTAAGAATCCCACTTTTTATCTAAATTTTAATTCAAATGCTAGTTTTAGCATTGTTAGCTGATGGTTGACTATGGATGTTTCTTAATTTCAAGGCGCCTTGCTTCTGAGGACACGGTCCTTTCTTGGTCAAAGAAAGCAGTTAAATGGAACACACTTGCATCACGTGACAGTGACTGCCAGCTTACGTTCTCTGTTTACGTCCCGCCTGTCGTTGTGGCGTAATATCGTAAGAATGTCACTTCAACCATGGAACTGGAAACGCATAATGACTTTTTTTAAAATGTGTATATGTTGGCTAAATCAAATGTGTAAATGAATTAGTACCTTGTAGCCACAGAAGCGGCAACTACTAAGCAATTTTAGATATATGATAGATAGCTACAGTTAGTTGACTTACATTTACACTAGAAATTTACCCCAGAAGTAGCTGCTGCCGGCTGCTACCACGCAGTATGCTGGGAAATCTTTGACTTAGAGAAGGCATCATGGCACCTCTAATGTATTCTTGGTCAGTTAGCTAAACAGCTAACAGAAAAAAGATTCATCGGTAGCACATGAACATTGGAACAAGCCTTGTCGGCCCCTGATGACGTATCTCCTAGGCAACTCGGGTGGGACCAAGGCATCAATGCGAAGTTTCTTGGCATTGAGAAACACCCTATGTTTTTCACAGTGCTAATAAATTATTATGGAGGTAGCTTCTTCAATACTTATGTAACCAATATTTTTGGGGAAAATTGATGAGCAATCTTTATTAACCAATTGTCAACACAAATCTGCTTATTAACAACAACTTTTTTTCTAATTTCCAAAATAGGAGTCACAAATATGAATCCAAAAGGGTATCAACTTTAATGTTATTAACGTTTTTAATTTCCAGATCTTATCTCAATAGCTTAGACCAGACACCTTTTTGGAGGAAACTGCATTTTGCTTTGCAAGAGAGACTTCACTTTGACAAGAAAAGTTGTGATGTTTTAGGATTTCCACATGTGCCATGATAGCGTCTTACACACCTACTAATAATTAAGCATGAGCATGTTACCACTATCAGACATATCAAAAGTAACGAGATTAGAAACTGATATGATTTTATGGTTTACCTTTACTACAGTTAAAAGTCCTACAAAAGAGATGCCAGAATACATTTAACAGTGACAAGCGCAGGCAGAAAAGAAAGTTTAAAATTTTATTACAGTTTTTATTGGTACTTATTTCGAAAACCATAAAAGTCACAAGAACAAGTATTTTAAAAAGTCGCGATGGTCATCCAGTCGGCAGAAATATCAATACTGGTCTCAATAAAGCTTATCCATTATCAAACAGCCTACTTGAGAACACAAGATAGATAGAAGTAGTGAGATTTTACCACCCGAAAGCTCAAAATATTGGGAATTCCACACTGTTTTAAAATGTGTTAGTTGATGCGCTCATGAAAGCAAACGTTTAAAAAGAAAAAAGTTTAAACAGCTAAGGTAACAATCCAAGTATGTTGTCAGGTTTTGGACTTGCTAATATTAATTTCAGTTTAATATTTTTAGGATAAATTACATATAATATGATTAATGTTTTTTTTTTTTTTTTACTTGATGACCATCAATTTGACGAAACCTAAGAAAAACTGTTACAGTGAGCACGGCCTTGTGAAGTAACTGCAATGCACAGAGAGGATGTTAGACCTTAATATCTTATGAAGAAAACAAAGTGACTTCTGACTCTCTGTCCTTAGGAGATAAATGAGTAGAAAAGGGCGCTTTGTGCTGATTACATAGAAGTCAATGTGTAGCTTTTGCTAATGAGCAAGCTCTTCTTGCACCATGGAGAACAGCACAGTCTCTGAACAAGTTTTGGTTCATATATGGTCACTGGGAATAAGAAGTATCAATGTTGCAACAAGTTTTACAGCCACATATCATTGATAAGACACAATTATGTAAGTGAACTATTGTTTTCTATAATTTGCTGACACATACACTAGGAATACACATCAGACCATGTTGGTTGTAATCTGACAGGCAGTTTAGCCACCGATAGCAAATCTACATTACTGTGCCATTTTGTGAATGTGATTTTAAGTAGCTTCGGGAGTTTTGTGCCGTGTGTTTCACCAGCAGCTGCATGAGGATCCACCAGCTCGTGCTCCCTCGTGCAGCTGCCAAGAGGAGCTGAGCATTTACAAATGCACAGGTGTGGGGGAGGCGTCAAGTAGTAACAGATCAGTCCTGAAGTTTTAGGTCTTGAACTCAACGTTCAACTTTGTGGTCCCCCCTTATAGAATCTGAGAGCTTTGATATTTGGCAGTTGAAAGGATTATGACAGCCTTAAAATGTCCCACCATAAAACTGTTCAGTTGTTGAATTTTAGTAAAGGGAAAAAAAACACAAAAAAAACAATTGGCATTGCAAAACAGTTTTATGATGTTGCATATTACCACTCAGTTTAAATTATCAACTGCAAAAATTTAATCTGAATGAGAAAAAAAACTAAAAATAATGATCACTGCTATGTACACTGTAAGTTACTTTGTGGAGGGCAATGGCTTTTGCTGTTTTAAAGTATTTTTATGTGTGAAAAGAATAGAAAGTATTTTAGTTGCAGACTTCAGTGTCATCTACATACACATGCCCATTTCCCCTAGTATGTGAGTAAAATATTAAATCTGCAGGATTTGATTAAAACACTCTGTGCTTATTTTGAGCCATATGGAGGTTAGCACTGTTTAGTGTATTTATAGTCCAACAAGCTGTTGAGCAGTAAATACAAATTATATATGTCTCAACAGCTCATTTGACGTATGACATCTAAAAGTGTGATGCTGACACACTGAAACATAACCAAGCAACACTGAACCCTATACACACCGTGCTGCCACGTCTGGGTCAGTGGTCTGCAGCCTGTCTAAGAAACACTTTTTATGTTAGGTCCATCGAATTGCACACAGGTTGGCATAAAATAAAGGTTTCCAGTTAATCTGACAAGGCGTGGCAATCTAAGCACACTGGGAAAGTTGATATAGGCAGCACGGTGTTGCAAAACAAACTTAGGCAAGCCAACTAAGGAATTTCGCAAGAAATTAAATATAGAGCCAAAAAATTTTTTTTACCCACATCGGTGTCAGCGAGACTGATAGTGGAATGGGTAATGCCAAAGAAAAAGCAAAGTGAAAGGCATTGTTTGGAAGGCTGAGCAGAGTAAAATGTCTGTGCAGAACACATTCTAAGTAGATATGCCATAGAAATTAGGCTTTAATAAGGACAATACGGTCATTCAGCTAAAGAGAGTGTCAGTTCTTAGAGGCCACCTGTGACATGTAGCATAACCAGGCTGAAAGAATAATAAAAGAAGCGCAGCCAACATATACACCTCTGCATAACACTAATGAATACACATGGTCTGGAAATATTTGATGAAGCATATTTTTAAATAAAAACTTCTGTGAAATTTACAAAGACAGAATCCGTAAATGTTGTCATTTACTGGAAAACATACAACTGAAGGAGGAAAAAAAAAATAGATTGAAAATAACTAATGCTAAATAACGCACTGACAGCTTTTAAAGCTTTTGTTGCTCTATTGTAAAAAGCTCGGCCTAGCTTCGTTTCCCAGGGAGATTTGCTCTCAGGGTTAAACCTGTTTTTACTAGCTGCCAGAAAAACAGCAGGAAAACTATGTTGGGCTGACTAGTCAGGGTGGTACTACTAGTTATATGACATATTATAAAAGTCATGCACACAACCAATTATAATTGGCTTGGCAACGTTTGGGTTGGATGAGCTCACAAGATTTTTATGTTGGCTATTCTTATGGAAGCAACACACAGTGCCTCACAAAATTATTCATTCCCTATAAACCTTTTCACATTTTATAACAATACAACCATAAATGTCAACTTTCTTTTTTGGGATTTTATGTTATAGATCAAAAATAAGTGATTCCGAATTGTGAAGTGGAAAGTACATGATGTAGCTTCTCGATTTTGTTTTCAGATTATAAAAATCTAAAAGGTGTGGCATGCTTTTAAACTGTATTAATTTCCTGTAAGTTAATACTCAGTAGAACCATATTTTGATACAAAGTTTTGAGGACAGTTTCAAGCTTTTCATACCAGGAAACCTACATTTGTGCCCATTCTCAATCCAAATTGGCTCAAATGCATTTAGATTGGGTGAAAATGAATGAATGAATGAATGAATGAATGAGTGGTGTGTTCAGGGTGATGTGCAGAGTAGGTTTTTTTCACCACACATCCGATTTGTCACATAAGACAAAAAGTTTAGTTTTGGTCTCATTCAGAGGAAAAGTATCCACGGTCCCACTGTCAAAACACACCTAGATTTTCCTACCCAAGCAGTAGCATCCTGCAACTCATCATTGAGTCTCTTGGCTGATTCCCCAAATAATGTTCTTTCTGCTCCCCTTGTCAGTATAGGTACAAAACTACGTTTTGGTAGGTTTGCATTTGTGCCATACTATTTATTTTGTAGATAATCGTTTGAACAGTCCTGTGTAAAATATTCAAAGCTTGGGAAATTGTTTTATACAAAACAATTATAGAATCTAGAGTTGTAACATGACAACATGTACAAAAAGTATAGAGAATTTAAGTTAATTTGCTGCTAAATGCACAAAAACAGGTTTTTGTGAATTTAGTGCAGCTCAAATGTGCATCTCTCCACAAGATAACTTTCAGCGTATGTTAATATAATATAATAACCTTTGGTTTAGGTAGGTATTCATTTCATATAATTCACTGTTTTTCCTCTTGGAAAATTTTGCATACATGTAAAATAACCTATCATTTAGGAATAGCAATATTGTCATCTTTTCACATAACCATACATGGAACTTGGTGCTTTTTTCTTATCAGTGCAGTATCACCACAGGACAGAACAATTCTGACCATCACTTTACTTTTTAATCATGTTCTGTTCCAGCTTAGATTGTCCTTTGATTTGCTCCATTAGCAGAAACAGTTACTACAGATTTACCTTATTAAGTGAAGAGATAATGCAACTTCTCACCATCTCTCTTTATACATTAATCATTTAGCCCTTTAACCTTCTTAATTAATGCCAGTTGTTGTTTAGTGTGGTGTGCTGAATGAAGCAGAAACATTTTCTTAAAAAGGAACAATCTGTAGTTCATAAGCATGGGAGTGAAACCTAAGCCAATGAACTTTTGCTGCTAATGTTACTATAAAAATCCTGCAGCATAGCTGGGACTATTTTCAGCAGGTCATATTAAATATAGGATACTTCATTTGTAATGCCACGGTTAGAGGGAGATACTCTAAAAGGTTGTTTTTTTTCAGTACAGATTTCTAAGTTTTTTTTCTCTGCAAATAAAGATTTGTTTCGAGTAAACATACAGGATTCACATATGTTTAATAGATATGTCCTGTTACCTCTGTAACCATATTCCTTTTTTGTGTGTTAGCCTGTTGACCTGCCTTCATGTAAAAGCATGTTGGAATACGCTTGACTGACCCTGAACAGGAGTGGAGCAGGAAAAAAAATACTATTTGAATGACTGAATGAATTAACGAAAGAATGATGAGACTGTAGCCAGCAGCAAAGCCTATGACAGTGAAATCCTGTAGAGGACATTTTGTCTTGGAAATATTACCATATTAATGTTCGTTTATATAGCGGATGCCTGGATTTATTCAAAACTCTAAAAAAGAAAAAAAAGCACACTGCCATTGAGCCTCGATCACTTTTTTGGGTAGAAAATGCCTCAAACATTACACAAAGCTCGACATGTGAACTACAAATACTCTGAAAATGTAATACAGGTGACACAAGCACAACTTCAACAATCAAACAGTTCCTTTTTCTCTCTCTCTGTAATTACTTAAAAATGTCAAAGTCATTGTTGAACATGCATAGCTGCTTCGCTAAAACATATTTGTGTTGCCAATTGTTTGCTGTTTAGCAGGTTAAACGTGTGGTCATCTGGACCAACCGTAGTAATTCCAAAACTTAGATGGAAAACAAAAACACAAAAGAGATGCAATATTTTTAACTTAAAAATATATTACACACAATCAAACATGAACTACTAATTACATAAATGTAAGATTGTAGCTTTAATCTGAATAAAAGGCTACTTAAATACCAGACAACAGTTTGTGAACATTGGAAGTTTATCACATCCATGGTATTTATTACAAAAAAACAGCTATAAGATTATACAAAATGTTAGACTTTGTAGTCACACCTTTTTGACTGCTTTTCTTTTTACATTCAAAATATTGCCTATGATTAATGTAAAGAACTAACTTCTGCAGGAAACTCAAAAGTATATTTACATATTCGAAAAACACTATCAATTCAAAACTCACACACACAGTATTTAAGTCAGTTTTTACGGGCAAAATTTTTTTACAACATTTTTTGAGTGCAAAAAAACAACATTACAGCTATTCTGCTGTTCGTTTTACCTATTTTATTTGAGAAATACTTCAAAATGATGAACAGCATAAACTAAAGAGAAACTGTGCACAGCCTGTACCTTTAGTTTGCTATAAGTCCAAATATAACAATAACAAAAAAATCAGCAACAATGAAAGAAGAGAATTAACAGCATAGCTCATATTTAAACTTTAACAAAATGGTACATGTTAGAACAAATACTTTCAATAGTTTTCAATTCAACCATGCAGTAAGCACGCCCTCACTTGAAAGAAAAACATATGGGCTGCAGGGTGAACTGAGGACACACATGCACCTTGGCATACATACAACTTTGCAATTAGAATCCATGCTACATTTTTCACATCATTTCAACGATTGGGCAATGAGTTTGTCTTTAAAAAGAGAAACTATAGGTTTAAAAGCTTATTTCTGCCTGCAAAAAACATGAAAAAATAGGCTTCATGTTTTATTTTCAACTTCTGGTAAACTGAAATGAAATACGATTGTTGTTAAAAATCCTCAGGTCAAGTTGTAACACGATCTAAATTTTAATGAAGCCACCTTGCAGTTATACAGAAGTACAGATCAACAGCCTTTTAGTAATTTTATCACAGGCAATGGAAACACATGGTCACTTCCTCCTTTTTTCGATTATAATTAAAGTGCAGTCACTGTATCAAATGATCACCAAAACAGAAATTACAATTACATGTTTAATTTAAATATATATATATATATATATATATATATATATATTTTTTTTTTTTAGAGATCCCAAACAGTCACTCTGACAAAAAGGGAGGTGCGTATCCACCTTCCAGCAGTTTGGGAATTGGAACTGTGTTTCATAAGACTCCATAAGGTTTTAGAAGTGAACAAAAGCTTCCTGACAACTGCCTGGCATATTCGCAAATACTTATTCAGTCTCAGTGTGTGCTTTCATTACACGTTCCTGCGATACTTGCAGGGAGAGAAGATTCCTAACAAAAGTTCTTTTAAAATTGCAAAGCATACCATGAATTTAGTCAGTTTTCTCCTTGCTGAATGATCTCAAAGTTAT
This sequence comes from Apricaphanius iberus, assembly GCA_028564705.1. Classification (NCBI taxonomy): domain Eukaryota; kingdom Metazoa; phylum Chordata; class Actinopteri; order Cyprinodontiformes; family Aphaniidae; genus Apricaphanius; species Apricaphanius iberus. The sequence goes on from JAPXFQ010001473.1 coordinate 3,065,402, forward strand.
AGTTAGAACGGCTAATAAGTTTAGATTAAAAATCGTTCTTTTCTGACTGATCTTTTGATCCCTCCGTGGAAATTAATTAGCAAAGGTGCATTTTAAAAATGTTATTTATCCCTCTTTTCAGATGTGTGAATAGACCAAATTTCTCCACAAATACATCCATAATATGAGGTGTCATTCAGCTTTTATGACTGGATGGGGAAAAAATAATCACCTTTTACTTAAAAACAAACATATACATCAATCATGGTTTGGCCAAAAAAAAAGCAAAATATATTTTCCTCACTTGAACCAAAGCACATTTCCTTCTATATTTGGCTTATGGCTACAGAGGGTCTCACTCACCATGACTCATTGAATTAACATTGTTGTGTTGCATAATCCAAAAACATCATAAAGGAAGCCCATAGAGGCTTGGCATAGCTTTTGCAAGTTTGTCATTTGTTATTTAAATTAATTTAAAAATGTATTTAAATTCATACAAACTATATACAAAGTATATAGTTTGTATGAATTTCAACACAATAGTTGAAAATGTTACAAGATACTTTGGTAAACTTGGCTGTGCTCTAATACAATGTAAATAACTATGTTGCAGAGAGTACATTACTTGAATTCTTTGCTGTGAACAGCAAGACTGGGTCAGGAAATTCTAACTTAACAGTACATATTCACTCTTTAACACTTTTGCCTGCAGTGAGCTTTTAAAGTCACATTTTTCTGTAAGATTAATCATCTACAGTTTATAATAACAGATGCACCGATAAATCAGCAAGAGATCGGAATCAGACCATTTTCCGTTAATAAGCTAGGATCGAACAAATGCTGAAAAATATTATAATTTTCTACAATTTAAAAAAAATAATCAAAACCAAGTTACATAATCTTTATCCATGAATATCACCACAAAAACAGCATGTACTTTGATGCACTTTTAGCTGAAAAAACAAAAAAATCTGATAAAAGTTAGGGATGCAGGAGTGGGGATCATTTTTTTAAGTACTTCATTTTTTTCCAGATCCAAATATATAATTACTCTATCAAATAAATTAATTGATAAATAAATTGTGAGAGACCTAAATAAGGAAAACAAAAAGGAATATCTGAGCAAGATAAAGAAAGCCAGAAATCTGTAATGGCAGTGGAAAAGCCTGATTGGTGCATCTCTAACATAAATGTACATCAAACTAACTGGGAAATGTTTCTGTCATTCTGAAAAAAATTGTAAAATTGAAATAATTGAATCATATCCCAAAAGACAACCAGAAATCAGACTCACCAAGGAAACACCAGGAGGGTGTATGTTTATTTACAATGGAGGCAAAAGATTCTTTCTGGAGCACTACCTGTAACTTGTGTGTATTTTAAGTCTTTACAAGAAACAACAGTTTAGAAAGTTCCTGTAATTTTATTCTACAAAAAAAAAAAAATCTGCAACTATAAAGTCTAATAAAAGGCTTTAGCCTACTTTGTGGTCAATTTAAGTATGTGAATTTAGGACTTCTTAACTTAACGGCATGGTAACTGCAAGGCCTCAGTGGGCAATCTCAACAAAGACACTGTTTGCAGCAGAAAGGGACATTGTTCAGTCATTTATGAAAATAAAGAAAAATATAGAAGGATAAACTCTGCCAGAAAACAAAAGGACCAGTTGATTACAAGCACTGTGACATTCTGGATGCCATCCACAAAGTGGCTCGTTATATCGATGGATCTCGACTGCATTCCCAAAATGGCTGCCAAATATATTCAACTGTGTGAGACAAAGTGCAACAATGGATTCAAGTGCAAGTCGAGTTTTTTTTGGTGGTGGGGGGGGGGGGGGTTTCACATGAAGGTAAAAATAACCAAGCTGGAAAAAAATGGAATTCCATAATTAGTTTGGATTTATCTGAAAAGGTCCTGAAAACCGGACATTTAATCAACACCTTTATTAAAATATTATCAATATTATCGGCACAAGCTTCAATTTACAGCCAAATGTAGACTTTCCAAAACTTTCATTAATTTTATTGTGTGGCTCTTTCATCTCCAATTATTTCCACCATGTACTGTAATAACGCAAGATTGTAATGAGCTTTTGAAAGAGAAAATAAACTAATGTACATATAGTAATGCAAGATCTAGGCCACCTGTATCACCAGGTAAAAGCTTAAAGAGAGCGACTGAATATTGTAAATAAACACAGAACGAGTGATCCAGCTTTGTCGAGGCTTCCGAGTGACGTCTTTATCTCGTCTGTTTGGGCAACAGTGCTTCTTCAACAGCACTTAAAAAATTGTTTGGAACACTGTTCTGCCATCTGCGAGCAAGTACAGTACAAGATGATTGTTTTCTCTCCTCTCTTTCAAAAAGCGCTTTATTATATGTATACCCTCACAGGTTTTTTTTTCTTCCTTATTTCTTCACTGATTCAAATCCAAATGATCAGGTGGGAGAAAAGTGTGAAAGCATGACAAATATCAGTCAAAAAGCATTTCCAAACTAAAAAAGCCTGTTAGCACTTCATGACAGTTTCTTGGTCAACAAAGAATTGTAAAAGGAGAAATGAGGGCCAGGAGTGAAAAAAAGTATTTGAAGCCAAAACAGAGAAGTAGGATTGATTGCTGGGTGTGGAATAACTGATCACCACATCCCCACCCTCCTCCTGTTTGTAGGTGTACGGTTTCCTCTGCATGGGTCTGCTTTATGTAATAATGGCTTTACTTCATCTGGAGACACACTCTTAAATATTCATTAGTAAAGGGTGGGTATTTTACAGCGTGACACTTGAAAAAGGGCAAAAGGCAAAGGCTCAAAAAAGGTGAATTGAAATGCCAGGGTTAAAAAGAAGGGTATAAACTAAAGATGCACCCGTCAATCAGCCAGAAATTGCAATCTGCAGAATTTTTTTTACTGACTCGCTGCGTTCAGTGACCAAAGATGGAGAAATCTCCTTTTTCTTTTCCTTTAATAAAATCCACCAAAACTCCCACCATTTTAGACTCCAAACTCATCAGCTTAATAATAATAATAATAATAATAATAATAATAATAATAATAATAATAAGATCAGGCAACAGGCTTTTAGTGGGAGATTTTTATATCAGCAATATGGCTCCCCACACAGGGCACCATTACACTATGGGGCAACCGGAGTAATTAATTAAGGGGAAACTTCAAATTGGATTCCTGATCAATTAAGACTGGGAATCCCCATGTTTTGCATTGGGTAAGCAGTGTAAGGATTTATAGCTTTGCATCACAGGAGATTGAAAGAGCAGATCAAAAAATAAAGAACTTAATCAAAACTTGATATACATTTGATTTGTGAATACCAAAGACAAAAAATACTAGATAGTATAACATAATGTATTTTGCCATTTTCATGCAATGCCAAGTTCAAAGTTATGTAGATTTTATATTATGAAAACAAAAAAACATATTCATGCAATTAATAAAAGATGTATGTAATTCATGCAAGATCTATCACTGTATGCTTTATTGCAAAAATTTGACTAATCTTCAAAAGTAAGAATTCCCTCTACTTCTAGAAAAGCAGCTATAAACCAACAAGACGTAATTTGACACTCTTTTATTTATTCAACACAATAATTTGCTTTAACCCTAAATTCTAAAATCGTATAATTACTTTCTTTCATGTTGGACTAGAAAACAACGACATCTATCAAAGAATGGATGTTACATTTTCTATTTAATATGTTACAGCCCTTAAAAATAATTGAAAATTATTATAAATGAGTTAGACTTCAAAGAAAACCAGAAATTTAAAATGGCCAGGAAAAGCCTGATTGATGAATCTCTAATATAAATGCACATAAACCAAACTGGGATGAAACGGGGCACCTGATACAATACAAACACTCCCAAAAGCACGTAATGGCTGACTCTGTTCCAACAGCTACTGTACACCTCTTTGTTGAGTGTCTGACATCAAGTCATGATGGCGAGGGCTTACTTGCAGACCAGACAATGACCCTTCAAGTCATCAAATGATACACTAAACAAAGGTACAGGTGGAATTTCATCGCAGGTACAGGCTTACTCTCTTAACGAACCCACAAGCATAGATTCATACTGTAAAATCTTTCGGCTTTAAGTCATGGGACAGGTTTACAACTGTCTTCATTTCAGCCCTGCCGTGCAGCACGCTCAGCGCATCCATTCAGAAAATAAATGATCCAGAGAGAAGTCTGCGATTGCAACGAGCAAATCCTATAGGACTGCAACCCGTTTACGTTGTGGAGCCACATTGTGAATGAAGGCGGAGATAGGGAGTGATCACAACAAAATTGCGAGGAAAAAAAATATGTGACGAATGTACAATCGCGTTGTAGAAAACCTACACACATCTATACACAGGCGAATATATGCGCCTTTAAAGCTAAACATAAAGAAACAGGCAAAAATGACCAAAGCATGCAAGACATGGCTTTAAAAATGATTTAACCTGCGTTCAACTTCTTTTCAGCGGCAATTCAGAACACATGAGAATGATGTGCATGCAGCCTATTGTAGTAAGAACATGTTGTATTCCCTCTTTATCTGACAAAGCCGAACGCTTTGGGACAACATCTGCTCGCCTCGCACGTGCATGCACGCTCGGGCAACGATAAAGATGAGCAAGACTGACATGCTACTCGGGATAAACTCCCCGTGACCCTCACGGTGCATTTTTTAACAAGTAGCCTGTATTTTTTTCATATTGTTTAATTCATTTTCCTTAGCGTGCAAACGCTGAAATATATTTTTTACTTTATTTAAGAGCGCCATGATGAGCTGCAGATGTAGGGCAGAGGAATCACGAGTTATACGCATGAATATTTCGCTCATAAAATGTATCAAAAGGTACTCCTGCAACTTTAATTACACAGGAGCATTGCTGCATATCTGAAGTGAAAGCTGCGAGATAAAATATTTATTTTTCTTGGAAAAAAAAAAGCTCTGGCAGGCATAAGTGTTCACTCTTTTTTTATATAAACATGGCACCCAAATTCACTATTGCTGCACCATGAGACCCAAGCCTAAAGCCCTCCTTCTCCTATCCAAATTTAAATCCAGTCGCCAGAATGCATCACTTTAAGGATAAGAATTCCTGAAAAAAATACACCCTACACACATTTAAGTTGCCGACTTCCATTAAATAAAGTCAAATCAAACCGAGGAGTTCAACCAATGTTGCAATATATTTGGAGGAGAGTGGAGTAATAAAAAGCAAGCTGCCTCAAATAACTGACCTAAAAGCCAAAATGCGCACGTCGGGCTGCCTGCCTCCCGTTGTTCCGGAGCTCTCTCAGTGAGTAAAATGTGAGACAGCATCGTTGATGGAGAGAAAACCCGACCAGTGGACAAACTCTGACCGGAGCAGGACTGTTTGCAAGTGTCCCCGCATGACAGTTTAAAAGTAAAAGGAAGGGGGCTCGAACAAAAATGACAGATGGGAAACTTGCGTCACGCTAGAGAATCCGTTTCGGTAGTCCGAACATAAAACTCGACATACGGGCGACTCCTATAATGGCGTTTTATTACATGTTTATATTGAATGTCCGCGATAATAATTACCTTTTTGTTATATAGCCTAAAGCCTAATTATTAGGGGGGTAGTAAAAGCCAGTTCTAACTACATGGAAGTCCCTTACAGTTCAGGCTTGTAATCCCCTAAACTCACAGATCGGGATGTTATTCTATAACATACCTTTCCCCAAAATGTAATGACCTACGAGCCGCTGGAGCCCAGAGACCAATCCCCCTTTCCAACTTGTTTCTAAAATTTCTTACCTGCACTTTCGAAGCTCGCTCAAAAAAAAAGTAGCGACAGTGTTTCCCTGTTTTCCCCCCGATGAAGCGTATTTACTTTGCCTTTCTTCTTTCTCAGTATGTTCCTTTACTTTGTTTCATTTCTCACTTCCATCTTCTTTTCATCTCATCAATAAACACACGCTGCAGCCTACCTTCATAGAAGAGCTCGGTTCAAGTGTGCCCTCCCATTTTTTAACTATACATCGAGTACTTTGAGGGGTGGTGATGGTGGTGGTGGAGGAGAAGGGGGTGGCGTATGGGCAGGAACATAGACATAGAAGAGTAGACGCCCCATTGGTTTCGTTGTCCAGTAGAAACAATACGTAAGCGCAGCCGCCATATTGCGAGTGGAATTACGACTCTCAAACTGTGTTTTTCGAATTAATGAACTAATTTTTATGGATCTTTCTTTATATAATAGATAATCCCCTCAATTTTTTTCACAAGCTTTTGGAATCACTGAAATAAAAATGTTCAAATCAAAACATGACAGTGTGGCTAAAATGAACTTCAACTAATCTTTACATCTAAATCTAATTTACCTCTAAAAATATATGAAACCTCTTACTTGTATTCAGTCTAAGATGTAAAAAATAAAGTTTGAAGTTAGTGTGACTGAACTATTTTATCTGTTTAAAAAAAGAATAATTTGTGCCCCAGTTTGTACCCATGCATTGCCATTTCGACCCTTCCCACAACAATTTCAAAGCCCCAAACAAACTACTTTATATTTCTATCATTTTGTCTACATAAAAGGCCTCTGATAAACGTAGCATACTTTTTCTCTGTGTTGGCCGTTTTGGTTTGGCATAGATGGGCTATAAATATGTATAGAAATTACAAATAGAACAATAAATTCTAAGAAAAAAAGTGCAGTTGTTGAGACACATAAATCATAAAGTGTTGGTGATTATATAAGCATAACAATGTAATAAATATGTTTTTTATGTTTTATCATAAGTAGCAGTAAATCTAGTGGTTTAAGCAAACATAAATAACATAATAACACGTAATAAAAAATGCTGAAGTGGGTACTATTGAGGTTAGTATACAAGTAGGCCTATGTGATGTAAATATAAAAAATATCAAGAGTTACACATTTGTTATATAGCCTACATTTTATGATAAAGGTGGTTAAACATCAAGTAGGTTACACATTAATAGAATGTTAATCATTTTTTTTTCTTCTTTTAATTAATCAACAGAGTAAACGGTCACAAAACTTGACCCTTATAAGACCTTTGACACAGAGGTGGTTTGCTCGCGGTTTTTTTTATTTTTCCTCCACTCATAATATGGCGGTAATGCTGGCGTACGATAAAGAAGCTGATGCGGTGTCTATAGTCCTATGTCTATAAACGGACACGCCTTTTCACTTGACGCTTCCATTGGAAGCGCTGCACACTGTCTTGGGTTGGAGCAGAAATCCGTCAACATTACAGCGCCCCAATCGTAGGGCGAAGGGGAAATCACTGTGGGACCATTATGGCTCTCTGTGGGAGGTGGTGTGGAGTTGTAGTGATAGTAGCCTACTTGAGTAATTCAAGTTCCTTTCACCATAAGAAGCGAGTGCATTTATTTAGCCTATATATTGATATACATTATATATTAATATATATATATATATTAATTTACCTATAAATATCTCCCTTTTGCGTGAATTATTTATTTAACGTGCTGGTTTCCACGCCTGCTTCACAAATGTGAATGAACTCTTAAATCTGGATCAAAAGATAACAGGAGGGAATTGTCACTTCTACGTCAATCATTCGTCTGAACTTCTGATTGGACACAACCTGTGCCTGTATAGCGAGTCAGGTGATCCGCGGCCGCTGATTGGACGGTCACGGCCGTCAATCCTCCACAGGCGCACAACAAGCTAGATTGACTGCCCGTGTCTTCTACTTTCTACGCATTTCTATTTTCTCATTTATTTATTTTTTAACGTCCCGAGCTGACCTCGGGTTTACAAGCAGGGGGGGAGAAAAAATGGTGTCAGTCCATGAGCGGCCAAGCAGATTCGTCTGTTTTTACCCCCATCTCTTTTTGTTTTGTTCTGTCAAATTCGGGTAGCTTTGAGATATATTCTGGCTGGTGTAAAAAAAAAAAAAAAATTGAAAAAAAAAAAATGAAAAAAAAGAAAGCATAGTCATGGTCATGTGGTAACCCCTCCGCCTTAATGCCCCCCTTCCCTGTCTAGACAGTGACAGGTGTGTGTGCTATCCAGATCCAAACAATGAACCACGTAGACGGGAAAATACGTTGAGCAAAACATATATTATGTAGTAACCCCTGACGAATGCTTTTTTTTTTTTTTTGTTTGACAAAGAGGTCACATAAGGTTAACGCTCCACCGACTCAGCTCAACCATCCGGGACCTAAGCTGACTTCAAAAAAAGCTGCCCTCCTGAACTTTGCTTCGCACAGCCCTCGAGCTGTACGAGAGGAGACAGAGGTGTCGCTTCAGACCATCGCCATCTCTCAGAACCGTACGGGATATTCTTACGTGAGTGCACACGCCGTAGTGAGCACCCGGAGCCCTCTGTTGACTGTGCGCGCCATCTGCAGGTCTGCTTGGAGGATTATTATACCGCGGGTTCAACGGAGGACACCTCCCTCCGTCACTGCTTTGACCTACATTAACCAGGAACACCGCCGCCCGGCCTTAATGCGTTAGTTTGAAATCCCTCAATAAATCACCTGGCCCGTATGGGCCCACAGGAAGGCTTTTAATTTCAATTAGGTTTCGAGATTAATTTCTGGGATCAGAAAGGAGACTTGTAGAGAGGCGGGACGGCCGCGTTTCAACGCCACCAGACGGATCAACCAGCAGCTTGCAGGGAACGATTCACCAGGCAATGAAAAGTTTGTCGGCCAAACTTGTTTTGCATGCTTTTAACGGACTGAAGACTGTGAAAGTTTTTGGGAGGAAAAGGAAAGAAGCGCCATTTCTTTCTTTCTTTCTTTCTTTCTTTCTTTCTTTCTTTCTTTCTTTCTTTCTTTCTATCTATCTATCTATCTATCTATCTATCTATCTATCTATCTATCTATCTATCTATCTATCTATCTATCTATCTATCTACTTTAACGATTGGGTAAATTTGATACAAATAAATATTTGAATTAATTGATTAATTCAAATATTTATTTGTATTAATTAATTAATTAATACAAAATTCTGGCAAAAACAAAAGCAGCTGTAATCCTTGAAAGTGTCAGAAAAATATGATTTTTAAAAAAAGTAAATCGTTTGCTAGATGCTTCTGGAAACATTGCTTGGATTTCCCCAGAAGTTTTTATATATCAACTGATACATAAGGCCTTTCCTGGTTTATCCAGTTATAATAAGCAAGACATGTGCTTTTTATATAACACATATCCAAAAAGCATTTTTTACTCCGTCACTTTTAAAGCAATGTTACAAACATCTTTTTTTCCACTCTTTTAGTCATTTTATAGACTAACATATCAACTAATGGAGGTACAGTGGCAGATACTTTAAAATGTTACTATTTATGGAATTTCTTGTGGAATAATAGTTGTTCTTAAATCTTAAATCTTGTTCTGTCATAATCGATAAACCGAGCTCTTGCATTCATAAAATTATAAGCTATGGAGTTTGTATACATTATAAAAATACTTAACACTTCAAAATCTTTTAGATATAACAGACCTTTTTTGCCCATGTTTTTCCCTTGTATTGAGAATGTATAAAATGCATCCAGCATCATATTTATTTTATATGTCATGCTGTTGAAGGAAGACCTATCATTAAAAAAAAAAAAAGTATTGTATACCTCTGAGATTAAATGGTTATTAGCCCTATGATACTAAACACATCCTTTTGATACACTAATTTGTGTTCTGTTTTGTATTATAACAGAAACACAAAGCCTTTGTGGGTAGCAATTATCATATGTCATACTTATATATGTATTTTTAAAACTATAGCACACATGTGAGTCTGAGAAAGCTTTGCATCACAACAGGAGTTATTAAGTGAAGTAATCCACTATAAAAAAAGCACACACATGACAGTCATTTCCTTTCAGTGTCTGTTGAATTCAAACAAAGGCATGCTTCAAAAGTACTGATTGTTGATCATGTGACAGCAGCAACATAAAAAAGACTAGTGGGGGAAATGCTAAGCCTCATAAAATATGTGAGTCAAAATCCCGATTATTCTGTAAAATATTAATTGATCAATTCCTCTTTAGTCAAACTATTAGCATGGAATATTGTTTGGTTTAAATATAGTTAAATAACTTGATTTATTTTCAGAAAATGTTAATTTTATTTTATTGATCTTTCTTTACTTTCTGCAAACAAATACTCTAATTGACAGCTTTTTAAAGTTTTGGAGAAATGTCAAGAGAATAAAGAAATTCATTTTACTCGAACAAATACCTGTAAAAGGAGAAAATACAAACAAAAATGAAGAGGTTTCTTAGTTTTTCAGAGCTGTGTGTGAATAGCTTTTATATTAATGTTTTTGAAGTAAGGAATTAAAATGGGTTTCATTTGTTGATAGTTGTATTTTAAATGCATTTTGTGCTTCCTCTGAGATATGAGCTGTCGAATAAAATCAAATGAACAACCAGAAAAGCAGTGTCACTTATTCTTGAGATAAAAAAGATGAGGTGATTAAAAAGAAATATAATTTTAAAAGTGTCAAAATAAAAAAATACGTTTTAGCAACAAAAGAGATTTGAACAGTTGCATGTTTAAATCAGACCTGATCCTAGCTCGAATCAGCACAGTTAAAGAAAAAGCAAGTGATGTTGTATAAACATCTATCATCCCAATGCAAAACATTAGAAGCTTTTTGCATAATTTAACCATTGCATGTTCAATGTCAAAAGCTTTATTTTTTTATCCTCAAACTTTAAATGAGAATAATTGCTATGGGAACCGGTGCATGTTGAGGTACCATTATAGAAACTAAAATAAATTTTGAATTTCCTTTGAAATGCACCAACTTAAAAAACAAGATACCAGTAAAGTAGGATCCTTATCAAAACTGTGAACTAAAGGAAATCCATCTGCTTCTTTTGCTTTTTGTAATTAATATGTCTTTACTGAGGAACAGCTGTAGAGTTAGAGTAAACAAATTATTGATAATTAAGTGAAAGATAAAAACAGATTTTCTACTTCTCTGTTGGCTTTTTCTACTTGGCACTGTTACACTACTTTTAGAGAAACAACTTTTATATTTATGTGTTGTTCAGACTATTCTGTCTTGCAAAAAACAATCTACCCATGTTTTAAACAAGAACACCATGTGTTTTGGATGTTTTTCAATGCATTCTATGCGGCAAATAGAGTTTATTATCAACCCCCAAGTTTTGCAAGCATGTTTTGATTTGGTTCGTTCTTCTCTTTTGCTTATTTGAAGCCCTTCCCTATTCAAATATAAGCTTTGAATTGATTTCTTCTCTTGCAAATGAGCCCTGCAGTGCCTTGATACACAGGAACATACATTTGCTACAGGTTTCATAGTTTAATTGATTCTTTGTGTTTTCTGTTTTACCATTAGGATTTATGCACTGTTTTGAACTAACAACTCTCACTACCCGACATGGACAGCATCAATGTTCCTGATGCTTCTGTAAATTAGATAAAATATGTTCAGTACAAGTGCGTACAGAGGCCTTGTCCTTGTGCTTAATGTTTTTTATCATGTTGGTCAATGAGAGGCCCATAGGTTATTCATCTATCAACAAGTCTCTAGACAAGGCATAATGAGCAATAAGGTGACTGATAATATACAAATCTTTTTTAATTTAAACCCACCTTACAGTACAGAAGGGTGAAATGAGCATCTTTTCATTTCAAGGATTTATTTTTTATGAGGAATGTGTTCATGTCCATTTCTCCCTCTTTTAATAAAAATTGTATAAGTGTTCCCAGCCTTTGAACTTTTTCATATTTTGTCACATTGCAACCATCCGGTGTGTTGGCCAAGACACAGTAGTGCAAAATTGTAAAAGGGATTTTTTTTTTTCAAATAGAATTTTTTTTTACAGTCTGAAAGACTTGGTTTGCACTTATATTCAGTGACATTTAGTCTTATACCTCTTAATAAAATCTAGTTTAGCCAACTTCCCTCACATGTTTTCAGATTCCTAAAAATATTTTTATTTCATCCAGTGTAATTTGAGCTGATCTTAGAGGTTTACTTAAGCCGTTTTCAGATAGGCATTCTGTAACATTCGCAGACAATTCCACACGGTCTTTAACCATAGTTCTCATTTCTAATTCCACTACTATTTTACCAGAACATTGTCTTTCAGTTGCTTTCACACAGCAAGAAATGTACCAGACGGTTCCTGATGAATGTGTGGGAAGGTTGTATCTGGATACGACTTAAACAGTGCAGTGGGCATACACGTGTCATTTCCCCAAACAGAGTCATTCTTGCAAATAGGGCTGCATAACAGCAGATTTTCCCACAGTGCTCGTCTTTTGTGTGCAATTCTACCTTTGATATATGCGATATATATGTCACCAATGTATACACTCACTCCGTGACCCCCTACCCCCTTGTCCAGAACTTGATCTGAAATTCTGAATGCAAACACCGTACTATGGCGCACCAAACTGCTAAAAATTAAATAAATAAATAAAACCACATGATATAAATATTTACATGAATAAATATTAGACAAACATATTATATGACAATGACATTATGGAAGAAAAAAAATCAATTTATATAAGTTTAAGATCACTGTTATTAAATGTGTTTTATTTTTCTTTAAAAATGCATTTATTAATATAAAAAATATTTGATTGGAGAAAAAATGTATAATCATTTGATTTTATTTCATTAGTTTTTATTCCAAAATGTCTTTTTTACAAAATCCGCTTTTATTTCATTGTTGTTTGCCAGAGAATTTATCCACTGAACGAGATCATCAGCCAATCAGAAACACTGTGTAGAACCTGCACGCCCATTGGCTGGTGCTTCGGCATTGCTATTCCTCCATAGCTGTTACTCACTGCTAGTGGCCTGCGGTAACTTAGCATGGTTCAGAGCTGCAAGGAACTTTGTCCAGCTCCACTTACTCTCGCTGATAAATTGAGAGGAATTATGATATTTATGGAATAAAAGTTGTTTAACACAGTTATTCGATTCAATACAGGGTGGAATTTGTGTATAGCTTACCCCGATGCTCATAATCTTTACCAACTTTTTAATGCGGTTATCTCAGCTGGTGCTTCATCAGTGTTCCGAGAGTAAAGCTGCCTGGGGCACCATGCCTATGATGAGACTGCCGAAAGAAGCCCCATGCCAAGGTTAGATTCAATCAATAAAATAACTCATAAATAACACAAACCGTGTTATAATAACTCTCCTTTTAACTGACTGTCTAACTTCCAACCAGAGCTGCTTCTCCATTGTGTGCTGGGTGACACAGACACAGCTCCAATAGCTAGGGTAGTTGTGTCGGACAACAAGTCCAGAGTGCTGATCCTTAAATCATTTAAAAAATATAATCCAGACGACTCAAGATGTCATCCTCTGATAATTATTATTATTCCATGAATATGATCATTCTTTTCAATTTAATCAGCCTCCTTATAGCTTTGAGCTCTGTCTTAGCGTGTTATGCTAAACTACAGCAGACTGGTAGCAGTCAGTGAGAGCAACTATTCAGGAAGATCAATGATAAAGCACCAGTCAATGAGCATGCAGGTCCCACACAGTGAGTCTGATTGGCTGGTGATATCGTTCAGTGGATATTTCGGGTTTTTTTCTTCTGTTTTTTTCTTTTTTATCCCACGGTTTTTTCCCATTATCAACCAGTGTCTGTCTCTAAGTACAGTCCTGGGCATTGCTCTCCCTACGTCAACCCCAGGAGGGCCCTACACTGGGCTCAAGCCTCCTTAATGCATTGTGGAGTGATGAACCCTTCTTTTCACCTGACGGGGTGGGGATTCCCCAGCTGGACGTAGCGCATGGAAGGATCACGTTATTCCAGCCAGATCCTCTCCATTCCCTCAGGCGCTCCGGTCAGCCAGGAGGGGGCAGTGTACAGCCCAGAACTAGTGCATGTTTTTGTGGGAGTAGCTCATATTAGCTACTCAAGGGAACACGGGGGGAACATGCAAACTCCACACAGAAAGGCCCTTTCGCCAACCCCACCCAAGGTGTCTGTCAGTGCTGATGATACGGAGGAACAGACACACCCTCAGCACCCACAGCGTCCCCGGCGGAAATCGAACCCAGGACCTCCTAGCTGTGAGATGAGCTGCGCAACCAGCTCCCGATATTTCGTCTTTTGATAAATATAAGCCATTGGGAAAAACACCATTATTAAGCAAAAGCTGATTTTGTGGGGGGAAAATCTTTCGGAATAAAAATGAATGAAATGAAATAAAAATAACTGGAAAAAAATAATAATATATTATAAAATCTTTTTTTTTTTACAGTAAAACACTCATATTAATAAATGCATTCTTAAAGAAAAATAAAAAATATGTTATAATAATGAGCTTAAACTTTTATATGAAATTAGTTTTTTTTCTTCTCAAAATTTCATTATCACATGCAATATTTGTCTACTATTTCTAATTGTAAACATTTATATCATATGGTTTTATTTATTTATTTAATTTTGAGCCCTTTGGTGCGCCATACCCATACCGACAAATCTGCTCTTGTTATAAATCGATTGATAGAAAGAGTATGACACGAATACCAATTTACTAACACCTGGTCATCTAACTTATGTGACAAGCTAGCAAAGAGAACATTTCTTTAGAGAGACAACAACAAAGAAACCATGTTAATTTTAGAGGAAGTGCAGGTATACACAGCTGAATTGACCTTTGTAAAAGAGTTATGAGAATAACTACACTAATGAAAGGAAGTCACAAAGAGTCAAGTTTGCATTTTGCTGCAATTCCTCTAGGGAACACCATAAACATGTTAAATAAGGTAATTTATTCCGATGAGACCTAAAACCCCAAATCAGAAACAGTTGGGACAGTTTGGAAAATGCAAATAAAAAAAGAAAGTAGTAGTAGTAGTATTTTTAAATTTAATTGTATTTCAATGCAGAAAATATAAACACAAAATATATCATTTTCCTTCGGGTCAACTTCATTTGTTTAGTAAATTGATTTGTGAATTGATTTGTGTAATTGATTTGATTTGCATCCTTTCCTGTCCTTCAGACTTGTAACATATTCTAAAAATGGTTGGGACAGGAGCAATTTAGGGCTAGTGATCAAGTAAACTGGTTAAATAATGCTGTAATTTGTAACAGGTGATGTCAACACATGATTGTAATTATGATTTGGAACAAAAGCAGCAGCCAAGAAATGTTTAGTCCTTTCGGGGCAAATGGGCTGAGGTTCACCAGTTAGCCAACAAATACATGATAAAATTATTGAAATGTTTAAAAATGTTGCTCAAAGAAAGATAGGAGGAAATTTAGATATGTCACCTTCAACAGTACATAATATAAGTCAAACATTCAAGGAGTCTGGAGGAATTATGGTGTGTAAAGACAAGGGGACAAGTTTAAGCTGAACAACAGTGACCCCTGCATCAACTGCACCAACACCACTCATCTATAAGTGATATCACTACATGGACTCAGGACTACTTTGGCAAACCTTTGTCATGTACCGCAATACGTAGTTACATCCACAAATGCCAGTTAAAACTGTACCGTGGTAAATGGAAGCCCTACATTAACAGTGTCCAGAAGTGCGGTCGACTTCTCTGGGCTCAGAGGCATCTGGGATGGACCATCACACAGTGGAGACGTGTATTGTGGTCAGATGAATCAGTATTTCAGTTGTTTGTTTTGAGAAATGGATGCTGTGTGCCCTGCAGCAAAGAAAACAAGGATTATCCAGACTGTTAGCAGCAATAAGTCCAAAAGCCAGGGTCAGTCAGGGTATGGCGATGTCTGAGTGTCCTTGGCAAAGGTAACTTACACTTCTGTGATACCCCCATTGATATTGAAAAGTGTATAAAGACTTTGGACCCTTCATGAATACATCTTTCCAGAGATGCCCATTCATATTTAAACAACATGATGAAAACCACATTCTGCATACATTACAAGGTCCAGGTTACAGAGGAAGAGGGTATGGGTACTTGACTGGCCTGCCTGCAGTCCCCACCTGTCTCCAATAGAGAATGTGTGGCACATTTTGAAGCGAGAAATTTGACAATGAAGACCCAGTGTTGTTGCCCAACTGAAACACTTTTTCACTTGGTGTCTTCAGTGAAAAGGAATAGCAACATTACAAAGTGTTGAAAACTTTACTGCTCTAACTTTATTTTAAAATGTGTTGCAAGAACCAAAATTGGAAAATGTGTTATTTAAATGAACAAAAACAAAACAAAACAAAAAACCCATGAGGAACATGTTAAAGATAATCTAAAAAAGTATTGTTTTAGGTTTGATTTTAATTCAACATACTATCCCAGCTTTTTTGATTTGGGGTTGTAGACAGATTTTGCTTTGACCTTTATGCAGAATGAATTGTTGTAGTTTATAAGTAACCATCCATATCAGTGTGAAGACACTATCCCCACGATAAAATGTGCTATTGGCAGTATTATACCCTTGGGGTTTCTGTTCCTGAGCAGGCAAAAGAGCTGGTTAGAGTTGATGGAAGAGGGAGGCATTCCTAAAAGTAAACCTGCAAAATACTACTGTGTGTCTTGGGCTCGAGGTTCACATTCCTGCAGCCAATTGATCCTACATGTACAACTAAAGCTACAATGGATAGCAGTCCAGACATAAATCCATTTGAAAATTGATTTATTTTCATTGGAAACACTTCAAACTGATAGTCGCAGATCCTGTCCATCTAATCTGACAGGGCTTCCTTTTTAAGGAAAAATAAACAGGTATTGCATTTTCTACATATTCATTGCAGCAAATAATAACAGTTTCAACTCTGAGAGCAAATCTCCATGGGAAACAAAATTAGATGGAACATTTTAGAGCAAAAGCTTTAAAGGCAATTAGAGTCACTATTTAACACTAGTTATTTTTAATCTGCTTTTTAAGTTCCTTCCGAGGCTCTGAAAATAAATTCCTGTTTTTCAAAATTTTAATTGAGAAACATTTTCAAAATTAAAATAATTTGTTGTAGCATTTAAAGAAAATGTGAAAGATTTTATAAGTTGGAAATATTTTTACAAGTTGGTGTAAGTAAATGTCTTAGTAAACACAAAATAAATATGTAAAGGGGATAATATTTCATGTTGTACTTGCAATGATGAGCGCTGTTTGGGAGAGGCTGTTGATTAATGCAGACATTTAAAAAAAAACTTTCTTTGACAAACTGCTATTAATGTTTTGGTTATTTGGTCTCTGGTTTTGATCCACCAAAAATTGAGCCTAAAATATTTGGGTTGGTGAAGAATGTCACACATATCACTGTAACAAGATTGATTGAAACTCACAAGAAATTGTCACAAATGTTCCAGATGTGACACAAACCCACTGAGACAAATACTGTAGCTCTTGCTCTTTGCAGAAGTGTCAGCAGTTCAACAAGTCACACAATCTTTGAAGTTAAGAAGAAATACTAAAGCAAACAAAGGAGACAAAGGGTGTTTACAATCTGTTTCATATTTGCCTTGTTTTAGCTCTGAAACCCTGAATAGAAAGAGCATGCATTCACTAAAGACTAAGAAGTCTCCACGTTAAAGACTGTGTGACTAATTTCTGTTCATATGAACACCTATTATAGCTCTTCAGCTGAATATTAGAAATATTTTTAGGACTAGACCTGTGCTGATGTCACACACGGACGATGGTGATAAAGCGAGTTCAGTTAAAAGCAGTGCCTCGGTCTCTTTTAGACAGACAGTGGAGGTAACATAAATGAGTTATCACAAAACTGTCTTTCTGCGAACACAGCCCAAGTGCTATAAATGATTAACAAGCTCTTCCTCTAGTCTTTCAGCTCCCAGGGGCCTGTTGTCAGAGTCTGCCTTGTAGTTGAGATATAAGAACACTGCGCTGTGAGTCTCCACAGATCCTTCCTCATCTGTCTGCTTTGTGCTTCACGTGTCATCTCACCTCTGTTTGCCACGAGCACATGAAAGGAGTGCATGAGGAGTGGCACGAGATGCTTCTGACTTTCAGCCTCTCTGTGATGTTTGGAGGCTCTCCTATGCCCTGATTAGAATTCATCCAGCATATCTTACTGTAAATTTGCCTGAAGGCAGAGAAGTATATTGTTTTTTATTTTTGTTCAAGAGAGACAAATTTTATGTTTGGGGGCACTGACAGAGGTTATTTTTGTTTTGCAGTTGATGAAGTGTGGATAGCAAGAACTATACCTTTGAGTATCCTTCCAAAGGTTTTTACCTGATGGTCATCTATTTTTCAGTAGCCCAATTGTTCATTTTAAAATATAAATACTAAAAGTAAATAAAAATTCAGTAAACATATAATTGTCCCTAAAATGCAAATGTCTCTAAAAATCTTCTAAAGGGAGATTTGAGATCTTTGAGACAGTAAAGCTTATTTGCCTTGTGAAGATTCTTCAGATGGATATTTCTCTTGGGAGTGCTTTTGCATTGTAAAAATAAAAAAATGTCTTGGCATATGTTGATTTTCTTTAGGAGGCATGGACGTTTGCTACTCATTGACTGGTCTGTCAGAAGCTCGGCTAAGACTTTAGATAACCGTCCAGGTAACTGGCTACCTGACAGAGCCACGGTGGCAGGTAGTTTGCACAAGCAGGTATGTCAGAGTAATTCAAAGACTGGACTGTGACAATGTTTCATTTATTATGCTGTCAACTGCTTGGGTTTTGAGAGCTAGCCTGCTCTCTTTTTATTCTTGTAGGCCATGCAGTCACAAAGCCTGACTCTGAATGTTTCACATAAGATAAAGAAGCAAAACTTGTAAACCTAATTAGCATCTGGATGCCTTGTCAGCATGAATACAGCATATACACTCCTGCCAGATTTAGGTTTAAAGTTTTGCTTTAACTTTACCCAAAGGTTTTAATCTGTATGGAAGTAATTTGAATGTTTCTAAAGATGATGGTGATGGCAAGAGGCTTTTCAACTTCAAAGAGCAAAAAAAAAAAAAAAAATCTTTTCACCAGTGGAAACAGGTAAATAGCTGGCCGGCAATTGTGAAAAGAGTTTAATTTCTGCAATGTTAATAAATATTTTATTGGTTATTATTGGAAAAAGTCTTTTTTTTTATAAACAGATACTCATTTTTAGATTCTTTGGTTATTTTTTGATGGATAGCCTACCCATACCATTTCAGTTTTGTCTAAATTTGCCAAACGTACATACATTTTGACTTCAATTCAATTAAATTCGAAAATACTTTATTGATCCCAGAGAGAAATTAAGTGTTGTTGTAGCTCATTACTAATTCATTTTTCAAGGAGTTGTTGTAGACCATAATGGCTGTGGGGAGAAAGGATTTCCTGTAGCGGTCTGTGCTGCAGCAAGACTGAAGAAGCCTCTGACTGAAGATACTCTGTTGCTGTTGGATAGTCTCACAAAGAGGATGCTCAGCGTTGTCCATAATCTTTTTAATTTCATGAAGAATCTTTCTTTTCATCATTATCTCCAGTTGTTCCACAGGTGCCCCAGAACAGAACCAGCCTTCTTTATCAGGTTGTTGAGCTGTTTTAAGTCCCTTTGCTCTGATGATTCTCCAGTCCAGTCTGTTGTCCAGGTAAACTCCGAGGTATTTATACTCCTCAACCACCTCCACTACTTATCCCTGTTTCTTCTGAAATCTACAATCATCTCCTTTGTTTTGTTCACATTCAAGGTAAGATGATTGTTTCCACACCATGCCACAAAACGGTCCACCAGATCTCTGTATTCAGCTTCTTCTCCATCTATCATACACCCGACAATTGTAGAGTCATCTGAGTATTTCTGCAGATGTCAGGTCTCTGTCTTATATTGGAAGTCTGAGGTGTACAGAGTGAAAAGGAATAGTGAGAGTACAGTCCCTTGTTTTGCTTCTGTGCTGCTGATCAGCTGGTTTAACACACAATCCTTCAGTCTCACAAACTGTGGTCTGTTCGTCAGGTAGTCATTGATCCAGCTGATTAGTTATATATACAATTTTAGTTATATTTTTTGCAAACATACTTCATATGCTTCTTATGAAAACATGACCCCAGATGACTGTGAGGTGTTTTAAATTGTAGGACTTCATGTAGCTAACTATTGCATTGCACAACTATTTAAAAACAATGAGTAAGTTATAGCATCGTCTTTTGGTTAGATGTGGGGTTAAATCTAAAGCCTCAACACCCTCTGTAAGGAGTCTGGGGTGTTTGTCTATGTTTGTTAATCTTCCTGTTTTCTCCCCCTTCCGGGAAATCTCCGCCAGGAGTCCTGTTCAAATGGCGGACCTGTCCATCAAGCTGAGGGTGGAGACGAGTGTTACAATTCTCCACAGCTCATTAACTGGCTGGATAAAAGAAGCTGGCTGTCAGTTCTGCAGCACCGGAGTATTTCATTCCGTTGGTAACATGTGGCCCTCCATGCTCCTAGTGCTTCAGGTAATACAACTAGAATCTACTGACCAAGAGTCAAATTTAGGTGTAATACTGGACTCAGACCTGAACCTCCAAGGCCACATAAAAGCAATAACAAGGTCAGCCTTCTATCATCTAAAGAATATTTCTAGGATTAAAGGACAAATGTCACGATGGAACCTCAAACAACACATCTATGTGTTTATCTGTAGTTGGCTCGATTACTGCAAAATTGTCCTCACAGGTCTACCTAAAAAGTCAATCAGAAAACTGCAGCTGATTCAGACACTGCTGCTGGCGTCCTCACTAGAACCAAGAAAATAGAACACATCACTCCAGTTTGAAATCTTTACACTGGCTCCCTGTAGCTCAGATAATAGACTTCAAAATATTCCTACTAGTTTATAAATCATGAAAGGGTTTAGCTCCAAAATATCTTGAATTGTTGTCACTATACCAACCAACCCAGACCACATCCAACTCCAACTACTAATCATCCCTAGAATCAGAACCAAACACAAAGAAGCAGCATTCAGTTTATATGCTCTCCCTATCTTCCTGATCACTGCAAAACTGCTGAAAGACTGAGCTGCTTTATATAAAAACTTAAAACTCGTCTGTTTAGAGCTGCCTTTAAGTAAACAATGATGATGACTAATTGCTGTATACTTTCTCCAATTTTTAGGCTTTTCATGTTTAATGCTTGATTTCTGTTTTTTCTTTCCATGCTTTTAGAATTAAGTACTGTTTTTTTTACTTCCTCTAATGTATTTTTATGATGTTCATGTTTTCTGCTTTTTGTGTTTTATTATTAATTTCTCTTTTAACTTTGCATCCTTTTGTCATATGTTTGGTTTCTTTACCACCATATCATGTAAAGCACCTTGAATTTCCTTGTTGCTGAAATTGTGCTGTTCTAATAAAATTGCATTACCTTGCCTAGTGTAACCGTCTCCTACTGAAGAGTGTTTTCTTTGGAACTTACCTGTGCTTCTCCAAAAGTCTCCTCGTGATCAGTTCACCAGCTGGTCTGTAGGCACTTAATTCCAGTTTCCATCACTGCCAGCTGTCAAGCTTCTTCCACTTCCGTGACCAAGTTCCAACTACAAGCTCTACCTGCCCCTCTTCCGTGCCCAGTCTCCGAAAACCTCTATAAGATCTCATGGACATCCCAGACTCCTAGCTCTCTCTCCCTGGTGTCCTCTCCATAACCCGCAAAACAAGAGTCACTTGAGTACAATCAAACTAGTATTCAAAGAACACTTACTGTACCTGTGAACTTCCCCTCCTGCAGTTAATCTAATCTTCATTCCTTCATACAGTGTTTCTTGATTCCAGCAATCATCCCCAACATTAATGTTATGAAAATGTTATGACAGATTGCCTCATGCAAATGTACTGGCCCAAGACAACCAACAGGGGGTGCTATAGGGAGCCAGGGGTATTTTTACTCATGACCATGAAAATATACCCTAAATGAACCCATGCATTACATTCTCACAAAGCTAAAAATCCTATTTAAGTTCCTTAATCTTCATAAAGGATTTTCCACAGAGCTTGTTTTCATTTATGTGTAAGATTTTTGTAAAGGAGAGCTGAAATGCTAAAAATTTTTAGCATTCTTTCAAAAATATATTTTTTTCAGTAGATGTTCATGTAAAATTGCTCTCAAGTTTATGGAGTTAATTTGTTTTAAACACAATACTATATTTTACACAGTATATATATCATGAAGTGTTGATTTGTTTCTAAGATATTTGTCATTGTTTATTTCGAAGCATACACTACCCCCTAGGTGTTTCATTTGAAAGGTTACATAAGAATGTATTTATTGACTTATCTTTTAAAAAGTCCTTAATTTGACCAAAATGTTTCAAAAAGACATTGAAGCTAAAAGTGGTCTTGAACCATTTTCAGTAGAGGCATGGCTGCTGTCTTTATGGAAGGAAAAAACAAAAATTTCCAGTCAAAATCAGTCAAAGGGCTGTGGTCAGTTGATATTGTCAGCAATACAATCTTGAAAATGGGCAAATATTACATTTTGTATCTGCCTATTTATTTTCTAAACATGCTTTAAAAGTAGCTTTACATTGGATTGGTGGACTAAAACACAATGTGGGATTAAAGAATGAAGTGTTACCTTTACCCACTCCACATTTGACAATAATAGATTAAAAAAATATTTTGCACATGTTCTTCTATTTAGAGGTCAATAAGTTCCAATATTTTGAAGAAAATGCACTTTGCATGGTTAAATGCATGGAAATATGCATACAAATCTAAAAATAACTTGTCAAAACTTAGAATCATTACTGATTCTTCTCAAACTAAGCTTGATGGCTTCTTCTATGTTGTATTTTGTTTTACGAAGTTTGTTCAAAGGAATAATTTTCACTCTCTTAGAGTTAAATACTAGAATACTACTTTTCAATGACATTCTGGTCCACACTGGCCGTAATGCCCAATTCGCTGTTTGCCAGCCGTGAATAAATGTCAAGAAGAAGAAAAGCCCTGTATTATGAGCATGCTAACTAGTAGTCATGATGTAAAGATTCAGAGGAATATAAGCAAGAAAAAAATTTAGAAATGTTTTTACCAGCAGATTTGGATTGAGGAAGACTTGCAGACTAAATACTTTACTGGAGAACATTGACTGGACCAAAAATGACTGTTTTTGATTGATGTGATGGCTCTGTGAATGTACAGGCGCAGCTAACAATGGTGAGTTGGACTTTACATACTTTATCTTTCTGAGTGTGTCAGGACAGTTTCAGTAGCGTGTAGAAACATAAGAGAACCGACAGGGAAGAAGCATGGCCTGTTGTTGTGTTTTCTGCTGTTATTAACTGGTTTGCGAACAACTCTTCTTATTTTTACAAAGCCGGTTGTTTGGCAACCTATAAACCCAAGCTCCTGATGAGTGACAATAATCTTCCTAAAGGAAGATGGCTCACTTACAAAACCAAGCCGATACACAGCAGGGTCGTGACAGTGGCTCAATCATGCTGTTTCGGAAAACAGAGAAGAAACATCCTGACCACAGAACAGAGTGATAGTTCGGGAAAACTCCAAAGCCTACCTCAGTCAGTCGCTTTTTTAATTATGTATTCATACATACAGTGTCAAAAACTGCAGTTTTGACACGGAAATATATGCAACACACTACCAACGGGAGGTAAAAACGCTAAGGGTTTAAAAAACAAAATGCCCAAAATGAGCTGATTGTTCTGCATGTGGGTTAAGATTATGACACTAACAGCAGCAAGCTTTAGGTATAAGCTCTACGCCCTCGTTATTGTTTTTCAGTGACTGTGTTACATTGGCTCATACAGGCTGGATTTGTATCTGCCTATTTATAAAAAGCCTAAAAGAAGTTGTTGTATACCTATTCATCAATCTTATTTATATGCATAAATGAAACCTGTATCAGAAGGTGGCCTCAGAGCTGACTTTTGACCAAAGGTCCACATCCTTTTAAATCTGGCCCTGAAATTGACTGCAGCCTACGTTAGCTTCAGTTAGCTCCCGACTAGCTTGTAGCTATGTCAGCTCTGAGCATCAACCCTCCGCCCCCACCTTCAGAGCCCCACTCTCAGCTCCATCTCTTTGCCCATTTTAGGGTTTTCTGAGAGTGAGTGGCGAGTGACGTGGACAAGATGGCAGCTGTGGGAACCACCCAGTTGGCTTAATTTTTTGCTCTTCAGAAACCTATGGGTGATGTCACCTGAGGGTTAGTCCATTATATTTACAGTCTTTGGTCTGGACATGCCTCATTGGAATTACAAAGGGATTTTGTTTCATTTCACTCTTCAAAGCAACTATAAGAGATTTGAAAGTTTTAGTTTTGCTCGTGAGTGCCCCCTAAGGTCAAAGGTGTAACTGCAGCCTGATGGTAAACTCGTGCATGAGGCAGACATGCTGTGTGAGGGCTCATTCTCGAAACGTTAAGAAACAATACCGCTATTTTTGCGGCTGAAGAACTAATAACAAGAGCAGACTTTTTGCTGTAGTGTGTATGCTTTCAGAATGTCAGGTAATGTTCAACAAAAGGGGTGTGGGGAGACAGGGATAGCTGTGAGCACACACACTGATGACATGTGTATATATCCTTCATACCTCGTTTATTGTGGGGTTATACATGAATATCAGACAACTCTGATTAAAGACCGGATGGAATTGTCTCTAAATATCCCGGAACGTCTATCTGAAAACGGCTATGGAGATATGGATAAAAATCTGAGCTCTGAAGGAGACCCAGTTTACTTGTTAGGCTTCCATAACAATGAAGACTGTATCCATCTGGTCCTAACATGTGGTCTTTACTACATCATCACCTTATTAATGTCAGGCTGTGTGCATGAAGGTATGGACCCAAACGCAGAAGTAAGATGCAGAGCTGTTTATTTAAGGTGCAGAGTGATGGTGGTGGTCTGGATGGCAGGAACGAAGACACAGGACTGCAGGAGAAGGACGGCAGGTAAAACACGCAGTGGACATCTGGAGTGAAGTACATCAATGATCCGGCGCGGACTGACGGGAGGTGACGGGTTATAAGAACATGAGGTGAGTGGCTGGAAATTGAAGAAAGGTGATGATGATGAGGGAGTGAGAGGAGCTGAATGTAATCATGACAAATAACCAAT
The DNA here is from genome assembly GCA_028564705.1 of Apricaphanius iberus. Lineage (NCBI taxonomy): Eukaryota > Metazoa > Chordata > Actinopteri > Cyprinodontiformes > Aphaniidae > Apricaphanius > Apricaphanius iberus. The sequence continues at coordinate 3,090,352 of JAPXFQ010001473.1, forward strand.
CAGCAGTGATGTACCTCTATAAAGATAACCGTCTGAAGGAGTTAGGTGTATGTTAACACAGTGCCAGGGAAGGAAGAACATCAGTAACGACCTTTAAAAGGAAAAACCTTACTAACAGTCAGCAAGGAGACGCTAATCAGATCATTTCTAGATAATTTATGAATAATAGTTTCCAGCAGTTTGTCCTAATTTTCAGATTTTATATGTTTTGTTTTACTCTGAACCCTTGACTTAGCTTTTTGTGTGGTTTTCTGTCCTTTCTTGAGGCTTCATGTGAACACCCTCATTGCCGAAGTATGTACAACAGACAGCTGTGACCTTAATCATGTCACGCTTGATGCAGTGTTTTGCATGACTAACTGCTGTTGAGAATGCCTATATAATGAAACAATGTATTTACTAATGAGTAAATTATGATGATGCTGTATCATATACAAGAATAATGAACTCTGACTCTTTAGTGTACGTGTGCTACATGTGTAAGCTAATTACTTTTCTTCATGATATTGACAGGATACGTTTTTTTTCTGGTTTACCTCTGGAAAATGTTATTGATTTAAGAAGTACCTAAATAGCCCAGCCTTTGAAATAAAATCTTCATGATATAGATTGGCAGGATCTTAGAGCTGGAAACATCATCTGCTTCTGACAGATCCACAGTGGCTTCAATGAATGGAGACAGCAAAACAGGTGTTTACCAACAATGCCAATCTTGTTGGATGTGAGATAGGGGCCAAAGGTTTTCTAGACTTGCTGAGCTTAAGTCACTTGCTGCCTGAGCATCACCAGATGCTAAAGCCAAGATATGTGCTGTTACGGCATATCTTCGCTACCAGGATTAACCTCAGATTTGATCAACCCAGATTTTCTCGCAAGCTTCTCCTTTAAAAAAGTAAAAATTAAGTCTACATAACTGTAGAGGTGCGTCAAAAACATCATCAAAAAGTAGAAGTAAAAACAAGACCCATTTTTTAAACAATCAGATAAAGTGTACATGCTTCATGGGTACTGCAATAAAGCTTAAATTCTCTGTCATTGGTCAACATTATAGTGGGATCACTAGTAATTAAATGTAACTATACTACAGGGCTCCTACGCAGTGCTGAAAAGTCTGAAAAAGTATTGAATAATGACATTTGAATGTGGAAAAAGACTTGTCTATTACAAAATGTTATTTAAATAATTTACTGTACATCCAAAGTCCCAAATCCCACAACTCCTCTATACTGAAGGCTCTGAGTACTTCACTTTCCTTGGAAATAGGGCCTAATATAGTAACATATAATGTAGCGAAGTTCCCTCCTTATTGTAAAGCAGATTATGGAAATGCCAAAATAAGTATTGATAGTTATTATTTCCTAACTAAGGGTGCATAACATGAGGAAAACATGTATTTTGCTAAGTATGGCAATGTAGAAAACTAATCCAAATTTTCCAGACTGTTTTTTTTTCATCACCATATTCTTCCGTAGTCTTTGTTAGCTTTGGGTTTAGGCCCTCAATACTGATGACAGTGGAAATCCATGCAATAGGACAAGAATACTACTGACATTTAATATGTTTGCATATGAAATGTATTGAAATATATTCACCCAAATATTCCATCCAAACAGTCCTTTGCGATTGCAATATTACCTTAATATTGGAATAACAAGAGTGTTCCTATACATTGTGATATCCATAGTGTAGCTCTAAATAAAGCCCTTTGCTACCCAAATACCTCAACTTTGAATTCAAAGAAGTAATTAAAAAAAACAAGAACACAAACAATCTCCACGTCTGTACAAATGTAAGAAAACTTGATAAACTCTCTCATTCTCAACCGACTAGAACACTCTTCAATCAAAATGTCATATTTTGGAGTCAGTCTATTGTGTTTATATTGCTGTTAGAGATCAATATCTGGACCATGTTTCCAAACCAGTCCAGCATTACAGTCTGCCATCAAGCTTTCAATTGTCATCAATCAGATAACTAGTTTGAAATGACACTAACCTCAAAACATGTGTCATAGTTATACACTTTCTATACAATTTCCAAACTGTCTCCTAACTTTGGCATGTCACAGTGTTTATTTTTCTCAGTTTATGTGTTCTCTGATTTGCTCATTACTTTCCGTCAGTGCCCTCAGCTGTTTCATATAAACTAAATAGACTCACTTTTTAAAATCTAGCAATCAAAATGAGGTGCCGTATAATGCATGCTTTCTTCTCACTCACACCATCAAAAGCATGCATACACCACTAGCACAAATCACAAATACAGAATATACTACTGCAATTTCACTCACACATACCAAAAAAGATGGACTCACTTGAACCTAATACTTGTTTACGTACTTATGTCCAGCTGCGCGGAAGGTTGTGCTCAAATTTAAGCATTAGGCTATAAATGGAACTAAATTTGAAGGGAACCAAAAAGGTGTGTCTTGTAAAACAGGTTTTGTTACTCGCATCAGTGATATTGTGCAGTTGATTTTACTGACTTGTGTATGTGTTAAGAAAAAAATAAGATAAACTTTTGTGTCACTTTAGCTTCACAAATACCTTTGCACCATGAAAACAAACAAACAAAAAACCCTCCATACTCCTCTGTGTACTAATTTCATAGCTGGTGTCAACTTGATTTGCATGTGATGCTGCCCTCTACTGGACAAGAAATGTTCCTCTGGTAATCTTACAGTTTTTAGGCTCGCCTCCTCAGGGACAAAATTACCTCTCACACACACTAATATGAGCTTCTCATTCACAATAATATTACCTCACAACTAAACAAGTATTAGCCTCTTATTTGCACTGGTATAACCTCTCAAGCACTAGTATTAGACTCTCTTAGACATTATTATGAGTTCACACATATACAAGTATGAACTCTAAAAGCTTCTGTGTGTGCATCTTTTTTGGTATGTATGAGTATATTGTAGTATATATGTGGAATTGTATTCATTTTCCAATAAACGTAAAAAAATTATTTTGGCAAATGAGATGTTACTGTCTACAACAGTAATAAGTCATTGCACTTCAAATAGTGGTATCCATATTTGCTTCTACAGTAATGAGCAATGAATGTTAGTTCATACAGAGTACAGAGCTACTTGAGTCAGATGTAACAAAGCATAAAGTATTTTTTAGAGAGGATAAGCAAAGAAACTTAGATTTGAAGAAGATAAAGAAATAAACCCTAATCCCGACTGCTTGACACCACAAACAGAAATCTCTGAACAAACATTGGTGTATATAAATGGTTAGGTATTGCATTTTCTATATACCAGCAAACTGTTCTAACACTGATATGTACAAAATGGAAGGAAGATCTGCATAGGCACTGTGTTGGGGGCTTGAATTAACTCTCAGTGTGTTGGCCATCATTAGAAGGAGCATGGCAGGAAAATTATCATAGCTTGTGCCATTATTATAATTTAGGACTAATTTTCTTCCTTAAAAGAAGCGTAAACCTGAATATATAACACATACTGAACCTATAAGCAGCATGGTTTTTGCTGCAAAGGATATCTGAAAACTAGTTAAGGCAGTCATCAAATGTACTATTCCCAATCTGAGCAATCTATTGAAGACGCAAAACATTATCTCTCACACTGCATATCTAAGCTGCTGTAGATGTGTGCATTTTACTTCTATTCAACTCTTCCACCACCACCATTAGCATCTGTTGGTAGGCTCTGGGGTGGGTAGACTACCATCGCTCTTTGAGTTGAAGGATGGGAGCCTTGCTGCTAATGTGACCCTATATTTCACAAGGGAGGTGTATGTGTTTGCTGTGTGAATAAAACTGAGAATGAACAATATAGTCTTCAGCATTTTGTATTTCATATGAGTTGCAGTCTGATGACAACCTGTCAGTCTCTATTAAAAAACACAAAACTAACATGTTTTTATGCTTCCCTATTAAAACAGCACAGCAGCACATTTAAGATTTCCAAAGTTACATATGACCAGCAGATTTCTGTATATTTTTTAAGGTTATTTTTTTTTTTTACAATCAAAACTGAACATAACAAAATTTAAGATTATAAGAGCTGGTAACCAATTAAGTCAGGAACTAAATCCACTATTAATCAACTAATATTTAATTAGTTGACAATTGAAGAGGACCCTGAACTGAAAAAAAAGACAGAACATAGTTTTAAGGTGAGTTGAAATACTTCTTCTTTCTCTTTCGGCTTTCCCCTTCAGGGGTCGCCACAGCAAATCATCTGTCTCCATTTAGTCCAATCGTCTGCATCGTCTGCCCTCATACCTACTAACTTCATGTCCTCTTTCACCACATCCATAAATCTTATGTTTGGTCTTCCTCTCTGGCTCCTGCCTGGTGGCTCCATCCTCAGCATTGTTCTACCAATATAATTATCTGTCCTCTGAACTGCCCAAACTATCTCAGTCTGCCCCCCTGACTTCATCTCCAAAACATTTCACATGAGCTGTCCCTCTGGTGTACTCATTCCTGATCCCATCCATTCTTGTCCCTGCTAAATAAAATCTCAACGTCTTGAGTTCTGCAACGTCCAGTTCTGCTACCTGTTTTTTACTCATTGGTACTGTCAGGGCTGGCCCTAGGGTATTTTGTGCCCCAGGCGAGATTTCAGCAACCCTCCCCCTCAAACGACCAAGGGGCAAATGTACTCACGTGCTTCCAATTTGGACGTTTTTTTTACAAGTGGGTATTTGGGTGACCTTTAACATTTGTAGATTTTAAATTGTACTATCCAAGTTTGAATTTTTTAACTAAAGCACATTATAACCATTATCATTTTTTGTAGATAATTTTTTATTGAACAAAAATAGATAGAAGAGACAAATAACTAATTAATTTATGGGTTTTATTTATTTATGTTGAAGCACATCTTTGTTTGACCCCATGTTGTAACTCTTGTGTTTTTCACAAGTCTAGGTCCCGCCCATTTTGTATTTCAGTCCTGCTTTTATTTTGGTGGGACACCCCAAGATCATAACTGGGCCCCTTTAAAAACTTTCTAGATACACCCCAGCTTATCACTAAAAATGAAATATTTTTAACCCTGTATTAAAAATTGTGAACATCTAATTATTTTTGTGGCATCATTACTCATAATCATTGATTTGATTTATTTATCTAGCACATCAAGATGCTTCACAGTGCATATCATTTATATTAAAGAAACACATTTTTCTAGAGCAGAGATGAAACAAACCCATATATTATTGTCTGATGCCTCAAAAAACCTTGAATTGTATTCTCCTTAAGATTGACTGATTCAAGGAAAAAAACATTTTATTATTAATTTAAAATCTTTTGCCATTCTTTATCCTCTTAGCCATCTTGAATATGAACTAGGCTGAATTAAACTAATTTCAACGATAAATACAGCAGGTCTGACTCACATTATTAAATAAATTTATTAATTCAAACTCTGATCCAAGGGGAGACAGAGGCAGATGGAGTACCTCTTAAGATTTTTTTTAATGGGACTTTATATTCTTTGCCGACAACGTCCTACTTTCATCGGTCATTTCCAACATGTTTTAATCTGTAACTAGTCACTAAGTGAACAGAACCAGGCCTACCTGTTGTTGGCTCCTAGTTACCATGTGGTCGGCCACTCGCTTCCGGAGAGTGTATGGGGCGCCAACATTCAAACCCCGGCGGGAAGATTTTCACAATAAAAGTCAGAGCTGAGAGACAGAGAGAGTAAATATGCACAGACACAGAATTTCTGTTTCACACTTGTACGCACCTGCAGATGGGGTTCAGCCAAAACTGAACCATCGTCTACGGGGTTGTACCATTTTTATTAAAGAAGAACAAAGAAAAGTATTCACATGACTTATTCTCCTCCCACCAGACTTTTTATTACCAAGGTCTCCCTAAGTTATAGCTTATATTTTATGGCCGTCCTCCCAGATCTGTTTTTTATCTAAACATCCTGCTTTTACAACATGCAGTAAACTTTAGCCTAGAGTTTTACGACTTAAAAGCTTACCCCCATAAACAATACTGACAAACATATCTTTACCATCATGCAAGCTAAGTAAAACAAGACTTTTTACTTCCTGAATACTAACTAAAGATTATATAAACTCATATTTGATACGAGAATGTTATATAAAGTAGCCCAAAAAATTTGAGAATTACGGACAATTCCCTCTTTCAATCTTTTTTTCAAATAGATTGACCATTTCTCTGTACTTCTACTTCAGGCTCCAAGTGAGGGATTAACAGATATTGACCTTGCATATTATTACCAACAGCTTTGTCAATGCATTTTATGAATAATGAACGTATACATGGAATACAACAACATCCACATAACACCATAGTCGACACAAATACTGCTAATGAAACCATTATTGACATTGCCAGAGTTTTCCATTTTCCATATTATTTAACAAATTGTCCCACATTGAGGTATCTACACCTGATTGTTCTTTTAGCCTATTTGACAGTATTCTCAGTCCTTCTACTGCCCTAGTTAATTTTCCATCTGCATTAGTATTATTAGGGATAAACATACAGCATTGATCACCAAATATTGAACAGACACCTCCTTTTTCAGCTAAGAGCATGTCAACTGATATTCTATTTTGAAAAGCCATTAAGGAGGTGGCTTTAAGTTGCTCATGTACAGCCTCAAACCCATCACTAGTTTTATTAGCTAATTTCTGTACATTATAGTGTATATAATTTATTCTGTCCACATTCTTGTTCAACGTACACCACCAGCAAATACTTGATTCCCAACCTGCTGAGACCTGATTAACCAATTTATATTCGTCTGGAACACCTCTAGGAACTCCAATGGCATCAATATAAGTTGGATCCTCTTCATGGCCTATTTCCCTCTTTCTAACATGATTATTCAAAGTGGGAAAAGTCTGATCTCCTGTGGGATCATACGTAAATATTGCTACCGGCATAATTAATGTAACAGGTGCACATAATCCTGTCCAATTACTAGGTAAAATGGAGCGGAGGAACTTTCCTCCACACCACCACCAAATATCAGCACGAGCCTGAAAAGATTTAATAGAAGTTTGGATTGAATTGCAATATGTGATGTTGACTGAACCCACTACTTTATTTCCAGGCTTATCATTTTTGAAACAAGTAAAATTATTTGGAGCAACATTACTATCAAAGAAGGGTGGGGTAGCTCTGTTATCAGCTATAGGGAATAATTTCTCCCAGTTACTACAATCTTTTACTGGATTTACACTAGACAGCAGGGAAACCAGACAACTTGTGTTGAGCTCAACAGGTGCAGGGACCACCTTGAGAATAGGTCTGGCTCCCATGCACACAACCAAATCCCGCCTCGCTTCTTGTCCTGCTTGTTCTACCATAAGCAACCAATTATTAGTGGAGCCTCCCACACCTGTCATCATTTCAAAGTAATCGTCCACAGATGGTTCTTCTTTAATTATACTACCTCTTGCTGCTGAGGCCTGATTTTGACTTACCGAGGTGGAAGCATTACGAGAATCTTGACAGATCATAATAGGAAATTGAACATCTTTTCCCCCTTTATAAACCCAAATTATAAAGAGAGTACAACATTGCCCATTCTGGAGATATTTTAAGGGGAGGAGATCACTTTTAGTTAAATTAACAGTAAGAAGTAATTTATCTGCAACCTTAACCAATTTAACCAAAGGACGCATATGTTTTGCATAAGCTGTAGTAGTGTACCTTCTCCAGTCATATCCAGAGGGATCAGCAATTAAAGTGGACCAACTAGTATCTTTTTGATCATTTGTTATGTACCACAAGGGGTAGGTTTTATATTTACTTGCTTGATGTCCCTTATAAACTAATGTATTTAAGGGTATAGTAATCACTGCAGATCGTCCTCTTGGTATGCAAAATTGAGAAAATCCACGATGTGCTGCGGAAGTGCCACACAGTGAATAGGGAGATGATTTAGCCATTAAGTTTCTTCTCGGTCTAATTGAGTGAACTTCAACCTGTGTTTGATTTGTAGAACTATTATAGGGCCATTCACCACAACAGTAAAGGATAATATTGACCAATAACATCATGCAAATACCTGTGGTGCACAGCACCTTCTTATTTTCCCAAAGATGCATATTTTCTGTTGGTGTGATCCTATGTTTATTTTAACCAAGGAAGGGTGTCTGTTTTTCTTTATCTTTACCTTTAAGCAGTATTTTTATTTTATTAATTTATTCTTTATCGTTTTAACCCAATTCAATATTCTTTTAGTACAAGGCAAAACTCTAGCAATTGTCACAACCTCAAAAACATCTACAGAAAACCATATCATGAAAAAAGATAATTGAAACAAAGATTTAGTAATCAAGTCAACCTAATTATGATTTAAACACCCCTTAAAATCTTTTAGCGTATTAATAAAAACCTTTATAAAACCGTAAAAACTGAATATTATGACAAAATCCTACAACTTTACTACTTAAAAAGTCTTTGACACCCTCTTAGGCAGTGTCTAACAATCTGCACCTGTAGAATAAAAATTGGTTAAACAACCTGTAAAAAACAGAAAAATGATTAATAAATGTTCAGTCTTTATTATTATATTTTTTAGTCTTTACTCTTGTTTATTCCTCCGTCACCAAGCGGCTGCAAGTGGTGAGACGATTCAGTAGAGTGGGCTCTTTATTTCTTCCAATTTTTCAGATCGCCCTCAATGAAATGCCAGCTACTTCATTAACTGAACATTTCCCCCAATAAAACACAAATACACAGACAGGCCCCGCCTCCTGGCTTCCTTCACCGATTGTGAAGTGGTCAAAACCTGCTGTGTAATGTGTTAGATGTTTTGCGATCTTTCTCTTCTGTATACTCCCTCTTCGAGAAAAGCAAGCCCAAATTGCTTATCTCGCCCAATTTTGGCACATAAAGATCACACTGAATGATCACAGGAACCGGAACCAATCTTCTGGGTGGGCCAAGCCCTGCCTCCTGGCTTCGGCAGTCGATACTGCCTAGTCAGAACCGACACCACCCACTGCAGAGAGATTCCCCCAGGTCAGCAGAGAGCTGCTGCAGATGAGGGACAGGAGGGGGGTCAGGGGCCGGAGCACACTGGGACCAGTGAAACCAAGTAGAACCTTTCCCACGCAGCTGGACAGCGTGAGTCGTACGAGCAGCAACCTGGAACGGGCCAGACCAGCGGGGCTCCTGCCACTTTCTCTTATACACCTTCAGCCAAACTCGTCCAGCCTCGGAAGCAGACGCCGCAGGTCCCTGCACGTCACGGGGAGCCGGAAAGAAGGAGGAGACCAGGCCCTTCAGCTGCTGATGATCACCTCGAGGATCTGGATCAGGATGGGGCGAAACCTGTGGTTCTCTGCCAGCCCAAGGACCAGGGAAGATCCTGCCTGTAAACATCTCATAAGGAGTAAGACCTTTCGCCCTACAGACAGATGATCTGATGGCCATCAGAGCAATAGGGAGAGCATCTAGCCAATTAAGCCCCGTCTGAGCTGAAATCTTTGCCAGCTTCAACTTTAAAGTAGAATTAGAACGCTCGACAACACCTTGCGATTGCGGATGATAAACAGTGCCAAACTTGTGGGTTATTCCCATCTGTTCCTCAACCTGTCGGAGATGTTTACTTTTAAAATGTGTGCCATTGTCAGACCTGACCTTAGTCGGAAAGCCATGGCACGGAATCCAGTGGTTAATCAAAGATTTCACCACCGTTTGAGAAGTCTCCCGTCTAGCAGGAAAAGCAGAAAGCCACGAGGTCAATGAATCAATAATCACTAACAGGTAGCGGAAACCCCTAACAGGTGTCCCCATATCTGTATAATCGATCACGATCTCCTCGCCAGGCCTGCACAAGTCCTGGAAGGCTCCCATTTCTGGCTTGATAGTAGGCTTAGGATTAAATTGACCACACACCACACATTCACTCAAAAAACGCTTAATCATATGTGGCAGGAAAGGATGCCACCAAAAACAAAGATTACGTTTCATCTGAGTGTATGAAACATGTGCCACACCATGAGCCTCCTGAAAAAGGGTGGGTTTTAACGCGGCAGGTAAAACCAAACGGCCATCAGGCCCACGCCAAAAACCATCAGAAAAAACAGCACCTCTATCCTTCCACACAGTCATCTCCTGTGGCGCAGCAGCCTGCTGCGCCAACTGCAATTCCTCAGCAAAACTGTCTGACATTTCCTGTGCTGACGTGACAATCAGCTGTGTGTGGACACGTGACAGGTAACCCGCTGCCTCTTTTGCAGCCAAATCTGCCGCAGCATTTCCACGCGCATCAACAGTGTCAGCCTTGCTGTGACCCTTACATTTAAGAACAGCAAGGTTAGCTGGTAACATGACAACATCCAAAAGTTCCATAATGTCTGCATGATGCTGTATAGGCTTACCCGTAGTGGTAACAAAACCTGCTCTTTTCCACTGTGGTAATTCATAATGAATGACAGAAAACCCATAATTCGAATCAGTGTAAATCGTCACATCTTTATCTCTGCCCCATTTGCATGCTTCAATAAGAGCCCTTATTTCAGCACGCTGTGCGCTCTGCTTGCCATCAAGCTTCCCTGAAACAACAGTCTGCAATGAATCCCCATTTTTCTCTACTATTGCAAAACCTGATCTCAACTGGCCCTGCGAATCCCTAAAACAGCAACCATCTGTATAGAGCACAACACCTGAAGGCAAAGGATCAGATCGCAAATCAGGACGTATTTTTTGAGCAACCAAATTCAGTCTGACACAGTCATGCTGCTCTCCAGAGGTGGTCATTTGGTCAGCCATGTTTATTCCTTCATGCGTAAAAACAATGTTCGGTGCTTCCAAAACTCTGCTAATTCGCTGTTGACGCAAAGTTGAAAGAGTAAACATCTCAGAATTAACCAACGGCATGACCCCATGAGATGTCAAAATATGAAGTGGATAACCCCTGACAATGTGTGATGTTTTTTCCACTAGATGAGCAATACCGGCTGCGTGTCTCGTGCAAGGTGGCTGTCTCATTTCAATAGCTTGCAGCTTTATGCTAAGATACATAAGAATGTGTCTCTGACCACACTTTTTCTGAAACAAAATGCCATTAACAATCCCATCTGTCTCTGATGTGTTGAGAAAAAATGGACATGTATAGTCAGGAGTGGTCAAATCAGCTGCTTGTGCTAGAGCCTGTTTCAACTTAATAAATGCCTCCTCAGCTGGTATATCCCATACTAATTTAGCATGCAGAGTTTTCATACCATGAGCATTTACAAGCGCTCTGAGTGGTGTAGTTAGGTTCGTGTAGTTAGGCACATAATGTCTGGAAAAATTTGTCAGTCCCAGAAATGACAGCATTGATTTAACAGTGAGCGGTTTAGAATGAGCCAAAATCGCATTCTTGTGGGTGTCAGTCAGTCCAGCGCCTTGAGCTGTCACCTTCCGCCCCAGGAACTGGACCTCCTGCCTGACCAACTGAAGCTTATCACGGGAGACTTTATAACCCTCTCTCCCCAGATGTTGTAACACAGCTAGAGTAGCTTCTATGCATGTTTCAACAGTAGGGGCCGCCAAAATCAAATCGTCCACATACTGGGTCAGAACACAGCCTGGAGGGAGCTGTACAGTGCTTAATGACTGCTTCAATACCTGATTAAACAACCTGGACTCAAAGCGAAACCCTGCGGAAGCCTACTATAACGTAGCTTCCTGCCTCTGAATGTAAATGAAAAAACATCCCTGACAGAAGGATGGAGGGGTAAACAGAAAAACACATTAGCCAAATCTATGCAGGTAAACCATTTCAAATCAGGTGTAAGAGATGCCAAAGCTGTATACGGATTGGGCGTAGCAATGGGAGGGGTTTTGAGGGCCTCATTGACAGCACGCAAATCATGTGCCATTCTGTATTTACCAGTAAATTTTTTTTTTCTACAGGAAGAATAGGGGTGTTATATGGAGAAACCGATGGTTCTAAAACTCCTACTTCAAGTAAACCTGCAATAGTGTCTGCAATACCTTCTTCAGCCTGAGGTTTATGTGGATACTGCGGACGCCAAATTGGATCAGAATGTTTCATCTCAAATGTGATGGGTGTTGTATGCACTAGACCAACATCAGTGGGACCATCTGACCACAAAGAGTCAGGCACGACCTTTAATGCCTCCACTGCATCAGGATGATCTGTTTTTTCTCTGCCATGATTTCTAGAAAGCTGCAAATGTTCCAAAAAAGTAGTGTCTGAGAGCTGCGTGTCTATTTTGTACATCTGAGAAGAAGGAGAAAAAGAGACCGCAGGTACCTGGGTAGGAACCCAATCCTTTAATGCAACTCCCCTTTTAACCATTCCCCCCAAATCTTTAGCTTGATGTTTTGGAAGCAACAATAGTGATATGTGAGGAAGCGCTTCAGCTTCCATCATATACCATTTATGCTGCTCTGAAGTCAGAACAGCAAACAGTGCAACACCCTCCTTCCCCACAAAGCATGGACCCGAAGCCACAGACCAAGTTTGTCCTTCAAGTTCTGTTTCAAATTTTTCCTGATATAAAGTAAGATCGCCCCTCTCATATAGGAGGGTTACATGTAATGGGTCAGGCGGTGGAACAAAAGGCTGGAGTTCAAGCAGCCAAGGCTTCCAGCATCTCAGAAATTCAGCCGCAGAAGATTCACTTGCAGACATCATAGTCAATCTGGCCCAGAAAATATCAGCCACTTGTGAAGTGTCATCTTTCAGCAAAAATTGACCACTCATGGTGTCACAGCAATGTGTATGTCCATTCGGAAAAGTCACCATAAGTCCATCAGGGGTACACAAGATAGTAGCACCCAGTTTGATAAGCAGATCTCTGCCTAACAAGTTGACAGGAGTGGTTTGAGCAATGACAAAAGGATGTGATAGTCTTTGACCTCCCACCGCAACAGGCAATGGTTGAGTGACAGGGAGAATCATCGGAGCCCCAGAGATGCCCATTACAGACACAGTGTTCCCAGAAAATTTGACGTCTGGTAAAACCCTGTCCAGCGTGCTGAAAGTAGCACGAGTGTCCACCAAGAATGGCAATGAATGTCCATATATGTCCATTGTGAGCATTGGATCCCCCTTAGTCCTGCTCACCAAGGTACTCTGTGGGCATTGTCAAAACTGAGGCCCCCCCTGTCCTCCTTGATAGGAGGGAGGAACCATATGCTGATTCGGAGCAAAATATGAAGGTGGCTGACCGGGAGGAATAGCACCCCCTCGTGGATGTGGACAGTCCTTCACCCAGTGTTCGTTCGAGCCACACCTGCGACAACCGTTAGCACCTGGCTGCCCTCTCCCCAGGCCTCTATTACCACCAAACCTGGCTCTACCACGTGACCGACCCCGAGGGTGCCATGTCCGATAAGGAGCAGTAAATGGCTGATTCGGTGCGGCTGCAGCATACATTACAGGAAAGGAAGGCAACACTGTAGCTGATCCAACAGTAGGCGCTGCTTCAGCCACCATCTGCTTCACTTTGTTTTTTGACTGATTTAAGTCACTCAATTTATTCTGAGCCTCTTTTAAGTGGAGCTTCAGCAAAGCAGTCTCCATTTTCTTATTCTCCTCAGCGTCCTTCAACGTAGAATCTTGCACATCTTGTAAATAATGTGTTATGTGTCTCTCCCATGTAGACTGATCATAAATATGTGAATCAGGATTACGTTTAATTAATGTAGCAACAGACTCAGGCATGCCCGCTAAAACTGCTTCTCTAAACCAGTTTCTGTTATTCCCGGCATCTCTGGGATATTCGCCAGTAACGTCAACCCATTTATCTTTACATTTAGCCATATATTCTGCGGGAGTAACATCAGTTGACCAAGGAAATTTCAAAATCTTAGAGGCGGGCGGGGTAGGATACTTTCTCCTGACCCACTCAGCAAGTTCAGGCGCGTGAAGCGCAAAAGGGACTTCATCTAGTACTTGCACTAGGTTGCACTGGAGCATCATCTCATAGTCTGTTAATGTCAACATTCTGCCCATAATTGCTTTCCAATCCCCCACCGCTAATGTTTGGCCTGAAGTCAGCTGATTTAATTTATTTATCCAGCAGTTTCCACCACCAGTTAAAGCGGGGAGCTGCAGAGTGATAGCAGATATGTCAGCCATCTTCCATTGTTTGTAAATTACTGAACCATCCGATGCCCCCACTAAAGGAAGCATTAAATCAGGACCCCCATGAGATCTTGTATTCTGATAAACCCCCTTGCTCTGGTCATCCCCCAACGTCTGCACTTCGTCAACCTGTCCAACTGCTGCACATTCATCACGTTCAGTGGGGCTGGCACTCCCCCGAAGGTCAGCAGCCTGCCCTCGTACCACAGACGTTAATCTTTCCTGATCCTTCAGGATCACATCCATTTGTTGTTGAACTGTATTTAACCTGTGTTCGTGCTGCTCTATTTCCTCCATTAATGTACCATTGTATGCCAAGAACAATTTATCAGTCTCCTGTTCTGTTCTGTTTTTAACTAAGTTTAACAACTGTCTGTCCTCCTCCGCAGTGTGTGCTACAGTTCCTTTACCGGTGACCTCAAAGTGCAATTTATAATCTTGTCCCTCATCGTTCACCTTTAGATCACCCTGTGGTTTATTAGTCAATGGTTCATGGGCCACAGACCTCTTTGATGGGCCGCTCCAGTGTAAGACTGCAGTGTTTGAAGGGAGGGGGGAAGCGGGGGAAGCAGGAGAGTTACCCAGAGGGGGTGGTGCAGAAGGAGATTGTGACCTCCGTGTGGCAGCCTGCGTGCTTTGAAGTACAATCTGGCCATCTTCTGTTTCCAACCCCCAAGAAATATTTGTTTGACCAGATGTAGACAAGACGGGGTACATATTTTGATAAGGCGGTGGAGTCTGGTCTGCCGAATAAACACTGTCTGCAGTAACACACAAATGATCAATGCCTTGACCCGTTAAACCCCATGTTTTCCACATTTTCTCAGTTTTTAAGTATCTCTTCTTAGCACCAGTGATGCTCCTAGCTGTTTTAGCTTTTTCTGCAAAACGCTTTCCTTCCTCAAAACACATCTGTGAGAGACTCCTCTTATGTTCACCACTAGCACCATGCCGAGCCCACATGGCCTTGATGTTGGCCTGGAACTGCTTTTTAACTTTTTCACCGGGCTTATCAACTAATACAGAATATAGTTTTGAAATGTATACTAACAATTGGGCATCTAACGTGCGCCACTCCTTTCCCTGTGGAGCAGGAAACAATTTATATTCGGCTGCCATTGAAAGTTTAAAACAAAATCCAAAATGGATTAAAATTGAAGTAGGCAATTTGTAATAACTCTGTAAATTATTTATTTTAATTGAAAAACTATCAATTCGTAGGCCAAATTTATCCCAACATTAATGCAGTTTAACAGTAAAGACAGGCAGTTTTTATTTAATCTATTTATTTTTTATTTTTTATAGTGAAGTGGTTTATGTATTATTTTAGTCATATAACATTAACCTTAATAATGATTTAGGCAAAGCCGAAACAAAGGAAAGCTAAAAAGGTTTATAACGAACTTTTTATTTTCTCATTAATTTATTTATATACTGAGATTTCTGCTGTTTTGTCCTTTTTCATGGAGTCCGGCCGGCGGCAAAACCCGCGACGGACACTTCCACGAATCACACAAAGAAATAGAATTCTCCCAATATAAAAGCAGTCTCATTTATCATTAAAACAAACCGAAAAAAATATCTGTAAAACTCGCTTTGTAACACAATCGTAGATCGTTTTCACAAAAAAAGAAGTCGACCGAATTAGCGGACCAAGTCAAACACAGTAGAACTTCCGGGTCACCACGCGGAATGGAAAAAACCGGGACAAAGATGGCTAATTCTTCACTACGATGTTAAACTGAACAAACTGTACTCATAAGTAAACCAACGAAAAACAAAAACAAAATGCCTCCAGCAAAACCACACTTCGTCTCCAAAGACTCGAATAAATGGTTAACCGTGTCAAACAAATACCGGTCGGAAGCTAGGCTACCAGAGTGTAGCTGTAAGCATGAGCACCCCAGCTCAACCGGAACAAAACGTTGCCGCTTCGTTACAATAAAAAAGTTATTATATATATATATATTCTAAAGAGTTTACTACCAGTTATCCATAACAATAGTCCTATATATGTGTTAAACAATGCTTTAGACGTGTTTACGTAAGTATACAAGGTTGAACGCCTTTATTCCAGGCGAGACTCACACACACTGTATGTTAGCTGTAAGCTAGATATGGTGGTACTGTAACCAACTGAAAATGATACTTCCCATTATTCCTCTACAATGCCAAGCTTCTACGCAGTCTGCACAAACAGAAAACGAGGGCATCGTCTAGGCATTTAAAATTCGCAGAGGAATCACGGTTTTAGATCCAGTCAGTTAGTTCCCCTAAATGAGGAGTTTATATGAGGCCGGTGTGCAAAAAGCTACCTAGTAGCTTCCTTACCTAGCCTCACTCCGTCCAGACACACTCACACTCACACCGAAACAAATACAGTTATTTCACAATATTTATCAAACACTGACCTCAAACCGGACCGACCAAAAGCTGGACCATTTACACACTTCCAATTTTGCGGTGCTCAGTCGCGTGTTTGGAAGAAACGCAGCCCTCTTCCAAGTAATCCGTCCCGCAGTCCAGAGGGCTCACCGGCTCTCTGACCACAAATTTTCGCTTGTCAGCCTGGAAGCTCCCAGACAGCGTCCTGTCCGAGCGGAGTGGCTAAACCTCGAGCTCCGATCCGCACCGTGGTCGGCCCTTAACCAAAAAAACAACACGTCAACATTAAACGGAGAACGTTTAGATCAATCAATACCTATTAATTTGGTGTTAGCGCTGTTCCAGATTGATACAAAACCACCCGGGTGTTGATTTATCAAGGATCAATCCCGTCGCTCTCCGATTCTCTGTTGAACTCCAAGGAAAAAACACAAAATTACTGCAATGCCACAAACACACGCATCAACCAGTTATGCCACACTTTACTACTCACACTCAATCTCTCCCAGCTCCGAAACAACTTAAGACCGAATTACGGAGCACGCATCCTCCACCATGTGTTGGCTCCTAGTTACCATGCGATCGGCCACTCGCTTCCGGAGAGTGTAGGGGCGCCAACATTCAAACCCCGGCGGGAAGATTTTCACAATAAAAGTCAGAGCTGAGAGACAGAGAGAGTAAATATGCACAGACACAGAATTTCTGTTTCACACTTGTACGCACCTGCAGATGGGGTTACAGCCTACAATACTGAACCATCGTCTGCGGGGTTGTACCATTTTTATTAAAGAAGAACAAAGAAAAGTATTCACATGACTTATTCTCCTCCCACCAGACTTTTTATTACCAAGGTCTCCCTGAGTTATAGCTTATATTTTATAGCCGTCCTCCCAGATCTGTTTTTTATCTAAACATCCTGCTTTTACAACATGCAGTAAACTTTAGCCTAGAGTTTTACGACTTAAAAGCTTACCCCCATAAACAATACTGACAAACATATCTTTACCATCATGCAAGCTAATTAAAACAGACTTTTACTTTCTGAATACTAACTAAAGATTATATAAACATATTTAATACGAGACTGTTATATAAAGTAGCCCCAAAAAATATGAGTTACGACACTGTGTTGATGCTGCGCCCCGTCCAGTTCCTCTGGAGGGAAGGAAACTTACTGTCCCATTTCCCGGATATATTTACGTGGATTTCTAATTTGTTTTTGAGTGACTCTGTCTTCACCAAGTTGATCTTATTGTTGCTCCCGTTCTAGGAGCTGATTTTTCCAGACCTGCCACTGTAACTGCAGGAGCTCTCGCACTTTTCTAAACTGAGAGGCAGAGGATTTACTTATGATAATACAATATGTGAAATTTACAAGTAAACTTTAATACGAGAAGACGGCGGGAAAGAAAATGCAGAGCTTCCCATATCCCCCCCACCCCCCTGCTTTGTCACAACACCCCCCGCCTGCTCCTGCTGAGGGAGAATTGCCTGATGACAGTGCACAGTAAAATTCTACAGTGTGTGCGCTGATTGAATTTATTTTCATTGGAAATTTGGAGTAGCTATATATAGAGAGTGCATTTCAAAATACGATACATACATTTAATAACTTTTTTTTTTCTCAACTTTGTACCCTGTCAAGCAGATGGCGCCCCAGGCAGCTGCCTGTGTCGCCTGTCGGCAAAGCCGGCCATGGGTACTGTCTCTTGAGCATACAACATTGCTGGTCTCACTACTGTCTTGTACACCTTTCCCTTCATTCTTGCTGTAACACTTTTATCACTCATCACACCTGACATTTTTCTCCACCCATTCCAACCAGCTTGCAGACACTTCTTCACCTCTTTTCCACACTCTCCATTGCTTTGTATTGTTGACCCTAAGTACACAAAGTCCTCTGCTTTCTTCACTTTCACTCCCTGTAACTTCACCATTCCACTTGGGTCTTTCTCATTTACACACATGTATTCTGTCTTGCTGTAACTAATCTTAATTTCTCTCTTTTCCAGTGCATACTTCCATCTCTTTAGCGTTTCCTCCACCTTTACCCTGCTCTCACTTTCACAATGTCATTTGCAAACATCATAGTCCATGGAGACTCATGTCTAACATCATCTGTCAGCCTATCCATCACCAAAGCAAACAAGAAGGGGCTCAAAGCTGATCCTTGATGCAGTCCCACCTTCACCTTGAACTCCTCAGTCACTCCTACAGCACACCCCACTGCTGTCTTACAGCTCTCATACTTCTCTAACATACTTCTCTGCCACTCCAGACTACCCCATACAAAACCACAGCTCTTCTCTTGTGACCCTGTCATACGCTTTCTCTAAATCTACAAAGACACAATGCAGCTCCCTCTGACGTTCTCTGTACTTCTCCATCTGCATCTTTATATGCATGAAACTGTACTGCTGCTTCTGACTGAAGCCTAGCTTCCACCACTCTTTCCCACAGCTTTATTGTCTGACTCATTAGCTTTATTACTCTGTAGATGCCGCAGTTCTGTACATCCCCCTTGTTCTTAAAAATCAGCACTAGGACACTTTTCCTCCATTCCTCAGGCATCTTCTCAGTCTTTAGGTCTAGTCAAAGAACCTATTCAAAAACTCTACTGCCACCTCTCCTAGACACATCCATACCTCCTCAGGTATGTATTTAATCCCAACTGCTTTCCCAATCGTCATCCTCTTCAAAGCTTTCCTTACTTCATCCTTATTAATCTCAGCTACTTCCTGATCCACAACAGTCACCTCTTCTACTCTACATTTTCTCTCATTTTCTTTATTTATCACTTCTTCAAAGTATTCTTTCAATCTTCCCATCACACTCTTTGCACAAGTCAGTACATTTCCATCCCTATCATGGTCAGGTCATCATATGCCCTTTGTTTGGCTTTTGCCACTTCTACCTTCACCATGTGATGCATCTCCCTGTACTCATGTCTGCTCTCCTCACTCCTCTCAGTGTCCCAGTTCCTCTTAGCTGACTTTGTTCTCTGAATACGTTCCTGGATTTTGTTGTTCCACCACAAAGTCTCCTTGTTTACTGTTAGCTGTAGCTGTCAAGTCATCAGGGAGCACCTTGTGGCCACGAAGAGCCAGTCTCAACTCCTCACTTCACAACACTCTTCTTTTTTTCAGTTTCTACCACTTGGTCCTCTGCTCTGTCTTTGTTCTCTTCACCTTCCTCACCGTCAGTTTCATCTTACAGACCACCATCCTATGCTGTTTAGCTACACTTTTACTTCTACTTTGCAGTCACTGTGCCCCTTCAGATCACAATGTCTACATAAGATGTAATCCACCTGAGTGCTCCTACCTCCCCTCTTATAAGAATCAGAATCAGAATCAGAATCAGAATCAGCTTTAATGGCCAAGTATGACACATACAAGGAATTTGACTACGGCAACTTTTCTCTCCAGTACAGAACTTAAATAAGTGAAATAAAAAAAATAAAAAAATGGAAAAAATAAATAAATAAAAATAAAAATAAAGGATAATATATACACCAAACCAGGGTTATTGTACAGTAAGTATATACAGCAGTGCAGAGTTTTAGTTTATTGTTCATGTGAGTGGACACACACTCTGTGACTATTCAGAGTTCATCAGAGCGACAGCCTGGGGGAAGAAACTGTTCTTGTGTCGGGTGGTTTTGGCGTACAGCGCTCTGTAACGCCGGCCTGAGGGGAGGAGCCTAAACAGATTGTGGCCAGGGTGTGAGGGGTCAGTGGTGATTTTTCTGGCCCGCTTCCTGACCCTGGCCCGGAATAGGTCCTCAATGGAGGGAAGATCAGTACATATGATCCTCTCTGAGGACCTAACTGTTCTCTGCAGTCTGTCCCTGTCTTGCCTGGTGGCGGATCCGAACCACACAGAGATGGATGAGGTCAGGACAGACTGGACTATTGCTGTGTAGAATATGGTCAGCAGTTCCTGAGGCAGGTTGAACTTTCTGAGCTGACGCAGAAAGTACAGCCTTTGCTGGGCCTTCTTCCTTATAGAGTCAATGTGGGAGGTCCACTTCAGGTCCCGTGTGATGGTGGATCCTAGTAACCTGAAAGACTCTACTGTGGGGACTGGCCTGTTGGTGATTATGAGAGGAGATGTTGCAGGGGGTCTCTTCCTGAAGTCGACTGTCATCTCCACAGTTTTGAGCGGGTTTAGCTCTATGTTCCTGCCTCTTCTGGAGTAAAGTGTTTACAACAGCCATTTCCATCCTTTTTGCAAAGTCTACCACCTCTGTTCCATTCAGCAACATGTCTGTTAAAGTCTGCACCAATCATCACCCTGCATCAAATCATGTAGTTCATTCGAAAATGTCTGCTCCTCTTCAAACTCACATCCTATCTGTGGGGCATAACTACTAGCAACATTAATCATTATTCCCTCCAGTTCAAGCTTTAGTATCATTAACCTATCTGACACTCTTTTCACTTCCAGAACATTCCTTGCAATTTCCTCCTTCAAGATAACTACGACTCCATTTCTCTTTCTATCTACTCCATGGTAGAACAACTCGAACCCTTTTCCCAAGCTTCTAGCATCGCTACCTTTCCACCTGGTCTCCTGAACACATAGAATATCCACCTTCCTTCTCTGCATCATGTCCACCGGCTCTCTAGCTTTACCTGTCATAGTCCCAACATTCAAAGTCCCATTTCTTGATTCCACACTCTTGAATTTCCTCTTCTTTCTCTGCCTACCAGATTGCCTTCCTCCTCTCCTCCTTTGACCAGCAGTAGTCCAATTACCATCTGCACCCCGTGGAGCAACAGCACCGGTGGCGATCATTGTTAACCTGGGCATCGATCGATCCGGTATGGAGTTCATGTTTGTGATTTGCATATTTGATTTGGCTAAGGTTTTACGTCGGATGCCCTTCCTGACACAACCCTCTGCATTTTTCTGGACTTGGGACCAGCACAAGAAATCACTGGCATGTGACCCTTTATATTTGCATTCAAGCTGAGTTGAAATAAATTAAATGAAAAAATGGAGAGATGGGGTGGTGTGTGGCATAATGGCAGAGTGGGTGCCGCAGTTATGAGGGTGTTGGGCTAGAGTTTTTGGGCCTTTGCATCATGTGTTCCCTCTAATTTATCAACCCATTTCCTGCAAGATTGCTGTGCAACACAACACTAAAAAAGGCAATGAAAGATCATGAGAACAAAGTAGCATCTGACCTACAAGAAAGCTGTAGAAATTGAAAGCCATGTAAAGTCTATCAACATTCTTGTGACCTTTATGCTTAAAACGATTATGGAGCTGCTCAAAAAGTCACATAATTCTCTCAACTATATTAAAAGTCATCCTAGAGACAATCATGAATTAATACAAACAATAATCAAATGTAACACAATATTTGCAATTTAGAACAAATGTTTAGTAGCAACATAAAAATTGACCAGCAGATGGTGTTAAACTCAATGCATTACCAGCCAGATTGTCTTTTCAGCTCCATCACATATTAGTGAACATTTTCTTAAAAATGTAATATTACACCTCATGGTTACTGATTACAACTGAGAATGTTATAGGGTTACAAACTCAATGTACAATTTGATTAAGGTGCCATATTTTATATTAAATAAAGCACCAACGCAGCTTTGTATAAATAATATTGAGAAAATTATGTACCCCTGCTATTAGTGACATCTACCTCATCTCTGTGTTTATAATTATTTGTTATTTGCATCCCACACTAATATCAGCACATACGGTGCATACATTGTACCTACAAGGTAACATAATCCCAGTAACATTCTCTTACTCTGGTCCTTTTTTTCAGATTAACATTAGGGCTTTACTCCCACCACCAGCTACTTACTCATGTTGATATGCCACAAGGGTGAATTTGAGCGATATCATTACATAGTGCAGTGGACAAGTGAATGCATTAGCACCCTAAGAAGTCCCCAGCTGCCTATTAATTAGCAAGCTTGTGGGTTGGTGGGCATTATCAGCAAGAAAAGGTTACTGCGAGCTAACAAGCAAGGCGAGTGTTAGTCAGTATAGTACCTTGCTCAGTGTGGGACTGGTTTGCTGTATCTGCGTGCCAAATGCTAGTTAACCCATATGTTACCAGAGCAAGTGAGATGGTTGCTAAAACAACAACCTCTTTATTGTGTTCTGATTGTGTACTGATCTCTTTATCTTGCTGTTAAGAGTGAAAATAGTATGTTGGGGTTTTTTCCCCTCCAGAATTTATTCTGTTTGTATTTGACATATTTTCCTAATTGATGTGATCAGCAAAGATCGCGAAACACAAATGATCTTGTTAGGCCAATTTCCATGTATTACTCATGCTGCCGGCATGTGCATGACGCCCACGATGCTTTGTCAATGTTTTCTGCTGCAGCCTGGTTTAACTCTACCAGCTTCTTGCATATCAAGGACCGCAGGGATAGCTCTAGTTACATCTTTCACGGCTCAGTGTTACGGTCAGAAACATTCTCTGCCTGTCTGCACAGGAGGAAGCTATGGGATACTTGTCACTGTACAACACTGTCAAGGCTATGGAATAAAGCAAAAAAGAGGAACAAACTACTTGACATTACAATAAAATATGTTGGTCTTAAATACTTCTTGTCCTCAATGACTTTGTCATTGGCAGACCCAATAAAATATATAATAAAGTTGTTTTCTTTAGATCTGTTACTCTTCTAATAAGGGATGCAGCGATACTCCTTTTTTCAAAGAGACACAATACTGACACTTGGATCTGAGTTCTTACCGATACTGAGTACCAATGCCGATACTTGTACCACACAAAAGAATGCAATGAATTGGAAGACAGGTTTTGTTTTCTTCTCTGCTAGGTACAACTGCTAGTGAATTAGATAGGAAATAAAATACTAATAAAAATGACCAGAAAACTAAAATTTCAAGTGAAAAATAATAATTATCTGTGAAATTATTGCAGTATCCACATTTTAAGTATCAGTTCATGGTATCAGTTAACTAACCGATACCAATACGAGTACATTAGAAGGATATCGACCTAGATATCCGATACTGATATCAGTGCATCCCTTCTGCAAATAACAATCACCTATTTGATTACATGAATAACCCAGTGTTCTACAGGAGTATTCATACCTTCTTAACTTGTTTGTAATTTTGTCATATTACAAAAACTAACTTTGACGGATTTCATCAGGATTTTATTTGATAGTCCATAAAGAAAATCTGTCATGCATTTCTATTTATCACCCCTTGTTCCACTTTTTTGCCTTTGTAGAAGTATCAGACAAGACACCTCGCTGGATTTAAGCATGCTACTAAGCGCAGGACAATAAATTATCAAGGAGTAACTCATAGCAAAGAGGGAGGCTGTGGCGCCGAATACCTATCTGACTGGGGCGTGTGGCGTCCCAGAGACTGTAACTCTGGTACCTGCGGTGGTGGAGTCCTGCTGCGGCCAGTAGCACGTCGGAGCCCATTCTTGTTTGGCAATGCTGCCTAAACTGGGTGGTAAACTCCGTCTAAGCATAAATACCGGCACCATTTTTGCCTCATGTTACTGATTTTAGAAAAAAAGAGCCAGTGTAAGAGTAGTGTTGCAGTTAGCCAATCCGAGGAGAGAAACTTGCATGTCATTCATCTTACTGAGCAAGCCCACCATATCTTGTTGAGTCTCCGTGCCCATTCCCACACTGAACTGGCATAAACTGAAATAGACTGGGAGTTTGTTTTTGTTTTTTACAGAAACCGACTCAGACGTCATTCTTTCATACCAGAGAACACTGAAAAATTAATAAAAACACCAGAGAAGGAGAACTTTAAAGCTCCAATACAATACATAGAAGTCTGTAGGTGTAACATTGAACAATGTGAAAAAGCTGAATCAGTGGGAATGTGTTTGCAGGGCAATTAATGAACACAGGTGAGTAATATCAACTGAGTCTTTTATGATCTTACATTTGTAAAACATTTATAGTTTTGGTCTGTCTGTAAATCTAAAATGAAAAAAGTGTTTATTGTTGTCAAAGCAATAACTGCAATTTCTAATTTCCATTCTGTTTTGTTTTGTTTCAGAATTTGGCAGTTTGGTTTGTACCACTGAGGGGGAAAACATTCCTTCTTCCTTTAAACAAAGATAAGACTGGTGTCATTTAAGCATTTAAGATAGTTTTTAAATAGACTAGCCAGATTACAAGAAAAACTGTGCACTCAAAACGGTGTCATGCTCGATTTGACCACACTCTCTTAATTCCTAATATAATATGGCAAGTGGTAATCAAATATTATCTTCTTTAGTCTAATCAATGCAGTCCTGATGTCTCGGGCCACAAGATTAAATCACTTAACTCTGTGGAGTATATGGAACAAAGTAAAGGGGTGTCCTGCTGAAATCTGCTGCTCACTGACGTCTGGTTTAAGCACGCTGATCATCTCTATATGACATAAACCCTATATTTATTTACTAACATGTAATTTATCAGTTAACTCTAATAACTTT
This sequence comes from Apricaphanius iberus, assembly GCA_028564705.1. NCBI lineage: Eukaryota > Metazoa > Chordata > Actinopteri > Cyprinodontiformes > Aphaniidae > Apricaphanius > Apricaphanius iberus. Next base: position 3,115,293 of record JAPXFQ010001473.1, read on the forward strand.
GAAATATTCCCGTCATAATATTGTGGTAACGTAATATGCTTCGGGCCACAAATTCTCCTTCCATCAGGACAATTATCTTGAATTGAAACAGAAAGCCAGTAGTACAACAAATGGTGGTTGAGATCAAACTAAATTTATATGTTAGAATGGTCTAGTTAAAGCCCAGAACGGAATATATTTGACAATTTGACAGGGTTTGAGCTATTTTGCAAAGAATAGGGAAAAACGTAGTTCAGGAAAGAATTACTGCAAAACACTTGCCACTGTAATTGCAATAAAAGGTGGTTCTACAAAGGTACTGACTTAAAGGGGAAGTGCTGTTTTTTTACAAACTGGACCTTATTTTTTACACGCATTACATTCATTTATGCACCTAGACAAGTTTGGAGCCACTTAGAGTCCTTCGGCAGAAATTTATATCCTATCACAATCAGTATATGCATATAATGGGAGTTCATGTGGGAACGGACTTGCAGCCTCTAAATAAGGCATTATTTGCCATAAAACTCCTTCATTTCACCAATGTTTCTGTTATGCATTGTTATCACCTTTCCCCTGTAAGTTAGGAGCATCTTGGACGTGCTGCGTTGTTGTCTGCAGGAGGTTTTACAGACTTTGTCTGGTTGAGTAAAATATCTGGTTGAGTAAATATACATAACGCATGCTAAAAATAAGGTCCAGGTTTATAAAACTCTACTTTCCATTTAAAGGGTGATTACAAATGCATACCATACTTTTCAAACTTTATTGTCAACCTTTTCTTTTTGGATTAGTGCAGCTTTTGTAGTTGAGTCATGACTTAATCAGAAAAAGTTCAAGTGTCATAAATACATATGGGGATAAAAAATATTTAGAAAAAGGTCATAAATCTCACTTCAAGAAAGGATTAAGAAATTTCTGACTCAAACTGAGTCAAAAATTATTTAAAAGTTCAGATTACATAATGTCAAAATGTCAAGTACTGCAGACAGACTCCAGACAGCATAAAAGCAGTGTTTTCTAATTGCACGTTTTGAATAAGAAGCAAAGAGTAATGCCAGTGCCTTTATCAGTACATTTTTAGGGTTTGTCAAAGCAGGTGTGGAGATGCAAAACAAATCCCAAGCTTGCTTGTATGCACCAACCATGGAATGTTATCCGTTGAGGCAGTCTTCATCACATCTCTCAGAAACTAATTCCATTTAAATCAGTAACCATCAGTGGCCATCTGTGTTGTGACACTCAAAACCATACCCAGAATACAAACTGTAGCATGTATCTGGACATATCGTGAATTGCACACATCCCCTGCACTGTGGATGATAGGTTGCTGAGATAAAGAAGGCAGCTGTGCCCGGCTAACAGCCGCCTCACGGTGACGGCCCCTAAGTGACACCAAGAAATTGGCACTTTTTCAAGCTAGTGAGCTGCCACCTGTAGGTTTTTCCTGTCCCTGACAAATCAGGAATGTTCTACATTTTGATGCAAGATGAATATTTCTGGAGCAGACAGAGTTAGATTATGTAAGGGAAAAATGGAAATGTGTTTCTTTCATTTAGTAAAAGCTATTTTTTGTGTGATTTTATTGCTATCTTTATCAAGGAGGTCACAAACGAACCCTTAGAAGAAAATCCAAAGCTCTATGAACCTCATTTCCTTTATTTAAGGTAAATGATTCAATGATAATGAGAATGAATGAAACATGAATATATGTTTTCCTAGGTGAAAATCACTGTTAAGCAAAAACATCTTAGGGGACCCCAACATTTTTGGGAAAAAATATTTGTGATATTATTTTTTTCTTACAGGGACAGGGTGGTTTGAACAGTTTTTTGTTGTTTTTTGCTTGATAAGTTAAATGATAATTTTGTCTTTATCTAAAATTTGTTTGATTATCAGGAAGGAATGTAAATGTGAGAAAAAAGAAAACACAGAACAAATTTATCAGGACAGAAATACCTTTTTCATGGTAGTGTTAAATCTAACCGGATAAAAAAGGTAGATGAATGATAAATGCTAATGTAAAAGTAGGCCACTGTTCAAACAGCAGTCCCGTGATCTGGATGCGCTGCTTGGGTTCAGCCTGTTTAGATGACCAAGGCTTGTCCTTGGCCTACTTTTGGGTCAGAAGCTCACCATTAGAGCCAAAAACTCTTTAGTTTTTAAGCAAAGCTGCACAGCAGGATGGACACTGCATATTTATGGGTGAGTGCTTTTGAAGTTTTATTAAAGGACTATCATAATGGAGGTTTGGTTACACCAGCGGAATTGCTTTCAGCTTCCGAACTCGTCCGCAGGGAGAGGTTTTTCTCTTTGCTTCTTGTAGCATGGTATATTTTTAACAGCGTGTGCATGTGTAAGTATGTGTGCCTTTGCGTATGAGTGGGTGTTTTATATGGGAAAGAAAAGGCTTGCTGGTTAGAGATATATACTATTTTCTCGTTTACATAATCCTCATCACTGTTATGTAATTTTGACGGAAAAAAATATGGGTAAGTTAAAGCCTAAATTGTACAAAATGCACCTCAAGAAAATTAGTTCTGTCAAAGTTCTATCAAAAGAAAAGGTAAAGACAAAACTGTTTGGAAACTTAACAGCACAGTTGTCAAATTTCAGAGCAGCCATATAAGATCATGTGAATATCCCTATTCTCTTTCACAGTACATACTAAATATTATGTAACCTTTGAAGATAGTCATCTATTTTGCCTTTGCATAAACATGATCACATTTGTGTTTATTAAAATATTAAAACGTCAAATATTTATTAAAATATTTCCAGAAAAATGTTTGCTATTCCATTTCTAAAAAAACACATTCACCTTCACACTTTTTATTTATTTATTTATTTTAATTTGAAAGCATAAAATCTAAGTTAAGGTAACTCAAATGTATAGATTGTTTCTAACCAGTTTATTCAGTTTACACCAATCAGTTGACCAACAATAAGAATCGCTAGTTTTCCTCTGATCTACTGTGATCGCTGACTGTCAGTTAATGGGGAAGTTCGTTTTTTTTAATTCAATCTGGACCTTATTTATAGCATGCTTTACATTCGCCTACTCACCCAAGTTTAGAGCCACTTGGAGTCCTTTCAGAGAATTTTAAATCCAGTCGTGATCAGCGTATATCCATATAGGTTGTGGGGGATGGCAAGTGCTGGCTCTAAATAAGGCATTATCTGACACAAAACTCCTTCATTTAACGAATGTTTTGTTGTTAACCGGTACCACTGTTCCCCCTCGGAGTTCGGGACGTCTCGGAAATGCGACTTCGCTGTCTTTGTTGCTCTACAACAGTTTTAGTTCACTCTGTCATTTTGTTTGTGCAATTTTGAAACATGCAAGCACGAAGCATATTGATGTTTGTAGTAGCAAGTTCTGTCTAACCGTCTGCTGCCATAGGGTGCAGAGTGAAAGTCCTGCTCACACTACAACTCTCATGGTGGACAAAAGCGATGTAATTGAGATCGCATTTTGTTGTAACCTGGAATTGTTTGGAAAAAACGCCTGTAAATACTCTGGAAGACAACGAAGGACCAGTTTGGAGATTCTCCGAACTCACATGGGCAATAGTGCTAATGATTCATAACAAAACATTGGTGAAATGAAGGAGTTTTGTGGCAGATAAGGCCTTTTTTAGAGGTAGTACTGGATATAAATTTCTTCCGAAGGACTCCAGAGGTCTCCTGGTGAGTGTCATGCATACCATAAATAAGGTCCAGATTGAAAAAAATAACTTTTCCTTTGAAATACTCAGAATTTGTGTTAAGTACAAATTATATTATACCATATATAGATGGACATAGTCTCCGTGACATCACGCATAGGCTTCTGAAGAGCTGAAATGAAGATAACTGGGGGGTTCCCGCCACCACCATCTTGGCTGCATCACACATTTTGTCATGCCTGGAAAATACATGGGCAAAGAGGTGGAGCTGAGAGTGGAGCTGTGAGGGTTGTGGCAGATGGTTGACATTCTGACCCGATGTAGCTATGAGCTAACTGAGCTAAGTGAAGCTAACAGAGGTTTAGCAAGAAAACCACATTTTAGCAACTCTGCTACCCCTCTGCCTTCTGGGCAGATGCAGTAGTTTTGCCAAATAATAGCATGAAGCCTTATTACTTATTACTGAATTTTAAAATGTGAAAAGTTTTGATAGTCAAATATAATGAAGAAATGTGATCATTTCAACCCTTTTTTGCCCAAGCAGTGTTATCTTCAATGCACAGAAACATAAAATATCTTACTGAAATACCTCAGTTAGCCATCTTTGTCCACACACATTGCAGATACAACTGTTGGTCAAGTTCAGAGAAACAAAATAGCCAAGGCTGTTAACAATACTCCGACACTGTGGCCTTCCCTGAAGCAAGCAGAGGGGTAGCAAACCACAAGCAACCAGCACTCGCGCTGACGGCTCATCTGAGATGCCCCTAATTATTGTTAAATTCAAGCTTAAATTAGATCTAAATGGATGAGTTATAAAAAAAAAAATCCCCCTTCTCAGAGTAGTCATGATGGTAAACTCAACCTATTAATCCCAAAATGTTCATTTCAACCAGAGTGTAAGCATCTTTATTTCTGCTTTGAATTCTGATTTAACATAGGAGTCAATGGAAACAGTTTTCCTCACTTCCGCATTGGCGTCACATCTGGCCCTCTGGTTAAAAAGTCCAATTTGTGTAGGAACATCTTTTTGTGCATGGACGAGTGGTTGTGTGGGAAAAACAAATAATATGAAGGGCTATAGAGACGGAATGAACACTTCCAAGTGAGTTAGCGGATGAAACCATCTATATATATCCAATTTAACATCTGAAGACAGGGAGAGCTTTAGAGAGAAACTTAAAATTTATAATCACTGCATAATCAAAGTTATTTAAAGCTTCTTTGAGATATGTAAAAAGATGTTAGTTTGATTCGCCAGTGTCCTGGCCTATAAATCCTCTGTGGGGACATTTATTCCCATCCCTAAAGCTGACCCGTCACCCATAAAATTTTGTATTGCTTTCAAGGCAGATATCCAAGACCAATATATACATTGATGTCACAAAAGATCCTCCTGTAGATTAAAACCCAAACAGATTTTCCTTCTCTTTGGTAGAGATGAGAATTCTGCTTTTTTCAAAAAAGTAACAATAGATTTTCAATTAAATGTATGCCATTGTCCTTATGGAAATGATCCTCCACTTTGGTTTCAAGTCTTTTAGAAACTACCAGATTTTCTTTCAGGATTTGTCCTTTATATGGCGCCATCTTACGTCAGTATTGCACAGCTTTTCTGTCTTTGCTTATTTCAAATGCTTGGTGTATCTCCTACACACCTGGTGACACACTGGAGAGGGGACTTCTTTTGGTTTTCTTTGTAAATTAATTAAAAAACAATCTTTTCACTTTTCCATAAAACAGAAATAGATTCCATTTGTACAGTGCAAAGTCTTTCTCCTGTCAACAAATTCTGACACCTGAGTTGTGGATGTCTAAAGCGCCTGCAGAGTTATAATAGACGACGTGATATTTTGTTTGACTAAGGACACGTACACAAGCAGCCGCTTTTTAAAATAAATATTTTCCTCTGCTCCTTAAAAAAACAAACTCCACACATAACCGGATAAATGCGTCTTTAACAAGGGGCAAACTCTGCCTGCAGAATGTGAAGCCAACCAGGAAGTGGCAAAAATTGCAGTTCCTCCCTCATCCACTGGGGGCTGGCTCCAAAAAGGAGCAAATTCCAACTCTGAGGTTCATTTTATTAACTCAGTTGGTAACATTTAATCCAGACGGCTCAGTCTGTGTGATGCTCACAACAAAAACTCAACTGATTCACTGGGTTGTGCATTTTTAGAGTAAACTGTAACATCAAAGCTTTTTTAAACTGTGAACATTGGTTGCTTGTCAGCTTCCTCAGGTTATTACTTTTTAAAAAGGGAGGCTACATAACTTCTTCTATATTACCTTTTCAACTCTAGAGCCCTATGAAATCCATTTAATTATTTTAGAAATGCTTTATTTAAAAAATAAATTACTTTTTCCCTTTAGATTTTTCTGAATTCTACTTTTTCCATTCTAACCATGTTTATTAAACCAAAAAGTGTGCAATTATGGTGACTGAAAACAATTCACCACATAAATAACCAAAGAAATCCACATTTGCTATTATTCACAACTATTATCACAAACTTAACAGTGATGTGGTTAAAGCCTGCACGGTGGCGCAGTGGTTAGCGCTGTTGCCTTGCAGCAAGAAGGTCGTGGGTTCGTATCCCGGCCCAGGGTCTTTCTGCATTGAGTTTGCATGTTCTCTCCGGGTACTCCGGCTTCCTCCCACAGTCCAAAAACATGCATGATAGGTGAATTGATCACTCTAAATTGTCCCTAGGAATGAATGTGAGTGTGAATGGTTGTCTGTCTCTCTGTGTTGGCCCTGCAACAGACTGGCGTCCTGTTCAGAGTGTACCCTGCCTAACGCCTGATAATTGCTGGGATAGGCTCCAGCTGCCCCGTGACCCTGAATTGGATAAGCTAAGAAGTTAAGTTAAGAAGATGGATGGATGGATGGTTAAAGCCTTTCTCCTCATTTTTAAAGAACTAAAACATCTAATGTGCAAAACGAAGAAAGAAACGATGAAAGAATCTCATTATTATCATATTATAAAAGAAAATCTCTCACCACCATATCAAGTCTCATAAGGAGACCTGGTAACATTAAGTATTATTCCACATTGATCAAGACCTTTATTCATTCTTATTTCCTACTCCTTCCCAGACTCCAGAGAAATACGTGAATATTAGTGTTTGCATTGTCTGTGTTTTTTCCCCCCTGAATGGACGGAGAGCTTGTGTTTTCTCCTTGTTTCTGACCCTTCACTATAAGTGGCTGTCACCTTGAGCTGACAGAACTCATAGAAGGGTGGTAATCCCGATTCATAAACATCTCTGATGTTTTGATCTTTGTTTGTTTTTCGGGGGGGGGCGTCGACGTCTCAGTTGTTTTTTCTCTATATGGTTGTCAGGTTCAGTCTACCTGCTTGGACAGCCTTACAGGAGCAGCAGCCACCAAATCACTACAGGAACAGCGTTTAATTGTGTATTGTTTTTTGTTTGTTAAATTCCACGATTCCATCCCCTTTTCCCACACTGTGGACTGCTCAGTCTGTAAACTCTGTGTAGACTTCATCTGCAGTGCTGTACAGGCAGCCTGCTGATAACTGCTGCCAACTAATGATTGGAGTCTTGATCACCATTAAAGTATGAGTGAAAGCCACGGCTACAGGGAGGCACCTAGGATTGAGGGGTGATCTGGTGACCCCCTGGCCACTCCTCTGCGCCCCTCGGGGGGGTGGGCCCCATCATTTGAGAAGCACTGGTCTAGGCTAACTCTGATGGCTAATGGTGGGTAATGGTAGCGAATAGCTTTCACCATAGTCTGCTTGTCCCATCCTAGTTGCTCAGGGAATGCCTTCACAGCCTTGGACTAACGTAAAGACTTTTGCCATTTCGTGTTTCTGAACTCCACTATCAGTTGCCTCTGCACTTTTTATTTGGGTTTGGATGTTAATCTGCACTTGTTGTACAAAGATGGCTTGCTGTGCAATTAATTACAGTAACAGACCGTCCAAGAAGTCTCTGCTTTGGGGGAGGCTTTATACGGGCTTCACCAGCAGTGGGGGGAGAATTTCTGTCAGGTCACCAAGAGGAATGGAGCTCCAATCTGACCTGCTGTCAGTAGTTCTCCCAAATCCTAACCGCTCAGAATAACGTTCTACTCTCTAACTTCTGGAGGGGGCATTCAAGCGCTTTGACAATTTATAATACCAACACAGCTCTGAGGGCATAAATGCTTTTTTGAGCGTAAACACGTGTCACACAAGTGATTATGGAGAATTTTTCTTTTGCGAACAGGGACGCTACAGCACTTAAAACTCTAGTTTCATCTATCCAAATGCCGATACTGAAAACAGAGAAAATGCAGATATTCACTTTGGACAGAGATGTTTTGTGTGATACCTGGCTACGTATGGAGAATGCATAATGCTCTCTTTTCTCTGCCTGTCAGTTTAAGAAGATCTTTTAGGTAGGTTTGCAGTTGTCCTAATATTTCCCTAGTTCCCACTACCTGTTTTGTGTTCCTTGGTTATTGCTTTTTGTTGAGTAACGTTTTTATATATTCTGTTTTTATACCTATATTAGTGGTGGACTTTTTTCCAGGATTTGCTGTCCTGGATTTTACTGTGTCAAGTCAAGTTAAGTCAAGTTTACACATTTCATCAACAAAGCACTTCAACGTCAAGATTAAAACATAACACAATAGGCAAATAAGGAAATTATAATGACAAAATAAAAAGTAGATAAAAGATAGACAATCTAGACTAGGATTAACAATGTACCAATGATTATCAGTTAGCCTTGATTTAAGGAACTCAGTGTTTATACTGTAGGTTTCTGGAAGTTTGTTCTCGGTGACAATAGGATAAAAACTGAATGCTGGTTCTTCACGTTTGGTTCTAACTCTAAGTAGTAGAGTAGACTTGAATCAGGAGACCTGAGTGGTCTGGAAGTTGTTATAGTGACAACAGATCTTTAATGTGTTTTGTTGCTTAACCATTCTGATATCATGATTACATGAGAACATGTAATCATTGTGATTACAAATTGTTAAAAGTATTTTAAAGTCCTTTATCTGAGCTATAGGGAGCTAGTATATTAAATTTAAAAATTGGGTGATGTGCTTTAATTTCCTGGTTCTAGTACAATGTGAGCAGCAATGTTCTGGATTATCTGGATCAACTATCCAATTGACTATTTATGTAGACCATGTGATGGTGCGTTCGGACCGCACACTTTGTCTGCGTCAACCAACGCACCCAACGCACCCAACGCATGTAGTTTGACGCATTTACTTTTGGCTTCCAACATTTGATCAGAGCAAAAAAGAGTGCATGAGCAGAGCTTACTGTGTTGCCGGCCGAACGTTCTGAACTATGGCGGACCGTATCCAGACACTGGCTTGGCTTTATTTGCTAGATAAAGCTGGACAACGTCGACATCGGGTGCATCAGCGCCCATTCTTCAGATGCGTTCTGGGTTTTGGGGAATTTAACCATTTTCTCCAGGAGCTGCTTATGGATGAGGTTCACTTTCAGCGCTACTTCCGTCTGTACCGCGCCCAATTTTACAACCTCCTGGGCCGCATCGGAGCTGAAATCTCCTACCAGGACACCAACTACGGATGCTCTGTTCCTCCTGAGGAGCGCCTGACCATCTGTCTTTGGTATGTGTTATTTCTGATTTTGAAATCTGCGTTGAACATTTTTTCACTGGACTCGCGCTTCATTCAAGATAAGTGTATAGTGACATCACTACAGTGAGACGCTCTGAATGGTTGAAGCACTGCATCAAGTCCGTCAAAAATTCAGCTAGCTGAACTTCTGCGTTGCTTGCGTTTGCTACGTTGCCGCTTGCTACGAAGTAACGCTTGAAAATTTGACAGAGCCAATGCACACAACGCACCGCAGAGACTCTGACGGACCTCTGACATACGGGGCGGTGTGAATGCACCATGAGGATGCTGCTGCAGTGATGAATCTAAAGATAAACACATGGATGAGTTTCTCTAAATATTGATGGGACATTAGTTCTTTAATCCTGGAAATGTTCATCAGGTGATAGAAGGACAACTTTGTAAATGTCTTTATGTGACCCTGGTGGTTAGGCTTGAGTACACCTAGATTTCAGGCCTGATTGGTAGTTTCCAGCTCTGATAGCTGAATCTCTGTGCTTACTCTTAATTGTTCCTCTTTAGATTAAAAAATAACTACCTCATTTTTATTAATTTTCAGCTGGTTAAAGTTATGGCACATTGACACACATTGATTTATTGTATGCATCTGCTCGACATTTGAATGGGTTCAAAGTCACCTGGCATTCTGCTGTAGAGCTCTGTATCATCTGCATTGTTATCATAAATAGTCTCATTACCTTTTATAATATGAGCTAGTGGGACAACACACATATTAAATAGGAGTATCAAAGTAAAGAATTACAACAAATATATTTTGTTCCATTTAACATTATGTACCTACTTTGTTTGGGTGTATCATTTATATCGCTGAAAAATACGGTAAAGTTTATGGTTGTAAAGGGATAAAATGTGTAAAAGCTCAAGGGGGGTGAATGTTTTTGCACTGTATCAGTCACATTAAAACCCCTGACTAATGATATGTCCATGAAGGCCAACAACTATGACTCACTAAATTATGGACATGTAGGCTGAGGGCTGTCTTGTAGTGTCTGATGGTCTGGATCCTTCAAGACCTTTAGATTTCAATATTACATATACTTTCATTTGGTTGTTTTTTTGAGTAAAAATAAATCCTAACACATAGATGCATAAAAGGCTTAAATATTTTATTATTTAAATAAAAATAAAACCCTTCTCACCATATGAACTGTCTGTGTATGTGAATGTATCAGGATCTAAAAAAGGCACCAATAAATATTACATGTGGGGGAGTTTGTAAGTCGTGGCACGAAATTCTTTTTTGAATTGTGGAGGGCGATTTTGTCCTAGTGTCGGATGGTGTCAGGAAATGCAGTCGCCATTGGGGGGAGTGCGTGGTCTGCCACAGTGTTTGGGTGGGCGGCATGTGTCACAGCAATCGCCACATGGAAGCCAGGACACTGTGTTTTTCTGGCAGAATGTTACAGTTTGATATGAATCTTTAATGAACTTCACCTGTCCGAGGATTTATTGTTGCTGCTAATCAGTATTAAAACATATATGTACACTTTACATGCAATAATGAGGGTTGACAGAGTTCCCTGCTGGGAAAATTAAGCAGTAGTGCAATGTATTGGTAGGCTTTACAGTTATGGATAATTTTACTATTTAAAATAGACCTAAAGACTTACATCAAAAATCATTGAGAAGAAAAAATGTCGCACTGGTAAGTCTTTAAATACATAATTGATACAGTTGTCAGAAGGCATTAAAGCCTTTTGGGAGATACTAAATGTTGTATGATGACAATATGAGATATTACTTTAACTACCTCTGCTGAAATCTCTGCCGGCTGTATCATTAAAACTGAGTCACATTAAGCTGATGTGTCTCTAACAAGTTTTTTCTCACTGATGTCCAGATGGTTTAGACTAGAGTTGATGATACACAATGGACTTTTCTATAAAATGAGACAAACCATACTTAGACTTATAGAACAACTAATGTCCAATTTTATTTGCTTCTGTTGCTATTTTGTTATTAATTGATTTATAATTAAATATGCTTTCCAAAATAATAGGCTTTCATGTATATAGTACTCTAGTTGCATCACATCAGCCACTTATCAACTGATTCCAGTTCTTTTAGGCATGTTTTTTCCCTTCCTTTTGCATCCTTTTATACATGTTTTTTTAGAGGTGTTTGCTTGCATTCTGTAAAGATAAAGGAAAAAGGTTGAACAGTTTTTAAAGACATCAAAGATCTTTGGCAATTAGTTTAAGTTGTTGAAAAAACTAAACGTATGATTGTTTGATATATATTGCCTTAACAAAGCAGCAAGTAAAACTTCCTCTCCTCTAATTTCAAGTATGGAACAAAATGTTTGTTTTTCCTCTGACTAATTTTGACCCTAAAATTGATATCTGTTAATCCATTAGGATACATTTATAGTCTATCTCAAGTCAATATTAATAGAAATAACTAATTTATTTTAATCTAAACTTCTATCACCTCATCGGTACTAAATTAAGAGGCTATTTTATTGGAGTTTTTTAAGGAAATTGGGGAGCATTTGATTATTCTTTGTCACAATCTAAAATACTGTAAATCTGAGCTGGATCCTTTGAGTGAGACTATTAAAATGCACACAACAGTCAGAATTTATTTATTTATTTTGCATGTTATTCAAAGGCGGCATAAAAACATTTCTAAATATATTCTACGCTTGTAACAGATTTCTTGAAAACATATGTTTAATTTAAAAATAAGCAACAAAAAAATATATGGATCAGATATAGTTGAGGAGGCCTGGTCTACTTTGAGGCTGTGGCTCAAGAGAGGAGAAGCTTGGCATTTTGATCGTAGTTACTCAGCTAACTGGACAAAAGCTGGGGTCTGATCAATCGTCGTTTGTTCACTTGGCGGAGAGTTTATGATGTTGAAAGACCTGAAAAAAAAACAATGACTCAAGAAACATTTGTGATTATGTATCCAGATGCATCAGATGATTTATTGAACACTGAACAGAAACTAGCAAAAACAACAGGGGTAAAAGTAAATCATTCTTCCAAATCTACATACTTTTCATTTTCAGATTTTTCATCTGATCATTTTGGGTTTTTTTTACATGATAAGTGTAGAATTAAAATTTTATCAAAAAATAATTCAGTGCATGTTCAAGCAGAGACAAAATGGAGCCAATTTCCAGTTCTCACTTTTATTTTAAACAGATTAACAAATTGCAGTTTACAGAGAAAACATGCCCTATTTTCTCTTGGCCAGACAAAGATCTGACGAAGAATAGTTTTCGTGTCATAACTTTTATAAACGTCCAAAACCTCCCAGGATTAATCTGCTCCAATCAGAACGTTTTAAACAGTGTCTTAACAATGATTGGTCCGTCCAAAATCATGAGGGACGTGTCCTCCTGGATCCAAGTCAAAAGTTCATTCTCCCAGGCTTTATTGACACAGTCCTAAACAAAAGCTGGTTAGTGTATTGACCATTGTCCTGCTCCTACATCAAAAGATCCGAGGTCTGGCATGTGAGTCCATCCTGAATTTTATGGTTTTATAGTCTGCAATAAAACTCTTTGTCTCAGAGATCCTCAAAGGTCACACATACTCCCACCATTTATCCAAGGCCCAATTCAAATACTGATAAACAGTGTGTCTTTTACCTCTGAATGTTATAAAACAGACCTCTACCTCTGAATTCTTACTAAAGATATTAGCCCCAAAAAATAAGATACAACAACTGCACCCATGGTTATTAGCTTCGGTATAACTATTTTCAAGCCTCAGTGATGTTTCTTCCAGAATTGCTGCATCACGTGTTGTTATTTGGTATCATCCATGCTGAAAACGTATCTTTTCTCTTTGGCATTGGCTGAGGCAGAACATGAGACCTGAATAGATTTGATAAAGCTGATAGTTCTAGATATTACAGTATGTTCAAAAATTTATCCTATTTCTTCATTGTCTCTTTTGTTTTATTTTTTTAGATTGTTTAACTGTTTTGCTCTAAACTATAAAGCACTTTAACCAAACTTCTGTTTTCAATGTATTATGTTAATAAATTTACATTTACATTGACTATGAAAATGGTCATGCATCAACACCATTTCCATCATTCCAGTCAATGTCAGAATAAAGAATCAAGAAAAAAAGTTTCCATTGCTCTGCAAGTTTTTAAGACAACCATTCTCATTATATTTGTTTATTTTGATTTAGTTGTCCATCATGGCTTCACTGAAAAAAACAAACAAAAAAAACTTCAAACATGAGCTTGATCCACTCAATCCTCAAATGCAGCAGCAATAATGCTTTCACATTGATGTTGAAATGTTTCTAAAGTTTCTTGTCCACCATAATGTCTACTTATTTCAGCTAACTACCTCAGTTTTTTTGGCTTTTGTGATGTCACAGGCTAAATGCAAACAAAGCAGAATTATCATTATTTCCTTCCTTGCATAATTTAAAATAAACAACAACAACAGCTATATTTTTAAAAGTCTTGGGGTGGAAACTTCTAAATCATTAACAATATGAGTTACTTACACAAACTGTGCATTCTGGGAAAATATTACCTATGGATAGTTCTTTAAAAGGGCATCTTAAAGAAGGAAAGAGGAAGTAACTTTGATTCTTTATCTTTGTCATACATTTATAAAAGCATGCCTCTGAGTATTTTTTGTAACTGTGGCCATCTGCAGGATCTGACCATCTGTGGATGCCGGTGTGTTTGTATTACACTGTTCATTTTCGATCAAAGCCTCTACTATTCGCCCTGGGGGATCGAATGTGTGGTCATCATTTAAAATTGCTTTTTTGCTGCACCATTGCTCCAGCGCTGTCGGGAGCTGGAAAGCGGGGACGAGGATGGGTGATGTCCAATTATAGATCTGATGATGTAAAGACACGAGAGCACATTTCCTCCCCCCCTTTTTTTTGCACTACTCAGAGTGGTACAGTCCACAGTCTTAAAGGTGTCTTAAAGTGCAGGAGAAGTGCTTTGACTTTTGCACCACTGTTAAACTTTGCGAAATAGTCAACAGAATGAGAAAGAAACACAAAAAACTGAAACAATTAGAGCCTAAATAGTTTCTGAAAGTCACATTAATGTGGACTTCTGTTATAGGTGATGGTAGTAGTCTAATGATTACATTTCTGATGTGATTTTCCTCACGTTTTAAACATTTAATAGACAAATGCATGGATACACCTACACAGAAGCACAGTTACATGTGACAGTCTGAAGCAGGGACATTGCAGCATTGCTAAGGCAACAGCTGCAGAGTGCTTCAACAAGCAGATAAACCTCAGTGTGCTCTCACTCTCATCATCGTTTTCATCTGGTTAATACAAACTCAGGTTTCAGGGGGATTTGCTCCTGTCTATGATGCTCTCGCGGTGCTTCGTGTCTTTTTCTGTGATGCATATGTAATTCACACTCTCCTCCTCAACACATTTGCTTTCGGTCTAATTCCTTCTGTCTTCACATGCACTCACTCGCATGCGCTCACCCACTCTCCTTCTACTTCACCGTCCCCCTCCCTCGTTTTTTTTTTTCCTTTCCATCCTCTGCCGCTTTGCTGTTCTGTTGTCTGTTTCTCTGTTTCCCTCCCTTTCCACATTGTAACTCCCCAAACCCCTCTTTCTTTTTGGTTGTTGTGTCATTGCTAATCCCACCACCTCTGCTTTCCATATCCATCCTCCCCTCTTTTTATTTTCCTCATTCCTTTAGCATCACCTGCTCTTTTGGCTATCGGATAGAAGCCTCACCTCACCCATCTCTCTCCATTCTATCTCCCCTCTCTTTCTAAATTCCAGAGACAACCCTCTTTCCTCTCCTTCTCCTCTCTCTTTTCATTGCTCCCTCTCTCTCCGTTTCCCTGTGGCCCTCCCCCTCCCTTTTCATGTTTCCCCCCTCCCTCCATCCTCTCTTTTCCTTGCTGGTTCAGTTAGTCAAAGAAGAGATCCACGGAAGGAGAGAAAAGGGGGGAAAGGCAGGACGAGAGTGAGAGCGCAGGAGTGGGGCAGGCTGGGGAGAGGGGCGTGGGGTCTCAGCCCTCTGTTGTGGGGGGGTTGGGGGGGTTGAGATACACCCCAATATTTTGTTCTAAGTACCATGGACTGCCTCTGCATTGTGACTACAAAGGTAAGCCTATCTGTTGTATCCTACACAAGCTTGTGCTCTGTGTGTGAGTAAAAGAGAGTGAAGGGTGCCACAACTGGAGATAAATTAATTACTTATAGAGGTATGTCATCTGTATAGATGGATATTCTATCTTGAATATTGTTTCAGTCTTTGATTTTTATTTTATGAGATTTGGAGATTTCAGAAAAAGATCGGATGAGCTGAGCTAACTGAGAGGTGTGTGGACTGAATATTCTTTGATATCTCCTTCTCTGCATGGCCCTCTCTCCCACTCTCTCTGCATCTCCTACTCGGTGTCATGCGTTAGGAGTTCATACACCGTGGCTGGCTGACCTGCGTGGATGTTTTAAAGGCGGGAAGAGCCAGTATTTTGCAGTGCCTTTGTGAAGGCAGGGCTACAGAATGTACCAGGAGGAGATTCTGTCTGGGAAATCTGCATGCCATCCTTATGTTCCCCACTGCTTTCTATTAATCTTGAAAGCTGGAGCTAACCCATGCTGCACTTTTCCACCATACCAAAATAAGTAATGTCTTATGTCATAAGCAAGTGTTCAGAATATTCAGTGCTCCGGAAAGATGTTGGCTAATGAGAGAAAATAAGGCAGCTGTAATGGACTGTGAAACTTGACACTCCAAGGGGTCAGATGGTGTTCAGAAAGCTTCAACTGGATCCACAGTTATGTCTGAACAGATTCAAAAGCAAGTGAGGAATACACCGTAGCACCTGCACCTGAGCAGGAAGTGATGACAGAAAGTCGGAAACACAAATAGAAATGCACAGAGGCTCTTACAGCTGTGTGAAGGTGGGATTTTTGTTTCCGTTTTTATGCATTTGTTCATATTTGGCATTGGTAGCACAGACGTGAGTGCAGCTGGTGCTTTCGGATGTATTACATAAATTTGTACTTAAGCGTGGCACACTCATTTGCTTATCAACGTCTCTGTTTCCGTGGCAACAGAGAATATTGGTCAGTTAAACTTAGATAAGGAGGTGCAGTCAGATGAAGTGGCAGACATACTGTACAGTTTTACATTAGTACATACAGTGCCTTGCAAATGGATTCATAAAATGTGATATTTGTTCTCATTTTGTCACATTAAAACAACAAAAACCTAGGTATTTTATTTGTTTTTTATGTGACAGATCAATACAAAGTAGAGCAGCAATGTGAAGTGGAGAAATTAGGATTAGCATATTGTCACTACTTTTAGAATAAAAATAAATAAAAAAATACCCTAAAAATAAACTTCAATTCAATCAGCTTTCCTCAAATGTCACTTAATCAGTAAATGACAGTAATAAACCTGTGAAATAAATAAATGTTCCTTTTTGGCCTACATGTAAAAAAAAATGTGTGTTGAAAAACTAATACTGAACATGGCCCTGAGCAAAGTAAAACACGTTGGTGGAAGCATCGTTCTTTGGAAATACTTTTTATCAGAGGGGATGAGGCAGCTGGTCAGCATTGATGGAAGATGGAAGGGGCTAAATTTGGGAGCCATTAAGGAGAAAACATGTTAGAGGCTGCAAAAGACTTGAAACAGAGATAACAGATTTAACAGAGATAACAGAGGATATAAATATATTAGATGAGTCCATTAACAGTCTAGACTTAAACCAAATTGAGAATCTGTATCAAAATTAAAAAATGTTCACATACACTGTCAGTTAAGTCAAACTGAGCTTGATTTACTGTATCTTACAAAGAATACTGGAGTGGGGTCAGTCTCTAGATTTGCAAAGCCCAAAAGACTTGCAGGAATGGCTCTACAAGGCCTTTACTCCAGAGGTATACAAGGCAGCTCCGGTGTAAATCAGAGCTTTATAGACTGGATTTGATTTAGGCATATCAGATTAATTAGCAAATAAAATAAATCCACACCACACTTTTTTGATTTTTACTAAGCCCATTTCTTTACACTTTAAAGTCATACAATACTTTGTTTTACATAAAATCCGACAATAAAACAAATATTGCTGTGTTTTTGTAACATAATATATTCTGACAAGTAACTATACCTGATCACTAAAGATTGATTCAGATCTTCTTCCTGCTGAACTAACTTTCATCTTGTGAACTATCCATTCAGTAAACCTATTATAGTAACCCTGAGTTGTTACATCACACTTCAGTACAATAAAGTCTAGGAATCACAGTAGGTCTAAAGTTCCAGAACTTCATGCACATTTAATAAATTATTCAGCCTGAAGAAGACACCCCCCCACCCAAAAAAAACCAAAAAACAAAAAAAACCAAAACTGAGTTAAATACCACAGTTGGTTGCGGTGAAAATTTCACCAAACTTGTTCCAGAATCCTGCATCACTATCAAAGTGAGAAAAGACTTACTGTAAAGCTGGCAAAGAGGAGTGGGCTTTTGCCAAGAACTTGTGAGACAGATGGTCAGTGTATAATAGAGGAATTTAGGACCAAAAGTACGTTGAGGAATGCGTTGACTGATCTTTAAAGCACCCCTTACAGTTTTTTTTCATGAAAGACTGCATGCAAATACAATATTATGAACAATTACCTGCATGAAAATAAAAAAGACATATATTTTATATCACCCACTTTTTTGAATACACACGTGCTCAACTTGAATGAATTCAAACATACGAATTATTTAGTGTGCTGCTTTAAATGTGACCTATTAAAATTTAATAGATGTCAGCTGTATTGCAGGTAAGGAGTGTGGCTTGCCATCATGTAGCAGCTGATGGGTGAGCAGCTCCCTGAGTGAGCTGTTCCCAGACACCCACATACTGTATAACAGGTTATGTGAACAATGATGCTTCCCTTGCGAAGGTCTGTGCACAAAGTTTTACTGTGTGTGGGTGAAGGCACAATGAGCCAGTGAGTGACAAAGGAATTAAAGCAAGCTGTGATTCCTCTAACAAGAAAACTGTGGAACGTCTGTGGCCTTCTATTGCCGTCTTTAAGTCACAAATGCCCACTGGGAAAGTGTCTTGGGTATTTCGGTGGAAAGTTTTCCTTTAAATGTTCAGTTATTACCATCATGAAATGACTTTTAGTAATTACATTTAAGCCAAGAAATCATAGCTTTTCACCTTTAAAGCACAACCCTAAATCAACTTCTTTTATTTTCCCTGATAAACTGTATGTCTAATAGAGTCAGCATACAACTTCAGTTAATTTAGCTAGAAACTACTGATCAGGCCAGCAATCGAGGCGTAATAATGGACTCAGACCTGAACCTCCAGAGTCACATAAAGGCAATAACAAGGTCAGCCTTCTATCACCTGAAGAACATTTCTTGGATTAAATACTAATGTTGCAATGGGACCTTGAAAAACTCATCCATTCGTCTCTCTTAGTTGGCTTTATTACTGCTACAGCGTCCTCACAGATCTACCAAACAGTTAACCAGACAGCTGCAGCTGATCCAGAACACTGCTGCTCACGTCTTCACTAGAACCAGAAAAGTAGAGCACATCAACCCAGTTCTAAAGTCCTTACACTGGCTCCCTGTAGCTCAGGGAATAGATTTCAAAATACTCCTACTAGTTTATAAATGATTAAATGGCTTAGCTCCAAAATTTGATGATTATCTGTTGTCACAATATCAACCTCACACACAACTCAGGTCGTCCAAATCTAGTCTACTAATCATCCCTAGACTTAGAACCAAACAGGGAGAAGCAGCTTTCAGTTTCTATGCCCCCCTTATCTGGAATAAACTTCCTGAAGACTGCAAACCTGCTGAATTGTTAAGCTTGTTTGAATCAAGGATAAAAACCCATCTGTTTAGAGCATTTGAGTAATGGTCTAAAATTATTTTGTGTGTTACCCTTGATTGTTGTTGTTTTCTCTGATGTTGTATACTATGCTTTTCTTAATTGCTGTTTTCACACTTTATAGCTGTTTTACTTCCTCTGATGTATTTTTTATGCTTTTCATGTTTTTATACTTTTTTATCTTATTTGCTGTTTTTTACTTTCCATGTTTTGCCTGTTTCTTTACCACCAAATCATGTAAAGGACATTGAATTACCTTGTTGCTGAATGTGTGCTTTACAAATAAAATTACTTTGTCTTGTCTTGCCTTGCCTTGGCTAATAGTGCTGTTTACATCTGTATTCATTGTTGTGGCATTTAAGTGTTTATTTATTTAAAATAGAAATGTTCTGCATAAAACCTTTAGTGTTGCGCCTTCTTCAGGTTAAAAGTCTTCACTGCACTTGAATTTGAATGAGCCATCCCCATTGGCTCTGCGGTCAGCTCTGAACTATGACATCAGTTACGCTGACTGCCGTGGGGTCTAAAGGCAGTCGATTCTTGGCCATGCCTTCATAGGGGGTTGGAGTTAGAATAGAAAGGAAGTGTTAAAGCTACCCAACCCCTCCTCATCCCCTGCCACTTCCCCGTCGGCAAATATCCTAGATGCACCCATTTGGTGTCATTGGGTGCTGGTCCTAAATGTTATAATTCATAAACGGATCATATTAGGGTTAGGCACTGGTTCTCGAATATTAGAATTATACAAATGAGTCAGGTAATGGTCCTTGAATGTTGGGATTAGTAATAAATCCATCAGGCTAGCCAATCAAAGGCAATAAAGGACTTTATTTAAATTTTCAATAAACACTCCCTGTCAATAAATCCACCGTTCAATGCTTCCCTTTGGCACATTTTTCAAACAGAAAATGTTTGTGGCATCATACTCTGGTGGGGGGCGGTGAGTTGCTCTTTAAAGGTAGAACTGCAGTAGGGGGTCCCTACTGTTTGCATATGAAATGCAAGCTAAAATCAAATATTTTAATGTCCAAAAGGCTTTAAAAATACTTCATTCATTGTTTGTCTGTATGTATTTGCTTTTGATATGATTGATAGGTCTGCCTATCTGGGCCATCAGATGGCATAACAGGACTTCTGCATGTCCCGGTATTGGTTGCTGGAGATAGTTGATATAACAAAATGTTGGTGCTAAACTACAGAGCAAGGTTAATGTTTTTCAAATCCTTATTTATTTTTGGTAAAACTTAAACTGGATTATCTACACACAATAGACATTCTATTAGATTTTACAATTTACAAGGTGAGGGAAGGAACAGCTAAATATGTGTCAGTGTTGCTATGCCACTTTGCTTTCAGTTTAGAAGGTTTATTTTGGTTTGTAACATTGTTGCCTTTTGCTTAAATATGCAGCGTTCAGAATGGGGTCTATAAAAATAATCTACATTCACGCATATTGATTTAGAACTTTAAAACTTACATGCAGTGAATGTAAGAGATGGGTTGATCCCTTTTGAGTATAAAATTGATAAAAAATATTTACTTTCTTTTCGGAAAATAGTTACACTTGTCTCGGTTGACTTGCCTGAAAATATTTTAAATTTAACCACATTTAGATGTACGTGACTGGATAAACCATAGCCTCAAAGCTGCAAAATTCTAGTTTGCACTCAACTGGAGTATACAATGCAGCATAGCATCATAATGCACATTTTATGGGTCTGTGTATGGACACCTTAAATATGACTACATAATGTTTGTTTAAGTAGATAACACTAGATATTAAAATCTAACTTTTTCCCAGTTTATGTAATTTTCTGCTCCTTCCTACACTGAATAACAAAAAAATAATAAACTGCAAAACAGTATACCAGTGAATCGCAGAGGAGTGATATTACATAACACCTAGAACAGGAATATTAGGGCATATCAGCTTTGAAGAGACGTCACAGGATTTATATTTGGTCTTGAGCTTAACGGTATCTTTAACTTTCCTTCCCCGTTTGGCAGTGAGTCAGAGGGGGATGGTTTTATGTTTCTGAGGATAGAACAAATATAGCGCATAAAATCTGATCCTATCTTTGTTTTCTAAAAAATCCATCAAAAAACAAACGAAAAACTAAAAACTAAAGTTGTATGAGAAAGAGGTTATGGAGCACATTTTACAGCATTTTGTTCAGCCCTGTTTAAGCTGTTTCTCTTTCATTAACACTCCCCTCCTCGTTGCCATCTTCATTCCATTCTTCGGCTCTCACATCTCCAATTCCTGTAAAAAAAAAAAAATTGTCCTCTCTGCCTCCTTCACCTCCTTAATCCATTGCTCTGTCGTCTCTTCCAGCTCTTCTTTCCTGTATCTTATTTTACCTCTTTTTTGCTTCTCACTCTCTTCTTTCCTTCTCTCCACTCAGTGGCTTACCTTCTGCCCTCTTCTTCAGCACTTCCCGGGCTACTCCAGTTAGAGCTTCTTCTTATGAATTATACATTTGCCAACATGTAGTCCCAGTCAGCAGCCCTGTGCACATCTTACTGGATTTCTACATTCTCTTTCCTTGAGTGAATTTTGGCCCATTGCATTTGTTTTTATCTTCAGTTGCCAGGCGACTAATATGAATATTTATTTCTCCAGAATGTTATTGTGTGCATATGAGGTTGTGAAAGCTTATGACTGCTGCATCTAAGACTTTTCAACATGGTGCAAAGCAAAAAAACTGTACTCAGCCTTCTACTAGTGTGCGACAGTAAGTGTGCAGTGAGTTAGGATTAGTGATCCAGTGGTGAGCTCAAATGATCCCCATTCAAGGGCACGGGCATCCATCAGGCCTTTACATCAATTCACAGAGACACTGATCTCACCAAGTTACTCTACAGACTGAGTGAAAGACATGAAAAGTGCCTTACAAAATAAGAAATTGTGACTGAATTTTAAATCTTGTTGAATCACTTCAACAAACTCTAATAACCTCAAAAAATCTAGAAACTGGGAAATGAAAAAATAATGATGTGGCTGTGTCACACTTGGCTTAACGGCATATCACATATATCGAGTACTACCGCTGTTTCTAGCCATGTGCAAATTTTTCTTACAAAATCACAGAGAAGTGATGGCAGAAGCTCTTTTATTAATTTGAATACAGGCATTGGTGGCAGTATCATGCACCCCCACAACACGATGGTTACACCACTATGTTTCATAGTGGGCATAATGTGCAATTTTAGTTTTCTCCGACACAGCGTTTTGCATCTGAGACATAAAGTCTAATACTTTCTTACACAGATTTGTTCTGGGTGCGTCTTTTCTCTCAACAATACCTTAACTATTTTTTTTTTTTGGTCTTTAGTTGGACCCAAATGCAGGCAGAACCATAGATAGAGAGGTGGCGTAAAGTGTTTTTAATGATGAAATATAAAGATTTACAATACATTTCTAGTGAGAGGAGACCAGATCATGGAACAGAAGAATCCAGCAATGAAAAATAAAAAAAGAGACGAGGGTGGAAAGTGACATTGGCTCCAGGTGAGCAATCACAGGCATTGTGGATTGGCTGTGGCAGAGTGAAAGCAAGGACACTGAGGGAGGGCGACTAATAAACACAGATAATACACAGGGATTTAAAGATTTATCAATGGTTTGTGCTCGTTAAAACCCCTGCAAATTGAACAGCATTGCATTGTTAGTAGCTGATATACTAACACGGCACAGGGACCATTGGGCCTGTAAGATCCAGTGCAAAACTTATTCAATCCATTGAGCGTTTTCCCCCATGCTGAATATGCAATATGGGCATTTCTGGTAGGAGACGCAAAATATTGGGAGGAGAACAGGCAAATAAGTAGGAGTTCCAGGAAGAGAGTATTTTAGCGTCACAGCTATTTCACCACTTCTGAAAGGCATGTCTTAACTTTGCGCCACCACATTCAACATGCGTTTATTGTTGACAAGCAAAAATGTTATTCACACACAATATAACCTAACAGTATTCAGCACTTTAATGGCAAGAAACCTGAGTCATTTAGTTACCCAACACCCCCCAAAACACATCATAACTCACTGTGCTCAGGTGATAGCAATCCTCATGGATCCTCATTAGTTTCTGTTGGAGTGGTAACTATCCTTCGTGGGTTCTAATTATTAAAATGTACTAATCATGTACAGCATCATGATGACGACTGCGCTACATATATTAAAAAAATTACATTTTAAAAACAAAATTCACACATTTCAGATTACATATTTTCAAGGTAACACTTTTTTCTTCTGCAACTTGATATTTGATAGACACCATGATAAAGTGCAGTGCATTTCAGTAACATTAGTAGACATCTTATGGACATCTTAGCAACCTTGTTCTGGACATGCTGCAACCTTAATAAGTCTGACTCTTGAATACGCAGCCTGCGTGGAGAGGGGCGACGCATTATACGCATTAAGTTTATCACTGACAAACGAGAAATATAATTCCCAACATTCTAGCGTAATAGTAGTTAACTCTGTAACAGCATTAGGCTTGATATGCTTGATGTATTTTCCACTTTACTTTGCCCAAAACGCATCATGAGTCCAGGTGTATATTCCTCCTGTCTCCACCCCTGGCACAGTTCATGGCACACAAAGTCCTCATTTGAAAACTGTGCCTTCTACGAATTGCTCACACAATCTCGATAGATATCCTACAAAATACAAAATGGAGAAGTAAATATGCATTTTGAAAATCTCATGGTCTTCTTCTTAAGTTATATTCTACATGATTGTTTAGCGTATAAATTCCCAATCCAGAATCTTAACATGAGTATTTTACCAAGGCCTTGTAAATCTCCCAGTTCTTGATCTTTTTTTTCTGTCATCAGAGTCATTCACTTTTGTCTTTCTTTTGAACAAACATTGGGAATTACCAATGTTGTAAATGATTTTTCTGCTTCTTTAACTGCACATTGCACCACTCACCCACACGCTCAGCCTCTTTCTTAAAACGAAAAGATACACATACACAATCAGACAGAATTCACACAAATGGTGTTTTGCTCCTGCTCAAGTGGCTTCTGTACCGTTGTGCATTGTAACTGCAACTGTGTTTGAAGATTACTGTGTCACTGCTGCGACAGCAAAGGTGTAAAGATTCAAGGAACTTCATTGTTGAGAATGTTGTTGAAGCAATAAACACCTAATAACTTTATCATGTTGGTGTTGGCTGAGTCAGAGAAACATCATATCCCACACAATTGCTCATCAATATTCTCACTTTATAAACTTAGACGTGGAGAAATCATATTTCGGAGGACTTGCTATGTATTTGAGTCTCAACTAAATGTTTCAGCTCCTTCATAATACCAATCATCCCAGCAGTTGTTGGGAGCTTTTATTTGTCAAATTTACACAATCCATTCTGGGCTGCACATTGCTTTACTGGCATCTTTGGCTTTACTCTGTTCCATTTATGAGGAATATTTAAAAAACTTGAAGTTGCAATGGTTATGAGAATGTTATTGCCTCCGCGAAGGAGGTAATATTTTCTGCTAGGGTTTGTTATCTTGCCGGTTATGTTTTTGCAACCGTCTGTCTGTCTATTAGTCTGTTAGCAAAATAAAGTTCTGGAAGTATTTCAATTAAATTTTCAGGAAATGACTTCAATAGGACCCGGAGTGCTGACATCCACTCTTTCCCATGTCAGAGAGCTCACAAGCGACTGCTCTGGCACAGGAACCCTGTTACGGTTGGAGCATTTGCATGGCAAATTATTTGTGCATGCACAAATGTTCACTCTCTACTGGAAGAGCACAGCGAAAGGATGAACACAGCTATGCATCTAATTAATGGATATTTTATTGATAAAGTAACGAAAGAAAGTAGACGACAATATAGGGAAGGGGGATGTTATTGACTGATTTTGATGAAAATTTCAGCAAATGTCAACTGTGGGACCAGGAACGAGTGATTATGTTTTGGGAATGATCCAGTTCACCATCAAGACGCTTTTCTTGTTTTCTCTATATCTGTCTTTAAAGTTTTTTTTCAAATAATTTTCCAGAAAGTGAACGAGTTGGGCTTCAAGTTAGTCTCATTCGTGGAACTGATATTTGTGAAATTAAGCTGGGATAGTAAAAGTAAGCCTGGCTTTTGAGATTAACTTGCTTTGTGGAATACCACTCTAGAAAGGGAATTATTTTAGCATTCTGTCTGTGAAAGATTTACAGGGGGGTTGCAAATGGAAAGAAGTTCTAATAAAACCTTTCCATATTTCAAGAAAGAAAAAAAAAATCAAAAACCATGAAATTCTACATCCAAATATTCACCACTTTATAAGTCCCAACAACTGACTCAAAATGCTGTTTTCCTATGTGGAAAAATAACACAAAGTTCAAGGCTTATGAACCGTCAACAGAGATACAGCAACATAGCAAAGAGGTCCTCCTTTTGGACCTCATGGTAAAAACAGAGCTGGCTGAGGCTCTCAAATGTTTTGGCTGTCAGAAGAGCTGTGCTTTCCGAAACTGTCCATATGACAGGTGACACATTAGATCCATCATGAACAGTTTGGGCTGGCGACTTTGTTGTACCACATCGAGTGAGGCAGCTAATGGCATAAATTTGAGCCTGCAAGACAAGAAACATAAATAACTGTTGTAGAAGTATCAATGAAACTATAAATGAACAAACTCTAGAGTAGTTAAAAGAATAATAATAAGTTTTTAGGCTATATGGGGCCGTTTTGATTAGAAGTCTGTCTCGCCATTACAAACAACACAGGTCCTTAAAGCTTCCACTATCTGCCATATGGTATGATTTGTATATGTGAGGTGGTTCAAAGAAGAGAAAGGTAAAGGAAAGGCCATAAAAGTGAAATGACAAATATTAAGCTGTTGCAGATATCATCAACGTGAAAAGCTTTTGCATTACCTTTGCAAACAGGATCAGATTTTCATAAAACAGGGAAGGTCTCGTTTTTGTCAATGTAGCACACAATGACACCGTGTGGCACACTGATATACTGCAGCTCAGGAGCTCATGACAGACCTTGCTCAAAGGTATTGTCACATTTCAGTTACTGGTATCATGCATGCAGGCGGTTTTCTACCTGAGTGTAGGTTTATGCTGCTTTGGGACGAACTGGGTCTGTGTTCTCTCGAGACACCCTGGTCTGTGTCCTCATAGGTAACACACATCATGTGACTGATACAGTATATTGCATTGGTTCTTCATTCACAATAGCCAAAAGATTTCTAGACATTTCCGAGTGTGAGTCGCTTTTGAATTATTTGGTGTATATTCAGTAATCATCTCTGGCTTCAAATGTGAGAATTATTAGAATTGTGATGAGCGAAGCAATATGAGCTGACGTCAGCATAAAGAAAAATCCAAATTTGCTCACAGTTAACACAGTAAAGCACAAGCACTGACGCTTTGTGTGTGACTTGTTTGTCTCTGGCTTTGTATCTTCATGTTCCTCTTATAGGTGATGTCAGTTACCAAGCAACCAAGCAATCAGGGCCCGATTGTTGCCATGACAACATGGCAGGGGTATCATCATGGAGAGAATGGAGATGAAAGGAGGAAGGGAGGATTCAGAGACGAGAGAAAAAGGGAGAGATGGGGAGATATAGAGAGAGTCCTGGCATTGAGGGGTGTTGATAATGTGAGGCCCACAGCGTGAAGGTAGGAGGGTGACCTCTGTGGAGGAGGTGGGGAAGGATGCTCATGAATAAGGAGATTGGAAAATAAGCACGGGGGCCCATGTGGTTAGATCGGTGAGTTACGCAGTGTTTGACACCGTTCTGACGGGCTTCGTCCCAGATGGAAATGTCACGATGTGCTCCAGTAGTCTCCAGCTCCTGTCAGAGGAGCTGATGGCGAAGCCACAGCTCGGTGTGTCGCTGAGGTCTAGAGGGCTTTGGGCCTAACGTCTGCAGGTGTCATCATCCATCTATCATGTGACAGCGGCCAACTGTAAAACAGTCCAATGGGGTCATGCAGCATTTAGTCTGTTTATTCCCTCACACTTCCCTAGTATAACAGCCAAAACTTCCAAACAGCTGCAGACAAATGCAAGCATCATAACATCAAACAATAAGCACTAAATTAAAGTGTCTCAGTAAACCTTCCCCGAGTGAAAGTACTCAAATTTTGATTGTGGCATAAATAAAACTAGAATGGTGAGTTAAACAGAGAAAATGACAGGAAGGAGTGCCTATTTGAAAGCAAATCCAATTTTCAAAAGTAATAAATTCTCCAGATTTCATAATGCCATAAAATTATAAAACCTTATTGTAAAATTATTAAGAAATAACTCTCTTTTGAAGCTCCTCAAAATATTTTATTTGGATTTTATGTGTGAGATCTTTTCAAAGTAGTGCATAATTTTGATGTGAAAGAAAATGGATATTTGATTCAAATTTTTAACAAATAAAGTTTGTTGTATGTCAAGGTGTATGTTTTCATACACCTTGAGTTACTTCTTTATTGAACCACCTTTCACAAGTTTTTTCTACCAGCTTTGCACAATGACAGACTAATAGTTTTTGCTCATTCTTCAGTGAGATTGGATGAAGACCTGTTAACACAAAGCTTAAAGTCTTGCCACAGATTCTCAATTAGATTTTGGTGTGAACTTTTATAGGGTCATTATATTAGATATAAATGCTTTGATCTAACCATCTATTGTAAGTCTGGCATTTAGGGTTGTTGTAATGCTGAATGATGAAGCTGGGGAGTCTTTGCATCTTTTCACAAGTTATTTTTCCAAGACCCCCCCTGTATTTAGCTCCCTCTGTCTACCCCTCAGTTCTGACCAGCTTCACTGTCACTGCTAAGTAAAAGCATGCCCAAAGTGTAACGCTTGACCACCATGTTTCACAGTCACTGTGCTGTGTTTAAAGTAATATGTTGTGTTTGCTTTAGATAGTACAACGCAGATCACAAAAGTTAATTTGGGTATAATCTGACCAGAACACTTTTTTTTTTCTTTTAACAATTTTTTATGGTTTTCTATCTTTCTAGTCTTCCCTTTTTATTGGATGGTGCATTAAGCAGTGCTCTGTAAGACGTTTGTTTGGGATGTGCTTTATGAATTTGAGCTAATTCCTATTGTATTTATTAAGTCAGTGTGCAATTTATTCTCAGCATTAATATTTGTTAATTGGTGTCAATGTTTTTTTTAATTCAGCGCATTGATGGTAAAAACATGCCACACTTTTTAGATTTTAGCTAAATATTTAGTGAAAATAATGTATAGTATTACGGAATATACACAACTTGGTCTCCATTTAAGCCAGTCTGCTAAACAGCATACCATGTATGTTGCACATGTGCCTACTTCTACAGTACTTGCAAAGCCACCAGCCAAATATCGCAGCAATGACCGTATAATAACACAAATTAAGCATATGCAGTACTATGCAGACACTGCACTTATAAAGATGTATTCAAATTGACATGCTGAATTCTTTAAACTGAAGTGAAAACGAGGTTTGACCTACTTTCTACTTATTTCAGCCTGTTATTGTCTGATCACTCTGGGGTACCCATAAAGCACATACATTTAATTTCAAGACAGTCAACATTTTTAAAATATAAAATTCTGTAAAGAAATAAGTCAGTGACATGACAAAAAATGTAACCCATGTTGAAAGTGTAAACTAATGTGAATTATCCTGTATTCCCAATAAGCACACACTATTGAGAACTAGAAAAGCCATCAGAGCGCAGACCTCCGCCAAGGCAGCTCAGAAAATGTCATCAGTCTGTCCACAACTTTTTGAGTTATGTTGACAAACAAACGAATCCTGACGAAAACATAGGCAGATGCAATGCAAGCACTTAAAAACTGACACACACACTTCATGAAATGATTTGATATCACACAAAAAAAGTAATTTATTTCCTCACATTTAGACCAGTGTAACATGCATTTTTAACACATGAGCATATGTGGCAATACAGGAAAGAGGGTGATGAAATTTAGATGAGGTTCATATGAAAAGTTGCTTCTAAGATCTGTTTTTCAGGTCATAAAGGATACAGAACAACTTTCATACATACATAATGTGCTGTTAATAATGTTAAAAAATATCAGTCGCATTTATGTGCAGCAGTTGTGGGCTTTCAAACTTTACATTCCAAACTGTGAAGTATCAACCATTTATTCAAAATTCTTGACTCCAAACAATGAACCTAAACCAGGACATACTAGCAGAAAGACTGTAATAGTCTTTTACATTCATATTATTAGCATTAACAGTTTATCAAACAACCCATGTACAGCTTTTGTGGAAAGAAGTGTTTACAATGACAAAATATCTAAATGTGGAGGATATGGTGCCTGAACAAGAAAGCTAAAGCTGTATTAGGAAATAAAACGGCCTGAAATCAATATTGAATCAAATCAAATCAAACTTTACAGATTAAAATGACCCCACATTGACCACATTCCCATCCCTCCCTGCCAACTAAAAACATGATCCCAATTATACCCCCCTCCCCCATTCCCCAACTCAACTCTAATGCACATACAGAGTTAAAAGCAGTCATAAAGGATGATTAAAGCTGTGCCAGGCCAAGAAAACTCAATAAAAGGACCCATCTGCATAAGCAGCAGAAGATCAACAGCAGCAGCTGAGGCACCTACCCAGGGCACCCAGAGGAGGGAATGCTGGTACCCATACCTCCACCCAAGCACCACCTGGAGGGTATCCAGGCAGCCACAGCTGACCACCACAGAGGGCTCCTACAGAGGAAGCGCTGGAATGAAAATTAAAATAAGAAGTTAAAATATAAAAATAAACAGTAGATAAGTATGATTAGATTAACTAATAAAACATTCATAAATTTCTGATAAAATATAATCAAATAAAATATGCAATACAATTTAAACAAAACTATAATAAGTAATAATCAGTTAAAAGCTAGGCTAAAAAGGTGAGTCTTGAGCCCGCTCTTAAAAAACATGAATAGCAGTTATGAAAGGTGGTATAATGAAATAGAAAAAACAAAAAGACAAGGTGTATTAAAATGTGTAATGTATCTTCCAATCATATTAGCATTTAATTGTTGAATTTCTGCTTTAAAAATGTCTCTCTAAATAGATTGTTATCTGGTATACACATTGTTGTGCGGTTGAGTTAACACTTTAATGATAATTAATGCTTCTGTTGAAAAAAAAAAAGTAAGGTAGCAGAGTGTGTGCCACCCACTGATGCTGAAAATGTACGTGTTAAAACTACTTTCTTCCTTTTGATTGCCTGAATAAATCAGAGGAGACAAATTGACCCATAACCTGCACACTGGAGAGTGTTGTTTTGACAAGAATAATTACAAATACAGGTTTACAACTAAGCCAGAAACGGAACTGAAAGTACATCAACCGCAGATATGTGAGCAAATCACTAGTGGGGTTATAGTAGATCCAATATTGAAGTTTTGTTTGTTGTTTGGTTTTTGTTGACCTGCTAACCTCCTAATGTGTGTTTAACGGTGGTTTATACCAGACAACATCTTAAGAAAAGCTGAGCAAATGTTTTCTATTTTAATCAATCTGATACAAAAAGTCGTAAGTCATCTAATTTTTTTAGAAGACTTTGTGATTACAAGTGACAAGTCTTTTACATCAAGGTGAATGGATTTTTACTCACATTTTTTTTTCATTTCGATGGCATTGGATGATTTTCAATCATGAATGATATGCTTAAGGTTGTGCTACAGACTTATTGTCAGATTAATGTCTGAACAAAATATCATTTTCAAGCCATTAACTTTTGGATCATTGTCTTGCTGTGAAACCCATGTATGCTTGAGTTCAAGGTCACAAACTTATTCTCGTTAAGGATTTTTTGAACAAGAACAGAATTCATCATTACATCAGTTATAGTAAATCACCCAGGCCTTAAAGCAGCAAAGCAGCCCAGACCATCAAACTACCACCATGTCTGACTTGTGATGGGATTGACTTTATTATCTTCCTGAAGTACCTGCATCAAATCCTGTTCCTAATAAATTACTTTTTCTGCCAAGACATTTTTCATAAAGTCTTTGGGATCATCAAGAGTTCTTTTGGTAAATGTGATATAATCATGTTTGTTATCTGGGAATGTGCACTGCTGTTGATGTCCCTTCTGACATTATTTGTTCAAACAGAAGTAATTAAAGTTAATTGAATATCTTATATTAATGCCCTATGTGTAAGGGTCATAAATAAGTGAAAACAGAAAGAAAAAACCACAAGGGTCCAAAGATCAACCGCCTTCTGAACAAAATAATATTGATATCAGCAAATCTTCCTATTCTGGGCCTGACGGATGCACACTGCTTCCTCACAAGGTAACTGCTCCAAGGCTCTAAACTGAATACAATACAAACATCCTGAAATAAGATGACAAAGTAAGACAGTGCTTTTTTTTTAATGAACTCTTTAATCTCTAAAAGATAGGATAACTAACCTGACAATATGCGCATGGCAATAGAATAATAATGGATTGCATTTAAATTGTGCTTTTTTGAGACCCTCCTCAAAGCACTTTATTAAGTCCTTAATTCCATTATTCATTCACTGCTGGAAGCAAGCTACATTTGTCGCCACAGCTGCCCTGGGGCAGACTGACAGAAGTGAGGCTGCCATATCGCACCATCGGCTTCTCTGGCCAACACCAGTAGACAAGGTAGATGAAGTGCTGACAACTCTACTACTGAACCACAGCCACCCTTTATAAAATAAAACATAAATCTGTTCATTTTCTCTACCTGGTTAGCCCTGTACAAGTCCTGTTGACAGCTGGGTTAGGTTCCAGTGCCTACTTGACCTCAAAGGCAGAGAAGTAGTAATAATAATAATGATAATAATAATAATAAGCAAGTAATGTGAAAATAACATTTTAAGAAATATATATTTCTTTGCACTAGTTTGGCTGAAAGAGCTGCTTGGAAGGTTGATTCTGAAAGCTTATACATTATGTAAGAAGAATGTATAAAATGATGCTGGAAGGTCCACTCAAATTTTATGTGTTAGACCCAAAGAAAGAAAATATAATTAGGAAATGGAGAGAAAAGCGTTGACTGATCACAGCTTGAACTCAGTCAGACTGAATGGATGGACAACTTTGACATATTGCCACAGATTCTCTATTGGATTTAGATCTGTACTTTGACCAACAATTGCATTTGCATTACCCTAAGCCATTCATCTTACCATCAGTTCTGAGCAGCTCCCCCTTTCTGGTTGAAAAATAAAAAGCTTGACCAACGCATAATGCTACCACCACATGTTTCACCATTGAGATTAGGGCTTATTGGAGGTGATGGGTCAGTTTTCTGTGGTCATTTATGTGTTTGCCAAAACAAATAACGTCTTCCTCATGTTTGTTGTGTTCCCCACATGGCTTGTAGAAAATGGTTGTTTTTTTTTAGCTTATGTCCTTTAGATCAGTAAGGTAAGGCAAGGCAATTCTATTTGTATAGCACACTTTCAATAAAATAAACAAATAAAATAAAAACATGATAAAAGCATGTAATACAATAGAGAAAGTAAAAACAGCAATTAAGCATAAAACATGAAAAGCATAAAAATACAACAGGAAGTTAAGATCAACAAAACCACCAATTAAGCTTCATAAAGGCAAATCTAAACAGATGAGTGTTACATTTTGATTTAAAGCAGCTCAGTGTTTGAGCAGCTTTGCAGTCGTCAGGAAGTTTGTTCCAGCTAAGAGGAGCACAGAAACTGAAAGCTGAAAGTCCACTAATCATCCAGGGATGATTAGTGGACTCGATTTTGAGGACCTGAGTGGTCTGAGTGGTTGCTATAATGACAACAGATCTACAACATATTTTGGAGCTAAGCCATTTAATAATTTATAAAAATTAGGAGTATTTTAAAGTCCATTCTCTTTCTCTGATTTATAGGGGGCCAATGTAAGGACGTGCTCTGCTTTCTTGGTTCCAGTGAGAATGCGAACAGCAGGATTCTGGATCAGCTGCAGCTGTCTGTTTGACTTTTTAGGTAGACCCGTGAGGACGCTGCTGCAGTAATCAAGTTAACTAAAGATGAATGCATCAATACATTTTTCAAGGTCCCATTGTGAGATTAGTCCTTTAGTCCCAGAATTCTTTTTCCATTCGACTGAAGGCTGACTTTGTTATTGCCTTTCTGTGACTTTGAAGTTTCAAGTCTGAGTACTGATCACTAGTTTGTAGCTGTATCAACTAAAGCTGTGTGCTCACTTTTGATTGTTCCTCTTTATATAATATAAATGTTACATAAGAGGTCCAAAACTAATTATTTCAGTTGTTATTTCAGTTGTTCAGTTTGTTTCTGTTCATTTGAAGAAAATTATGCGACATCCAGCTATTTTTTTGCTCAATGCATTCACTTAGGGTCTGGCTGGGTTAAAAATATCCTGGTGACATTGCAGATTTCATTGGTTATCTTGGTCATGCAGTAGAGAGCATGACCAAGAACTGCCTTGTCAACTAATTTTTCCACTCGAGCTGGGGACCATTGCACCTCCTCCAGAGTTACCATGGACATCTTTGTTGCTTCTCTGATTAATGCTCTCTATGCATATCAGTTTAAGAGGACATCCATGTGTTGCTAGGTTTGCAGTTGTGCTGTACTATTTTAATTTACAGATGGTGGATTGAACAGAGCTCTGTAAGATGTTAATAGCCTGGAACATTTTTTCATAACCTATACGTGATTAAAACTTCTCCGCAACTTTATCCCTGACCTATGTGCTATCTTCCTTGCTTACCATGATCCTGTTTGTTCAGCAATGCTCTATTATAAACCTCTCTGCCCTTCAGAAAAGAACTGGATTTATTCTAAGACTAAATTTCACACAGGTGCACAGCAGTATACTGAAGTGTGTTTAGACGTGCCAAAGTTAAGAGAGCAAAAATACAAGCCACACTCCTCAGATTTTTTACATTTGTGATTTGTTCTACTTTTTTTGCTACTTTTTTGAATCAAACATCAGTAAAATACATTACATTTTATTTTCGTCATATCAGAAAACATGAGACAGTTTAAGGGGTATTAATACATATGCAATGCACTGTAAATTCCTTTGCATTACCCTGCACTGGTTAAAGGCCATTTGTGGAAAATCAGTGGCATAAATATATATCAAAGAAATTAAAATTATGTCTGCAAAGAGTTGTGAAAATGTATTGAGTTTACATAAAGTGGCTGATCAATGCATGCTTGTTTGAGTCTTTGTGTGACAATGTTTCAGTGACAAAGCAGAGGGACAAAAAACATATTTGGAAAAAGAAATACTACTGAAGGTTGATTCCCGTTCTGTACGACTCCTTGTCCCTCCCTTACTCACCGGCAGTGGCAAACATATTTTATGAGTCACGATTGGAGCAGACTGGCCATCTTGTCTTTTCAGGCTGTTGCCTTTTAACATCAAGACACATCCAACAATAACTACTCTGGCTTCTAGGAAAACTCTCTGTCTTCGTCTGGTATAACCCCCCCCCCCACACACACACACACACACACACATACACACACTCCCCCTCACTCCTGTCTTCCTGTCTACCCTCTCTCCCTCCTCCCCTTTTTTTATATTTCCTCTTCCCCTTCCCCTTCCCCAGCCTCTCACCCCCTCCTTTCTCTCTGTCTCCCCATCCCTCTCCTCCTTTACTGCGGGTGTCTGGGAGGCTGTTTTTCCTCTGTCTCTTGCTCATGAAGGGCCGCACTAAGCTCCCTTCTCTCTGCCCGTGTGTGGTAGGTAACTCACCTCTGCGTTTGTGTCGTTTTTCCTCCTTCCATCTCTCATTTGCTGCCTCTGTTTTGCATGTTAGCTCAAAGTCTGCAAGTGGTTCTGGCAGGTTTAAGGGAGCTTAGTATCTACATCACAGTGCGTTCCATCGAACATGCCCATAGTCTGCTCCACTGTCATAGATAAGTGTGAAATATGCGTGTGAGGACCCTGCTTTTGCTTTCATCGTTCATGTGCTCTGTGTAAGGTTAAATCATCCCGTCTGAGTGTTGCGTATGAACATGGCCTGGCACATGTGCTGCTGTTTAAGGGCGCATGTTCAGGAAAGGATATAGGGTGAAACTCTACAAGACTTGTTGATTGTATGATGAAAGATGTCTATTTTTTTTGTTGAATGATAGTTTTGATTTTAATGTATTTGACAAATAATTCACATTAATATGCATCTCCATCCATCTGAGGACACAAGGACATGGTCCTAGTGTCTTTATTAGAACAGAATAATTCTCAATAAAAAACACTACTATTTTGTTGAAGACCATGTTATTGGCAAAAAAAATTTTTTTTGAAGTTTTTATACTCATACCATATTAAATATATTATGTGAAAATGAATGCACAGAAGGAAGTCCAAAAAGTATCTGTTTTTAATTAGATGGGATGACATGATGAATCGGATTCTTGGCCATCTCGATGCAATTCAACAGCCAGAAACCGCTGTTGGTTTCATAGCATGTTTATAAGCGTGTGGGTTTGTGTTTATGTGGTTGGAGAGACTTGGTTTTGTTTTGTATGCTAACTTGTGGAATTAATGTGTGAAAATGTATTTCTTTCTTAAAAACGTGAGAGAATAATACTTTCTCTTCTCCTAAAAGTGAGACTGAACAGTTAGACACACTGCTTTAGGTCCACCGTGTTAGGACTAAGTGGACTGCCCTTAGAATAACCCTAATTCTTCATGATTGATTCAGCACATGGTCAGAAACCTTCCTCGGTGAGTTTGGTCTATATTGGAATTATAGCATTGCTTTGTTGCTGCAGAATTGTCTGCCGTACATTTACAATGTTCCATGTTGTTCTACCCCATCCCAAAGGTACTATATTGGATTGAAATTTTGTGAAATGCAGAGGCTATTGGAGTAAACTCATTTTAATGTTCAAGATACCAAGTTGAGATGATTTGATCTTTCTGCTAGAAGTAGCCATTTGATGAGTAAACTGTGGTCACAGGGTAATGGACAATTACTTGGGTGGGTAATGGTATTTAAGTAATTAAGACTAAGTCTACCACAAGAAAATGTCCCGTACCACTGGTGGTTCTGGCATGAATGCTACACTGAGCCCTTGCTTTTGTTGCTTTCAATCTGTTGAGAAACTTAGATTCTGGGAAGGGTTAAAAAGTCATTACTTCAATTCAATGGTTAATGATGGAAAAGCTGCTAGGAATATCTTGCAGCAATAAATCTTTCTGCATCTATTTTCTATGTTCATCTACATTTATTCTGTGCATACATGGTTTCTTTGTAGATATTCAAGGTAATTATTCTCTTTAAATTGTCCCTAGGTATAAGTGTGTGGTATGGTTTTTTGTCTTATAAATCTTTATGTTCGTCTATGCCCTATATACTGGCGATCTGTCCAGAATTTACCCACCTAGTTTTCTCAATCAGTCCCTGAACATTAAGGGCATATGTGGATGGCTGTATGATTCATTTAGGGAAAAATACACTAGTTGCACAATTAGTAGCACCCATAAAAATTAGTTTGACTTCTCCAAACTTTTAATCCGTGATCCATGACTTCTGGTTTCTCAGGTGCATAAATATCAAGTGACAAATAATCTGTTTCCGTTACCTTTCTTCAAAATGGGAAAGATGGGGGAAATGCTGTATTTATTCTTCTGCCCAAAATTAATATATTGCTAAGCTATTCATAGATATGAACAACAGAGGTAATAGAAATTTGTGGACACTTCAAAACCTGAAGTTTTGTCAGGCAAGCCATTCTAGATAAAGACGATCTGACTAACACTGCAGCTCTACAGTATCATATAACCTGGTTCACTACTAACCTCAGAGCTATTTCGTGAAGCTTTTAGAGCTTTAAATGTGTTGTTGCGAGCCAGTGAAACTAAATACTGAACTTTGCAGAACTGATGCAGACTTAAATGAGATAAATAACAATAACTTATCTAAATAAATTCTTTAGATGATGTTTGACACACTGAACATTGTGTTACTCAGTGGTATGAGATTACATTAAACTGCTTATATCTCAGCAAAAGAGAGACAAAGCAGAAACATGAAGGTATGCAGATATTCTGATTATTTATCTTGAGTAGCCACACCTGACCCAACATTCTTCAGTCAACTGTGGGAAATGCTTGAGCTACATTAGCTTAAAAACTAAAAGACGGGGAGGGAAAAAAAACAAAACATGTTAGCTTCTTAAATACTAAAACAGCAAGCACATTTTTTTTAACAATGATGAACAAGAAACAAACCTCAGTGACTCAAGAGCCAACAACTTTGCGCTGCACAGGAAAATTTGTTAAACAAGAGTATGATAGCAAGAGGGCTTTAGAAACCTCTCTAATAAAAAAAATAATTGTACCTTTTTCTAACCAATGCTTCTCTTATAAGAACTGTGCAGAGTATATGTTTTTTCAATGTGATTAGATTTCCGAGGGTCTCAGAAATCTCTGACTTTGAGGATCTCTGATTTCGGGAGCCCCATATATCATACCTGTCAACATTTGTTTTTAAAAATCTGTGAGATTTTTGCAGGAACTGTTTGGTGCAACAGATAGGGGGGTTGGGGTGTTGGAGAATAGCAAGTTAGGCTCATGCTGCTAATTGTACTACAAGTGTTAAGTGACAAATGGGTTCAAATTGTATGGTGTGTGTCAACATTAGACAAACATTTTGGTCCAATTATTTATAAAGGTTTGTGAAAAAGTTTGTGATAAAGAGTTTGGGACATGCAGATTACCCAGGAGGGGTCTGGGAGATGGCCCTAAAAGCAGAAGAAACCTGGCAAAAACTGGAGTGTTGACAGGTATGCCTTATATTGTTAGGTAGATGTAATCAGGGAAAGATGAGTGCTTTAATCAAAGGACACACATCTAAGGACATCACTGTTAAGAATACCATTAACCATCCTCTTGGTATCTTTTTTATAATCATGAAATAAAGGAAATAACCCAATGAACTTTTTTTTTTACTTTTATGCAATAAAAAATTGCAATTTCAAGTGCTTGGGTTTTAGTGAAGGCTTTTAAGTTGGCCAATATGGTTCACTGCCAAAAGTGATATGGTACAGAGGACACGAAAAGCACTCCAGGCAAGCTGTATAATGTTTACATTATTTGGAGAAGCCAAAACATTTTTAACCATCTTAACTTAAAATTTAATGACACTACCTATTGGTTCTGCATCGTGGAGGGCCTTTCAACTACTACTTTACCTTTATTGTCTAGTTTTGGTCCTGCTGCAATCAAAATAAGAAATATGAGCTTCATCTAATATGTTTGGCACCTAACATCACTGTTTGGCTCCTAGTAATAACAATCTGATGGCCCTTATCTTTGTGTTACATTATAATGACAATATAACATGCCTAATTTTTCTTTTTTGTTTGTTTTTTTTCTCATCAGATGGAGGTTTAAGCTCATGTCATTTTAGTGCATATTGCTGCTTTTTAATGACCTGAAAACAAGGAACCATTCCAATCTCAAAGACTTTAAAGTCCTTCACTAAAGACAACTCATCAAAATATCAGTAGAAAGATACACAAACCTACAAACCTGGTGAGGAATTATAAGAAGGGTTTGACATAGATTTTCTGCAAGATGCTTGTCTAGTTTCTGTTCTTCTGCAGTCACTCCTCTCCTGATAACAATACCATAACAATATCTCTGGGTTTCTGAAGGAGCTCCTTGATTTGCTGACTCCACCATTCTTCCGAGTACAAGCTGAGCTGGCTGACCATAAAGTTGGATCATAGAGACTGTATCTGTCAACCTGCAAGGCACGGCTGCTACTGGCTGGTAGATGTAAACATAACATCCTTGTCATGTCTGTTTTAAATGTAAATTTTATTATATTTTATTTCAAATATATTTTTTAAAGGAAATGTACTTTCATTCTGCACCCATCTAAAAGCCCTGTGGATATACAATTTTTTATAAATGTAGCCTTTCATGAAAATGTTCCATATTCAACCTTTAAATCTGACTACAACACAACATATGCTGTGTAAAACACTTGATGACATCAATTTAACAGAACTTGATGTTTATCCAAGATTAAACAGACATCGTTCTACTAGTTGGTGCAAATAGCTGGCCTGAGGTATAAAAGACTCAAGGTGTATTCAGACCTACACTGTTTGGTCCACTTTAAACGGATCAGAGTTTGTTTGGAACGCTGGTCTGGACCTTTTAATGCAGGTGTGAATACATACAAACGAACCATGCTGCAGATCAGAGAAACGGACCGAGACCACCTTTCTTAGGTGGTCTTTGTCCGGACAGAGGTTCGCTTCGCTTCAGGTCTGAATACAAACACTCTCGATCCGAAACCAACTCCACAATACATGCGCCTTTTTGTCATATCAGTGATATTCTTTAACCCACGCGTTTGACTCGCAGCGCCACAAATCAATATCCTGTATGTTTCCTTCTGTTTACTGCACGCATTCGCTGATCTACATTTTCAAACAGAGCATTTCAAACAGAGGATTTCAAACAGAGCATTGTGTGTCTGAGCACATAATTGACGGGAGATCGTGACACCGACAGAACAGTTTTGTCAGAATAAACAGCTGAGCAGTAGATAAACAGGACAGGACATTAGCTACAGTCTGAAGATTCCTGAACTTACCTCTCATCACTCAGTCATCGTCCCAACCTTGCTTCTGATCGTAACCACACATCAATTCAACAAACCGTGTCACCTCACATCTTGAAAACTCCAATCCAGTCCGCCTGCTCCGTCTCTCCGACTTCATTCTGCCGCAGCTCTCGCTGTGCACTGTTAGCCCCGGCGCTAACTCCTCCAGCAGCTCTGCTACAATTTTTCTTGGGCCACATCCGCGGCTGAGCTCCACAGCTTGGCCCGGTGCTCGCTCACCTCCCAGCCTTGACAACACTTTGTCATCTTGCTCCGGCTCTCCTCCGCGTCTGGAACGCCAAAATATCTCATCTCCCTCGCATCCATTCCTGCAGCTCTGGTATCCATATGATTTCACAGCTGTTTACCTCCTTTTCCGGGTCTTTGCTACTTCCGCCCATCTCATTACTGTCCAATAGCAGCACCGATGGTCACACACGTGGAAGTGTTTACAAAATATAGTCCACTTGCAAAAATGAACAGTATGAATACAAACTGCACCAACGGAAAAAAACAATTGTTTGGACTTTTCTGGTCTGAATACACCCTAAGTGCCTGAAAGGCCTTTAGGGAGAGCCCTAAAAGTCCTTGAGTTTTCACAATAAGCTTGGATATAAAAAAAATTGTCACAGACTATTTTACATTTGCTTAGATATCTTCTGTAGATACATGAAAATGTAAGCAATTAAAATGTTTCACATATGAACAACGTCTAATTACATTACAATAGATCTCAATAATTAATACTTTTATTGACAGGCATAGTTTGATGTAACAAAAAGTATTTTAATATTTGAGCTAAAAGTTAAGCATGTACAATTTAAGAGAGATGCTACTGATGCTGAGGTTGCTGCCCCCTTTAGTGGGCAGCTAAATCTACTCCCAATATTACTTTGGGCCTGTTTTCTTTCTGGCATGTCATAATGAAAATCTATATGCAGACTTAATGAAAGTCATTCCAGTCGAAAGTTGATTAGAAACTTTCTTGTAGCAGACAAAATAATTCCCTCCCTTTCTTTATTTAATATGAATCCTATAAAGTTCACCTTCCAGACCCATACGATTCAGAAGTAGGATTAAAAACCTGGAGGCCTTTGTTCTTTCTGAGGATGTCCTTTCACTGTCTTATAACTGATTATTTTTCAGGACATCTTATTTATTTTTTCAACTTCTAAAATAAGTTTAGAATGAGTAGATTGCCATACCTACTGTAATTTAGTTTCAGGGTGCTTTTAGTAAATTAATGCACGGTCATATTTTCACAAACACCTAAATGCCACTAAATTAATTAATATTGTTTTGTTATTACTTATCGATATTGTATAGAATTTGAATATGACGCTTATATTTCCATACTGGTTACTAATAACAGATTAGCTGTTTAAGTGTAAAGTTTAACAAGACAAACACACAGTTTTTGTACTTTGGATATGATGGGGAATATGTTGTAGTACATGTGTTCATAATGTGTTGAGTCAACCACTGTCATGCTCATTTTGGCCACTTTTGCTGTTAGCAGTTTACAAGCAAATCACTCCAGACCTTTTCTGTACTTTTTGGATAGCAATTGTAAAAACTGGAAAAATACATCCCGCCACATTTGCCTGCCTCTCAGCATCTTGGCAGGAGGCTTTGCTGGTTGGACTGGAACTATGTTGGACTCCCTTCTCACCAAGCCTTAAACCATAAGCGGGGGTCTTAGCCTCTTTGTTGCAGTTTAGAAGAGATGCTTAAAATAGAACAACTGTGACTTTAATAGTCGAATAAAAATGTAAAATAGTTTGTAATGCATTGAGATGCTTATTAGCTCATCCTGGGCATGACTGTCAAATTGATTTGTAGCTTATAATGGTTTATTTTAAGTGCTTTTTATCCAGGATAGAATGATGATATAGCAAGCAACTTCACAGATTTCAAAAAGCAACTGCTGCACCATTCTAGTTGTATATTTACTCTAACACAGGTCAGAATTTTTCATATAGTCGCCAATGTGTACAAACACAATGCTCATTTTGGAGAACTTGCATGCCTACTTAGTCTGGCTTGATATATATCTAAGCAGAAATTGTATAATTGATTTAGGTTTTTCGTTTCCTAGCACACACCCTACTTTAAGTATACACCATCAATTATTTATAGAGGGAGACAGAGTACTTCCAGAATCTTAATCTCAAACTGCTTTATCTATTTGAATACAAGTTTAGACAGGTATGGGATCACTGTCCTGTTGCAAGGTTATTTTTGTTAACAAAAACGAAAGAAACTGTAAAAACTTGAAGTAAAACAAAACATGTTTGTTAACTGAAATAAAAATAAAAACTAGAATTTGCAACAAAACAAACTGAAACTGTAATGAGTGTTCATAAAACTAACTAAAACTAACTGAATTTATTGAGAAAATGTGCTTAGTTTTCATTTCATAAAGTGTCTCATAAACAGTTAAGACTTTTATTAGTTATCTCCTTCCCAGTTCTTTGTTCTGTGTAATCAAGAAGCATCAGAGATGTTGGAAAGATAGAAGTCAACATGAATTATTCTCCAGTTTGGTCAGAACGTTTGAATATTCAGCAGATTTCTTTGAAATGAGAGCAGAGGTGAGAATAAATAAAAGTTTGGTGACAGAACCTGACTGTGGTTGTGATTTCCAGGTATACCATACCTTTTACTGATTTAAACATTTTTATGGTGAGAAAATTACTGAGACTCTTGTACTACAGCACTGTGCGTGAAGGGACACCATCAGGAAAATGTCAAGATAAGAAGTTTCTGTTTACGTGATTCACCAACAGATGAACATGGTTGTGTTTTGCTGTGCAAGTCCAAATAAAATCACATATAAATGTATTTTGTACATTGTTAAAGCTGAAGTGCTAAAGATCAAATCAGTTTGCAAAATCCTGGAATGTTGATCTCATATGCACTGAAGCTGTGGCTGTGTGAGGCAAACCGGTCCCAACTATACTGCTCTCTTGTGACTATTTCCCGTTACCAGAATAGTACAGAGAGTGAATTGGGAACTTGGGCCCTTCAGTTGCCACAGACACTAAGTTAAGGCTTAGCAACTCAACTTTGTGGAAACCCTAAATGTGAAATAACAGAGGCAGCTCTCCTGCTGTCCTTCTCATTGCATGTTTAGAAGTGCATACATGTGAATGTAAAATATAATTCTCATCTTATGATAAAATAATTTAACTCTTTATGATAAATTATATTTTTATGAACTTAGGTTTTACCTCCTCTCATTGTTGATGAATGATATTACATTTAATAAAATATTCATTTGTAATTTCAATATTTGTAAGAGAGATAAAGCAATATACTGTAAAATCAATTCCAGTCCAAGCCTTGAGTACTTGACTGTTATTCTGAAACTAAACACCCGGAGTTCAAATGTTAATTATGACTTCAAAGGAACCTGCAAAAATATGATATCAGGAAACTCTCAAACATAAAGCTTTGTAAAAATTGAAATTTGTTGCGAAATTGAAACACTGCAGCAGTGTAGCAGAGCAGGCACTCATTTATTTGGATTTTCATCATGTTTAATACAGTACCAGCAAATGTATTAATACACTTTAAATGCCTTCAATTTTT
Organism: Apricaphanius iberus; assembly: GCA_028564705.1. NCBI lineage: Eukaryota > Metazoa > Chordata > Actinopteri > Cyprinodontiformes > Aphaniidae > Apricaphanius > Apricaphanius iberus. Next base: position 3,158,599 of record JAPXFQ010001473.1, read on the forward strand.
TAAAAAGATTTTCTATTCTTATTCACAACCTTAAGCTTCAGTGTATTTTATTGGGATTTTATGCAAATAATAAAAATTCAGCCATCCATTTGCTATGCTGCTTATCCTCGAGCTGTTGCAGGCGGCTGGTGCCTATTTCCAGTGGTCATCAGGCAAGAAGCAGGGCACACCCTGGACAGATCGCAAGTCCTTCACAGGGCAACACAGAAACATTACAATGCACGCACACACTCATACATAAAGGCACTTTAGTGAGACCAATCTACTGTTGCAAAACTGTTAATAGAACACTTGGAGATGGGTTTTACTTCACTGCATCCATTGCAGTTTGGATGTCGTGTACATCATTCAACCAAGTCAGCAAACTGTTTATTTTCTGAAAAATTTAAGTGCTTACTGGATAAATGCTCTTACATAGGAGCATTTTTTCTGGATTTTAAAAAGGCTTTTGAAATCAACTACCAAGTGTACAAAAATTATCTTATTTCAAATTTTCCATCGATACTATCCAATGGTTTGAGTCTTCTTTTTCAAACAGAATACAGTGTGTAGGGAGTCAAGTCACCAAGCTGTTCTGCAGGTGTCCCACAGGGATCAGTTCACGGAATTTAATGATTCTATACATAAATAACCTTCCAAATGTTTTTCACAATATCAATATTCAAATGTACGCAGATGATGTGGTTATCTTTACTCATCCTTCAACAACTAATACGGTTTCATCTAAGCTAAAAAATACTTTCATAAAGGTTCAGGATTGGTAAAAAAATTGTACTGCGCTTAATATCAAGAAACCAATATGAATGACATTTACAAAAAGACCAATAAAAAGCAACATCACAGTTTCTTTAGATGGAGAGGTACTTGATTCGATGCCTCATTTCCAATGTTGGGCATCTTAGATTTAAAAAAGTAATTATTTATAGTTACAAATTACTTTTTCCAAAAAGTAATTGAGTTAATAACTAAATTTGTTAGTAACTTTAATTTTAAAGCCCCCGTGTGTAAGAATTACCCTCAAGTAGTGGTGCGCTCAGTGAATGCAAGCAACTGAGCAGTGTTCTCTGTCTTCTCTCCGTTACAACACATCATTACTACTAAGGAAGCCGTGGAGTAAATTGTCCTAGTTAAATGGAAGATAAAGTATTTACTGGGCAAACCTGTCCTGTGTCAAACATAATGCTAACGTAAACTTCATTGTTTCATGTCATTAAAGGGATTATATCATGCTATTTTACAGCTTTCCACTTCTGGGATAGACATATGTATGATAAAATGTTACCGTTGGTGTTATACAGTATTAATTTGTCCTGAAATTTAACTTGTACCCTGTAGTTAATGTTGGACCACGAAGTGAAATGGCTTGTTTCTCTATAAACCAGCCTCCTGCACCCCAACGCTATGCTCCGCTCCACTACACAGCCGGAAGCAGATGAGCTTAATCTCAAACAGTATTCTGACAAAGAATGTGAAAATCACGAAGTACCACAATGAAACTCTGTTATATTAAGGGCTCAGATGTTTGGTTTATTTTTTATTTTTTGTAAAAAAACGCAGTCAATAAAGCCTATTTTAGTTGATAATTCTCCAGGCTTTAGACAGAGCCCAAACCAGCATAGCTAAGTCCACTAAGCAAATCTATCCAGCCTAATATATAAAAAAACAGTGGGTGTTGTCTGCACCTGTATACTGAACATTCTGAAATGCTCCAGATCAATTAATTAACCACACATTGCTGTCATAAGTTCAAATAAGCAGCTTGATAAATGGCTAACACACATTAGCATTAGTGTGTAGCCCCTTACTTCTGTCCATCAGGCATCTTTGTTCTTTGATCCAGCTGCTGTTCTTTAAGAATGTAGAATAAAATCCTGTAATCCCTGCATCCAAATGGGCGTTTTCAGAGAGAAAGTAAAACTCCAACAAAAAAGAATGTTTTTTAATCTGCCAAAAACTTGAGCCATGAACAGCCATGAACTTTGAGGAGGAGGACGGTGTGTTTGAACTCTATCACAGGTAAGCCGCTCTGCCTGCAGGGGCGGTGCAGACACCTCAACACTTCCTTGTTTTCAACCAGTGATGTCACTATAGTTGAACACTCAGTCGATTTCTAGGAGAGGGAGGGGCAGCTGCTCAGAGAGCAGGAGTAAGGAGGATCACTCAAACATGCGTGAATTAAGACAAAAACCACTCTGGTGGTGTGCTTTTTTATGTAAAAATTGCATAACCAGATGGCAGAAAACTCCAAAAACTTGATTTTGCATGATAAACGACCTTTCATTTACCTGTCCAGCAGAAATCCTGAAACCTCTGCGTCTGTCCTCAAGTTTGTGTCCCGCATGAATAGTATCCATCTGATAAACGCTCCACCAATGTAGATTCTTGTTTTCTCCCGGTTATTTATTTTTCTTTTCTCTGGTATGGTTTCCTCCCTCTCACGGGGCAAAGAGTACAGATGGTCCTCCATCTCACGGGGCAAAGAGTACGGATGGTCCTTCATTGAAAGTGAAAACTATGATCCACGGTCCTCAATTCTCGTTGCTCAGGGGCTCAAGGGCAAAACTAGGAGTTGTCAATTTCTCTCGTTTTAGCTGCAGATATGTGTCCATTTCCTCCTGACTTATTACAGACATTTTGTGTGCATCTTTGATCACTTTAGGTGGATTCCTAATTCTCTATAGGTGCCATGCTTTTCATTTTCATATATTTGTGGTCTGTTCAAAGCTTGAGATATTGTTCTATAAGTAGACCCTGCTTAAGACTTCTCAGCATCCTTAGCCTTAATCTTCATTATGCTGTTTGCTCACCAGTTTTCAAAAAAAAAAAAACTTCACAAGACATTTGGATTTATGCTGAGATGGACTTTTGCATAGGTGAGCTCCACTGATTTTAGGACTTCTGAAAGCAGTTGATTCTCGTCAGTTTTATTTAGGTTAGTAAGTTAAGTGGTCTTAAGATAAGAAATTATTAGTAGGTGTAAAATATTTTTATTTTGCTGCTAGAAAGACCATTACATAAATGCTGTGTGATCTAATTTCTACCTTTTTTGCATTGTATCTACATGTTCTCACATGAGAAGCCAGCTGAGGCTTCTTTTAGCCCAGCGTATCTTAACACTAGAGTTGGCTGACATATATAAATCGTCCAAGTGAGAGAATGGATACAGAGAATGAGACCAATGGCTGCTGCAAGACCTTTGCTCATCAAGAGAAAGAAAATCCATCTATATGTTCTCATTATTACAGTGTGAATGAGGTTCTAACCCGATTTTAGGGCGATTGAGATGATTATTCCCATCAGTTTTATTTGACCATTTCATTGCTGACTATGAGATTTGTTTGCCACCAACATATGATGACAAAGAACTACACTTTTGAAATGATACAATATTATTTTTCTAGCATGTTTTCTTTAATCATACACAACATAATATATACATAATGGATTGGTTCCATTCATGGCTATTTTGAAGGAGTCCATATGAGCATACGAAATTTAAGCAGCCGGCTTGTTCTGCATGAAAATAACATACAGTTTGTATTTAAGATAAAACAATAAGTGCTTCTGTGTGTTTTGCAGCAAATCTGAGACAACACTTCCATTCACCCTACTGTCATATTATTATATTTTGTCGATAGAAATAAAAGCTAATTTCATTCATCTTGGTGAGTATATTCTAAAGGGATTGACCACATTTGTAAAATGAAATACAACACTCAAGAAATCTGATGCCAAGGTTGTTGTATAGCTGTGAATGCTGTTATTCTCACGTTCTGTATTTTTCATATCAGTAGACCTGAGATAGCCTCAGGAGATCCCAAAGTGTCTCCAGCTCCTCCAGTTTAGTGTTAAATCTGCTCAAAGTTGGGCATTAGTGAAGGTTAAAGATAAGATGTAGCGCTTTATTTATGTGGTGGATGCGATGGAATTGCTTTACTGTAAAATTGTGTCATCTAAGGCATTTTTTAAGCAAACTCTGTTCAATTGAAACATCACAAGTTCCAATTAGCTAAAAGGTCCTTTTACAGTAGTCTGTCACCTTTGTTACAATATTTTTAATGGGAACCAAACAAAGAATATCGAACAGTCAGTAGCATTGCAAGTGAAAAAAGGAGTTTCAGCTTTGTAGTGATCTTCCAGGTTTTTTTATTTATTTATTTAGTTTTTGTTTTTGGTTTTTTGGGGTGGGTGGGATTAAAGACACTATGGAGGGATTATAATTTCAGAGTAAAATGAACACTAACAAAAAAAAAAATTCCATCTTGGAAATGGAGTGTGAATTTCAACTGCAGGATTTCACTAAATACGATGTGTTCAAAAGATTGCTACAGAAAAAATTCGGCTTTGTATTTATATATTGTATATATTTGTATTTGGGTTGATAACATAATAAGAAGCTCAAGAATGGAGCTAAATAGCAGGCATTAGTGAACACTATGTGCTAAAAAGAAACTTCTAGCAAATTTCAACATAAATTCTCAAGCATTTGAGCATTTCAACTTTTGTTTCAGCTCCAGTGTTATACTGACGGGAATGGCCAAACTAAGCAAACTGTAGCTTTGAAAAAGCCATATTTAATTTGATCTTTAAAAATTCCAACTTCTATAGTATTCATGTTTGCTTTTCCAGCTTCCAAGGGCAAAGCATATGTGCCATAATACTATTAATGTGTTGTTCCTTGAACATTTGTTTGTTTCAGATATTGAAGGTATAAATAATTAAATACCTTTTTCTAATTATTTTGTTTGCCCTCTCTTGAATAACTATATCAGAAACAATGGTCTTGGCTTAATAAAAATAAATTTAAATCAAAATTTGTTTTGGGCTAAACTGTATGTCTATATTGAGTTTGGTTTATCTTTTAGAAAAGCTTGAGTAACAGCTTTGAACTACAAATTTTATAAGGTTTCCATGAAGAGTTCAAATGTAAAAAACGTTTTCTAAACAAACAAAACACAACATGCTATTTTATGTCATCCTTAAAAACTCCATCATTAACCCAGAATCAGAAGAAAAAGCACACAGAGATCTGTCTATAACCACATTTGGTGTGGAGAAATGACTTGAAACAGTCCAATCTGTGTGTAAACTCTCACTTAGCTGTAAATCCCCATAGTTGTTTACTTTCCCGCAACATCAGCTCCTTCTCCAGTGTCTGTTTCTTGCCTCGCTGGCACAGCTCTGGCTCACTTATCTGCTCTTTGAAAGTGTCAATGATTCAGATGTTTCAGTTAATTTTCTAAGACGGTCCACTAAAAAGAGGCCGGTCTCCTTGGCATCCAAATGTACATTTCCTTGATACAGGCGTTCGTGATCCAAAAATGAAAACTGTCTTGAAAAGTAGCTAGTATGATGCACAGTTGCACCAGGTGTTTGCTAATAGTTGCTACAGCTACTTTGGTGGAGTTCCGTGGGGGAGGGGTGCTCTGAAGGGAAGAAGTCTCGGCTGAGAACGTCAGGTTAGAGGAGGGGATAAGTGAAAAAGGAAGGGCTTTGCAGGAGCTGGCAAAACAATACTCACAATGGCAAACAGTAGGAGTTCAAAGAATACTCAAACATGAGTGGATGAGACAAAGCAACACTTCAGGCATGCAATCCTCACATACTTTCTGGATAAAAAAAAAAAAAAAACAACCAAAAAAACTCTAAGGGTCTGATCCTGGAAATACATAGAACTGATTTAACACTTGACTTTTTCATAGCTGTATTATAAGTACAGACACGGTAACAAAAGTAAAACCAAATCAAAAGGAGAGTGGAACATTTTTAGGTATCTACCACCCCCTGCAGATGTTGTCATGGAAACACTCTTTTGAGCTCTCTCTCTCGCTCTCTCTCTTGCTCTCGCTCTCTCTCTCTTGCTCTTGCTCTCTCTCTCTCTCTCTCTCATTCTCTCTCTCTCTCTCTCTCTCTCTCTTTCTCTATCTATACAATGCAGCATTAGGATGATAATGCTGTGCTCAGCACACCATGCTTCAGGTCTCCATGTGACTTCCCTTCTTACATAATACTGTACAGGAGAGTAAAAGCCACTTAACTTAAATTATATCAATAGTTTACCATATATATGGTTATTCATCCCCATGCCACTTGTGCGCTGATGCTGATTTAATTAAAAATGTATATAGGTATGTAGATTTTATAAAATATAGAGTTGTGGTCCTGTTGAAAGAGCAGTCCTATGAATTCAAAAAAAAAGAGTACATTTCCAAGGTTTTAAATCTATTTGACAGCATTTGAATCTTTAAAAGACAGGATTTATTGAGCTGAAAACAGCCTTTAATCGGTGTTGGAGGTTATCACTTGCCTCTGTGTGGACGTGGTGAAGCTGCTAATGAGTTTAGCACATTGCAGATTTCCCAGGATATCCCCCCACGCTCTAGGGGGAGGATAACATTAAAAGAACCATCAGCAGGACACCAGTGTATAGAGATTGGTCTCTGTATTCGATTTAACGCTGACATCACCCGGGAGCCTTGAGCTCTGCGCCGCAGTCGGTTCTGAGATGAATGCACAATATTTAAATCCAGCCTACCTGGTTCTCTCACTCCACCCTGTGGACTCAGCAGGGCAGCACAAAGAAACACAGGGGACATCTCGGAGGAGAGCTGGACATAATATAGTGAATTTTAGTGGATAATGTCTTGTTCATTCTTGTGGAAAGTGTTCAGTATGCTTATTCTTGTATTTTTTTACAGCTATTTTGAGGTCTCTGGATCACCAGTCTGCTAGAAAAGGGAAAATAATCCCAAGCATGTTCACTGACTTGTGTTCAAGTTTGTCCCTATATAATATTTTGTTACATGCTTGTAATAAATTGCTATTAAATTTATAGGACACCTTTCTGATGACCTAGTATTTCAACATTTACACATATCCTAATTGTATGTCTTTGTAGTAATGCATGTAGCTTGTATAACAGCAATTAGACAGTAACCGTTCAAGTCCGATGTCACAAGAATAGAAAATGTCTCTAATTCTTTTTTAGATGGAAATAATCGTTTCCTTTGTGAGGAACCCGGTTTTGTTCTGGGTTAGTGCTAAGTAAAAAATTTATTTGAAGTTTGAAAGATTCTTTGGTCAAAGAATACACATTATTAATATAAATAAAAGTGAGTTAAGAGCAAGAATTTAGAATAGAATAGAATAGAATAGAATAATCCTTTAATAGTCCCACCAGGGGAAATTCGGTCGTAAACAGCAGCCAAAGAAACAACAAGTATACATCATATATAACAGAAGAGAGAAATAAATACAAAAAAATACAATGATACACAGAATATGTATATCAACACAGAATATGTACATTAGGTGGAAATAGTGTCCCTAATTACAGCGGTGTGGTTTTTTAGTGCAACGTTGTGGTTGTTTAGTGCAAGTGAGAAAAAAAGAAGCAGTTGTTTTTATTTATCTATCGTAAGGGTTATTCCAACTATAGAATCCATCACAAGAAAGAAAGAAATTGTGACATATATTATTGTTCAAAAGACTTAAGCCATTTATTGTTTTTTTTATACTTTGTTTCACATCTAATTATTAAAATAGTCTTTACCAGAAGACGTCATTATAGTTTGAAAGTGTTGTTTCTCTAAAATTCACCAATATGTGAATTATCAAGAATATTTTTATTTAATTCTAACCTGAACTATGAATCATGCAGACATAAACTCACGACATAAGGGGTGAACTAATGCAATCCACACACGCCAGATAATTTCCTGAAAACGAAATGTCATCTCCCTTTGGGATTAATTTAGGTATTTTTAAATTTTAATTTAATTCAAGAACCAATTCCAGATTATATTTTTGGGGAGGACTGGCCAGGGCTACAAGTGAACTTTGTAACAGCTCAACACCCCTGCTGGCCTCAAGGCCTCCGGTGAATTGAATTAGCACAGGACAGTTTTACACATACTAGAAAGAAAAGTAAATAGTTATAGCTGGAATGTAATGTTGACAGAACAATACATAAAGAGACTTTATGTATTTTTGCCGCTCTTATCAGAAAAGGGGCAATATCTAATCAAAGCTGTGAGTGGTTGTAAGTACAGAAAATAATGGCTTGAAAAATCTGCTTGTGAACACAGCATTAAAATTGACTTCCTATCCTCGACTCTACATGTCTTTGAAATCAGAATGTAAAAATAAAAACAGAGTTTAGTGGTGTTGTGGTGGGCTTATCTGAGGGTAGCCCCTGGATTTAATCTTTTTATAGGGTTACAAAATGTTACGAAGCGTAACATTTTGTTACGCTTCGTCTATGTATAATCAATCACTCATCTACATCATCAGTTTGTTGTGAACATAAAGATCATTGACATTCCAGATATGAAAGATGTCTACCTTTTTTTAAATAGGGACGAAAGTCTGCACGAGGATTCATGTATGAAACTATGAAACACACAAGCAGCAGTGTGTCAGGGACTGGCGCAAATGAAGAATATTATACATTAAATACTATAGAAATTTCAGCACCAAGGACAGCTCCAGTACTATTACTTTATCACAAGCCAACAGGGGGCGCAGTGTTCACGCTATTACATTTGGTGATCAGACAAACCGCTAACATGTGACGTTAAAGATTTTTTCTAATTCTTACTGCTTTACTAAAATATTACTTTTGCACTTTTTTTTTAGATAACCTGTGTTGAAGTTTTACTCTTCTTTTTTATCTCCTCACTTGACAGTCAGTTTTTCTACAGTATTTGGAGTCTGTGCGGCGGTTCGCTCTTCCGAATCCAGCTGCGCTTTGTGTACAAACTTTACGGGCAATCAAGCAGAGAGCGGGGTAAAAGAGAGAAGGAGACAAACTGTGAATGATGCTCCTGCTGCTCCGAACCTTTAGGCAAAATGTGTGGACACAAACGTTCGTCTTCGGGATAGAGATAAAGGATTTATTGAACATTGTTTTTTTAAGTTAGATGCGGACTCACATTTCGGAGAAGCGACGGCATTGCGGCCGCAGTGGCACAGTTGGCCTTTTATTCTTTTATTCTTTTTCTTTCTTTCTTTTATATATTTTTTTTCTTTATTTCTTTCTTATTTTTTTTTTATTTTTTTTACGGGGGCTTCAGCGACCCTTCCATCCACACGTTCCTCAGCCTCGGCTGAGCTCCGGCTGCTCGGATCGTGCGGTGGTTGTACGTGAGTGAGTCTGTGAGGCTCCGGACTGATGTCTCTGCCTGTCAGGAATTTAAAGTGTCTCTCTCCGGTCATGTGCCAGTGTAAGGTCATCTGCAGCAACCGGACCCTCTCTCTTATGTTCGGGTGTAAGGTGAGACAAATATGCAAATTCTGTATTTTCAAATAAAGAAGGCCTCTTGGCTTATTTCAGTGACTGATCCTGTTGTATGTCGGGCTTATTTGTATTTCTTCTTTACCGTTTCTGAATCTTACAGACACGTTTCTGCTAATTCCCTAGTAGCCTAATCACCGCACGATCGAGTGTTTGCTCTCATAAATTACCGATTTCCATATACACACAGCAGGTTGAAGCACCCTTCGGAAGGCATGGTTATGTTTCTAAAAGCCATTCCTTTGTATTAGTAAAATAACAACGTTTACTTCTAATAAATAAATTAATAGAAGACACATCGTTCATTTTCACATTTCCCCACTTAGCAGGGCTAAAAATAAAGCCTTTAGGTTCACATTTCTTCTTTGCAGCACAGCAGAGCAAATTGCATGATGGGATTTTGACCTTGGGAGATGCACTTTAAGTCTCAGGGCCACCTAGATATCATTCATCATCAGGGAAACCATACACTGACACAGAGGCATAATCCCATCTGCAAACCAGGGAACTTGAACTGTGCCCCTGCTGTTCACTTCCATCCCTGTTGTGTTCCTAATCAGAACTGAGCAGTAGTTGCCTGCTGCTTATCAGAGAAAACAGCGTTTCTTGTTAAGCTGTGTGTTTTTTTGAGATGTTGTAGTTTTGGGTTTGTTGTGAAGATATGCATTCCTTCATTCTGTTTTAGTCCATTTCAGCTTTCTTTTTTTTTTGCCTTACTAGGTTATGGTTGTTGCCCAGTGGTAGAGTTGAGATCGTCCCTCAATATGGTTGACTGTCTGTTAGCCCTATGATGCTAAATCACTGCACTTTTTGATATGTTTATCTATATGGTACATATAGTGCATATTTGGTAGCAAATGTAGATAAATTCAGCTTTTGTTGCACAATTTCCTCATAAAAACATTAAACTTCAGTACCATTAAAAACGATTTTTGTTAAAAAACTGCAGCAAAGATTGACATTTTTGGGTTAACATAAAAAAGATTAAACATTTGACAAACAAACCTTATAAACCTTATAAGGTATGGAGGCAAAAGTGGGTGAGACTGTGATAGACAGTAGATCGAGTTGCAATTGGACAGTTATACGTTCAATTCCAACTTTCTCTTGTCACACGTTCCTTGCCCCTGGGTATGTAATACCAAGTTGCCTACCAACTTCTGTATTAATGTGTAACTGTCTTCATGTTGGTGAGTCCAAATGGGTATATGTGGCGCCAGCGTAAAGTGCTTTAAGTGGTCTGTATTACCTGAAAAGCGCTACCTAAGTTCAGTCAGTTTACCATTTGTGCCAACAATTACTTTTGTCGAAAACAAATATGTCCTAATATTTTGATTTTATTCCCAGCTGAATAAAAAATTTCAGTGACATTATGCTACTTTAGGAAAAATAGTTAAAAATCTTTTTCACACAAATATATATTTCCACATCTGTATATTTGTATTTATATCATGGATATGGTTTATTATTGAGGTGCATTGTCCTATTTAAAAAATGTAGCTGATTTAAGAATGTTTGCTTTCATTGTTCCTAAGAGGGTGGTCCTGCTATGCTCAGCATAGAGAATTACAAGTACAGATATTCCCTTGTGTTCTTCCACACTTCCTACTCCTGCTCTTATGTCTGCCTTTGCTGAAGAAGACATACACTCTTTTCCTTTACCCAGGATTTTGGCAGCAATCATTGGGCTTGACAAACCATGCTTTACAACTACAAAATGTCTTAGGTATCTTTTATTAGAGATTAAGATTAACTGCTATTACAATTTGTGTTGCAGAAATAGTGGAGTCTGTGTTTTTTACATATAAATTTTTGTTAGGACCTGACATTTCCAAAATCTTGATATTTCTAAATTCTACTGTACATGTTTTGTTACAGCGAGACGTAAAAATATATGAATACATGAAGCAAAGTAGCTTTACTGTACTCTGTTCAGCCTTCCTGTTATGTCCCTAAAGTCTTTGTTTCTTTCACTCTCTTGCAGTCTAAATGAACCAGAGACATATCTTGTACAACACATTCTTCTAACTACTTTCTCACTTATTTGTTCTCTTGTCTTACTTTCTTTTTAGCTACTTCAGAAAAACAGAAAAAAAAGCTGTAATGACTTTCACATGTGTTTATTTTAATAAATAAATAAATACATGCACAAATAACAGTTGCTTATTGTAAATGACCTAATTGTACAAAGAAATGAGCATATAAACAATCTTATATGTTATTATTTATGTATTTATTTATTTATTTAACCAGGAAAAGTCCCAGTGAGTTACAGCAAATCTTCTCCCAGGGAGTCCTGGCCAAGACTGGTGGCCAAAAGTTAAACAAAAAGAATACATATATAGACAGGACAAAGGTTACATACTACACCACAGATTTCAGTACATACATTAAACACACTAAAATATGAACAAAATATTATATTACACTTAACTTAAAATAATACAGATTATCATCAATAAAACAGATTATAATCATTACTTTTTGACTCTGGTCTTAATGAACTCCGATTAATATATCCTGTATAATCAGATAATATAAAGAGAAACATTTTTTAGATTTTTTTATTTCTAATTGTTTTTTTCTTTTTTTTTATCCAACCACACAATCACCAGGAAAGGTCCATTAAGGAGAAAGAAGTCGGATTCTGATCAGCAGCTGATTTATCTGTTACTTTCTACAACACAGATGCATTTAATAAAAGATTAAATAAATAAAAAAATCTGTGAATACATTGTGCTGTAGTTTGGTCTGTACTAGTGCTTCTAGAATCTAATTTCTATAAAAGTCACCCAAAAATAAGCAAATGCCTGTCAAAACGCAAGTTAGCAATGCATTAGTTATAAAACTATAATAATATTATTGGATTTTAAATTAAATAAATGGTGGTTGTCAATGATTTTCTGTCCTACGGAACAAAATGTTTAATTGTTTATCTTTACAAATACTACTGGCACTAGCATTGTGCATAAAATCTCATGATTAACAAAAACGAATAATAAAATGACCTGCAGTAACTTCAGTTTTAAAGCTGCTATAACATTTTTTAAACAGCTAGCTTAAAATGTGAACACAGTCACAGAGCGCTCATTCCCTCCTGTCGGCTATCATCCCTAGGCCATCACTTATTCATGATCTATGTGGAATAATAGCGAACAATGACTTACCAAAATACAAGAGTTTATTAGAAAGGATTCAACTTTCAAGTCAAAAGACTTTAATCAACAAAATCACTAAGCTAGAAACACACAGCTAAACTACTAAGTAAAAGAAGAGTGAATATCAAACCTATCAAAAGTAAAACTGTAAAATGGCAAACATTCAAAGAAGTAGAAATAATAAGCAATAAATTGATCATAATGTCACAGTTGAGTACAAGTATGTATGCTTAAAGACAGATGCTTGTATTCAAAGGTTTTGGAAGTGAGGCTAAGTTAGTTTAAACTAATTGTTATTCATGTAAATGTAAATAATCAGCCAAATTAGGAATCAATAACCTATGGAGAATTTATTCCTTTTTAGGGACTGGTCACAACAGTGATTGATCTAAGTTTTGTAGTTTGGCATACTAAAAGGGACAGTTTCAAAATAGCTGATTGTTTTCAAAGTTTAAACTAAATTTTAAAGCTCTTCTGTATTTTGAATACTGTAAATAGCAATTCTTATTGTTTATGAATACTGACGGTCCGCAAAACGCAGGCCACTGTTTAGATTAGCACCAAAGAATGAATTAAAACTTCAGTTGAACGGAGTCATTCATATTCCAGAGGACCAGATTAAGAAGACTAGTTCTATAAGTCCACAGAAGGTCAATAGTTTATACCCAAACAGTTGTAGAACTAAATCTTACAAAGGCAGCAAAAACAGAGTGAAATAGATAATTAAAACAATCCGGAACATTTTTATCCTAAACTAATTTACCTCTGCTCAGACACAATCTTAATTGTACAGTCCTTAGATCCCCATTAAAGGTAAATCATTTGGTGAGGGGAAACTCTTCGGTAAAGGGAAGCGGCTGTGGTTAGTTGGCTGGAGCTAGCAGCAAGGCTTCGAGGATGTGTGGTTCTTGGAGCTGCCGTTAGCTCGGAACATCGACGTCTTCTCAGCATGGCCGAGGTTTAGCTCAGCTGCATCGGGTGAGCAGCTGTAGGCTCAGCAGCAAGGCAGCAGGGCGGTAGAGTGTCAGCAAAGAAAGGCTCTTTATCTCTTTGGATAAATGAGTGAGCTGACAGAACTCATCAAAGGATTGTTCTCCCGATTCATAAATATTGCTTCTCCTGACCCTTGTGTGAATCTTTGAGGTTGTTTAATTCATTTATTTTTTACTTTCAGTTTTGGAGGGAATTGCTGTTTTAGTGAGTTTTTTGGCCATGGCTGGATGGGTTATTCTGTGAGTGTGGAGAGGAGGGCCGACGCAACCTCAACCTAAATGTAGTAAGGAAGGCAGATGTTTTAGATATCCGGCTCATCTCCTGTGGAACCAGACCTTGTTTTAGTATGTAAGGCAGACACCCTGTCTACTTTAAAGACCAGGCTTAAAACTTTCCTTTTTAATAAAGCTTATAATTATAAACAGAACGAAGTTAGCCAGTGATTGGAGGAGTGGAGGAGAGATAGTAGCCAGCCCTCCACTTGCTTAGGCAAGTGGAGGGCTGGAATGTAAGTCAGACAGATGCTTCTTCCTGGCACTGCCTCTCTCATGTCTCATTCTAACATGCTGGGTCATCCGGAGCTATCTCTGCTACTTTTTTCTTCTACTACATTTTAATCGCACTATTTGCTGTTATTTCATCTGTTAACTTGATGTTTTCTCTCAGCGTTTTTCCATCCATAGAAACTACACCTGGTCCGGTATTCTGCTTGGCTGTGATTCCTTGTTGGAGGGGGGTGTCAGCTGGAATGATGCTCATGTAACTGAACATTCTCCCTCTCCTGTTACTAACTTTTTAATTTCTTTAACATAGCATGAATCTGTTGTGTCTTCTCAAACCCCCAGTTTGTCACGGCAGATGAACACTCGTATTGAGTCATGTTCTGATGGACTTTTCTTCCTGTTTAAGGAGAGTTTTTCCTCTCCACTGTCGCTACACGATTGCTCTGTATTAGGGACTGCTGAGAAGTCACAACGCAGGCAACTGTCTACTGTTACCACATGTACGTTCAAGAAAAGTGAATGCTGAATGTCAATAATTAGATATAATCTCCTGGGTTTCCTTATATAGAAAACTTTTAAACCAATTGGTATATATGTATGATCGAATCGAAATGGCTTGTGAAGTGCCTGGAGATGATGTTTTGTCAATTGGCCCTATATAAATAAACCAACTGAACTTCAAATATGTCCTTGTTTCCTTGTAGAATTAGGTCATTTACATTAACTAGTCAATAATTGCTTGATGTCTAAGAGTCAAAATGACTGAAATATCCCTGTTCATTGGCAGCTAGTGGATGCTTATTTGTGACACTGAGATATTTATTTCAAAACCATTATTTCCATTGCTCTATTTTCATGATGTTAATAAGGAAAAAGGTCCATGACTGCCACCTACATTCTTCTTTCAAGGCCATTGTTTGTCTGCAGGTTCAGTAACCCTAATAGCTTTTGTTTACTCTGTCGCAGTCTCCTGGGAAGTTGTTATAGGTGGTATTTAATTTGGAACTTGGAGATGTACAGTATATTGCTGCAATGTACAACGATGTATTGGAACAGTCCTGTGTGTGCTGCAGCTATCTATATTTTATGTTTTAGGCTCTTGTTTATATTATTATCTGGAGGACCATATTTGCAAAACTTCTACAATATGAGAACTTTTACAAGGTGATGGTCCAAGGAGATGTATTTACATAACCTTTGTAAAAAAAAAAAAAAACAGAATCTACATTTTAATTAAAGAAGTTTTTAGCTTTTTTTGAGTCCTCATCAGTACTTTAATATTCTTTTTATGCTTAACGCTCATCATAGGCCTCACAACGTTTAATCAAAAACAGCTGGCATTACTGGAGTTTGTCTGCAGGCAATGATTCAGCGGAGTACTCACAGCGCAGGGCCCTGGGAGATGGAGCAATAGGCAGAGGATCGAGTTTTGATGGGAACAGAGTGTTCATGAGATGAATGATTTACAACTCAGGGATCAGGGTGCCGTCATCTCAGTATCAGGATCGATAATTTCCGCATTGGGTGAATTGATTCAGTGATATCTTTACTGGGAAATAGATATGAAAATGAACCACTCACTTCCAGGCAGCCAATCAGACATGAGACATTATGGAAGACTTGGTAAGGGCTTTGTTACTTGGTGAAGCCTGGTCTTCTTTGTATGCAAAAAATCGTACCTACTACCGTAAGTTTTTTTTTTTCTTGCATTATGTGCCTGACCTATTTTATTTATTCCTTTTATTTATTTAAATCATGATCCACTGAAACAGCTACATTTAAGCTGAAATCTGCCTTGCAATCTTGTTTTTTGTGTGCCTGAACACAGAAACAGAAAACATAATATATTAGTGTTGTTTTAAAAAAAATTATTCCAACAAAGCAGCTTAGAAAATAACCAATATTAGCTATAAGAGGTAAAAAAAAAACGTATCATTTTGATTTTAACCTTGTGTATTTTGCCAGAGAATTTTATTTTGAGAATGACAATATGACATCCAACACAACAAACATCCAAAAGTTTTCTCCAGTCAGCAATGAATTTTCATTATCAATTATAAATACCACCATGGCAGTGTAATCTGGCATATCTATTCTAGACAGAAAAACTGGTGGGCAGCTACCAGTAAAGCCTTTATAGTAGTTAGTGGTGCACTGGAAGTTAACACCAAACAATCTGAAGCACATGTGTTGCCTTGTCAGAAACATTTTCAGTAATACACCTCACTAGGCAAGGCTAGGTAACTTTGTGTAGTACAAGGCAGACAACGAGGCAGCTATTATTAATCACTTACTCAAAGGCAGCACTAAACAAAAGGGTTTTTAGCTTTGGTTTGAACTCAGTGTTTCAGGACATTTGTTCCAGATAAGGTGGCGCATAGAAAATAGAAATTGAGCATAGAAACTGAAAGCTGCTGCAGGAGTTGGAGGACCTGATTGGTCTGGGGGGTTCGGTATAGTGGCAACAGGTCTTCAAAATACTGTGGTGCTAAGCCATTCAGTGATTTACACACTAGGAGGAGCATTTTGAAGTCTATTCTTTAAACTACAAGGAGCCAGTGTAAGGACTTTAGAACTTGAGAGATGCATTTAGTACAAAGACATGAATCAGCAAACTATAAAATGTAATCAATTTTGTGCTTCAGTGAAATCCAAACACAGTCTTGCCTATCAGTTTCCAAAGGTTATTAAACAGCAAAATATATAGATAACCCTGTGAAACAGCATCTTTTTTTTTACCAAAAAGAAATGACAAGCAGCAGTAATAGGAAAACATCAATATCACCAATTAGATTAGCAATGAAATAAGCTACCTGGATTTCAGTCTAGCTTTTTGATTTCATTTAGGCTGAATAATCTTTAAGGGAAATTCAGTTCCCCTTTTTTTGCCTAGCAATCCAATAAAAAGCCACCATTCACCCACTTAGTCTAACCCATTACCTCACCGTGCGTAAAAGGCTCATTTTAAAAACAAACCTGATGATAATTTGCTCCGTTTACTGCATGCTAATTTCCCTAAACCTCATCACATGTGGTAAAACGACGTCCGCCGGCTTGATTGTGTTCGCGGACCACTGTTGGGGTTTACGCTAACAATCCTTCACTGCCAGTGCAACAAACGTCAGAATGCATGCACTCAGCATAAAAATGGTGTGCACATGCTTCAGCAGACAGAGGAGAGGGGGAGGGGATGAATTCACAGTTATGGAGCTTTGCCTGAGGTTGCACCTGAACTGTGAGGCCTTTCATTCATTCAGGTTGATGTTAAGAGAACTGTCCTTTGGTTAATAAAGCCAAGCTTGCAGCTAAGATCAGGCAATTTTAGATGAAAGCTACAGTCATAACAGACTCCACATATTTTAACAAATATCCAATTCACCCTTTTAAATGATGTGGTGTTCTTTAGCTGTAAATGCTCCTCTTATTGGGTTACTGGTAACCAATAATCACTTAAACACAAATCAGATAAACAATTTAAAAAATATATTTTTTTTAAGTGAACAAAGTCCAATACCTTTTCACAGGATTTCTTTTTTGAAATCCTAAGGTCTTCTGGTTATCTACTGTAATCACCTTCTAAAAATGTACTGCTGAGGCTATAGAGATATTATACACCTTTAGTTGGATTTTATTTTAGATATTATTTTTAAACAGGGTCCTGCATTCCAGATGCAGACAATGTCTAGGTTAATTTTGAACACTTCTCTGCAAATAGCAGCTACTATTGGATTCTAATGTAAAGTACAAAGACGTATTTCATTTGCATACAATGTAAACAGCTGTTAACATCATCAGGCTTGCCCTACTAAGCAAGTTCATCTTGGAAGAAGAACGCAAGATTCCGAGAGAAATATCCCAAAATCCTAAACTGTCCTCACAGAAATACATCAGGCTCTTATTACTGTTGATTTGAAACGATATGCCTTTACAATCAGAAGCCTATTGGACAAGTTTAGCTTCCATGGTATTGGTGAAAGGAGGAAATATTTACACTGTAAGAAATACATTCATCAATTAATTAATCCATCTTGTTCTGGGGTCATGCTTAAACATTTAAGAACAAGGGTGCCCAAGTCCAGTCTTAAAGAGCAACTGTTCTTTTTGATTCATCACTACTCCAACATATCTGAGTTAAATAAATGACTTGTTACCAAGGATCTGCAGAGCTAATTGACTAAATGCTGAGGAGGGAACTCAGTTAGAGTATTCAGGTGTGTTGAAGAACGGATCAAAATTTTTTGGGAGTTAGACAAATATAACTTTAAGAATGTTCACTAAAGTTTCATGTCATGACAAAAAGCTGTTTTCAGTTGATGATTATGTTAATTAAGTGAAAAAAGCTGTGTGAACTACCCAAAACCTAAATGAAAATGCAGTTGCCCCTTAACATAAGTGTTCCATCCTTTGGCAGTAGAGTTCCTGGATATGACTAGCATGTCTTTTACCATGTTTTAATACCTTTTCAAACATTCTTCCTTTACTTTACAAAAAAAAAAAAACTGTTTTACAATACCAATGACTTTACAGTACTGTGCAAAGTTTTAGACAGGTGTGAAAGAATACTGTAAACAAATAATTAATTCAGAAAAATAAGTAATGATTGTTTTTATTAATTTATAAATGCAAAGTGAGCAAACAAAAGAAAAATATAAATCAAATCAATATTTGGTGTTACTACCTGTTGCCTTCAACCTAGTATCAATTATCATAGGTATACTTGCACAAAGTCAGGGATTTTGTAAGATTGTTGTCAGATGTATGATCAACCAATTAACAAATATGTACTAATGATCATCCATGTTACACGGAGGTTGAAACACAGTTCTTAACTGAAACAGAACGAGCTGTGTAGGAGGCTTAAAACTAGGCATGGAACAGCCAAACTCTGCTACCAAGGTGAGGTTGTCGAAGATAGTTTCATGTGATGGCAAGATTGTGCACAAGATTGTGCACAGCAAGAAGACACAAGGCCTCAGCAAGGTCTCTCCCAGACAAAGATTTCAAAGTAGACTAGAGTTTTAAGATGTGCTGTTCAAGCTCTTTTTGAAGAGGCTCAAAGAAACAGGCAACGTTGAGGAAGCAGTGCCGGCCAAGGAAACTTAGTACAGCAGATGAAAGAAACATCGAGCTTGTTATCCTTTGAAAACAGAACATTTCCAGCAGCTCCATCAGTTCAAAACTTACAGAAGCCAGATGGACCTAGGTGCACCCATCCACAGTCCAGATAAGTCTGGCATGATGGGGCCTTCATGGAAGAGTTGCACCCAAAAACATAGCTCTGACATGGAAACAAGGCCAAGCAACCAAAGTATGCATTAAAACATGGGAACTGGGATGCAGAAAAATTGCAGCTGGTGCTCTGGATTGATGAGTCAAAATTTGAAATATTTTGCTCTAGCAGAAGACATTTTATTCATTAAAGGGTTGGAGAGTGGTACAAAAATGAGGTTCTGCAGGCAACAGGAGGTTTGTTTAATGTTTGGGTTGGCATTTGGAGTTGGAGATTTGGTCAAGATTAATAGTTTTCTCAGTGCTGAGAAATAAAGGCAGATAGTTATCCCTAATGCAGTAACATCAGGGAGTCGTATATTTGCCCCCAAATTTATTCTGTTGCAGGACAACAACACCAAACATACAGCTAAAGTCACTAAGAACTATCTTCAGCGTAATGGCCTCGACACAAGGGAGGCGATGAACGACCTCAATCAGTGAATCTCATTGCAGCCGCTTTGAAAATCAGACACATAGGAGGTGGCATGCGGCAGCGACCAGTGACACAAGCCAGTGGCACCCTCTGTTCCAGTAAAAATTGTAAGTCTTCTGTGGTACTGATTGGCTGTCAGATTGGAAGAAATTTTGGGGTATCGCAGTTCAGTTTCATTGCCATTGAAGCAATGAAGAAGATAAGAATGGGTATATACAGTAATACCGTTTCCTTCATGACTTCCCGGAGATAACTGAGTAGCATCCTAACAGCTCACTGGTCAGTCAATAAAACCTCTGCTGATTGGTCGTCATCTGAGCGACAGTGATGAAAGCGTAATTTTTTCTTAACCCTATGGGATCGCGTTGTGGGCCTTAGTGTCCAGGATACAAAAGCTCCAAATTTCCCATGCACGATTTTTATGTGCTGCTTTGCAGGAGGGAGACTCACGATCATCGTTTTGTTGTACATGTCCCATTGGAAATGAATGGAGGAGAAGCGATGTCGCCTCCTATGTGTTGAGCCCATGAGAAAGAACAAGAAGTCCTGGAAGTGATGTTGTAGCCCCCACAGAGCCCTGATCTCAAAGTAATGGAGTGTTTCTGGGATTACATGAAGAGACAGAAGGATGAGGAAACCTACATTCACAGAAGATATGTGGTTTGTTCTACAACATGTACAATATGGAACAGCCTACCAGCTGAGTTTCTACAAAAAAACTTTGTACAAGTGTACCTAGATGCTGTTTTGAAGGCAAAGGCTGGTCACATCGAATCTAGATTTCACTCAGATTTCTCCTCTGTTCATTTACTGTGTTTTCTTAAAGATAAAATAAAGGATTAACACTTACATTTTTGAAAGCTTTGTTTATTTACAGCATTTTTTCACACATGCCCAAAAACTAGCTCTATACTTTCTTCCTTGTAATGTAGAAAAGCTCCTTGAATAGAAGTTTTTGCACTGCAATGAGATAAATGATTCTGCCCAAAAGATCGGTTACATTCTTGTGAAGATGGTAAATCTAGAGCGTCTCCGTGGGGGGAATAAATAAGGTCTCCTTTGCTATAGTTCCCTTTTTTATTTAGGTTGTCTGGATTCACACACTGGCATCCTGATGCATGGTGCAGCTCTAGGCACTCTGCCCCATGGAGAACGTAAAGTCTGTTATCGTTGAAACACATAAAGGACATGAGCACTTGTCAAAGTGCTCATGTCCTGTGAAATGGCACGGAGTAGAGCCTGAAGGTAACATTTGGCAGGGGATCTTCATCTCCTGATGGTTACATATACATGAAATAAACAGTTTTTCTGGTAGGTGTTGTCTGGCAACACCAATTGTGATACTGTAAATGAGATGAAAGCTGTGTTTGAGGTTTAGCACTTGCAAAGACACTTGTTAGTGAAAATAAACTGAGAAGGTTTGTATTTTTGATGGACTGTGTTGAAAAGAATGAGTCCAGATGATCATGAGAGACATGCAGCACGTGTTCTTTGAAAGTGGCATTGGACACATTGGACTCTTGAGAAATTAGTCATTCTTTGCATATTTTAACTTTAAATATAGAAAAAACCCATGAACTTAATGTGTGCCTGGTTTTTATGTTAGAGAGGTGTGGTGTAAAGCTTTCTCAGCTGCCATCCAGCAGGTGTTCTGGCCTACATATTTTATGCGTAGGGAGATTAACTTCTGCTGCTCAAGTAATAGAAGACCTATTTCTAAAGCCTGGACCACTGACAAAAACTGGCGAGTGGTGGAAGTGTACATTAAATTATGTTATATTCCAACATACTTTATGTATTGGCAAATTTTAAAGACAGTAACTGAGATATATCCACCACAAAGTTGGATTGGCACTAGTCCAAACGGAAACTGAAACTGAATGAAATGTTGATTAATGTATATGTCTACATTTTTAATGTTTGAACCCAAAAGCTTGTATGTATATGACTGGGATTTTAAATGAAGAGCAAATAAAAGTGGAATGCAAATTTTTAGATTGAATGTGTTTGTCGAACATTTGTGGTGGAACCTAATTTCAATTTTCAATTCACTTGTATTTATATAGCACCAATTCACAACAAATGTCATCTCAAGGCACTTTACAACAAAAGTAATTTCAATACAATTATACAAACATTCCAATCAGTTAAAAGTTTATAACACGGAAACCTCACCCTGAACACACTATCCGCACTGTGAAACATGGTGTTGACAGCGTCATGCTGTGGGGATGTATTTCTTCAGCTGGGAAGGCTGTCATAGTTTATTGGCAAATGAATGGAATTTAGTGAAAATGTTAATATTTACTGCATTTTCTGTTTCATTTAAAAAATATACCTTTTATTTTCTGCTGTAAGTTGAATATTTATCCTTATAACTCTATTTAAATGCATCTTAGAAAGCATCCTAAATGATTTGCAAAATGCAAGCAAGATTATTTGTTAAATCAAACACACTAGTAGTGTCAAAAAGTGAAACTTAAAGGGACTATAAAGAAGTTTGAAACGTTGGTGCTCGCGATTGCCCTATCAGGCCAAACGCGTTACTGCAGCCTTAATGGTAAGCTCGTGCATGAGTCAGTCAGCTCTTTACTCGACAATTTACAGCTTTGCACGCATAACTTCGACTGAGGTAATAAATGTGATGTAAGATATTTAGACCACATCAATTTGAGTGTATGTCTAGGATGTGATACATTTATATGTGAAAATTTATAGCAAAGTGATTTGAGTGAAGTAGCCAAATAATGAGGACTTAAATTAATAAATCACGTTTGAAGGATAAAAAAATACTCGTAAACTTTGTATACATAAACTAAATGATCTCATGGGTAGCTAATAATCATTTTACTAGGTGCTACTTTACCAGTATAGGCCATTTAATGGGATTAAAAAAAAAAATGATCCGTTACATTTCCTAGAACCTATGAAGTAGCGTAAGATGACTATGTTGTAAAATGGTTGTCAACAGCACAAGTCCTG
The DNA here is from genome assembly GCA_028564705.1 of Apricaphanius iberus. NCBI lineage: Eukaryota > Metazoa > Chordata > Actinopteri > Cyprinodontiformes > Aphaniidae > Apricaphanius > Apricaphanius iberus. The sequence goes on from JAPXFQ010001473.1 coordinate 3,181,234, forward strand.
TTCACTCGCAGTTTTTTCGCTACTTATAAATCCGTGAATAGTGACTATCATTCAGAGGTTGGTAGTTTAATTTAAGTAATTTTTTTAAATCAATAAATTTATAAATGATACAGTATTTTTATTATTCTTTTTTTTACTATATTACTTGAGTAATATCATTATGAAGTATCGCTTATCACACTTTAGTAAAATTTCTGGATGCTTTACACACTGACATTAGCTTCGCAGAATGATTATTTTTTTTAAACCAGACACAGACCTACACTTTATTACAGGAAATCTCCTGTTTTTACAAATAATAGTATCGTTTAAAAAAAGTTACATTTTTTAGAATGGCTAAGTCACAATCCAGAAATAAATCTAATTGAAAATATGTTTGTAAAACTTGTGGTGATTTAAGACATCCAGTTTTATTGCAAAGAAACATGACTCTACCAAGTGTGGACTTAGGGAGGCTAGATGCAAATGCATCCCACACTTTTATGACTTTTATCTATTAAAAAAAACTAAAGTAGAAAGCCATAAGTACTTTTCAGTTTCCTTCACAATTATACACTGATTTATGTTGGTCTGTAACATAAAATCTCTCAAAACAAATCAAAGAAAATGTGTCACAGTTCTTCAATGTGGAAGAGTTAAAGGAATATGAGTACTTTTGCAATGTACTGTAATTTACACCTTATAAAACCTTATGCTTCTAATGCAGTCTTAAAACTCTTGGAAATAACTGCAAGGCTTGCTTTTACTTTACTTAAAAAGACAGGAACATTTCAAATATCAAGAATGGTCCTTGAATTGCAATCTAAGATGATTAGATTGCTACTAAATTGCTACTTTTCTGACTTCCTATAAGGACTAGCTGTACTGTAGCAGTTAACTTTGTTATTACATGAGTGGAACCAAAAATAAGACAAATTTTTTCACCAGTATCTTTACTTTTGTCTTCAAAAGGCCTTTTCGTAGCTCTGCTTCGTATTGTTATTTGCTGTAATTTTGCAGTTGCAGTGTTGGAAATCTATGTTAGCTTGTTTGCTAGCCAAGGCTTATCTGAAGTAATAGAAGCTGCAGATTGTTTCATCTTAAATGATCTGCTCATTTTAATCACTTCTTCTGATAGCTTACCACCAAAGACCTCTTTAGTTTGCCTTGAAAGGGGTGTGAATTGCCGAAATTCTATAAAACATTTTGTTGCTTTATCAAAGCGATTTATGCAAACAACAGCATAAGACATTATCAAGTCTGTTTCTGCAGACAACATGCGCAATATACGTAGCATGGAGTGACATAGACAATCCCTCTACAGAGCTACAGATCATTTTTTCAACCTATTCTAACAAACTCATCCCATCTAACTTAACCATCAGCAAAATAAAAAGTGTGTAAATATATATATATATATATATATATATATATATATATATATATATCATATTATATATATATATATATATATATATATATATATATATATATATATATATATATATACACACTTTTTATTTAGCAGACTTTTGCTTAACTCTATATTTTACACAATGTATAGTATATCCGTATGTGCTTTACATCTATGTGAATCCTGTTTCTAACCTCCCAGTTTATTACATGCCTCGCCAGAAGGACAATCCTACCCTGCTCCATGAATTGAAAGTCACATCCCCCACCAGCAGGACAGAAGGCAATGTGGCAGCATGAACGTTGGTCATGCAAGAAAAGGGGGTGCAGTGGAGCCCAAAGAGCTGTGGGCTACTTTGACCACTGATTCATAAAATGTAATAATACTACCAAATTCTGTAATGGTTTCAGTTTTCTTGGCAGTGATTACAAATTGTATTTAATTATTAAAAATTTATATAATTTGTGTTATAGCTAATTTTTAATAAAATTATGCCACAAAACACGAGTATCCAATATCTGCATATTAAATAGAATGTTTGGAAATGGCAACAAGTACTCAATTTAGCTTGTTTTTCTCCATGCTGATGTTCTTTATTTTTTTCCCCCACTTGCTGATGGTGCTTTTGCTTTCATTTTTTTCATTTTACCCATACCTCATTTGTTTCTATTCTATCTTTATCTGGTTCTCTCCCTCACTTTCTTGCTGCCTCAGTGTAATGTGATCAAGGACCGATGCTGCCAGCCCCAGCCGTGGCACTGCAATTTCTGTTCTGCTTTGGTTGCTAGGCAGCCTGTCTGAGACAGTGCTCAATGATGCACCTCCTTCTCTCTGTCTGTTCCCCCCCAAAAGAGAAAAGTAAAAAGGAGAGAGGAAGATGGGACAGTGACAGGAATAGCCAACAAACTAAAATATGTTTTTCAGAGGATTTATCTTTCAGAAAGCGCTGCTACACATCTGCAGTGCAGCACAGTAGTGCATTGTGATCCTGGGGGCTTTGGAGGCTACACTTTCAAAAAAAAAAAAAAAAACACAAGTCTTGAGGCACTGCACAGTGTGACAGATCTCGGCTGTGACTGCGCTGCCCACCTTCTCGTGTGTTTGTGATGGAAATCGCAGTGTGCAGATTTTGTGTCATCGCGCCTAGAATGAAGCCTACCATGTGTGGCTGAAACAGTGGGCTGCTGGCAGGTTGCCCAGGTGTGGGATAGTGGTAGGGGAGTGAGGTTACCACGAAGAAGCTGCATGAACTGCTACCTTATAAAGCACTCATGAATCAATGCTCTAGTAGCTCCATGTGGCTGTGGGGGATGATAACTATTCAAAGTAAAATGCCAGAGCGTTTTTGAGGCCTTTGTTCCTATTATGTCTCAACTTTTCACTTGTAGGCGTCACACATGTTATGCGATGCACAAGCTGTGCTTATAGACTGCCAGCATTTGGCTAAAGGAGGCAATCTGATGGAGATACTTCTTTGTGTGGTGGTTAAAGGACGTGTGTAATTTACTTTTCTATTTCAGAATTCTATTCACCATAAATAATCGCAATTTTTAACATTATATGATAACATTTATGCACAAAATCACAACTCAGAGCACCTGAGACCTTCTTAGTTGGATAACCTTGTCTGTGCCTCTGTCCGTGTGTGTCTATCTGCAGAAGTACAGGTACCAGGATGAGGAGACACCCCCCTTGGAGCACAGTCCAGCACATCTGGCTCCAGGGAAAAGTGCAGAGATGCTTCATATGAGTGATAAGAACCTCGCTGCCATGGAGGCCATCCACGGCTACGCGCCACACACGCATATCTCTCCTGTCAAGGTACTACATTCACAAGTTTACTTATAAGCATTGTGGATCAATAGAATGCAATAAATTTCAGGAACAATTCAAAATTCCTTTGCTAGTGGATCCCACTTATTTATTAACTATATTTTATATTCAACAGGGCAGCAATGAGTTGATCAACTTTATATTTCAACGATGATTTTGTGAGAAACTCTTCTGTCTAAACTAAAATAAACAAAATACAAACGCATTCCTAATATTAAGAAATGTATGTTATTTGAGAAAATAGATAATTGGTTTTGGATGGACATCTGCATGCACTCAGCATGGACATGCCTTTCACATTAATTTTGAGTTTTTAATAATGCATATGATGATCTGACCTTAATTGTCACCATCAGGAAAATAAAAAATAAAAATCTAAGCATTTAGGATTATTAGGGGTGAACATGCGCTTGAAGCTCCTAGATTTCCAGTATCGCTGTCCTCTTTGAAGCCAATTGATCCTTATTGAGAACTGAGACAACCAAGTAAAAAGCAAATGCTTAAAAGTCAGCACCTTCAAGTGCAACGGCCAGTCTCACAATCTCATCTACCCATATTTACAAGTCAAAGACGGTATGAAGAAATGCTATATATATATATATATATATATATATATATATATATATATATATACAGTAGCTGTTGTAAAAAAATATTTTACGAAAAAATGCAAGACATATGTATAATGTTAACTACTGTCCTCAATTAATTCAAATATTTGTGTTCAACTGTTTTATTCTACAAATCCTTGAAGTTTTTGGAAAAAAACAATTATCCAAATAAATCATTTCAAGCCCTAAAATTACCATGACATTCACAGTCATGATATCTATTTTTTCTTTCTGTTCAGACCGGCATTGCATATGACTGTTTTGAATTACATGCACCATATTTCAAAGTGTAGAAGTGATTACCATTTTTAAAATTACAGTTACATTTGTTTTGACTGAAGTGGTTGTAATGTAGTTTGTTTCGTTCTAATTATTTTCATCATTGGAAAATCACAAGCTAAGCAGGTGAACATTATACGTTTATTCACCTTACTCAGCTATCTGACACGTGGCAGTATCTGATTAAGCTTAACACAAAATGTTGGCTGGTTCAAAATCTTACATTGTCCACATAAGTGCACTGATGGGAATATAATCTTATTTGATGATCAAATTTGCCCCGCTGCGCCCTCATGCATCAGCTTTGAACCTGCATGAACATGAACATCAGGTAATCTGATATCTAGACTTGCAGCAAGAATCTCGAAATGTGTCTGGCCTCAAGATAACCTTAAGGACAAACAGTAGGCAGACAATATGATCCAATGAACCAGGCGTGGTCAAAGAGAAATGAGCACAAGATAATCCAATCTGCATTTTGTAATCAAAGCTGTCATCATTGTGTGGGGATTAATTGTACTGAATTACATTGCAAGCAAGAATCAAATAAGGATTTAACGATGCACTTAGGTTTGTGTTTGTACTGAGACAGACATCATAGGAGCTACAATTAACAAAGCTGAAGGACAAAGCTGACATCAGTAGCAACATGAGTACCTTGCTTGAAGTGCATTAACAAAAGCCTTCTGTAACTACAAATGTAAAGGTGTAAGCTGTGGTGGCCACTTACTGATGATGTAACTCATATGCCCACACACACGTTATCCAACAATCTACGTAGCTATTAAGAATAAGGAGATTCTGTTTGTATTTGCCATGATGTTGAACTGTTTCTTAGATATTTTTCCACAGGGAAACAGAAGTAAAGTCTCTAGATGGGCCAAATGAAACGCCTTTTATTAAGCAGCCAAGAAAGGCTGAGTGATTGTGCTTTCTTGCTGCCATTTAAATTATACACTCATCTCTTCAGCATGAGGGGTGATAACCATGGAGATTTCCCGTTAAGGAGGCTGAGAGGGTGCTGGGTATTATAGCACTGTAAACTGAATTCTGGAGTTCCGTTGCAAAAAAACAGTAGAACAGTAAATAGTTATTCATCAGGAACATGGTACCGTTAACAGAAACTACTTGCATGGTTCACAGAGAGTTGTATTTATCTGTGGCAACCCACACATACCTAAACATATGCCCTGTCCCCCGAAGCAGCTCATCATGCAAAGTCAACTCTAAAACGGCAAAACAAAAACAAAAAACTGTTCATTTTATATGTCACATGAAGCTAACTTTAAAAAAAAGTACACAAAAGACAGACCAACTGACTAACCAGTGGTTATAATTTATTAATCAATTAAAACACCATCACATGGGAATTTTATTTCTTTCTAGAGCAGGAACAGTTTCAGTCATTTTTTCCCCCATGTCCACATAAAACAAGCGTTGAAAGAGTCCCAGACCGATTATTTTATTGTAGTATATTTTTTATTAAGGGTGAATATTTTGGACTCGCGTATTCCTGTGAACAGCAAAAATGCACCTTTTGTGAAAAGTCTGAAGTATCAGCCCACTTCTATAATCCCAAATGCCCCATACATAAAAACCACAGCAGATGACATGTATGTGGTTGTGCTGCAGAACCTTATTAAAGGTTCTGTAAAAAAAATAAAAATAAATAAATTCTACAGAAGACTTCATTCTGGCTTTGTTGTTTGCCATCCTTGCTTTCTTGTGCTTACGGCTGGCCTCGCCTGGCAGGTTCAAGCACATGTCCCATGCTGCATGCTTAGCGTCACTTACAGCTCTGGGGGATTAAAAACTGTTATGTGGTTTTATCAGTGTTTCCAGATGGATGAACAAAATTCTGAAAATTGTGCCGTTCCAAATGTCAACGTAGACCAGAACAAACAACTCATATAGCAAACAGGGTGGTCTCAGTTATTACAAGATGATAAATACATAGGTAATAAAAGTGATAGGGTTGAAGCTTTGTTCTCCTCATTATGTGTCAATCAGCTCTCTTTAAGTGAGAGTAAAAATTATGATAAGTGCCTTTTGATCATTACTTGTTCAATCAGCTTCCAGAATCTTGTGATTTGGTGTTTTTGAAGATAAATCTTAATTTTTCTGTCTCTAATACCACTTTGATTAAAAGTTCAATTCTAATTAGCTCAACCAGTCTAAAGTAATCCACCGAATTGTGATGAATATAATGATAATTTAACAAACATGGTGTTTAAAACATATTCTTCTTTTCTTTAGAAATCCATTTGTTTTGCTTTCTGAAACCTGTCTCATCAGCATGAATGTGGTCTGTCAAGTTTACTATGTCTCAACGTAATTAATAAATAAATAATCTATTTCACAGTATTAACTATTAAGTTAGTAATATACTACAATAATGTCAAACAGTTTTGCTGTTTTGTGTAAGATTGTATCCTAACTTAGACAAGGTATATAAAAGTTGGATGTGTGTTGTTATTGTTCATGCATTGTCTTTTTTAACCGATTTATGGAGTCAGAATAGCCAAACAAATAGAGTATATACGTAACTACATGTAAGTTTGCAGCACATCAAAATGTAGTAAAATGTGCATAATTCAAACAACACAAGCTATTATTGAAGCTTTTTTGAAGCAGTTTTGTAAATTGGTAAATTTCACTCTCAGGGCCACCACAAAGTTTTATATTTTAGCATATTTTTGCTATTCATTTAGAAGTAATCTGAATTTTCACTCCAAAATGTGTCTACGAGAGTGCAAAGATGTTAGTGAAGAACCATCACTTGGCATCAAGACTAAATGCTATTAATATATTCAGAAGATGCAAGATCGCTTAAATTATGTTAATTCCACATCATTACATAACCAGTGACCCTACAACAAAGTTGATTTTGCACATCAGTCCACCAGCTGTCTTACCTTCAAATGTCTGCAAATTATTGGGACCTTGCAATTAAGCCTTTTAAACCCCCTTTTCCTTTAACCAAATGAAGTATAAAATATATGAAATATATAATATGGGCAATAAAAAATAGGTATTATTGTTTTGACAGTTGAAGAAGTCAATTGTTTGCTTTCAATTACACAGATGCCTGCGTATAGTAAATTCACTTGTTTTTTATGTATGCTTGTATGTTTGCAAGGCACCGTGAAAAAGTATTTGCATCATAAAAATATATTTTTGAACTTAGGCTACTTGGGTCATGCAGCAGCACAATGATCCAAAGCACACTAGCAAGTAGACCTCTGTATGGCTCAGCAAACAATTCAGGTATGGAGTTGTCTCTTCAAAGTCAGGAGTTAAATACTGTTGCATGATCTTTAACAGCTTATTAACAACACCTTCCATTGATGCTAAAATTAAACAAGTCTAAAGTGTATGTACGTATGTGGGTATGGTTGTGTGTGTGTGTGTGTGTTTGTGTTTGTGCGCGTGCGTGTGTGCGTGAAGTTGCTGAAACCTGACTGGCCCTATTTCTATTTGTAGGTTACTGCTATTATTTATTAAGTTTTGTGTTTCTCTTCTGGGAGAACTGAATTCACTGCCATGAAAAACAAGTTTTGAATCTATTTATATCAAAATAAACTGCATGCATCATGTTATGGAAGTCATAGGCTTCCTCGGGAGGGCATAGAAACGAAAATACACATTGAAAATGCACAACACATGAATACCACTTTGAGCCAAAATAAGTCAAACCTTTGGATAGCCTGTCCACAGCAGGATCAATAGAGGATTTCTAGGTGTGATACTTCCAATGGAGTTAACTTCTGATATCACTCAAACACCTCAGTCCCAACAAAATCTGTTTTGAAAGTTAAATACCTTTAAAAAATACTGTTCTACTTAGTCTGCTTCACTTGTGTCAGTTTCTGTAATTTGCCAAAATTGGTTGCTTTTTCTCAAGTTCATACAATAATCTGTGGCGTCTCTCCATTTGGGGCCGCTGGGGTCTGGCCCCAACAGATGCTGCTGTTGAGCTCTATGCACAGAATTGTTCTTTATAAAGTTATATTGTATAAAGACCAATTTTGTTACCAATACGATTCTGTCATAAACATTTCTGTATAACTATCTTTGTCAGAATACTGACAAGCTCAGTAATCTAAATCCTCTTGAAACAGCGATATGGGGCCAGCCCCTTAACGTCTGTTTGAATGACGAGGATCTGAAATCACAGTGCACATGCTCAAACTGCACTCACTGGAAAGCTGTAGGGCACAAATATTCTGGCCCCAAGCTGATATCCTGCTACCTTCCTCTACAGAGAAAGGAAGCAATGCGCCATCTGGCATGCAGTCTGCGGTAATTTATTAGAAGAAGAGATCCCAGAATCAGAAGGAAGTCTTGCTCTCTGTTTGAAAAACACCAGCCAGGATTACTTGTCTCTGTTACGTCGGTATGTGTTCCCCCATTGAGATGTGTTTCAGGTCCACCCACAGCACTAGAATGTGCCCGCTGTGGGGCAAGGTCCCACCTTTGTCGTTTGTGATTGGCTGCCTGGTTAATTTATTACTAATCCTAACATTTGAGAATGATTGCCTAACCCTAAGTCATTTTCAAACCCTAACATTGCAGCAGCATTACTAAACACTAACTTGACTGTTTTCCTAATCCTAATATTCAGGAACTAGTGCCTAAATCTAATGTCATCCAGCTGTGATCCATTTACAAGCATCAGCCAGTTCGTGTGTGGCTGGACCCGAAACACATCTCGATGGGGGAACACATACCGATGTAACACCCCGTTTTGCCAAATGCAAATGATTATTGTGCAGCATAACTGGTATTAAGATATTAGAATAGCACCTTTAACATTTACCTTCTGTTGGATAGCAGTGCACAGCCATCTAATATACTTGCTTGCTACCAAGACATTTAGCATGTTGCCTCTTGAACGGGAATTAGAGATTAAACATTTAGGATGTCACCAGCCAGTGTATTTTTACATTGTAAAGATCATAGATTAGATTTACATTATAGATTTAAACTGGATTTTTTTATTATACACTTATTGAAATGTTTGCCAAGATGAAAGATCTGTGTGGGGTTTTTTTTCAAGAAGACCAACACGGATGTGGGACCCTTTATCTGCAATTTTATATAGACTATACAAAAGGGTTTCATTCTTTGTTTATGAATGTAATTATTATGCAATTTTATGTGTTTAATTTAATATCAAATTATTATTAAATTAATCACATTAAAATGACAATCAGTATTGATCAAAGTCATATTGTATCTATCACAGATGAATTTGTTGCTGACTTATCATGCTAGAGATGCCACTGACAATAGCTGAGTGACTGAGTTCCTGCAACACAATTGACTGTTCAGTCAAAAAAGTTGCTTGTAAGTTGCTTTTCATGAAATTTGTATTTCAACACATTTCAGAATCATTTCAGTATTAAATTAAGTCTTTAAGAACTTCACAGTAGTGATGTTATTCACAAGTTAATGACTTACAGTATGTGAACCAGAAGTAGTTCTTGACTAAACATAATCTTAAAATTAATTTAAAGAACTAACCGAACACAAAATCACCACAAAAAGGCCTGCCTTTTTGACATAAAGTAACTCTTGGTATCCACAAATTTTTTTTTACCATTTGGAGTATATATATGGAGGGATCTGTCCTTTCATCTTTACATAATCTTTTTAAATAATCCACATTCCTGAGTGCTGTTGTATGCTCTCTTCTCTTGAGCTAAATCCATATTTAGAGATTTAGGTCTGATGACTGTGGACCATAGAGGGAGGTGGATATTATGTTCGGTGGACCATTTCTTGTTGAATTGGTCATATGTTTTAGATGAATATCCTGCTGAATGATGCAGTGAAGATAGATTTTCAGTTTTCTCTGCCATTCCAATGAGTTAATGATGTAATGCCCTCTAACATAGTACTCAGGTCATTTGAATGGGAACAAGTCCCATTCAAAAGACAAGTCACAAGTCCCAAGTCCAAGATTGATTCACCAATGAATAACTACCTAAGTTAAAAGTAGGATTTTTCAAAAATTTTCAGCGTGAGATTATGCTTTTAGTTAGCTCTGATTTGATTTTTGGTTTGTTTCTTTGTTCATATAACTTCAAAAAGAATGTTCCACAGAAATGATGATGATGATGATGATGATGATGATGATGATGAATCTTCAAAGATTTCCTCCTCATAGTGCTACCATAATCATAAAGGTGGCTTAGTTTTTGCATGATGTTGCTCATCTCTTTATTTCTGATTTATTTTTACTAGAAGGCCAGTCTAGTAGAGAAGTATGTTTTCTTTCATATTTCTAATGAGTTTTTTTGCCTTTTACCCTCCTATTTCATCCTGCACTCCTTCCTCCTGCACTCCTTCCCTTGCTTGTCACCGGGTGCTAGTAGCAGAAAATTAACTAAAGCTCAGATATATTAACAACTTCTGATGTTTGAAATTCTGCTGCTCAGAGGAAGCTTACAGGGAAGGAATAATAAATTAGCAATTATCTAATAGCCTAATTGTGCAGCTTTTTGTTTGCAACACACATGTCAATACTGTACATATCACTATCCTCTAAAAAAGGGCAATTTGATTTTGAGAAATTGCGAGCAAAAATAAAAACTCATGATTGTTTCCTCTTCATTAGTATTGCACAAGAATGAGTCCACACAGCTGTCTAAACATTAAGACCGCAGTGTTCGCTGCTGATAACCAAACACCTTTCCAGTGGGAGTAAAGTAGCCACAGCACTGCTGTTATTTGTAAAAATTCATTTGGCACAGGGAGTGTTTAAAGTGGCTGTTTCAGCTGTGCAGAACAGCACATACAGATTTAAGAGGCAGTAACAGCTGTGCTGATTTGGAATGGTTAAAGTTTTTTTATTCATATTATACCTACCTTATTCATGAGCTAACCCTAAATTCATTCTGCATTCTGTAATTCTGACTCTACTCTCACCAATGACTTCAATTTGTAAATTATAAAGAGTCGAAGCTTCGTTACATCAAATATAATGTGCAAATGGCAGGAGAGTTAGGTAATCTTTTATTGCTCTAAATAAAATTACACTTATGAGGTAGTGAGTGATATCTCCTGAAAATATCTTACATCAAGATTTCATTGTTTTCAGACTGTTTGCTGTTTTAGGGAGATTGCTACAAGTTTATTTTAGTGTTTTTTTATGGCTGGTTTGCTGTATACTATTTTTGTATTCAAAGCATGCAACACTTTGGGATGTTTTATTACCCATTTTTAACCTTTAGGCAGATTGCAAACAGTGATTTCTCTTCCAAAAATAAATGGAAAATGATGCATATTTTATAAGGAATTCTCCAAATAAAATCCTAAACTGGTGAGTGCAATTTTATTCAGCCCTTTTTTTTGTCACTCTAAAAACACCATCCCCAATTTGAAGCATGGTGGTGGCAGCTAAAAGCTGTGGAAGTAAGCACTGCAGCAGAAACAGGAAAGCTAAATATGTGACAATCCTTGAAGTAAACCAGTTATATGTTGCAAAAGTCTTTAAAATGGGTTGGCGATTCACCTTTCAGCAGAACAATGACCCTAAAAAAGCATCCAGAGCTAAAATAGAATGGTTTAGTCAAAACATGTTGATGTAGACTGACATAGTCAAAGTAAATTTTGAGAGTTTGCTGTAAAACTTGAAAGTTGATGTTTATACTGTACATACTTTCGATGCAATCTGACTTAAAATTATGATACTAATATATGATATTGACTCTACTTGCAATGCAAGCTATTTCAAGTGCTTATTTATTGTAATCTTGATGTGTATTGCTCATATCTTATGAAAATCCCAAATTTAAAGTCTCTGACAATTTGAATATTGTGAAAAGGTTCAATATTTTAGGCTCAAAGTGTCAAATTATAATCAGCTAATTAATCCCAAACACCTGCAAATGGAGCCTTTAAATGGTATCCCAGTCTGGTTCAGTAGGAATCACAATCATGGGGAAGACTCCTGACCTGACTGTTATGCAGAAAACTATCATTGACACCCTCCATAAAGAAGGAAAGCCTCAAAAGGTAATTGCAAAAGAAGCTGGATGTTACCAAAGTGCTGTATCAAAGCACTTTAATGGAAAGTTATGTAGAAGGGAAAGCTGAGCTGAAACAAAGAACTGCAGATTTTGCATCTCATTTGGAAACCAAGGTCCCAGAGTCTGGAGGAAGACTAGAGAGGCACTCAATCTAAGATGCTTGAAATCCAGTGTAACTTTTCCACAGTCTTTGTTTATAGTGGGTGCAATGTGTCCTGCTGGTGTTGGTCCATTATGCTTTATTGATCAAAGTCAGTGCAGCCATCTTCAAGGACATTTTGGAGCACTTCATGCGTCTTTCTACAGACTAGCTTTATGGAGATGCTGACTTCATTATCCAGCAGGCACCTGCCCATACTACCAAAAGTACCAACACCTGGTTCAATGACCATGGGATTGCTGTGCTTGACTGGCCAGCAAACTGGCCTGACAAGAGAAAGATGAGACATGAAAACGAACAATGCAGAAGAGCTGAAGGCCGCCACTGAAGCATCCTGGTCTTCCATAACATCTCAGCCGTGCCACAGGCTGATAGCATCCATGCCACGCTGCATTGAGACAGTAATTGATACAAAAGGGGCTCAAACCACGTACTGAGTACATATGCATGATTATACTTTTCAAATGTCCAACATTTCTGTCTTTAAAATCCTTGTATTGATTTCATGTAATATTCTAACTTTCTGAGATTTAGAATTTGGTGTTTTCATAAGCTGTAAGCCAAAATCATCAAATTTATTACAAATAAAGGCTTGAAACATCTCACTGTGCATGATATGGTTCTATATCATATATATTATATTAGTTACACCTTTTAAGCTGAATTACAAAATAAATGAACTTTTGCAAGTGGTTGTAAAAAGTAATGAAACCAAGAAACTCAGTTAGAACCACACTTATACTATATTTCTATACCAAGAAAAAATAATATTTCAAGTATTTGGTTTGTGAAAAAATTGGGGGGTCTTTTTTGCTAGCCAATGTATACTTTTCAATGGATGTAGAGAGTCTTAATAACCTTTAATATTGTAGGCATATTCAACAACTGAAAAGGTAAAGCACAACAAAACCAGTACCCATTTTTCTTCCCTTTGCCCTTCCGCATGCTCTGCACAATTACCCTGTCCCTTCTGTTGTTTTACAGCCTGTGTTGATGTCCACGGGACACACTCCAATGTACACCTCCGCGGTTTCCACACTGGTAAGACCACAGTGATCCATGATACTCTGTCAACGTTAACATTAGTAGTATCATCATCGAACATCATCCTAAAGTGTGATTTTTTTTTTCCTTTTTCTTTTTACTTTCAATCCTCACTCTTTATATCTGTTGGATTTTTGTGGTTAGCTGCCCCCCACACCCCCCTGCCCATTCATCAGTGTTTAATGCTCATTGCTATATTTATGAGGTCATTAATTTTCCACATCATTTCAGAGTATTCATTCTTTATCAGTGTCATTTGAATCTTCTTTGTCAAGCAGATTCGTTCTGCTGGTGGTCACTGTCTACTTGAGGACATGAAATGTGGTGCTTAATTTACACTGCAGTGTTTTAGTATATGAGGAAATATCTAAAGAATCAGTTTTCATCTGGCTCAAGAACACCCCCCACCCCAACAAACACACACACAATACAAACACTGCAATGCTTTGAGTCTTAAATTGTATCCTGAAGGTATAAGATGGGGGTTCGGAACATACAGTCTTTTGCAGGACACATTGGAACCTATAGGTGGCAGTGTTAGACTGCACCCAGTGACATTCATAACCTTGAGAAGACAGTTATGTTGCACCAGTGGAACAGTTTTATGATCACACAAGTTGCACTTGGCTCATGTGCTATAACTTTATATTGCAAGGCAAAGTGTGTGCATCATGGAATAGTAGTAGACTTAAATTCTTCCTGTTGTTCCTTTCTGGGTATATGCATATCTTACCATTATTCCTCTACCCCCTCCCACCCTTAAAGTCTGAGATTGTATATGCACCATAAAATATTGATTTATTTTAAGATTTTTTTTCTTTTTTCTTTTTTTTTACAAGGGATGCAGATTTAAATAAATAAAAATCTTGGTGTATTATTTTTTATACTTTTATTTAAAACTATTTTACTCAGTACATATGAGTAGGAATCATAATTGAATCATTTCAAAGGTTAACAGTAAATTAAATGTCATAAATCTTAGTTTTTAGCTAAATTTGAAGCATTTTATTTCAGTTATTGGAATAGATTTATTTGAATAAATATGGTATATGGCCTATACTTGTATAGCACTTTATTTAGTCCCTACACATTACACTACATTCAGTCATTCACCCATTTACGCACACATTCTCACACTGGTGATGGCAAGCTACGTTGTAGCAACAATTTTCCTTACACTGACAAAGGCGAGACGGCCGGACACTGGTGCCACTGGGCCCTCTGACTACCATTGGTTTGAATGAAGTTTCTTGCCTTAGGACACAACAACCGAGACAGCTGAAGCTATGGCTCAAGCCGGCAACCCTCTGGTTACAAGACGAACTCCTAACCCCAGAGCCACAGTCGCCCCATTTAATGGCAACAATTTTATTTTATTTTTTGTGTTGGCTTAAATACATTTAAGGACAGCTGGGAATATTACTCAATGACTATATCATTAAGGACTAGAAAATAGTGGCAGCTGAAGGTACTGTTGGCTGTTTTTAAGTACTGTATGATGATTTTTCTGCACACTGGGTCTTCCTGTTCCTGTCCAAAAACCAGAATGTTAGAGTAAATTAATACATTGCCAGAACTTATAACTGTGCACATATTTATTTTTGTCTTGTGTGTTTCTATGTTGCTCCTTTTTCAACTGGCACACTAACCACTGACCAGGCTAATGCCTGTTGAAACAGACACACGTTCCCCCAGTGAATCAGTTCTCTCTTTCTCTCTCTCTATATGTGTATATAATATATATATATATATATATATATATATGTATATATATATGTGTGTGTGTGTGTGTGTGTGTGTGTTAATGTGTCTGTGTGTGTTAGTTTTTGTATTACTACCCTCCCGGTTTTGGGATCCGATTTTCACCAACCTTCTTAGGACCGATGGACCTTGTTAGGACCAAAGCCCGGTCCTAATACAGCGGAAACCCCTTTTTAGGGTTAGGCATTAGGTTTACAAATATGGTGTGGACCAATGGCCGGTGGCTGCTCTGCTTTGTGACCGCATGCCATGGAGGCCGCCATTGCTCCTCCCTTGCTGTAGTACCTCCATTTGGCCGCTAGGCCTCCATTGAAAGCATTGGACTTTGGACACGTTAAAAACATATTTAATGCCTGGTGCCCATTTTTTAAAAACTTTCTATGGCTACATATTCTTCCTGAGATAACGCTGGGCTCATAAAAAACCTGGGCACCAGGCTGGCTTTCGTAAGATAATTTTTTGAAATATTGCATAATTAATGAGGGGGCCGAGCCGAATTTAGCATCAGAGCTAACGACGCGGGAGCAGAATGAGCATGATTACGACCGAACTACACATACACGCCCCGCGAGGGCAGAGTCTACAGTGAAGATCCCGCCCCTATGCCCTTTTTAGGAACATGCTTCGTCAGAGCTGGGGAGGAGGAGTCTGTGAATCCGCCATGAATTCCCCCGTGAAAGTGTGTCATTCTGGTAAACTGGGAGGAGTGAGGAGGCGCTTTCTCTTCTTTTTTACAGTCTATGGTGTGGACTGAGTTTTAGTTTGGGTTAGGCATAAATCCACTTACTAAAATCAATGGCAGTCAATGGCCAGTCTTAATATATGTAGCAATATAAACTTGTGTGTGTGTATGTTCTATCATTCTGTATTTTTCTATATTTCTTTCTATATCTAATATTCTCCAAAGTGCCTTTCATATAGTGAGCATTTTGTCTTGTTTTTGCATACCCACGCTGGCCCCGATTAGAAGTCTTCTAATATTGCATATTTATGATTCAACTGTTGAATAGAAGGGACAAACTTCACTCTTCAGCATAAACTGATCAAACAAAAAAAGCACATATACATCCCCTAAGTGGTATGCAGAAATCTTTCATTCTGCAGATGTGTGCATTCAGTTTTCCTCAGTACTTTGGTGAAATGCATATACTGTCTGCAAGATGCATTGCAGTAATGTCTTTGAGTGTGTCTAAGTCTGTCTTTGCTGGTGGCATGGTGCCCATGTGGATGTCATTGATGTGTAGGTGGTGTCGTCAGCCTGTCTCTTTATTGCTTTAATGGTGTGGGGTTTGCCAGTTCTAGTCCAGGACCCCAATGATTTATGGGTAAGATTGTTTCTGGAAACACTGCAATGGTTTGGCAGGAGAGGGGGAGGTCTCTGGGTTATGTGCATGATTTAGCAAAGAGGTGCTTTAGATCCGGATGGCAATAGTCATTTAAAAGATGGTGTGTAACACAAGTAGAAACATTTTTGAAACTCCAAAGTACTTTTAGTATACTGTAGATTCTCACACACAGTCTTATCACCTCTTATTCCATATAAACTAAGAAAGTATATATTTAAATGTCACACTGTAAATATTTTAGATTATGCACCAATCTTTTTAAAAATCAAAATTTAGCAAACATTTTGACTATAAAAGTCCTCTTTTACTTCCCAGCTTTTTCTATGAGTAGTATATGTTTCTCCGTTGCTGACACTACAGATTCCTTGGTTGACTTGTTATGATTGTACGATGATATCTATAGAGAGGTACAGATAAGGCTGGAGA
This sequence comes from Apricaphanius iberus, assembly GCA_028564705.1. Lineage (NCBI taxonomy): Eukaryota > Metazoa > Chordata > Actinopteri > Cyprinodontiformes > Aphaniidae > Apricaphanius > Apricaphanius iberus. The sequence continues at coordinate 3,198,123 of JAPXFQ010001473.1, forward strand.
AATCTAAGACAACATTTTCTCTTGATGCTGAATCCATCAGTTTCACACAGGATTTCCAACTCACAAACCTAATTTCGTAATCGGAATTCTCACGGTAAAGCAGATTAATAGAACATTAAAATAGAAAAAACAAAGTAGTGTTATTAAACGCTCATAGCCAATTAGTGTCAATTTACATATGCATGTTACATAGACTATGAGCCAAGATGAGCAACAAAACAAAGGTTGAGCTGTCAAAATAGAAATGATCAAATAAAGATTTGGCCAAGATGAAGTAGATAGGATTTGAAGGACCAAATTAGTTTTAAGATTCTAACCTCATTATCAAAAACCAAAAATAGAAGTTTGAGGTAATTTTCATGTGTCAGGAAATTTGGAGATGAAGATGAAAGACCAAAGTACAGCCAAATTCCAGAGCCAGACAAGCAGCCAAGAAGCAGATAAAACAACAACTCTTTAATCTGATATAGATCTATAACAGGATACATATACTAAGTGATAGGACAAGAAACATTTAAAGACAACAATTTTCTAGTCATGAAAAAAGAAAATAGCACCTATAAATATTTAAACTCTGACATTGGTAATTCTGGAAAGATGATTAAAAGAAGAGACGGTGCAATCTCTCCAGATTATTTTGAGTCCTGAATCATCTCCTATGCTCCTCTTTAGCCCACCTTAAAGGCTTTCCATAGGATTTAACTCTGAGGACTGTGATCAATCATGGAATAGGGATGATTTTCAAGTTGAAAGGAACAGACCAATGTCCACATATTTTTTTTCATTTAAAAAGTCTTGGTGTTTCAAGGAGTTTATGATGCCGTATAATTTACCAAGTTTCTCAAGTCCTTTGGAAAAGAAATAGGCCTGCTGCGTCCCCCATCCTCCGCCACACTTAACAGTGTCTTTTTTTTTTTTACATTTGAAATGCTGAAACATATGCCAAATCAGTAAGATTAGTTCATCATTGAAACTTGTCAAGACTTATTGCTTGCATTGTAGTAACGCTGACAATACAACTGCCAAATGGTAGCCCCCAAGGTCATAACCAACCAGCTAATGTGTTTATTCTAGTCTTTTAAGTTTTAATTAGATTACCAAATTAAAAATTATGCATAAACAAATCATTTATAGCTTGACCCAGCTACAGATTGGATTGGCTAAACCAATGTGATTGTTTATAAGGCACTGATAAACTGGCTCAGTTACTGAAACAAAGCAGCCAGAAAAAGAAAGCTAAGCAAAACTTTAGATGTATCAATAATGAAACAGCAGCAGAAATGTAAGCAACCCCACATTATATTCATGGCTTGCTTGTGCATCTTTCTTATTGGCCCACTGGCAACACTTAAGAGGCTGTGTCTGGAAGGTGTTGATTGTGTGAAAATAATTATTATACACACCAGAGACACATGATAACCAAGTAATAAATACAAGTGCATGCAGTTCGATGACCTAATATTAAAATATCTGAAATGTGATAAAATTACCTTGACAAACAATAGCTTCACCCTTATTAGAAGTAACTGCCACTGGTGCAGTGCACATAAGGCCTGCATTTGAAAACACAGAGAATATCTTGGCCCAATACATATATATATATATATATATATATATATATATATATATATATATATATATGAGTTTATTAAGGTTTTTCAAATTCCCATACAATTAAGTTGAAAATGCCAAGAATAAAGAGCATCGTATTCCGTTATGATATGTTTTCTCTAATGTAACTGAAGCACCTTTACAGGACAAAGATGTTTATAGAAGCAAGAAGCATTTTCATTCAATCAGTGTTGAAATAACATGTCATGTACAAATGATACTTACAACATTGTGACGCTGTGGTTTGTTGAGGTGTTGGGTTCAATGATTTCAATCAACAGCATGGTTGGGATCTGACTAAAAGCTGGTATGGTATAGAAAAGGAGCCTTCTTGGTGGATACAAATTTGCTGGTTAGACTACAGCATCAGAGTGTTCTACCAAGCCCTCAAAGACCTCTACGTATATAATATTTATGAGAAAAAGTGCTAACGTAAAATCTGAAATGCCTGAAATTTTAGCATTATCTGTTTCAGTCATTTTTGGTGATTGACAGAAATTCCTGTGTTTTACTTCCATTTACTTCCAATAAAAAAGGAAACTATTCAACAAACAAATGCAAAAGCAACAATTATTCAAACAACAGCTACAATAATATGACATACAAATTGTATTAGTAACAATATTTTTGTCAAAAACATTCAATACATTATTATTTCAAATTAGATGCATAGACTAAATGAAAATATAAAACCTGTTACATTGGCAGCAGTTTTGATGTAACCATGCTTACTATGCAGAATATTATGTAATTTGTAATTTTGTTCTTTATAGACTAATGCTCGGGGCCTAATAGGTTGATGTTCCCTGATTAAATAGTTTGTCTATCTGCTCTGGTACCTAGCTTGCAGCTGGCTTCTTAACACACACGGTACTTCAAGCCTTACCCTATCCATGAACAATGGTTGGCATTTTTTAATTTCCACAACCTGATTTTGGTTTTTTCAAGTGCAATCTCTTTCAACAAGTTCTAAGTTTTGAAGAAGGGATAGTGTAGCAGCTCTGAAACTAACTTTTTAAAATCCATGTATATCAGGTAGCCAATACGTATGAAGCATCACCATTCTTTCCTCAACTGCTGACTGCTACTCAGTTTTGGATATGCTTTTCTTTTTAAGTTTGAAATAATTATATTTCTATTGCCACTTTTCTTTTATTGCACAACTGAGTTGGATCCGGAAGCCTGATTTTAAAAAAAAGCCAACTCTTTTGAAATTTGTTTGACATGAATGCATAATTCTTAATGTCCCAATACAGCTGCTTTTTGTACCAACAAAGCTGCTTTTTCTTACAGTCTTTCCCCACTGGTGTTTCTCTATTGATATCCTTCCTCATTTATTGTGCACTCCTGTCTGGTCAGTATCTGGCTTTTACCTTCATCTTCTCCAACCTGCTGACTTTTCTTTAATAAATGTTTAAATATGTCCCTGCAGCTTCAGTGTAATTACTGTGCAGCTGCAGCTCAGGCCTCTTGGGAAGGAGAGGGGAGAGAGGAGGAGGAAAAGTATGCACACACAGAGAAAGAAAGAGAACAGTGTTCATGCTAAATTAGAATAGTAGGAGGATATTTCTGCAAACAGAACAGCAAGAAGAATCAGCTACTCTACAGCTGATGGTCTCAGTGTTAAATAAGCTTTAAAAAAATATGTCCTTATGTACATAAATATATTTGTTCTGCAAAGCCACTGTATCTACTAGTGTGTATGGCAAATATGCATTACATAACCATGATAGATTTTTTTTAGAGAAAGAAGACCTCAACTTAAATGCTAATGTCAATGTCACCAACTTTTCACAAATTTAAAGATCAAAACTAAAAATATACAGGACCACTGTTTCATGGATGTTCTAAAGAGTCAGACTTTCCAGTAACTTTTGACTTGGTCTTGTTTGTGAAGTTGTTCTCCAGGCTTTCAGGAGATAGTTTAAAATTATAATATATTTAAGCATTTTCTATTTTTGTTCATTCTTTGTTGAGTCATTGTACTTGACCAGGACAGCATATTATGCTGCATGAGAAACATGACTGGAAAACTATTCAGTAAACAGTATATGATGCACATCTTTAAAAATCATGAAATTCATTCCTCAAAGACATGACAAAAGGCCTGATAGATGCATACATCTTATTTTGGATATTTAGTGGTTGAATAATATTTAGAAATAACCTTAATTGTGTTGGAATCTGTTTTTTTATAACTGACAGATGCACTTTTAGATTTCAGTAAAGACAATTGAACAAATTGTGTCTTTTTGATTTGATGGCCATTGCTTCTTTGTTAAATTAAGTATAGACACAAAACTGCTTAATCCCATGAGTTTAGCACTGTTTTCATCAGGATTGGATAAAATACAAATATCTGTAATAAACTGTCACAGTACAGTCGTCAACACAACATGTCCTTATGTTTTCATTCATTTCTGTTAAATGCCTCTTCAACAAATGAGTTGGCAATGAGTAAAAATGGTTGACAATAATGACAGGCGTAGGGTTGAAGACTCCCCTTCTTGTTTTTGAGCAGCAGCGTGCAGAGGCGGGGTTTACTGTGACACAGCACCAGTGGAGTGGAAGCTGTGGATATATGGTAAGCAATTGTCATGTTTTACATTTTCCTACTAGGAGAAGTATTATGCAAGTCCTGAGTGGATTTTTTTATTACTTTAAACTCAAAGTTGATCAAAGTATTTCTTTAGACATGTATTTTACTATAGGGCACTGTTTAGTTTAAACTAGGTAACGGATTTTGACAAGTTTTTAATCTCAACCTTTACAGCCTAAATTATTCTACAGCTACCTAAAAATAAATAACTGTACTTTTGCTACAGTGCAGTTGCGAAATTGATGGGGGGAGATATTTTTGTAAACAAATTGCAGATCCTAGCAATTTAGATATAAAACATGCTAGTGACATTAGACATAATTGAGCATAGAAGCAATTAAACTTCTCAGGTATAGACATTATTTTATTTTTTACAACTATAGATAAATAGTGATTTGCCATTTGAATTCACTATAATCAATCCTCAAACCTCATCCTTGTTAAAAATACAACTTGATGCTGTATACTCTCATCATTAGATGGCAGTACTCTGAAATATGATTTTTGTCAAAAATCTATATGCGTCTTAGCTACATTAATACAAAAAGCATTTTGCAAATATCATCAAAACTGGGTCAAAGGGATTGTATTGGAACATGAATCCTTAGAGTTCCCTCACTAACAAGGGTCATTGTTGGTCTGTAATCCTTGATAGCTATTTTTTTTTCAAAGTAGAGATTTCCAGATCTGATCATGTGAAATCAGAAATCAGGGCCGAATCACATGGTTTCAGACTCAATCAGACGTTACCTCTCAATCAGGACTCAGATATCCTTGTATTTTTATTCTCATTATTAACTTTATTTAAGATAATGTGCTTTTTGTTTTTATATTAGACTTTTTTGTATTTACTGTTGTACTAAAGCCCAAAAGTGAACAATTTGTGTTATTTATTATTTGCTTTTACAAACTACCTCACGGAAGGGCTCTATTTGTTAACTGTTTGTTAAAAATAAAAAAGGAACATCCTAGATCTGTTTCATCGCTCTTCATCATCGCTTTTGTATGTATTACAGAAGTATCAGATCGGGACTCAAAAATCTAATGACTGGGATTCTGACTCTTGTGGGAAAAAACATTATCAGGAAATCCCTAGTTCAAAGGAAATGAAAAACATTCATATATTCTTTTAAGCATCTACTTTTTGTTTCTAAATAATGAAAAGTCAGAATTAAATGTATCAATAGCAACAATACAATAAAATACATAAAAAGCATTAAAATTCTAAAGAAAATGACAAGGAGGCACTAGAAAATATTTTCTAGTGCTCAAGATTTTTTTAAACTATAAAAAAAAAGCTGGATTAATGGAAGCAAAGTACAAAGAAAACGAGAAAGTACTTCATACTTTTTCAATGGCACTGTAATGGTCAAGATTTGTGCAATTCTTATTCAACCTTGTTGTTTCTAGACAGTTTTTTTTTACTATTGTTACAAGCAGTAGATTATAAAGTATTGAATTCTGGTAGAAAACACTGAACAGATAGCAATTTGTGTTAAATACAGATATTTCAGTTTTTACATTCCATTAAGAGTCACTTAGAATTTCTTTACTATGTTTCTTGGAGACGTGACTCCAAAATAAACTGATCATAAGTGATAAACTGTGAGGATCAGTGTCTTCACACCAGTGTAACCATGCTTAAAATGGTTAAATCCTGATAGAACTAGAGTTCACAGTCCAGTCTCCTTCAGTTTGCAATTCTGTGGAAGACTCTGGCCAATTTGAGCTGTCTGTCCTTTGAGATTCAGGAAAAGAATAAATCCTCCCCCTCTCACATCACCAGTGCAGACATTACACAGAGAGACAGCTAATTAATCGGCATCAAACTTCCCCGCTCTCTCCCTCAGAAGCGAGGATGGGAGGGGTACAGCACAGTGAGAGCAATAAAAATGAACTGCATTCTTTCTGAGCACAGACCAGCAGCAGCAGGGTGCTACCATCATCGCACTGAATGGTCAAGGAGACCAGAGGACAGAGAGATCCACTTTTTTTTCCCCTGCTTTTATGTTTTCCGATGACGGATGAGCAACTCTGAGATAACTAAGAGCTAAACTGGCTAGAAGCGATTTTTACAACTCAGAATTTGGTGGATGGAGATCAGAATTCTCAACTAAAGTCTCCTGTGCACACTCAAGAAGAAGAAAGAACTAATTGGGCTCTGCTCTGTGATCCTGGATTTAAAATGGTTTAGAGTGGCATCCCATGTCTTGAGGCAGTCTAACTTTAGTATCATGTTTTATTTGGATTGAGTGTAGGCTCAAAGGGGTTGATTTGCATTAATTGAAATACATATTTTTTTTTATGTCAAGCAGTCTGGATTTCCTATGATTTCTTCATTATGGCAGGGCCAAGACCCACTGGATCGCATTGCACTCAATTTTTTGTTATATTTTGATGGGGGATTCCAAAGCCTCTACAGTTTTCCTTGCTTTACCTCTGATGGTCACATTTGGTGCCCAGCACAGTTTGATGTGGATTACAAGTAGCTTGTATTTTTGAAATAACAGCGTTATGTTCATGTCTGTGTGGTACGCAAAGAAGATGGGCAGCAGATTCCTTAATAACGTACGAAAAGCCAAGAAGTATCGGCGTCATAAGATGGTAGGCAATTTTTACGTAAACAACATCTTGGTTACTTACTTCTTACTTACTTATTCCAACCATTGCAAAGTTCTTGTCATGGCTAAAACAGTGTTTTGTTTTTTACTGAATCTGAGAATTCATATGTGATCATAACAAATTTTGTAGTAAGCGTAGGATTAGAAGTTTTATTTCAATCGGATGTTGATGATCATTTAAATAATTGCCATAAATTGTATATGTGTTAAATTTACACACTCCAGTTAATTACTACTACTTACATGTACTTAAAGCAAAAAAAACTAAGACTTATTTAAGACCAAACCAATGAGATACAATGTATTGAGCGTTAAAGTACTAATAAGTTGTACTATTGTTATAGCTAAATGCTTAGAGCAAATCTCCCAATGGCACCTGATGAGCAAGCTACCCTATTATAGAGCACCAAACCAATTGGATGTACTGGTTCAAAGTTTTTTTTTTCATTTCAAAAACCAAATTTATAGGTAATCAGACAATCTACCACAGATTAAACAACTCTGAAGTCCACATATATTCAGCTAACTTTAACTGATTAAGCATTAGCTGCAGGCAGAGTAAGTGGAGGCAACATGACTGCGCTCATTCGGCGTTTTGTTCTTTTTGCAAATTGTAAAGTAAAAAAAAACATTTTTGGTTCATCCTCAGTAATAATCATAATAATCAAAACAAAAAACTTTTGCAGTGAAATTAGGATGTGCTGTGGTCTTGACAGGTCTTCAGAAAAAGTCCCAAGTCCAGCAAATTTGCGACTGAGACAAGGCAAGGACTTTGAAAGTGTGGTTTCCACTAGACAGTGATCCAGCAGAATATGTTATGTCCCAGGAGGAGTTTCTGCAGAATAAGCATATATTTTTTAACAAAAAGTTTTTCATAAACTCACATCCTGCTTCTGCTTAATGCCTAAAGCTGAGCTAATACTAGCATGTCTCATCTCTGCTTTTATATGACTTTTTGACTGCTGGGTTGCAACAAATTTTATTTTTTCTCAAGTTTGTGTAAGGATGAATCCTACAGATAAATGTATCTTCATAAACGTAGAATTTTGCTATAAAAATATCACATCTTGCGATTGTGTTTTAGCTGCGCTTTGCCTACACGCATACTTGTTTGGTACTGATATTTAAGTAAGGAAAGTAGCTATTAGCTGTCCTAAAAGTCGCTAAATGGCATCATGACCTAATTTGCATTATTGACCATGTGCCTGAAACAACTTAATTTCTTATAATACTACAAATGAACTTTCTGTTGAGTCTGTTTACTAGTTAATAAAATTATTCCGATTTACATCTTCATCCAGTATTAGTGCCAGAAAACCTGTCCAAAATAAGGTTAGCTATGTGTTTTTCTTCAGGTTTATTTATTTATTTATTTATTTATTTTTGATTTGGTTTAGTTTTATGTTTTCTTTTGGGTGACTGTGGCTCAATGGGAAAAGTATTCCTCTTGCACTATGAAATACGGGGCAGTTGATTTTGGCTGCCTCCCTTGCCACATCTTAAATGAGCCCCTGAGCAAGGCATTAAACTCCAGTTTGCCTAGCAATCTGTGTCTTGGTGTAGGCATGTGTGGCACATTTTGAGGGTGACTTAGTGAATGTGGCTTTAGTGTAAAGCTTTCTGAGTTGTCAGTGAGAATACAAAACTGCTATATACTCTAAATTCAATCCAATCACCATTTAAATCTGGTCTGGTTAGAGTCTTATTGTTGGGTCTGAAGCCTCCAACAGGAAAACATTAAAGACACAATCTGCAACTTTTATACCGTTTTGGCAGCGCATCAACATTTATTATGTTGATTTTCAGAGCTGTCACTGCCTCGGAGCGTCCCGCTGCTGAAAACTGCACTTTACAACTTTCTCTCCCAGGATGCCTCCCAGAAGTACTGACTGAGTTTCACACGCTACCAAACAAATATAAAATCATGTTGATGATATTAAAATCTTAATTCTGTATCTTGTCCCTCAACACTTATAACAGCGTTATAACAGTTATAACCTCTTCTCTCGCTGTCCATTCCCAGTTTGGTTGCTTTAGATAAAGGCCAACATTCCACAAATAAATTACTGAATAAAAAGAAGATTTTAGTAACTATGAGCTGATTTGGGATCAGCAGCAGTTGATTTGCACATCAACAAAAAAGAGTTACTACTGTTCTTTGAGGAGAAAAACACATATTTACATGATATTCTACAAAAGTCCCCAACACAACAGTAAAATTAATTAGACTTTTTACAAGGCCTATTTTAAACGCAGTCATTAGGGAGAACTGATTACTAACTAAAGACAGCAGCAGAGTAGAGTGTACTGCCTCTTTGAGAATCACAGAGTGTAGACTGGAGACAAAGACAGGCAGTACACTGCACCAACCAATACAGTCTTATTTCACTATCAAGCTCATAACAAGTGGTAAAAGAAAAAAGAAATGACTAAATAGACAAAAATAATGTGTGTTGGCCTGAAACCAGTTTTCCACCCAAACTGGTTATAATTTCTTAAAATTAGTCAAGCAAATTGCAATTACACCTTTCCTATAGAGGTGCTGACATAATCACAGGTGGATCTGAGAGTTGAGTTTAGTCGAGGACACAGGCAGTGATTAATAAAAATACCTTGTTCTGAACATCCAAGTGTAATGGACAATTTAATGTCAAGGATAATTTGCTCTGTGTATTCTTGAATACTGATATTTTCTCCGTACTCTTCTTTATGATATGGTAACCAATATGATTATATGACCCTGTATGATCATAAGTCAGGTCAATTGTACTGATTTATGTGGCTACATCTTGGGTTGGTATAGAAACTCACAGATATGTAAGGGTACTTTGACATGAGCAAGATGATGCCTTCTCTATCGAGACAGCTGATGCCCGCAAGTCTTAGTTTCTCATCTTGAAGAAATGTATCTGATGTAATGTTGATAGCTCTTAGGATTACTGAATGGATAGTAGTCTGTGTCAGATGTTGGAAGGCAGGTCAGTATGCATATGTTTCTGTGTAATGCTGTCCTCCTTGTTTGATCAACAAGTCTGTAATTAAAACCTCCTTAAACTACTAAAGGAATTTTCTCTCATCCTTTTGTTTAAGAAAAGTATCTACAACACCCAGCTAGTAAAAGCTTCTAAATGTTTTTGCTCTATTAACATAACGCTGACTTTGAATAAGGAGGCAGTGTATAAACATTTAAAAGAGCAATGTTTTTGAATCAATGCACCACACTATGACATCTACAGCTTTTTAGTGGGCGTTTATTTTATTGGTTTGAATTGAGGAAATAATCTTGCTGCATATAGTTACATCCGCTGTGCAGGATGAAAACCAATGCAGTGTGTAGAGAGATGCCAGAGGAGAGCTTAGCTGAAAAGGTTGTGCTGAAATATAGGTGGGCAAAAGCAGCCAAGCCCTGTAAATCCTAACAGCCCTGATGCTGAAAGACTTGACAGAGTGGGGGAAAGGACACTGTCAAATTCCCTGCAGGGAAATTGTCTGCACTGTAGGCTTAGTTTCTGCTGGCTATACTTATTATCTCTCCTCTCAGATAAAGACGTGTTTGACGTAGTGCTCAGCAGTAGAACTAGGCTGCACAATGAAGCTCTTACACAGGCACCATCACAATCGAGCAGAGAGCAATAAAACACCCAAAGCTATTTGTTGTCAGGATGGGAAGACTTTTATGATCTTTCTTAGATGTAACATGTTCAACAAGTTAAACCTTAACTACCCTTAATTGTGTAAAAGTCACCATGGCTATGGCTTGTTGCAGGAAAATCACTGAGAAAATTATTTATGTAAGGACAATGTGCTGCTCCACTGTTAGTGCGAATGTTTGTGCACTGTGGCTTCGTTTTGTACCTCTGCTGCATATGATCTATGCATCTTGAAGTATAATAGGTATTTGCTCTAACTGTACTTGTTTTGAAAGTTTTTCTGCCAACTGCTATATCAATAGGATAAATGAAATGCTAAGCTGATGATTTTTGCAAAGCTTCCCGTAATTAATAGGGCTGGATGATACAGAAAACCATATCAATAAAGAGAAATGTCATATCGAACAACATCAATTATAATCAATATCTGCCAAAAAATGTAGAAAATACATTTTAATTTAAACCATAGCCATTTTATGCTTTTCTTTCATAAACCAATTTTAATAAAGTACATATTCAAAAAGTTTTTTTTAATCTGAACTGACATTTTATTAGAAACAAAAAGAGCTGAGTGCCATCAGTAAATACTAAAAAAAAATACTAATGTTATTAGATATTATGTTAGTGATTCCAACATATCTTAATAGTATTATTAATTTATTATTGACACAAGTAATTACTCTTAAATTGGTAAATATTTTTGAATTATCCTACCCAGTTGCACATTCTAATTTGAGTATGCAACTTTATTTTTTAAAACTGCACATAACCCTGATTTTGTCATTTAGACCTTTATATTATTATATATATAATATATAATATAATATATATTATTCTTAGTCTTTAAATTAAGTTTTACATGTATACTACTTGTGTAAAACCAATACTTATATGGCCTGTCACCTTACTGCTGTTAATGGTTATTCTATTCTACTCTACTCTATTCCATTCTATTCTATTCTAGAAATATTACTGTATAAATGGCTCGGACCTTTGGTTTAGTTCTTGTGCAAAAACCGGGCCCAATAAAACTGATTCTGATTCAGAACAGCTTTAAAAGCTTAAGCTAATCAGCTACTCACCGATGGCTGAGTGTAGACGGTGCCTAAAATGCCAGAACAAAAGCCAGCAGGTGTTCCCACCTATGTTTGTGTTTTTAAAAGCGTTTAGCTTCCAAACACATGGGTGGGTACCAGGTATACATTTTTAAATCCGGAAGTGTTGTTAGCAGTACGACCCAGGTGTGTTGTGCCCGTCTCTGTGCAACTTGACAGTAGCACTGGTTCACAGCAGGCTAGGAGGTCTTGCTTGGGTCCCACCACAACAAAATTGCTGAAAGTAGTATTTCCTATATTTTATGTCGTTCATTATTGTTACATTTAGAGTTGATATATGTCCGGTATTGGTTCTAAGGCACTGTGAGTAATGGTTGGAGTAATAAACTACCTGGTAGGCTACGATGGAAAAGGAGGGGGATCTTTTTTATTGAAGTTTTTATTGACCCTTTTTTCTCCTATCACACCACATGTCTAACAGTTGAAATGTATATATATATATATATAAGGGATAATGCTCGATGAGGTGTCCATTATCAGAAAATAATGGAAGATACGGAGGCGTGAACCATCCGCAAAGTCCATTAATTTATATACATATATATATCTATATATATATTTAAATATATTTTATTTTATTTTTTTTTTTTATAGACCTGTCCCGCTATATCATACCATCCACCCACAAAAGGGACTTGAACACTTGAACACAAGGTGAGAGCCATTAACAAGACTAGGGGACACATAACATCTCTCTTAATTTGCCAGGTTGTGTCATTTTTCTCATGATGTTCTACCTTCCGATGATTAGTTTATGGTTAGGAGACCTTCATATCTATGATGGACCCCCTCAATACATTGGCAATTTAAAACATCACATAAAAATAACAAAAAATGGCATTATACTCTGGCAGTGCTATTGTCATCTTCCTCGTATTTCTTAGAAACATGATTCATAATCAGAAAGAAACATGCAGGACTGCATGTATGCACATTTTAAGTTAGCCTCTAATACTGTGTTTGACTCATGTAAATTAGTTGAAGTGTCTTCTTTCAAATAGATTTGAATATCTAAAGCAATTTTTTCTACTACTGGAAGCCTTGTGGCATCAAACTCTCTCATAAAACTATCAATTTACTATTGGTTTTTTAAAAAAAAGCACAGTCAGAGTGCTGCATATTTTAAAGATAAATGGTCACTTTCCTCCTTAAAGTCCTCAGAAGAGTTGTTGATAGTGATCATATTTAAAGTTACATAATAATAAGGCCACTCTCAACTTTTTATGTTACAGCCCCATAGACATCCACATGTATCATAAATAATATATCAGGAAGTTCCTACATGTAACAATCATACTATAGGTAATGTGTCTTATAGTTAGTCAGTTTTGTAAAGAATAGAAAAAAGCTTGTAGAACATAAAATTGTACATGTTACACCTTCTGACTTAATTTCACCTTTAAGTATGAAGTTTACTCCTGACATTGGGTTTAGTGAATTTGATTAAATGTTTCTGTGTTTCTACTGTAGTAGTAAGATTCCCTGGACACTTGCTATTTTTCATTCTTTAACCAAAGCCAACATTTGCATAGAGGACACAAAGGTTTAAATATATATTTTAGTTAAAAGATGTCAGACAAGAGAAGGGTAAGAAATATATGAATATATATATACCATATATAAATATATGGTATATATATGCATATCCATAAATATACCATATCACAGTGAAAAATTCATAGCTGACTAGAGAAAATACAGAACAGTGAGAACACAAGTTGGAAAAAGAGTTTCTCAAAAACTGATGAAAAGAGGAAACTGGCCAGGGAGGGAGCTAAGGGGTTCACCAATTCAGATGTGGAAATCCCTGGTAAGTAATGTTTAACGATTGAGATGTGACAATATTCTCATGCATTCTTCGTATAGCTAAATTCATGGTAGGGCTGCATTAAAAGTCTATGGTAACTTAGAAAACATCCATGTCTATGGGAGACTTACAGTCTGCTGAAACAAATTTGGACTCTTGGGCCAGAAATGAAAAAAATTGTTTGGCACAAAAACAGCATACCTACAATGTAACATGATGCCAGAATCACGATCTGGAAGAACTTTTTTTTGAGATGGAACAGTTTTTGTTTTTATGTTGGTTGTTTTTGGTTGATAGTGGGATAAATGATCAACTTTGATTAAAATCTTTTGGGTATTGTTGAATTAAATAATTATCATAAGTAATTCAATGCATGTTCAAGCAGAGACAAGGAGCCAATTTCCAGTTCTTAACATTTATAAAACTCACCCCAGAGTTTTATGACTTAAAAGCTTACCTGCATAAACAATAGTGTCAGACCCATTTTTACAACCATGCAAACTATATAAACAGTCTTTTACCTTCTGAATAATAAAAGTTTAAACCTTATGCAGAATTACACCACAGTATCTTGGCAAAAGGTAAGACAAAACTGCTGAAACCAGGTTACCTAATGTGCACCTTATTAAACCAATAAAATATATCATAGTTTACTGAAAACGAGTTAGTTTGTCTTAAAAGGTAACTCTTACCGGATCTGTCAACTTGATGGTAGAAAAGATTTTGATTGAGAGACCTTTACCAAAATACGAATTTTAATTGGAATATTGACTCTTTCTATCTCTATTGTACTGTCCATATCTCAGCCATGTCTAAGATTTCCTCTGGTAGATTTGTTTGGAGCAATAAAAGACAAGTTGAACAAGATTTTCATGTCTTAGAGATCCATGGTGCTTAGTTATATAGATGGTGCCTGATCTGAAAATGTGCTTTTCTTTTTAAAAACAGTACGTATTCATTTCAACATCATCAATAATAATGAATTTATTTATTTATTTATTTCCATTTGCTCTGACTTCATACAAACATTTGCCAAACTCCTAAATGATTAAACTATATCGCTATTTTATACTCGTCCCAAAAAATTGGCCAAAGAAAACAAAACAATTTTTGATTAAAAATGTAATAGATATAGAGTCTCTCTCTGCATAGCTGAAGGATTGTTGCTGGCAGGCAGTTTATCTTAAGAACTGCGAAATGAATTGAGTGTGGCTGTTTTGTTGTTTGTGTGTGTCGTAGCTGTCAGGTCTGTGAAGGTCAACAGGCTGGTTTCATACTGCTCTTTGCTGTTGTAAGCACTTTAGGTATGCTGTCTTCTCCATGTTAATCAGTGTGGTAAAGCACAGGATGTGCTTTCCAATGAACAAACGCCTCACTGTGACTCCATCTTTTAGTATTACCTTGATGATGGGATGCATCCTTGACAGAAACATGAATGAACCATGATAGTTAGAACTTAGATTTATGCAGCAGGACTGTTTTGATGAGGAGTCCTTTTTGCTATGCAAGCTTATGCTTTCTTGTTCGAGTTCGCATTTTGGGTTTCTATTTTGTTGCAACTCCCTAAAAAATGGTTCTGAATGAGGGATGTTCCAGTGATTATATGTATTTCGTTTGTCTCACAAGAGTACTAATGAGCCTTGAGTTTTTTTTAGATACTCTTATGCTACAATGCCAAGCTCCTATGCATTTCATTGTAATTTTATGTAGTAGCACAGGGATCTGCAATAGATGGGACTTTTTGGAACCTACTCAGTGGTTGTTCATAACCAAGCAAAGTTTTTAATCGTAAGGTAATAAAAACAGATATTAACAGTCTATGTGTCTTTATAGACAGAATTTCCACAAAATAATGACACTAATAGTGGCTTTTTATCTACTTTAGTCATTAGGTCAGAAACCACCTGCTTTGTGTCCTTCAACTTTCATAAATATATATTCTAGTGTATGGTTGTTGTTTTTTTTTAAAGTTTTTCTTTTACTTAAAACTTTAGAAACTGAGTTGTGGATCTTCAACCAAAAAACAAACAAATCTTATAGAGTAGATATTTAAAAAATAAATAAACCATAATTGTTTAGGGTTATGTTGGTGTTTCATAATTGTTTTTTAGAAGGACCATGGGGCTTTTTTCAAGTGTAAAGATCACTGACCTCTGTTATGAACCAAAGCAGAGTAGGGCTTGACTCTGTGTTTGAAGGAAAATGATACATGGCTATCATTTTTTATTTTAACAAATACATTTGTAGTTTATCATATGTTTGCATTCATCCCTCCTTATTTCCATATTCTTAATGAATCCATTGCCTTCAGGAGTTGCCTAATGGGTAGAGTATTAGGTATAAGTAAAGGAAAAGTAGTCCACTTTTGTGTAATTTAATCTCAGAATAAATTCATATTCCGTGAAGAGCTTAGACGTTCGTTAAAGAATATTGGTGAACAAATCGGCTGCATTTGTATAGTGCTTTACTCAGTCCCTACAGACCCCAAAGTGCTTTACACTACATTCAGTCATCCACCCACACAGTCATACACTGATGATCGCAGGTTGGAGCCACAGCTGCCCTGGGGCGCACTGACAGAGGTGAGGCTGCAGGACACTGGTGCCACAGGGCCCTCTGACCACCACCAGTAGGCAACAAGTGAAGTGTCTTACCCAAGGACACAACGACTGTCAGAGCTGGGGCTTGAACCGAGATCTTTCCGATTACAAGGCAAACACCCAATTCCTGAGCCACAGTCGCCGCAACGAGAAGCATAATGAAGCTCAAGGAACCCAAAAGATGTGTGAGGGATGAAGTGGTGGAGCGGTTTAAGTAGGATGGCAAGAAGAAAGCTGTTTTTGAATAATAGCCCTAAGAAGTCGTATGTTTACCACAACCATTCAAGCCAACCTAATTAACGTTGCAAAAGACCTTAGTTTAACCCTTCAGGCAGGATAATAACTTAAAACATCCAACCAGGGCTACAACAGAATGGTTTTAAAAACATATCCATATGTTTTAGTTACCCAGTTAAAGTCCAAACAGAAACTTAATTTAATCTGGTGTAAGGCCTTACATATGTTTTTCACAAACAATATCCCTCCACTTTCACTAAGCAGTCGACATTTTGCAAAGAAAACGGGGTTTCTAGACATGGAAAGTTGTAAGAGTTCAATCAAAAGACAGCTGTAATTGAGCTGAGGAGACAGAGGAAGGCTTTAAATATAACAACTCCATACTTTTTAGTGGTAAAATATTGTGATAACCTTTTGTTATTCCCCTCCAACTTCACACTCTTTTTTTCTTCCTAATACTTTTCTCATTCAAGTTCTCATTGGAAGAAGCTTAGGAGGTATGCTACTGTAATGGCAAACCTCCTAAAACCTCAGATGAGCTTAAGAAAAAACTTGGCCTGTAAAGCTGAAACAAAGTAATAACACCAAAATCCTTGTCCTCTCATCGACTCAATAATTATTGCTGTACACTTTATTCTTAAAAACAACTGTTTAAACCTTTTGTACCAATCATATTGACTGATTATATTACAGTGCATGAGAAAAAAAAATAATAGATGGAGACCAGGAGGGCAACCATTGTCCTCAGAGAGGATAATTGGGCTAACAACGTGTCTTGACACCATCATTTTACCGAGTCTGTGTGTCCTCCTCATCCTTGGAGCATGTTGGAACAATGCCCATGTGCTGTCACTGCAGCTAAATGGACTGAACTTATATAGCGCTTTTCTAGTCTTACTGACCACTCAAAGTGCTTTACATTGAAGCCACTTTCACCCATTCACACTCGCATTCATACACCGACACCCATCATGGCTCGGTAGGACAATGTAGAATTTGGGGGTTAAGTGCCTTGCCCAGGGGCACATCAACATGTGACTGGAGGAAGCTGGAATTGAACCTATGACCCTCCGATTGCAAGCCAACTACTCTACCACTTAGCCACAGTCGCCCCGATATTATAATTTAACTCGGTGGTTTTATAAGATCTGCCGGACAGTGGGCGGACATCTTGGTTCTCAATATTAATGAAATCTCCATTTACAACAACAACATATACAAGCGGCAATCTAATTAGGTCAGTATCTTCTGCAACACAAAGAAAACACCAAGTAGCTCACTCTGAACAAACATTTGAGGTAACATGGATTATTTTTGTGTCCAAAATGGATGGTATAACAACAAATTGTTGTGGAGTGGTGCCTTTTGTCTTTTAGCAGAGCAAGAACTGTGCTTACATGACTAAGAGCTGAAATGGCTATCATTCTTGGCTGTTACTGCAGCTTTCAGACTCATATTGGTGCATCTGTGATTACTTCGTGTCATTAATGCTTCTTTTGTCCTCTGCCTCCAGGGAAACACTCCTCCAGTGGTGGTGAACACTGACACACTCGATGGCTCACCATATGTAAGGATAAAGTTTAATGCTCAGCTTTATTATTAATTTTTGTTAAGTTAGCCTGGCTGTCGGGATTGATTAGAGTTGTATGTGTAACACAATTTCTGTCCCATCATGCAACAAAGTCATTGCTCAGTGTTTCACTCTAAACGACATTGGCTTTACTGCAAATAATACTGGGCTCCTGCGCATACATAAGTTTTCAGCCCTTTTAATAAATTTTATTAGATGAACGGATGGACGGGAGTAGAGAGTCGAGTATTTATTATTAGTCAGAGGAGAGAGAGTAAGACTTTGCAGGGTTTAATGGAAAGCTACAGAAAACCTTTTTCTAGTTTTTTTTTAGGTCAGTACCTAAAAACCGCTCTTATTAAAGTTTTCCTGTACCTCTGGGATGTTTTTAATTACAGAAGAAAAGTTGGTATTTTTAGTTAAGTTTTTCCTTGAGAGGCGAGACAGCCTAACACGGAAATGCTACCTTAATCAATTACAAAAGCTGAAGTACATCCCCACAAGATGTTCCAACCCAAATGACTTGTCTTCCTGAACTATGTTTTATTGAAATGTATAGTGGATTTGGAATCATAGAGGAAGGTAAAAAATCAATCTCTCTCCTAATGATAATGGCTTCCTATGACAGGTAAATGGGACAGAAGGAGAAATCGAGTATGAGGAAATCACACTGGAAAGAGTGAGTCTGGATATTTCATACTTTGCATATTTTTTCCTGAGATTGTTATAATTTCTCACAAGTATCTAAAATCAGATTCCCGAGATAGAAGTGTTATGTTTGTTTTTGCCGCTGCAGGGCAACTCAGGCCTGGGCTTCAGCATAGCAGGGGGTACAGACAACCCTCACGTAGGGGACGACCCCAGTATCTTCATCACCAAAATCATACCAGGCGGAGCCGCTGCTCAGG
The DNA here is from genome assembly GCA_028564705.1 of Apricaphanius iberus. NCBI lineage: Eukaryota > Metazoa > Chordata > Actinopteri > Cyprinodontiformes > Aphaniidae > Apricaphanius > Apricaphanius iberus. The sequence goes on from JAPXFQ010001473.1 coordinate 3,216,841, forward strand.
ATGGACGGCTCAGGTAAACTATCCCCTCTAACCTGCCAAGACAGACAAATCAGCAAGCATTAAGTTTTCTTCAGATGGGTCTTTGAATGTTCATCATGCTTGGCAGCATTTAAGAGGAACCTCAAACTGTTTACTTTTTGTAATCTTGCACAATTGTCTTTTATACTTTGAATGATAAGGGTTATCGTTTGAATGAAAGAAGTAATAGGGTTAATGTTCTTTCATAGCCAAATAAGAACGCAAATTGATTTTTAAAACAAAACATGAGAAAACTACTGGCAGCAAATTGTAGGAATTGTGCTTTGACCAAACAAGCTGTAGCAAATCAATCCTTTAATGTCTAATTAGAATTAAGGTTCAAGGCATTGAAAGCTAGAAGGGGTTTATTACAGTTGTCTTAAAAATTGGTTTAGCTTTGTCTTCCTCTTGAAGACTGTGCAGATAGAGCTTGCCCTCTCAGAATAAAAAGATGTGCTTATAGACTGTTTCACAGATTATGCTGCAATACACAAAACATGCACGGGCCTCCTCCTGTTTTCATCTGACCTAAATATGTCTGTCTGAAATGACTGTTTAAAGGAGAACAGGCTTTTATTAGTCTGTATGTTATGACACAAGCAGCATCTTTAGGGAAATACTTCACACAATAATAAAAGGGTTTTTTAAATGACAACATATTTCTCTAAAAAGATTGCAGTTCTTGTGTTTTGAAGCATAAAATTGAGTTGTTCCCCATAGATGAAGATTTTAAACATACCTTCTTCATTATCCTGATTTATAACATTTATTAATGACAGATTTGACACATATTTGGACACAAATATACATCCTCCCATGCTTTCATATGGGAGGCACTTAAGGCCTGCATGAGAGGCCATATTGTTTCATATTTATCACATAAAAAGAGACAGAAGAGGGAAAACGTATGACAACTACAAAGTGAAAAAAAAATAATGCAAAAGGCCCTAAATAAATAATCTAAAATTCTTAGGGCATTTAAACAAAAGCAAACTTTGTCTTATAATATTTGTACTAGTAAAGCAGAAGCAGCAATGGCGAGAACCAAATACCATTACTATGAGTCTGCTAACAAAACCAGTAGGTTGCCTGGCAACTAAAACAAGAAGACCCAGATAAATATATAAAACGTATCATGAGATGACAACCAATACCAAGAAGACTCAATGGACATAAACTCTGAATTCAGAAAGCATTTTGAAACATTATATAAAACAGATCAGGCCTCCGAGAATGAAACCAAAGATTTTCTGAACAAGATATCTCTACCTTCACTCACTGATGAAGACGAAAAAATTATGGAAGCAGAGTTATCAGAAGAGGTCCAAATTATTGATAAATTCACCACCCTGTGAGCTGGTATATTGTTTACATCCATCATTTAACTAGTCTGGCATTGAAATCATTTTTGAAACTATTAGTAACATTAGGAGTATTCTAAAAAATCTTTCAGATTTTCATTCACTAATAATCACCGCAACATCTGTTTATTTAAGATCTAATATTAAGATGTCCACTGGCAGAGGATATTTTTACCAGAACTCATTCTGTCTTTTCACGTTTCCCACACACAGTCTCTCTCTGCATTTCTCTCTGTTTTTTAGTGTGAACGACTGCATCCTATTTGTGAATGATGTCGATGTGAGGGAAGTGACGCACAGCCAGGCTGTGGAGGCCCTGAAGGAGGCAGGTGCTATTGTCCGCCTCTACGTTCTCCGCAGAAAACCAGCAGCAGAAAAAGTCACGGAAATCAAACTAATCAAAGGTCCTAAAGGTAAGTGGCAGCAGCGTGTAAACCATCAACCCTTTTGTATGGCTTCTCAGATGCGTTTACCCAGCTAAGCTCTGCCCTCAGGATTTTACAAATCTGCTATGTGTTAACCCACACTTTTCTTTCCTCTCATATCTCTCCTTTTCTCAGGATTAGGTTTCAGTATTGCCGGAGGGGTGGGAAACCAGCACATACCAGGAGATAACAGCATCTACGTCACCAAGATCATAGAAGGCGGGGCAGCTCATAAAGATGGGCGTCTGCAGATCGGGGACAAGATCCTAGCGGTCGGTCAATCAAAAATTAAAATATGACAGCACACTCACAAACAAACAGCGCATGTCCCAAGCTGTCTGTGACCCACATCATCCGAGCACACAGATGCATATTCACATCTTCACACACTCACATATTGTGGGCTTGAGCAGTAGGGATGTATCCAGAGCCAAGATAATTACAGCTGTGATTTTTGCTGCCAGATAATACTGTCATTACCATCCTAATATGTGTGTGTAGGATTGAATGCTGTAAATATTTATTTTGATTGAGAAAAATTTTTCATAAGCAGCATTACTGCCATCTGCTGGGCATACAGAAAGTCACATCACCAACTCCAAAAAGGTTCTTGGGTTCCACTAAATGGTACAAAAGCTTACATTTTAAGATAAACACATCGTTTTTTAAAGGTTAGAATGTCCCAGAGATATATGTCCATTATTGATTTTTCATATTAATGACTGAGTAACAATTACCTGTAGACAATGTTGTGTTTCTGCTTAAATTTTGGATCAATTAGTTATACCCATGGACAGTTTGAATTACAGTTACTGAGATAATGATGCACAAAAAGAATGTTATAAGTGGCTGGTTAAATAAGAAAAATAGGAAAATGTGTTGTTTTTTTTTCAACATTTCCAAAAACATGCATGATAGGTGAATTGATCACTCTAAATTGTCCCTAGGAATGAATGTGAGTGTGAATGGTTGTCTGTCTCTCTGTGTTGGCCCTGCAACAAACTGGCGTCCTGTTCAGGGTGTACCCTGCCTAACGCCTGATAATTGCTGGGATAGGCTCCAGCTGCCCCGTGACCCTGAATTGGATAAGCGGTTAAGAAGATGGATGGATGGATGGATGGATGGATGAATCCTTTCATAAACATTGCAGATTGAATCTTTTAATGCATTGTTGCTGAAACAAATATATTTTACAATTTGTCTTACCTGTTTGTATTGAGTGAAACATGTAATTTTATGTTCATCTTAAAGGAATAGTTGAGGATTTTTCAAAATGAGGTTCTGTTGAGAGATTATGAATAGCTAATATTTTAACTTCAACAATTAACCGTTCTGCTATGCTGATTTAGTGTCTGAGGCTGAAGCAAATCCCTTTTATGATATAGTCCAAGCCCAAAGTGGATTTATACCACGTTAAAAAAGGCTTTTTTCAGCTATAGTTTCTGAACATTTTGTTTTTGTTTGTTTTTTTGGTGTGGAATTTGCTTCCTTATCATTAAAATGGGCCCCTTGAACACTATCTCATTATATTTTTTGGAGATGCCTATCCCTCTTGGTGGAAAGAATTTTTTATGGGATTTTTGAACTTTTCCTCTCATCTTCCTTTATTTCTTTATCACTCAATGTAAACCAAGGTATGCTGCACAACTGCAACCAACATAACTATCCCTTAAGAAACATGTGACCCTGTAAAAAAAAAAAAAGACAACATGAAGCATTAGATTAATTTAACAAAAAATCCCAGATTTTTTTCTCCAGGAATATTTTGACTCGGATTATTCAAATATATTGAGAAATTGTCTCCACCCTAAATAAGAATTGTTATGAAATGTTACAACTCTACTTTTGTCCTGGTCCCTCTCAAACTATAAGCACAGTCTACTACTTCAAATATATTATCTGCTACTTTCTGAGTTCAGGACCAGCTAATCTGGATTCAGTACCATACCATATTAGGACACCACCCAACCTGTGTCTAAAATGTTAACCTTCTAACAACAAATCTTCGACTATACTTTTAAGTGTTTACATCTAAAAGTTCTTGTCACTTCTACAGTATTCTGTTAATGTAATCCTGCTCATTTTTACCTCCTTGTCATAAAAAATACAGGTGAACAACGTGTGCCTCGAGGACGTGATGCATGAGGATGCAGTGGGAGCTTTGAAGAATACAGCTGAGGTGGTGTACCTCAGGGTGGCCAAGCCAAACAATCTCTTTCTGACAAACTCCTACAACCCACCAGACCTCACCAACAGTAAGCCCATTTTATTTTTATTGTTAGTTGAAATCTGGATTTTTGAAGAAAACTAGAAACTAGAAATGCACTCAGAAAGCATTGCACTCCACCAAGGCAGACCCCCCCCCCAGTGTTATGATTAAATTGAAACTATTTTCCTTGACCATGAAAACAGACCTTTAGCAGGTGGATACACGCTGATATCTTTATTAGTTCAGTTATTTACAGAAATCACAGTTTTCAGATCAATCCCAAACTCGAATCACTTGTTCCTGGTCCACATTTCTGAGAATTTTATCCAAATCCACCAACATCTTTTAGAGTTATCTTGTTATGTAGCAAGCAAACAGAAAAATAGACAATAAAATAATGATAATAACCTCTTTGCTGGTGGTAAAAATTGATACAGAATATCTTCCTATATTTCCATTAAAAGTGTGGCAATCTATTAAGAACAGTGACCGAGTTCACATTTTTCCAACTAACATCCAATCAAAACAGGAAATTAGTTTAGGCTGAAGCTGAATTCCCATTTTGATGAATATGCAGTCTGAAAAGAGAGGTTTAAATCGTTACTTTTACTTGTTCCATTCTGTATATCAAGATATTTCCTGGCAAAGATGCACATGAAGACAGTTCTTTTGACATTGAATAACATATTAAAGCTACATTTGGATTAAGGCTTGTCAGTCTATAGAACATTTTTATTACAGGAATCTTTTTTTATTTTTTTTTTGTAGTTTTGGCCTTGGAACTCTCCCATTAATGCCATCTTTGTTCAATTTCATTTTTTTATCATTAAATCATAAACACTGACCATAACTCAGATGAGGCATCCAGTGCTTTATGTTGTTGATTTCTTGCGTCATCTTGAAGCAATTTTAATAGGGCAGGCACCTCTACAAAGGTTAACTTATGTTAGCTGTTTTCTTTGTGGATAGAGGCCTATACAAGACTCTCAAAGCTATAGTAATGGCATCTCTTCTTGAATTTCTTTATATTGGGGCATGATGTTTTGGCTTTGAGATCTTTCCGTCTACTTGATGTTGTTAGACCGGGTCACTGATTCTTTAACCCACCAGGTCTGCTTGTTATCTGGGCTGGGTGTGGCTGGTGAAACTAAGCTCAAAACATGTGGTTTAACAAGGGTTCATAACTCTGTCACAAACCTCAGGTTATGATTGCCTGATATTAAAATTTGTTTGATTTTATGAACTATTTAAGAGGGGGGGGGAGTAAAAAAGGAAGAAATATGTAACGGGAAAATACTTATTCTGCAGCAGATAACTTCTCTTGCATCTCTCACTTAATTCTGTGTTTAGATTCCGCTTTTGGAGCTGAACGTATATAAATGTATATCAATTGCTTTTGTGGGGTGTTCTGCCATGTCACTAGAGTTAGCAAAAGGCTAAAGCTATTTGTCATAACTACATCCTCTTCTCTTTTGTAAAATCCTGAAATTCCGAGTATACTTCATTTCTAAGTCATAGCAAACAGTTTTGTGGTGCAAAAAGAAGCTCTTTCTGTACATTAAATAACAAAAAGCTGTACAATGCAGCATTCTTTAGGTACTTACAGAGTGACTGCAAAAAACTACATTAACCCAACCTAAATTCATAAGGTTGAACTACAGAAAAAGAAGAAAGTATCATATTCTTGAGGACTGCCCTGCTATGTGATCCCTCTTTTGGTTTCTTTGTGTGTTTTTGCAGCATATTCCCATATGGATACTGAACTTAGCCACCCCAACTATCTTGGATCAGATTACCCACAAGCCCTCACCCCCACCTCGCCAAGTCGCTTCTCTCCTGTTCTGCATGGCCTGATGGGAGACGATGACATACCAAGGTGAGTTTTTTTGTATTTTTTTCATCTACACATTCCTCAGCGATGATGTTTTATTAATAATGGCATTCACAACTTTACCAGTTGAGTTTGTATAACAACTAGATGAATTCTGGTTGCAGAGAGCCTCGCAGAGTCTTGATTCACCGAGGCTCTACGGGTCTGGGCTTCAACATCGTAGGGGGAGAGGATGGAGAGGGCATATTCATCTCCTTCATCCTGGCAGGAGGGCCAGCTGACCTCAGTGGGGAGCTTCACAAGGGCGATCAGATCCTTAGTGTAATGACATTTTCTATCAACAGAAATGTGAAACACATATGCATACCAGATGAGGCTGTAAACATTCTCCCTGTGTGTACATTTCTTAGGTTAATGGCGTGGATTTGCGCATGGCCACGCATGAACAGGCTGCTGCAGCACTGAAGAATGCTGGCCAGACTGTAACCATCATCGCTCAGTACAGGCCCGAAGGTAAAACCGCTACACACATTTTCACTCTACTTTCCATATAATTTACATAGATTGCCTAACTGATTACTCAAGCAGTAACACTTGCAGCTTTAAGCATAAAAGTGGCTACATCTAGTCATCTGAGAATCTGTTTGGGGGATGATTAAATTTTTATGAGGTTTCATTAGATTAGTGTCACCCAGTGGAGAGATGAGTTTGATTTTGGTTTGATACCTCTGGCAAAGTTTGTTTGTGTGTTTGCTGTGGCATGCACTATATATCCTAAAGTGATAGCAGCAACACTGAATATGTTGCAGGACTAAAACCCGCTGATAAAGTCACATGGGGAATCCGATTTATAGTGCATTATATAATAAAACAATCCTAATCCAATTATTTCTATGACACATCTGCAAGGTACATATTGTAGTTCTGGCAACTTTTCCTTTTCTGTACCTCAAATCTCCTGTAAGTTCAGTGATCTGAGGTGTCTTGCTCAAGGTCACAACAACTGACACAATAAGTATAAGATTTAACTGGCAACCCACTGATTATGCGACGAACTCCTACCACCTGAGTCTTTGTGGCAAAAAAAAACTTCTTAGTCAGTGACTCCTCCTCCTGCAATTGTGGTGGCCTGAAATCATGATGTTATCATGTCTCTTTACTCATAACTTTTGATGCAAAGATTTCATTTAATCACAACGTTTGATTACATTAAACATATAACTACAGTCAAAGTTGAATCTGGTTATAAATTTTAAGCTGGCTTGACTTGGTTGCTACTTTTGATTGCAATGATTATACAACTTTTGAGTTCATTGTATTGTTCAGGTTTATAGTGTTGTGTTTTAGTTTGCTTTCACTATAGTTATGCTCATTTCCATGTATGAAGCTAGAAATATGTTGGGGAAAACAGTAAAAGAAGTAGCAAACTGTCACCTAACCCACATATATGACAATCCCAGTCTACCTGTAGTTTACTATTCTTCAGTTCTTCTATTATGAAGAGCTCATTGTGACGGGAAAAAAAATCATTAACAAGGAAAAGATAAAATGTAACTAGCATTCAGATACTTTCTGCTTTGGATCTGACTACCATTGTTACTAAGATGTTTATATGCCTCCACCTTTTTCTTCATGAGAGGTTGTGTATAGCACAACATTGACTGGAAACAAAAGAAAGTCTCATTAACCTACGGTATGATTGTGCTTTAGTTTGAGTAAATTTAACACCACAACTTACATGTAATCAAAGAAAGGACTAATCTGTCCTGCTACAGGAGCTTTATTCTAATCTAAGATACATTTTGATACATCATGTTTGACTCTAAAAAGTCCCATTAAGCTAATGCTTGATAATTGACATACAACAGTCAGACGCAATGTGGAGAGAAGTTAATTTATTTGATAACATGATCGAAAATCTATAAAAAACAGGGAGAAGCTGGGAAAATACTACAATAAAACCACACATTTTCTTACCTAAGAACTTTTATCTTTACAAAAAATACTCACAGTAGTGTCAGTGGTCTTGTTGCTGACTTCAAAAAAGCTAACAGTCATAGATGTGGCTTTAGCTGTGTTGTGTCCACATCATATGATTCCAGGAATCCAACTGTCATTCAACAATCTCTATTACTTTTGTGTCTATAACCTCACACCAACTCAACATATTCCTATTATTTTTATCAACAACAACAACAAAAATTAGTCATGAAAAATATACACTGCTTTTACATGGAACACATTGCATAAATTTGGTGATGTTTTCTTTCTGTTCTAGACAGGTGAGGATCTAAAAGCTTCATTTGAATCTAAAGAGTGACTTTTTTTTTGTTTTATACTTTGGATATTTTAACATTTCCTGACTCTACCGTTTAATCTAACGATATTCACTGTTTAGAGTAACAATGTATTTGTCAAATAGTTGAACTTTAACTAAGTGTATCATTTCTTTTTCAGAGTACAGCCGTTTTGAAGCCAAAATCCATGACTTGAGAGAACAGCTGATGAACAGCAGTATGGGCTCTGGGACTACAACACTAAGAAGTAACCCAAAGCGAGGCTTCTACATCAGGTACTGACAGATATGTCAAAAAAGTTAAGCAAAAATTATAGTCATGTTCAGCTTTATGGCGTTTGAACATATTATCAATAGCAATAGATGTTTTTATGATAAGAGATAAGGTTGTTAGTATTCTAGTTTCAACCAATTTGTTATTCATTTTAAAACCGGATAAAAGTACAGTTCTTTGGGTTTAGTTACAGCAATAACATATTCAATTTATGTGGTCACATGGTGTGATTTACTCACTATGAGGTTTTCAAAACCATTTAAGTTATCTTTACAGGGAAGAAAAATAAAAAGCTATTTAAAAATGCAAATTATGAGTTGATTAGTCATAAGAAAAAATAGTTGCTCTGCTAAACAGTTTTATAAGCTAACTGTGCTATGTCATTTCCTTCAGATAAGTCGTAAATGTGAATTTTGTAACAAGCTTCCTTAAACCTTGACACTTTGGTCGGAATATGGTTAAATAGATGCTCAAATGATCCATATTAAATGCTTGTTTTGAACTCTTATGTCACCCAGGGCTCTTTTTGACTATGATAAGACAGCAGACTGCGGCTTCCTCAGTCAAGCCCTGGGCTTCAAGTTCGGGGATGTGCTGCATGTGCTGGACTGTGGTGATGAGGAATGGTGGCAGGCCCGTAAGGTCAACCCGCAGAATGAGGCTGAGGAGGTTGGCTTCATCCCCAGCAAACACAGGTCAGAGAATGAGCTTACATTGTGTTTAAGCAACTAATAAGAACTTTGGGACATCAATATTGTGTTAGGCATGAAGCCGTCAGTAGAATCTGTTATCTCAACAGGGTGGAAAGAAAAGAGTGGTCTCGTGTTAACACCAAAGAGAGGGTATGTTCACTCACTAATATAGTTTGAATCATGACTTTTTAAATGCTTTTTTTAATCTTTGTTCTTCTCTGCATTGTAGGACCATGGTCGAGACAGTGTGGGGACTCAAGGTAACTAGCATATTGATTTGCTCCAATCTGTATACAACAATTGTTAAAATATTCATACCCCAAGAAATCTATATATCTGTCTTTCTATCTATCTATCTATCTATCTATCTATCTATCTACACATATATATATATATATATATATATATATATATATATGTAGAAAGACACAACTCCCAGGTGAGAGATCAAATCCTGCCTGGGCCTTCATTGTGTACCTTGCCACACATATATATATATATATATATATATATATACATATATATATATATATTACACAATTAAATGCTTTGTAGTTAGTAGAAACATAAACTGTCTGGTTTATTGATATTGAATCTTGAGAAAATCAAAATTCTCACTCATCCTCAAATTAGCAGAATTTAGGGAGGAAATTTTAATTTCTTCTACATACAAACAGCCATCATCATGGTTAAATACATTGTGCTCACAATGTTTGGATTTAGAGACACACATGGAGAAACAAAGCTGGGTCTCATTTTGAAATAATGAAAAGAACTGGGACTGATTGCTGCTGTGTTCTGTCACCAGGGAGAGATAAAACCCCACACAGTTATGAGACAGTTACTCAAGTGGAAGGTAAGACCTCACAAAGGCATGTTTGAAGCCCGCTATCCATGTCTTTAATATGACATTTCATTTTTGTTTTTATTTCTCTTTTGTGACTGAAGCTGCTCTCTTTGTTCTCTCTCCCTCCTTCTAAGTACATTACGCAAGGCCCATCATCATTCTGGGTCCGGTGAAGGACAGGATAAATGATGACCTGTTGTCTGAGTTCCCTGATAAGTTTGGATCCTGTGTCCCTCGTGAGTAATTTTGCCGTCGCTCCAAAAGACTGATCTGTTCTGCGCTTTTTGTAGCCGCTGCCACCTGCAGCAGTTTGAGTGCGACGTATGCATGAAAGTAATGGTTTTGATTTTGAGATTCATAAGAGAATGTTCGTGTGTATCATTTTTTTTCTGTTTGTCCGTCATTTTTCAGACACCACGCGGCCCAAGAGGGATTATGAGGTGGACGGTCGAGACTATCATTTTGTGTCCTCCAGGGAACAGATGGAAAAGGACATCCAGAGCCACCGGTTCATCGAAGCCGGGCAATACAACAGTCACCTGTACGGTACCAGCGTGCAGAGTGTCCGCGAGGTGGCCGAGCAAGTAAGCCGCACTTTTTCCTGTCTGCAAATAAAATGAAAAGAAACAGCAAGATCCCAAAATGTACAACTGCTTTATCATATTCATGATCTCTGGATAAATTACCTGAATGTATATACATGTTTTATATCATACAAAAGGAATATGTTTTTTAGTTATCTAAAATTATTTATGGAAATCTTGAATAATACAAAACACCTACAGCGTCTTGCATAAGTATTCATACCCCTTGTTCCCTTTCCAACATTTCATCTCTAAAATCACAAACTTCAAATGATTTCATTGGGATTTCATGTAAAGTACCACAAAGTACTGCATACCTGTAAAGTGAAAACAATATCTAGTTTTCAATATGTTTTTTTAAAGTATGTTTGGATTACATCCACCTTTACTTTCATACCCATACATAAAATCTAGTGCTAATGTTTGCTTTTATGTGTCACCAGTGAAGTCAATCTGGACTTTAATCTCAGTGGGAATCTAGGGTTTCTGTTACGGCCCCTGAGGTTCGTTAGAGAAAATGAATGAGCAAATAGCATCATGAAAACCATAGAACACAGCAGACTGGGGGAAATGTCATGGATAAGTTTAAAGCAGAGTAAGACTACAAAACAAGATGTATACTGAATCTAAACATTCAATATCTCACAGATCACCGGTCAACCTCTGAAAATGAAAGGAGTGTTGCCCAGCCACATCTGTCTGCAAATATTTGAAACCCAGGTTTAAAAAAATGTTGTTTTCCCCCTTGTTTTCTCCAAACTAAACTAACTTCTAAGACTGAAATGTAAGACTGTAATAAAGGTTCACCTTACATTATGGGATAATTGCACTAAATATACAGCAAGGGCTGTGATAACATTAGTTAGATAGCAGCAAATTCACTTTGTAATGACTCAAAGTCCAGACCTAAATCCAATTAACACTCTGTGAATAGACTTGAAATCTGATGTCCACAGGTGTTCTCCATCCAGTCCAACTGAGCTGGAGCTACTTTGCAAAGGTAGTAGTTCTGTAAAACGTGGGAAAGACATTACAATAGATGTTCAACTGTAACTGCAGCAGAAGGTGGTTCTACGATGAACACAAATAACCAACTCCCTCTTTTTAAAATCAATTGATGTTTGTGGCTGTAGTGTGAAAAACTGAAGCTCATATGAACACTTTTGCAACGTGCTATATGTGGGACATTGTATTGTTAATACTCAAGAAAAATATGTAACTAACAACATCCAACCTCCAGTGTCTAATTGTCCAACCAACTGGACATTTTCTATTCATAACCCAATTTAATTTATGTCTATGTTGCTTCTCCCGAGCAGCAGGGAAAACACTGCATTCTGGATGTCTCCGCTAACGCTGTGCGTAGGCTACAAGCTGCTCAACTTCATCCCATTGCAATCTTCGTCCGGCCCAAGTCACTAGAGAATGTTTTGTACGTATTGTAAAATATATATTTATATATTGCTTTACCATTTATTAATGCATCAGGGAAAAGATGTTGTGTAATGAAGTTTCTGCATATGGCTTTACCAGAGAAATTAACACTCGACTGACTGAGGAACAGGCTAGGAAAGCAATGGACCGTGCCCTTAAACTCGAACAGGACTTCCTCGAATGCTTCTCAGGTAAGAGAACACGTATGTTGGGTGAAAATACCATGGTAACGGGACTCAGTTGTGCTGCTTTGGTTAAAAATGTGTCATATCTTTTGAAATGTATATTTTTCTGGCAAAATAATACACAGTTCTGTTATTTATTGAGAAATGTGGCAGTATTAGACTTAAGCAATGTTGATAAAAAAGCTATCTTGAATCTTGATCTTAGGAGGTGAATGTATTCTTCATCTGGTAAGATGTGATCAATTAAGCAAAGGAAACAAGCAACACAGGGAGCACACTTAAGTGATGACCGCAGTGTTCCCTGTGTGTGGACCGCCTCAAAGGAGATTCCTAAGTAAACTCCCAATAATTATGCACTTCAGGGGGAGGAGTCATAACAAAGAACTGATCAACCTGAAGCATGATAACATGAGCGCTACATGATGTAGACAGATAGTAAGAAATAGATATTTCTTAAACACACCTGTTTTTGATGTGAAAAAAACATTGTTTTCATTTCTAATAATGTCAGAAATTATCTTTAAAAGCTGTATTTTTTTTAATTGAAGCATATCTATGTTATATGTGAGGATTCCGCTGAATAAATTGCCCTCAAAGTTTCCAACCTTAAGAGCCTTTAAATAGCTCTGCTTACTAACCTAAACTATATTAATAAATTCTTAGGACTGTAGTGTGAGATAGTTGTTAGCACTATTACCTTGCATCACAAAGGTTCGCATATTCTCCTAGTAGGTTCTCACTAGATGCTCCAGCTTTTTTCTACAATCCGAAGAAATTAATATGTTAAGAGATCCCCCTAAATAGTTTTTCTGCTAAAGTCTCTATGTTGTCCTGTGATGGAATGGTGATGTAGCCTGGATGTAACCCTCCTACTGCCTATTGTCTGACCCCACAAACGTGCAAGGGGATGGATGGATGGATGGATTGTACTCATATTCATGACTATGTCACTATGTTTTTGTTTCTCCCAGTTTAAATTACAATACCTTGCAATTGCCGCATAACCTACCTCCACCACGATAAGCTGCTTCTTTATAACTGAGTGAGTTAAATGCCTTGAGCGATCCTGGTGCCTTTTGGGAGGGCTCAGAGTGTTTTAACATTTCAGAGACACATTTAGGGCAAATCTCACCAGTAAATGGTGTGTGGATGCCAGGTTTCTTCTCGAATTCGGTGCCAGCTACAATTTATAACTAATCACAAAGAGTGAGAGTCATTTTTAGAATGTGTATTTTGGGTCCAACGTTATTCATTCTACAGCATTCTATGTTGTTATCTCTTTATGTAATTTTCTTTTCCTCAACCCTCATCCTTTTCGTCCCTCCCTTTTCATTTTCTGCCGCAGCCGTCGTGGAAGGGGAGAGCTTTGAAGAGGTTTATCACAAAGTAAAGACAGTGATCGAAGAGCAATCAGGGCCTTACATCTGGATCCCCACTCGGGAGAGGCTGTGATGCTGCAACCGCCCAACCTGCCCTCGCCTCCCAACTCTCACAACCACAGACCACCGCCCTTCACCCTTCACAGCCGAGCCAGCCTCGCCTGCCTTCCCGTCTGTCCTCCTGTCCTCCAGCAAAGTCCGTGCTTAGGCAATCACTGCTTACTGACACAGAGAGACAAATGCCTCTAAAGAGTCAGAGAGCACAGGAAACGACACTGCAAGGTGATTAAGGATACCAAAAAGGAGACTTAAAAAAAAAAGGTGAACCAGCTGATGTGTTGTTAAATCGATGGAGATCAGCAGAAAAGATTTTAGTGTAATTTTGCTTAAAATTAAGGCGTTAGGGTCAGTTGGTATTTCACATCGGTTTTAAACCATGGCTTCACCAAATTAAATTGGCCAAAATGAATTAACATACAACAAAAACCTGGTTTACATGCAGATGTAGGTTTCAGCCATTAAGCAGTGAAATCCACGCACACGTGGCCACTTGTGGCAGATTTTAGCTACATCTTGATCACAGATGTGAGCTGTAGCCCATGTCCTGTGGATCTCCTTAAAGCATAGATGTGTCTGAGTAGAGCTTGGAATAAAGCGGTGGATGGACCTCACCTTCTCTGCCTATCTCAAGTCTCCTGCCTCACACTTAGCACCTCTATGCGACGGTCATGCCAGGGATGGAGAAGCTAAAAAAAAAGAGCCTTTTAGCATCTTATTCTTGAAAACACCTCCCAGCATCTTTGGAGAATGCTTCGGATCTTTGTGAGACCCTTGATCAGGAGTCTTTTCTCAGAACTTTTTGTCAATCTCTTCTTGGTTCTTGGTGGACACTTGAAATAATATTTCTGTAACCAAGACAACAAATTTCTTCTGTTGACCATTTTTAATATTTTGAAGCAGATATTAAAGGCGTCTTAATTTATTTTGATTAAAAGCTCATTATGCTGAAGCATGCATCTTCACTGATGGAGTTATCAGAGGAAAACTGAGAAAAAAAATATTTTAAGAAATAGGAAAAACAAAGAATGGCTAAAATGTACAGTGCCTTGCAAAAATATTCTAACTTCCTCACATTTTCTCATGTTAAAACCACAACATTATATTATTTTTTTCAGGAATTTGCGTTATAGGTGAAACAGAGAGTAGTGCAAGTGAAATGGAAGGATAAGGATGCATGCTTTTCAAAGTTGTTTTACAAATGATAATTTGAACTGTGGCGGTGTTCATTTGCATTCTGCTCCCTTGAGTCAATACTTGATAGAAGTCTTTTAATATCAGACACTGAAACATTTACTCTGCTTTGCAATGTATCAGAAGCTCATATTGGATGAATCCTGTGCATCAACATCAAATGTAAAGTTTTCCCAGAGATTTTTAATGGGGTTTAGTTCTTACCTGTGACTGAGACATTCCAACACATTATTTGTCTTTGATCTGAATTAGTCCATTTTATCTCTGGCTGTATGTTTTCAGTCTTTACTGGAAGGTGGATTGTCCCTAAGATTGTCCTGCACTTAGCTCCATCCATCTTCCTATCAGATTTGACCGACTTTGATGCCACTGATAAAGAAAAAAATCGAAACAACATGATGCTGCGCGCCATGCCATGATGCTATTTGTGGATGGTGTTCACAGTCTGATGTGCAGTGTTAGTTTTATGCCACTCGTAGCATTTTGCATGTGGACCAGAAAGCTATTCCATCTTTGCTGTGTCCGTCACGTGGTTTGTTGTTAACTGCAAATTAGATTTCTTATGGCTTCTTTTTCAATAGGGCTCTAAATATAAATGCACCGCACTCTTCACATTTTCAATCATTCATTCGTTTTGAAAATGTTGTATGTTTTTCTTCTCCCCTCATAATTATGCACTACTGTCTGTTGGTCTATTGAATAAGTCTCCAACATTTGAAGATTGTTGCATGATAAAATGTGGAAGACTGAAGGTGAATGAATGCTTTTTGCAGGGCACTGTTTATTCTTTCTTCTCCGCCTCTTTATTGCGAAGGAGCGTTTTAGCATGTATTATAAAGAAAGAGGAGGAAAAAGACGAGAGGCTGGCCCCGAGTGAAAATGGATACTCCGACGTGGTTTGGCCTCTACGTCCTTATGCACACATGCACCTCACTCAAACACACGTACAACCTCGCACCCCATCCAGTGACCCTCACACACATGTGGAGTTGGAACCTCAGCTGTGAACCTGGCACACCCGTCTGCAGCTGTTCTGACCTGCTAGTCAGAATGCAGGATGAATGTTATCTCTCTAGGCACAAACAGCAGAGCTCTCGACTTCACCTTGCTGGTTACTCTTCCAGGAGATCCATTTTCAATGCGCTGACATACACACTGTTTCCAGTGGCTCAAGTATAAGCCCTTGTGTGTGTGTCTGTATCGCTAAGCATTTCTGCACAGTTGTGCGTGTGGAAACTCCTCTGTGTGTGTGGGGAGGAATAGGTCTTCTTTTATTCTCTCTCTCTTCCACTTTTCTCTGCTTCTTTCTCCCTCTTGAGTCCACACAAATTAAATATGTCATGTTTAAAGACAAAAAAAATAAATTAAATGGCCTCTATATATATAAATATATATATAAATATATATATCTTTTTTATGACAATTTCTAACAGGACTAAGTCTGTAAAAAAGTCAATATTTCCAAACAATATTCCATTGATTTCTTTGGGTAATAAAGCATTTTGGTTGTTGGGTTTACCAATATTCTCATTTTATTGCTGTTAACACAGCAAAAAGTTACGCAGATAGGAAAAACAAGATCTGTTTAAAGCTGATGTTAAACAGACCTCAAACTAGAGCTTTGATCAGACATAAATATGAAATCATGATGTTGGAAAAAATTGTCAAAAAAAGAACTAATTAAAAAACGTGTGCAATGCAGCTATGTGTCTCTGTGTGACTGAATGTGTGTTTGTTGCAGGAGAGTGCCCGTTATGTATAACATATAAATTATGCTATAAGAGGAATCCAGCTTACGCTGGTTATTATGTATAACACATAAATGAATAGTGTGAGCATATGGGCGTGTTTGTGAAAGAGTGAGACACACACCTGAAGATGTAGTGCAATACTGCTATGATGTTATGCAATGAAGATGGTTTTATGTGTAAGATTAAAAGAGTTTCTATGAAGTTTGCACTGACGGCTATTAAACGCTTGAGATGTCAGCAGGACAGAAACAACAATCAGAGGAGGAAAGAAACAAGATCAAGAGCATGTGTTTGTATTATATGTTCTGAAATATAAGAGTGAATATGGACGTATTGATGGAAATAACCATTCATATTTATTGTTTATGTTTACCAGCTTCTCTCAGCACAAAGTGGATCTGCTGAGATTTATTGAATGACAGTTTTTGGTTTTGGTTCAAAGATGCATATAAATAAATCTGAAAGGAATAAATTATAATCAAAGTGTACCTTACTTCTGTAATTCAGTTGAAAAAGGGAAACTCAAGCTGGCTGTTCACAAAGGACTGTATCCAAGCAAAAATAACAGAAAGTTTAGTGAAAGAAAAAACTGGTGGCAGGGAAACAAACTCATCTTGTAGATGGGCTGCAACTGTTGCATTCCTTGTGCCAGCCGTATCCTGCACTGGAGAGAATGTCAATGTCAGAATCTTGACTTAAGATGCCTCACATGAGTGCATATACTATACAGTATATAGACTTACTTTTCAGTAGGCTAGCATTTCTGTACTTAAATTGTTCTTTGATTTGTCTTATATAGTATTCTAAATATTGCTCTGGCTAATTGAATTCTTGGGTTCTGTTAGCTGTAAGCCTTAATCATCAGAATGAATGGAAAAAATACCTTCAGAAATAAATGAATGTTTGTTCATACCAATTTAATGAGATTCATGTTTTAAAACGGAATTTCTGAAGTAAGCTAGCTCTTGATATTCTGGTTTATTGAGATGCATCTGTTTTATTTATTAAGAACTGTCACTAAAGCTCCATATTAAGTCTGTATTTTTTTTTTTTTTTTTTTTGTTCACCCACGTTGAGAAAGCTCTTGGGTCTTGGAAGCAAAATGCTGTAAATACAACTAAGGTTTGGTTTTTCCGTGTGGCCCTCGGCAATCACTCTCCTAAACAGAACCAAGTACCAGAATCCTCCATGGGAGCCACGGGCCCAGTTTAACTGCATTTAGACACTCTGGGTGGGAAAAAACAGATGCACACACATATTTACACACACACTCTCAGCATGTCTACACATGCATTACATTTACAACACTCACAGAAGAAACAACACACGCTCATTAATTGAATATGTTTTCAGTTTCTTTCTTTGAGGGTTTCAATGTATTTCTTAATCTCTCTCTCTCCCTTTCTCTCTCTCTCTCTCTCGCTCTCTCTCTCAGCCATCCGTATCATAGTGTGATATTCCTTATAAAGTATATGAATTTTTACAGAAAAGACTGATTACAAAGTTGCAACTGATGCAGAAGAATATATTCAATAATGACAATATGAAGCAAAATAAAATGTTCAAGTTCAGTGAAGCGCTTGTTGTAAATTAGCTATAAAATAATAAAATGGATTTAAAAATGCTTTCTGAACATCTGGAGTCACATGTCTTCTTGTTTTTTGTTTTGTTTATTTTGGTTTGTGTAAATTGTCCTTTGGCTTTCTAAGGTGGATTTCAGCAGGAGAACCAGAGGGGGGCACTCATCCTCCATGTTTAACCTCTTATACAAGCACCTCTCAGCGGCATCTGCACAGACCTGCTTTGTGTTTTGGACAATGGATTTCCTAAATCCCCAACCTCAGTCCTCTAATAAGAAGAAAACTTTGTTCTTCTTTGGAAAGAAAGTATTCATGAATATCCCTGGATCTGATCTCAACTTATGCTTTAGGGTATCAGTGTTTAGATATGTGTGAGTGTTCAGACACTCCGATTGTGCATGCATGATCTTGCAGCCGAAATTAATCATTCAGCTGAAAAGAAAGAGAGGAGAAACTCTTGTTTCCAGCTCATAGTGTCAGTAAACTTTACCAAAGACTTTGAAGACCTTAGCAGATCATATTTACCTGGTTATAAATATATATTTTTTTATGCTTCCATGATAAGTCAATTTCATTCAGAGGTTAGGATACATCCACCATTGACACAAAGGCCACAGTAATTTAGGGTTTTTAATTATTCATTTAGATTATTCTTTATTTTTTGGGTGGAGTGATGACAACACCATAAACCTTGCAGTGATTAAGATCTAAATTGGTTGCACAATTTTGAATGTATTGTTATTTTCCTCTAATCCAAACAGCATGAAAACTATAGCCTACATACAGCCTCCATACAGCCTGTAATGTATGCACACACCCACTGATATATTTTGCATGAATGTCCTTTGGCATGTTGCAGACTATTCATCACATTTCTAGAGCCATCAATAACCTTGTGGCATAGTCTGGCTCTGACCCCTGTCCTTGGAAGAATTGGCAGAGTTGATTTAAATAGGTTGGTTTGATGGCACAGATTCCCTTGAGCAAACTGCCTAATTTTTTTAAATAGGTCTAGGTCAGAGCTATGCTGGAAGCTTAATTTTATCCAGGTTTATTCTTTCCAAACCCAGTTTTGATGTGTGCTTGGAACCCGATTGCACCCTTCTAAACTAAACTGTCACAGGTGATGAATAGAAACGGGTTGAGTTCATACACAGGAATATTTTTGAACTGCGCACAACAATAAGGAGAATGCCTGGATGATTCAAGGTATCACTTTCAAACTCAAAATAAGTGTGCTATTTGTCAAACATGGTGGTGGTTGTAGCACAATGTTTGAAACTATATAATGTCTCTCTGCTTCTATCTCTTCAGTAAGATAGAAGCTACATCAGGTCTGTTGTCCTGTTGAGTCACACACAGCCATCGGTTGGCGCTCCAAAGAAGAAGAAACCCCACTCCCGCAGGAAGGGGAGGGGCAGAGTCTATAACCAGCCCCTCGACCGGAAGTTCGGCCTTCTTCAAAGAAGCCTTCGGCCGGGCTCACTATGGGGAGACGATAGCAGCTACCTTCCTACGTGGGCAGAGGAAGGCATGGGTTTCTGTGAGAAATTCACTCCAAGGAGCTCAAAGACTGCCGATACCAGGTGAATCTTAAACATTGATAAACAAAGACATTGTTATATCCTCAAAGCCTGATGAAACGTTCCCTGAGTTTGAGAGCACCGACTGCTAAGAAATGGGAGCTGAGAGCCGCATGCAGTGGGGTCTTAACCAACCAGAAACTGCATCCATTTGTCACCACCGAGCCGATAGGAGGTGAATGCCCGAGCTGTAGAGCTCTAGAAAAGGAGCTGTCCAGAGATGAATGCCGGGGCCGATCGCTACGTAGCCAGCTAGAGAGAACCGACGTCCGAAGTCAGGAGCTCCGAGCACTACTAGCCCGCTAACCACATTAGCAGTCCTTTCTTTGTCTTCTGGCTAACACCCTTAGGAGACCCCCCCCTCATCGACTATGGAAACCTGGAGAACTTTAATCGTTCATAAGATCTGTTTGGGCAGAGGTAAATTAAATTAGGATTAATAATTAAGGTGTTGTTACTGTTGTTAAATTTTAATCTGCTATCTTTGGGTAAACCAGGCCTCCCGGATTTAAGTTTTAACCAGTGTTTTAAAACACTTTCCTGACAAAAAATCATTTTAAATCCTGCAATTTGAGTCACTCAATCCAACAGAAGTTTCCCCTTTTTTGTTGTTAAATGATTAATAAATGTATCTGAGGTGCTCCAAACGTCCCACCTGTGTTACAGGGAGCTATAGCTACGACAAGCCCATGTGTTCGGCCCAGGCCTGCACTCAGTGAATAAACAATCGGTAGTGTTCAAATAGAGATCGGTTCAAAGAAGATTAAGAACAGAAACTAATCTTATTAGACGTGTTTGAAACCCCTTAATGTAAAGCACTGGAATTAGATAGTTTACTGCCGTGATCAATCCAAATAGAAGTAATTTTCCATTGGTCAATGACTTTTTATCCAGATAATTTTTAGACAAACATTTCTTGATCCAAAGAATGCTTTAACTTTCCTTACATTGTTTTAGTGGTTACACACAAATCAACGGTGCTAATTAGTTAAAACTAATTACAATAGATAAACTTGATTTGCAAATCAAGCCTTGGTCCTTTAAAGCATCCAGGTTCCTCCAAAAGCATAACATCAGAATTCATGGTTTCTATTTTTATTGCTTTTTTTTCATTTGTGTTTTTATTTTTAGTTATTCATTTATTTTGTGTCAGTAGTGTGTTAGCTACAAGCTTGATTGATTAAATGTTTGTCTTTTTCTTCTTTTGTAAATAAACTTTTGTATTTTGGAAAGGTACTGTTGTGATTTTTGTTCTGCACACATATGGCAATGTTCCATGTTCAATATGCGTTAAGAATTCATTCCTTCATGCTTTTCACCTCAGCCTTATCTAGGCAGGTGCTAAACTACTAGACACTGATATATATATATATATATATTTGGCTATAAAAATAGTTCCTGGTAAACAGCTGTGCGCTGAAGATAAAAATCGCCCACTGTTTTACTGATCAGGCCATAAATTAAGTAATTCTCCAAAGGTTAATTACTCTTATCCAGATCATTTTTAAACATAACATGTTTTAATCCAAATAATATTTTGTGTTTTCTTACATTGCTCATTAGTTTAGAGGTAAGCCACTGGTGCTAAATTAGTTAAAGTAATTACAATTAGTGAAACTAATTCAGCTTTATTCCAGCAGCTGCAGATTAAGCCTTGGTTCCTAAAAGACCCAGATTCGTCCAGAATCATATCAGAATTATTGGCTCATCTCATTATATTTTCATCTTTTTGTGTCCTTTTATTTTTAACTTTTCATTTTGTTTTAATCAGTAGTGTACCATTTTTCTAGCTTGGATCAATAAAAATGTTTTTCTTATTTTTCTTTTTATAAATAAATCTTGTATTTTTTTAAAGTAACTGTTGTTGTTCTTGATTCAGCACATATATTGCAAAGTTTATGATCAACAGACGGTAAAGAAATCATTCCTTCAGATTATGAGACTGATATAGACATTTGTCTATTAAAATAGTGCCTGATAAAGGTGGTGCCCCGAATAATAATAATTTGCCATAAATTAATAATCTTATTGACTGCCATGAGCAGTCCTTTGACTATGAATAGCCAAATGACTACATTCTTGGTAATTTCCCCAACATTTCCAAGACAGCATTGCGTAATTGGGAAAAAATAACTAGGTATATACTAATTTCTACAGGTGATAGCTGATGGCTGTTGACGACGTTCTGCTTTCATGCTCAGGGAGCGGAGGAGGGAGGTCTGTGGAGAGTTGTGGGCGGTAATCAAAATCTAGGGGCGTAGCTGGGAGGTGAGGGCGTAGCGAGGAGGAATCTGGCATTCAGCGCTCAACATGGCGGCCACAAAAGTTATAAAGATTATTCAAACATACATAAACTAATCTAAGAAACACTTTAAATCAGCTTGATGGTTGCAACTGTGGGGTCCAACACATCAATTAACAAAGAGAAAAAAACAGATTCAAACTAGTTTTCGAATGGAATGAGAGCTATTCTTCTTGAAAACTTCTGTAATGGCTCTGACCTCAATATTATTTGAAGTATATGAACTATGCTTACAAATCAGGTCAGCCTGTGAAACAAGCCAAAGTAATTAAACTTTATGCTTTCTAAAGAGGCAAGTTCACAAATACTTGAATCATGCCAGGACCGCATAAAGGTTTTATATATATATATATATATATATATATATATATATATAAGGATTATAGATGGTATTAATAGATTCTAACTTGTGCATCCTTTTTTTTAAAGCCCAAAATTATATTGATAAAGTGTATGTCAAAATTTGATTCAAGCTGTTTGTTCAGAATTAAATAAACTTTGCGTAAATGTAAATTATTTTTTCAAAGAGGAAATGAACAATGTGAGCAACATGTTAGCTACAATCTGTGCGGAGACTGAGCAGTTTCAGTTATCCATCTCCGTGAGCCTTTCCCTGCTGCATTATAACATCTGACAGTGACATAGAGAGTAAGACAGGAAGAGTGGGAAACATCCATCATGGGCCATAAATGGGATCTGAAGCTTCAAACTAGTAAAGCTCTCCCGCTATTGGGTTCCTCCCACCCACATGATTTTGTTTTCCCCCAATCAGTCATTATGTTTCCGTCCATGTACCAGGTCTACCCACAGGCTGGCAGTGGAATGTGCAGTTGGACTCCTGAGGAAGACAGATGCTTCACAGATGGATTATTGGAAAAATGGCCAATTCAATATCCTTGCCTCAAAATTAGTGTGCAGAAATTCCTCTTTAATTATAAAATGATTTGTGATTTAAAAACCTTGAAATGTTTTACTGCACACATGCCCAAACACTCAAGCATCTCGTCTTAGTGCCAAGTCACTTCATACTATAGAGGAATTAGCAGTAAACGCTCATATAATAATTCAGTTTTTAGCTTCAAATTTCACATCACAAAAGAATAGAAGAAGGTGGCAGACTGAGATTATTTGTCAAACCGCAGAAACTTACAAGTCTAGATGTAAGTGATTTTTATTATGAGCTGCAGTTGGTTCTGCACAACAGGCAATCACTGGCAGCATTTTTTTTCACAATATCATTTCTCAGCCATAAGCCTTTAGGCGCTTTGCAGAAAATGTCATATTACCTAAAACTTCAATAGTTTGATTGGAGTTTTTTTTTCTTACTTTTTTTTAATAGTGCATGATTGTGAAGCAGGGGAAAAAAAACATGGCTATGTGGTTTTGTAAAAATGTACATACACCAAAATGCAGTAGGTGGCTGTAATTAACCTTGTAAGTCAATACTTTGAACCACCTTTTGTTGCAGTCATACAACTCTGTCAAGGTACGTCCCTAATCACTGCAAATCCAGAGACTAACACATTTTTGCCTAATTATCTTTGCAAAACACCTCAATGTTAGTCATGTTGGATGTGGAAAATCTGTAAATATTATAAATATTTAAAGCTTTGCTAGACATTCCCAAGTGGAAATAGGTCTGGACTTTGATTAGACTATTCTAATACATGCCAATACATGTCTAATATATCTTTTGATCTAACACATTCCATTTTAGCTGCTTCTGTATTTGCAGTGTCAGTGTCTTGCTGGATGGGTCACCTCCATCACATTCTCAAGTGTTTTACAGCCTTCAGAAATCATTTTTGCTGCAGTCTTCCCATCAACAATTGACTACTTTGCTAGAGAAAAGCCTCCCCGCAGTATGATGCTGACACCATTATGCTTGGTCATATTTGTCTTTGTTCTAGTGGATTACTGTGAGCCATACATGTCTTGTTGTAACTGCATCATACGTTTTTTTCTAACAGCTTTCTTTTAACAAAATTTTCTCTTGCCAGTCCTCATGATTTGTGGCATACACAGTGGTGGATCTTGGATTTCTTTGAGTATGGGGCCATCAATGGGACACAATGTTTATAAAGGGGCCAAGTATTTGTCCAACATCCCTATACACAATCCTTGTTTTTGGTAGGGTAGATACATTTCACCACCCAAATGTTGAAACACTTTAATGTAATTTTGCATGTATTTTTATTGTACATAGACAAAATACAAAACACAAACAGCATTTTAAAGAGATTTCAGCATTTTACCTTTTTAATGCCACAAATAGTATCAGTTTAAAATATTTTTGTGGGTGAAACAACCACCAGAAGATTATCTGGGTTGTTCAAAGGAAGAAAGTGAACAGGACACCAAGAGAAGACTGTGTAATTTCCAATTTAAGAACTGAACATACTGGATATCTTGGGGAGATTTTACCCTGATTCTATTTTAATCAACTTGTTAAAAAGCAGTCTTTCAACTATGACATTTTCTGATACTTACAGCTTAGGGATTTTATTTAGAGAAACACTACTCTTCTGGTCTATCATGACATATAAGATACAGAAAATCGCCTTTTTTTCCAACCACATTAGCTAATTTAATTAGCACATTTTATAATGCTTTTACAATAGGCTACTTCAAAATGTAACAATTTAAGGAAAGCTACTCATTGAAAGAAATTGTAGGAAATGAAAATTAACTGCAACAATATTGATGATGAATGAAATGATGCTAGGATAAATGTAAAATAATTTATTGAAATGAAGCAATTTTAACACTTTTGATTAGGCACAACTGACTTCTGTCTATTCATTTAAACAATTATCCTTTATCTTTGGTACTTGGAATAACTGACCCAATTATTACTGATAAACATAAAAGAAAGCTTAAGTGAATGCTAGCTGTCTTTGCAAGAAAATCACTCCTCCATAGATGGATAACTAAAAAAAAACAGCTCTAATATAAAATGGCAAAATGTTATCCTCTACTATGTCTTTCTTGATTATCTGACATGATTCTTGCACGATTTTGTCAAACCATGGAAACCATTTTTCTCATTATTTGAACAAAGGATTTCTGGAATCCTTAAAAGCATTAGTATTATAATAGCAGCACTGTCTTGCATTGTCATTACATCCTCATCCTAATTTCTATTTCTGTTTGTTTGCATACATGAAGATAACATTTGAGTGTGACTACTGAATGTATTTATGGATCAAATGTCTTTGTCTTGAAATGTTCTGTGTTCCAAATAATTGCTGATCATTTGATCAATATATCTAAAAAACAAAATAAATCAGACATGCACACTCCATGCAGAAATACCCCAGGCCAAGATTCAAACCCAAGACCTTATTGCTGCAAGGCAACAGTGCTACAAACTGCACCACTGTCCAGCCTGGACTTTTTTTTGTTTTATGTAAAAAATGTTTGTGCTGTCCCCCTGCAACCCCTTAAGGATTAAGTGGTTTTTAAAAATGAATGGATGCAGGAAGAAAACAGAAATTACTTGCATTAAGTTTTCAAATTAATATTTAAAAAAGAAAATAGCAAGCCATGTTTTCTTTTCATTTCATTGTACATTTATCTGTTTCTTTGTGTTGGTCTATCCCATTAAATACCCATTAAATACATTGAGATTTTTGGTTGTAACATGACCAAAATTCATTTTTCAAACAGCAATGAATGATTTTTCTTTAAGGAGCTTTAGAAGGCTGATACTGCAGTAAACCATCTTTTTGCTTGCTGTGGTCCAGGCCTGCGGTGACAGAGGTGGATTCGGATGAAAGAATAGCTTGCATGCATGTCATGCGAAAGTTGCAGAGAAGACTCTCAGTCGGGACTTATTTCAAAGTAACCTCAAAATTTCTGAACTTCTGTGTGCCTCTGTGTGGGGAAACCCAGTGAGGCATCTCAACATAGCATAAGCACTCAGAAACCTCAAAGCTACTATTATCAGCGGACTGAAAGCAGAGGTATTATTTCAAACCTTTAGTTTAGCTCTGAATTCAGTGAGAAATGTTTTTTGCCCTTCTGAATGTATGGCCATAGTAATAGGAGGGAAGAGCAAAAGTTTTCATTAATAATTTGATGTACATTTTGTAATGAATTACCCTTTTTTATTTCATAAGCTTTCAAGCTGTTTTGCTAGTGTCGCCCGTGCAAATTTCATTCTTCAATGAAAGCAACCCTCCTGAAACCAGATGATTATCCAGCAGGCATATTTCTACCCAGGAGCTTTAAAAACCTCACCGAATAGACTCAGTTAGCCACAGACTAATTCCTCAAGACATTTACTTCACGCTACCAAGTACATTGACAATAAACAGAGCACTGTCAGGTTCATTTGTTACCTTAATTACAACATGACAGCTGCATGCCTGAAGAGCAGGATCAAACACAGATCCTAACCACCTTCATCTTTTCTTCTTTGCTTCACCCAGCAGTGGTTTTGTCTCTGTTATTATTCTTCCTCTTGTTTTGCTCTATCAAGTTATCATCAAACTGTTTTACAAGATAACTTCTGCTCGTTTGTGTTTTGTAAGTAAAGCGTCGCTTTGCCTGCTTGTCTGTCCTTTATCCATATCACCAGTGTCGGCATGAAGATGTATCCTCAGATTGGTGCTCAGTGGGGTGTGGTGTGGGATTCTACCGTAGAGATGTCACTTTGCGCCAATTTGAAAGTAGCCGCCTTCTTAAATTCTTACAACCAGATAACATGCACTCCTGTGGTTAAATCTAATGGGTTTCTCTTAAAGCTTGCAATGTGCAATGTTGGGGAGATAATCATGCTGCAATAGATATAGCACTGTGTTAAATGAAATAAAAGAGATTATGTTTCACTTCTGACAAAACAAAGCTGTGCCCATGCCACGGCTGTAAAGATGGTTTCAAAGGAGAGTTACCTCATCCCTTCCTTCAGGTGTGTTTAGTTTAATCGAAAATCCCAATTGTGAATGTAAATGGAATTCAGTCAGCGCAGTGGGATCAACACACACGCCTGTGAGAATCTCTGCAATGTTGAACCTCGAGGTGTCATTTCATAAGCTGCATCTGCAAAAAGAGAGCTTAAACAGCCACTGCTTGCAGTGTCATTTGAAGCAAATGCACATATTCTCTTTCTGAAGGTTATAGAATAATAATCCCATGCAGGATTGGAAGTGATGACCTTCAAGAATATACAGTATCTGAAATGTTTCATTTTGCCTTTGTTCTCGATTAAAAGAAACACACACCTGAAAGCCAAGAAACACAGAGAAGAATTGGTGCAGCTGAATACAGAAGAGGTCACTGCAGTTACTGGAGATGTGTGTTCGAACTGGTTGTTGATGGCTTTCAAATAGCATCCTCTGCTCATTACCTGCCATGCACCATTATCTCCCTTTGACCATGAATTAACGTTGTTAAAGATCTATACCTAGTGGGATAAGTCATTCTTCTAGCACATGTAGAGAGCCTACTCTCTGTGCAACATAATCAAACCCTAATGGGCCAGCCATGGCTCAGCTAGAAAGAGATGGGACATTGATTACAGGATGATTTGTGATGGTGTAGCTGTGCCAAACAGTCATTTAAAGAAACATAAACCAAAAAAGCTAACAAACGTATTGTGAAAATAACTTTTCTTTTCCCCACTCAGTATATTTCTTGAAGAAAGACTTTGAATGGATGGCAGTCTGGCTACTTCACTTTGCGAGTGTACACTTTGAAAATTGATAGCTTAAAATTACCCATGTTTGGGTTGTTTTGCTAAACCAGTCTTTGAGCTGTTTACCACAACAAAGTTGAATCATTTGATCCATCATTCTAGATAAGGTTTTCAACAAACAATTGGGCACAATGACAAATGTGTACTGCTAAGTCTACCTTAAGAATGAGCTAAAAATAGCTCATTTTACTAAACATCTGTGCGGTTTGTAATAAACACATTTTATCAAGCTAACCATCCATTTTCTACAGCCCCTTTATCCCTTTGGAGATAATACAGGGACTGGTGAGTCTCTACACAACTTTTGCTGGAGAAAGGAAATGCAGGCTACACCCTGGACAAGTAGTCAATCAAGCCCCCCAAACCCCCCCACCCCCTCCTGTTTCCTATGCTAAACTTTTAGTGCTTGCTTAGCATCAGGTTTTAATGTTTCCACCACTGTAAGCTCTGGCTCCAGACATAGAAAAACCATTTTTTTCCTAACATTAAGTTGGAACAGGACCAGAAAAACTGCTATTGCCAGAAACTACGGGCTAGGGGATGGGGGCTTACGGTGACAAGAAACGTGAGCTCCATGCTTAAAACTCTGGAGTTTCCTTAAACTTTTTGGACAGCCACATTTAAGACAAGACATTTAAAAAAATCAAACTGCAGCTTCACCATTAATAAAAAGATGAGATGGTTTTTCTGATGTTCCTGCTGTTTAATTGGATATCTCCTGTGAGTTAATGTAGGTCCATGTGAAACACAGAGCTGTGTTTGAATATACTATTTTCTGCTTGTTAGAATGGCCTTTAGTGGCTGAGTTAGGCAGGAGGCTTGAGGAAGATACAGTAAGGAGTAAAACCAACCCGGTGTTAATAAGCCAACACTGAACAGGTACACAAACAGAAAAATAGCTTGTGAAGAAGTTCACATGACGTCTCGGCAGCAACTAACAAAACTCATAACAGGCCTTTTAAAAACGACCACACCTCTGAATTAACAGGCCTACAATTAAATGTAAAAAAAAAACAGTATATATACATTAACCTACATTTACAAAATGACTGAAACTTTAGTGTGCACATTTTACTTTCCTACTTCTTAAACAATGGATGTGCATCTTCTGGAACATTTAAAAGGGACTCAGTCTTTAGGGACACATTTGGCTGGAACACACTGCAGAAGAACAGAGAGAGGTAAGTCATCTGCTCAATACATTTTTCAATAAACTTTCAAAAATCAATCTTTTATAACTTATTTACAATTATTAGTACATGAACATACCCTTCATAAGTGCCGGTTGAGAAGTTCTCAAAGCACAACCAATGACATTAACCTTCAACCTGTTTCTTGTTGTGCAATTACATTTACTATATTATGAAAACAAATCAATACTTCAAATTTGTTTCAATATAAGTAATTAAAACCTTTATCATAGCGCTTAAAACAAAAACCTTTTCTGGTTCAGTTCTCAACCACTGTTAATAATAAATCCTCTTTCATAACAGCTGCTGTACCATTTTTCGTATAAAGGTAGAGGTAGTAGGGGTGACCAAGCAAAAGTACCGGATGTTTCACTCTGCATTTTATAGTCTTAAAAACTGCAATAATGTGTTCCATCAAGGAGGTTATCTTTGTAGTTTGTGTGTTGGATTGATTTAATGAGATACAAAATCTCTGAGGTGCAAATAATTGCCCCTTTTTTGTTCAGTGACCCAGCATTCATTTTATCACCACAATTATATGGAATTTTAATTTCAGGGTTGGTGAAAAATCAAACTAGAGTGGACATTTTAAAACGTGTTCCTCAACTAATCATGTAGAGCCAATAGAAAAGAAAGATTCCTCCTCCTTTTTATAGAAGAATCGCAATAAAGTGAATGAGTAAATCCTCCAGGGGTACTTCTGTAAAACGTTGTTTAAGATGGTGGTAAAAATCTGTACTAGGAGGGCACATGAGGTTAAAAGTTTTAGAATTAGGCTTCCTGTCATGAGGTATTGGATATGTAACCTTCTTTGCAAATTTTTACTTTTTTATTTTTACCGTAGTGATGCAATTAAGTATTAAAATGCACAATCCATTGAAAGAAAAAAAACAATCAGCTTATGTTTCACTTTCAAACCCATGAGGTTCTTCAAGCTTTCAAAAAAAAAAAAAAAAAACATTTTAAGGACATATCTCACTTTTTCTCCCTTTGGAACAATTTTCTATTGAACTCCCTGCAGCAGAATCTTAAAGCTGAAAGTCAATTTCAAAGGTTTATATCCCTATATCCTGCACAAGGTGAACACTTCCGTTACATAAATAACTTTAAACTAATCTCATTCACATATCTCTGAGTTGTTGTGTAGTCAGAGCTGTTTCACAATGACTTAACAGCTGTTACCCAGCAAATGAAAGTAAGTCACAAAAGTAGCCACACAGCTGTAATGGAAAGCTGCACTATGATAGCCTATTTATAATGCAACAAAAGCAAAGTCAGAAAAAGAAATTCAAATTTTTTTCTTGCAAGTGAGGACTGCTTCATCTTCTTTTTCTTTCCTGAATGCGCAAGGCTATGGGATGAAGGCAGTCAACTGACTGATAAGTTTATTAATAGAAAATTAAAGTTAATATATTTAAAATCAAATAACTCAATGCTGGTAGCAAAAGAAACACAGCAACCCCTTCTTTTCTCTGAAAAGAAGAGAATTACCAATCTTGTTTTGCCAAAATTAAACATCGGCTCGGCCTTGTTAGCCAACTTGAATTGCAAATGTCTTATTTACATTTTGTCATTTAGACTTAAAATTAGCATTTCCTCCTATTTATTCTGCCGTCTCATTCCGATTTTCTTCAAAAAAGGGATTTCATTCAGCTCCCAAAGGAAAACAGCCATTAATTAAATAAGAATATAAGCTGTGCTGCAACTCTGATGCAATGAATCAGTAATGTCATGGCTGTCATTAAAATGTACTGTGTTGAAAAAGGCTGCTGCTGGAGAATATGCACTTTTCACTGAAAAGTGTTGAAACCTCTAAACAAATGCATAATTAGCAGATCATGACATAATCACAGCACTGGATCCCAAAATAATGTTCTACTGATGTTGAGATATATTTTAACTCAAGTTATCAAAAAACTAAAATATATGACTAATAAAGCATTTTCTGGTCTTTAAGTTTTATGCCGCATGACCTCATACTGCCAGTGTCTTTAAAATCACCAAGCTTTTAGTGCTGCTCACTCTATTAATTGCTTATTTTGGAGCCCATGCCAAGTAATAGTTCCATGAGAGATGTTTTAATAACGCTTTGTTTTTTTGTTTGTTTTTTTTTGCATTGCAGTTAACTCAAACTGCATGCTTCTGTTTCCACTAGGACGTTTGGTGTTTTGAAGTAAAGATACCTAGACATACTTAAAGTCTTACCGGAAACTGGAATAATCTATATCAAAATAAAAGCTCAGCTGTGAATTACTTAATTGTATGCATGAAAACCAAAGTTATTTCAGTTTTTGCATTTTTACGAAACTACCTTTAAAGCTTCCCCATAATTCAGCATGTAGGTATGGTTTAATAGAAAGGCTAACATCACTTTTTATTTTATTTTACTAAGACAACACAAATCTCCTCAAATGATACCGCCATAGAAAATAATATGACTGTAAAGTGAAATTGATAGGGATCTTGCAACATGTTGCTGTAGAGCCCACATTTAAAATGCAGCGACCACAGAAAGCACAATCAGCTCAAAACAAACGCTCGACATGTGCAGTCATCCTTAACGTTTTGAACATCATCTTATCTGTGAAATATGTCTGATTAGAGGTTAGATTACCCAGTAACAGTGATAGATAGATAGATAGATAGATAGATAGATAGATAGATAGATAGATAGATAGATAGATAGATAGATAGATAGATAGATAGATAGAAATGGAGAACTGCATCAAAATCCGTTGAAATTTGTAGATGAAAAAATGTGGAACGATTCAGTGTGTACATATGAGCAATTTTGTCCGTCCCTAGAAGGTTCTAGCTGGTGTTGTGTTTTGTTGTGAAATAGCCAGCCGGAAATGGATCATTATATCGCGAGCTTAAGGCTCTGCTGTTATGGAAACCAGAGTGGGAGGGGCTAGCTGATGCCATTCGACTCGGGGTATGGTGCGGTGATGTTGTCCTCTGTGACCAGCTTAAAACTCCAGCTCCTACGAGCTACTTCAACTGAAAACTTTTTATTGTTGCTGCCATGTAGCCTCTCTGCTGACTTGCCTTTTTTATAAAACCAGACGTTTTCCATCGCTTCCTATACTATTTTCTCTTTAAAACTAGGCCAGGCTAAACCTGTCGCGCTGTATACCCCTCACCTCTCTCCTTTTGGATTTTTTCCCCCCTCTTGAAAACAAAAATCGTGTATTTGATGGGAAACTGTGAAAACAAACATTTTCTTGACTTTTTTTTTCTTCTCGAGAAGATGAGGAATAGCCTGTAAAGCGACCGAAACTAATCTCTGCAACTACCAGTCCCTGCATTGATGTGCTCTGGTTGCGGAGTCAGGCTGCTCGGTCACTGGGCTGAGGGGCAGATTTTTGAGGAGAAGACGTGTGGAGCACAAAGAGCTTATTAATGTCTAGCAGTCAAGTTTTTCACCGTGTGTTGACAGAGGGTCTGAGGTAGGAGTAGGGTTACAACGCAAGGGTTTGCTTTAAGACATTCACTACGACACAAAGTTAGTCAACTTTTTAGCTTGTAGCTGTTACATCCTGATAAGTCTTAAAACACCCTCATTCAGCCCAGGGCTTTTTGGGATATGGACTAAACCCCAACCCTCACGCCGCCCCCCCCCCAAAAAACCAACCACATTTTAAAATAGCAGCTTCTGGGTATACCCCTCACCTCTCTCCTTTTGGATTTTTTCCCCCCTCTTGAAAACAAAAATCGTGTATTTGATGGGAAACTGTGAAAACAAACATTTTCTTGACTTTTTTTTTCTTCTCGAGAAGATGAGGAATAGCCTGTAAAGCGACCGAAACTAATCTCTGCAACTACCAGTCCCTGCATTGATGTGCTCTGGTTGCGGAGTCAGGCTGCTCGGTCACTGGGCTGAGGGGCAGATTTTTGAGGAGAAGACGTGTGGAGCACAAAGAGCTTATTAATGTCTAGCAGTCAAGTTTTTCACCGTGTGTTGACAGAGGGTCTGAGGTAGGAGTAGGGTTACAACGCAAGGGTTTGCTTTAAGACATTCACTACGACACAAAGTTAGTCAACTTTTTAGCTTGTAGCTGTTACATCCTGATAAGTCTTAAAACACCCTCATTCAGCCCAGGGCTTTTTTCTTTTAGCCGCAGTGTTCTGGGCACCGTCCGATTATATATATTTTGTTCTAATCCGTAGTCCCCTTTAAATGCCTACTGGTGTGCGATCAGTGGGTGCACAGCCGATTTGCCAGTGCCGCTGGGGTTTTAACACACATCCTTTTATTTTTTACCACCTGGCTTCAACACTATGGAGGTGATACTAAGAAGCATGCTGCTGCTGGGCTGCATCTTATTCTTGGACTTGGTTCGTCTGGCTGACGCAGAAGAAGGTGAGTCTGGGTTTATTTTGTTCATATGCAGATAAGCCACGATAACAAGATTCTGGCGGTGTGAAAACCTTAAGTAGAAAATACCGCGATCTCATTTCACCGGCGCCTGACAGAGGTATAAGCGAAGTGTTAATAGACTTAAGGCCTACCAGGCCAGTAGAGGGCGACGACGAGGAGCACGTTATTCCCCTCACTCTAAATTAAAATACGTGAAAACTTAAAATGACAAAAGTATCGATAAGTTCATATTTATACTATTATGTACATGTAAGCAAAGTATAAACTTCTTCCTACTTCTTTTGGTAAAGTTAGACCAAATCAGAAACTAAATCAAGGCTGTTTTTCATGTTTCTTGCTTTCTTTTCTTTCTTTTATAAATTTATTTTTAAATACCTTCTGTTCATTGTTAATGTGATTGAAACTGGTGGTAAATAAAACTAAAAGTTTACTTGGTTAAAATAAATAGCTAATTTCCAGCTATGGTCCAAGTTGGCTATGTTTTGAAGTTATATGTTATATAAGTGATATTCAGGGTGTGTATAAATTATCATCATAAGTTGCTTATTTTGCAATCCCGAACATAGCATCTTGACAAGTGTGTATAATTTTAGTGCAAATTCTAAACCATGTGATAAAACGATTTATTTTCATCCTCTGTGCAACAACAGGTTGGGGAGGGGCACATCTTAAAAAAGTGATTATTTGAGGGAAAAAAGACTGAAAGATTGTTTTTGTAGTTTTAAAACAGTATTTTTTAAAATTAATTTATTTCTTTTTTACTCTGTCCACCTTGATAAATGTGACCGGCCCATGTCTATTCAAGATGCTGGCATTTTTGTCGGTAAATGTCCAGTAAAGAGAGAGCTGAAGCTGCCATAGACTTTATGAGCATGTAATGGTAACAACACAAAAGTAATTTACCAAAATCTCAATGTAAGAGGCACTGATGTGCCATAAAAACCTGGCTGTAAACTTTACAAGGTGGATTATTTGTTTCACAAGAGTTGCCACTGCTGCCAGAAATCCTTGGTTTTCACCCCTTCTCAGATATAACACAAATGGCCTTTCTAAGTCCACCTAAACTGGATCCAACTCCACTTCCTGTGGGAATATTAACCAGCCATACCCTAAAATCAATACTAAAACATTCAGGGGCAAATATTGGCCTGGTAAGTTTTTTATTGGACCAATAGAGAGAGCTGCGGCAAGCAGTAAAACATTCAACCCCCTCTGTATCATATTTGCAGTTTGGGTTGCAATTTATATTCATTTCTTGAACGCTGCCTTGACATTAACAGAGAAATTGCCTCGGATCAATTATTATTTTATTTTTTTTGAAGCGTGTAATTTTATAATCATTTATCATGCTGGAGAAGATAAGATTTTCAATTGGTCTGGTTATACAAGCAAGTATTGTCAGTGTGCCGTTAGTGGCAGTTAGTAGATAATGTCTTAACATGAGGGTAGATAGATAGAGCTACACTGGCTAACGTGTATAATCTAGCTTGTCCATAATACTATAGTATGGGCCTAATAGTAAGCAGCTTGGAGCAGTCATTGGACGCTATTTTTTTTATGTATAGTCTGGTTTTGTTTAGTTTCCTTTATAGTTGTAGTTTTTATGTATCTTTTTTTACATGAAAAAAATTTGCAGAGTATCTGTGCAATGGAGTGAGTGGAAACTTGTCTGGAATCAGTTAAGAATGCAGCAGGATCACCTGTCTGCAAAAACCTTTGATATGAAATGATCTTTTGGAAATAATAGGTCTGTGTTTACTGCGGATCAGATAACCACTGCTGGGTTTCTTTCAGAGGATTTGAGCTGCAGTGGGTTTTTTTTTTTTTCTTCTTATAGAAAATCTACTGCTGTGTGAGCTACTTATGGTTCCTTACATGTGATTGCCACAATTTATCCACATTTGTGGATTTTTGTTTCCTCTTGTGTAGCTTTTCATCCCCATATGGCACTGCTTCTGGGTTGCTGAAGAGGTAACATGATCGGCTCTCTTATTAGTTACCTAAATACATACATTTCTCCGGTGATTTCTCTGCATGATGAAACAGTTTCATTAACTAAAAAAAAGGAGAAAAAGTGGTCCATGAAAACACTGTTTCCTTGAACAATGAATGTACAATCCTTCCACTCAAAAAGTTACAGTAAACAGGAACAGAGTGAACATGCATGACTTCACATCTTGTGTGGCAGGAACACAAATCTGTCAGCTGCGTCTGGTTAGGAGGATTCAGACCTTTCCTCTTCCACAGACTTGCATTTTGTTTTTCTGCTGCTGTGCTCTGCATAAACAGGCAGCACATGAGGCACTACCACTGGCTTCATTAAGTGTATCTTTTAGGATGTGTGTCTACACACCCACGAGGGGAGCGAGTTAAATTACCGAGGCTGAATTCTTGCGGGAAAGACTTGTTGACTTTGTAGTCCTAGAGAGAAAGCTTGGGATTTTCCCAGACACTTAATTTTGGTAAGTTTTCTTAAATCTGGGATACAGGTTGTTAGATGTACTTCTTCTCAAGCTGGGGCTGGAGGCTTTTCAGCTAAAGACCAGAGTTGTAACTGTCAGGTTTAGTTCATTTTGTTGTGAGAAAAAAATGCTGAACCTGAGAACTTTGCGTGGATCCTTTGTGGAATCCTAGAAATGCACTAATGAGAGATTTTATGGCCAGTTTCTAATGCATTGATTTTTTTTTTTTTTTGCCAATTCAGTGTTACTCTAAATGAACTATAAGTAACTGCAAAACAGTGTTTTTCTCATCGTTGAAAATGCATAAATTAAAAACTGTATATAATAGTCTAACAATAAAATGTTTATAGCTGCATCAAACAACCCAAAGTTTAAACGATCTGTCTGCAATTATTAAAACCTGAAAACAGTGTATTATTGTCCAGCGGCTGGATTATCTACACTGAAAAAAGAAAATGAAGGTCCATTTTAAATAATTTGAGTTAATCAGTCACAAGTAATTTTATTTCCTTTTATTCAAGTAACTTTAAGTTTTTTTTACTTCGCAAAGCTGTTGTGCTTCCACGAGCCAATATTTATCCTGCTGCGTCTCTGAGGAATACTAAAACCAGTAGAAAATCACAAATCGTCACCACTAATTTGGGTCTGTTTGCCCATTCTTGTAATGGTCATCAGCTGGCTGTTTCTAACAGGTGCAGCCTTAAGTGGAAAACAGGGATTTTGGTGAAAGCCAAGGAGTCGGAGCACCTAGTCAGCTGACTCTAGAACATCTGCCTCTTGCCAAGTGTGAACAAGATGTCTGTTCTTCGTGTCTTGGTTTGCGTCCCACTCCTCAGTTGGCGCTCTCAGGATCATTCTCCCCCCACTTGTTCTCTACCTATTAGGGAATTCTGTAATGAACTGATGGGAGGGCAGATGAAGCTCTCAGCTGCCAAATCTCTCCTCCTTTTCCAACTAAAGGATAAATCAGTCACTTACCCACACCGCTTGCTTGTTCATTGCTTGGATCTCTCCTGCTTCTGTCTCTGTGAAGATTAAAACACAGACCTCTTGATCAGATAATTACTTTGGCTGGAAATTAATAAAGCGCTTACGGTGGAAAATTGTATCGGGTCCACACATTCACCGTCACGCACACACAGATGATAACTGTCTTTTCTCTGCTTCGCTGTGCACATAAAAAATGCATAATGTGCAGAATACTATAAGTAGCACATTAAACTAAAACTACATACTCTTTTTAAAGACTGTTAATAATTTGTGTCACTAATGTAGACTTACTACGACTTTAAACCGTGTTTGAATTTGTGAATGTTGGCCCTGAAGTTCTCCCAGTCAGACCTAACCTATAGAGTCCTCATCGTGTGAGTTTTCTATTCCTCGCACATACAGTTTTTCAAAATGCAGCCAGTGACACAAGCACTGTAGGCTTTCCTTCCTATTCAGACTCCCGAGCTTTTGCGATACCTGCACTGTCATCAGAAGTAATCTCTGCTATAAAATTCACACGGCTCCGAGTCGGGGGGGGTTCGCGAGCCCATTTCAAATTGGTCATTTGCTTAGCTGTCTGAAGTGTTACAGGTTCTCAGAAAGCCATGTCTCTTTGCAGTTTGTGCATTTATTCAGAGCAGATTTTATCTAAACAACCATAAAATCAGTAGGGGGGTAGAAGAAGAAAAAAACTCTCAACAAAATGCTAATTATTGTTTTCTATTCTCTACCTCACTGCTTCAGTTCTCCTGTGGGGTGCCATTAAACTATAATTAAGTAATTAAAGGGCTCTTTCATCTGAAAACAAATGAAAACAATTTGGACAGCGTCGTGGAATGATGGCATTGTGGGTTTTTTTCTGTAACAGTTGTGCTTTTTTTCTTCCATTTCTTGCAGAAATGGATAAATAACACAATACATTATATTTCATGAACGCTTTTGAGAGTATATTTGCTGACCTCATGGATAAAAGCAGAAATGCAAACGTTAAATCTATCTTCCCGTAGCTATGGTTACCAACATTAAGCTATACAAATGGTTTAGATGGTAATCTTTTTATCTTACTGCTTCTATGCTTTAAGCTCCTTTTGTTAAGATGCCAGAGAAAGTAGAGCAGCTGTGCTTTCCCTCCTCCACCTATTGCTGTGCACTGCTGGTCAGCTGGCTGAAGGAAGACAACGACTTTTCTTTGCATTCAAGAACAACAGATGTAGCTGGAAATGGTTCTAGTTGGGGAAATCATGTAAGGTAATGAAAATAGTAGAAAATGTGGGAGCATCTTTCGTGAAATTATATTTTAAACCTCAAACATAATTAATGACAAACACAATCTCCACAACAAACATTCAAAAACTACCACTAAATATAATTTTAGAAAGTGTTTTATCTGTAGTTTTTAATCAAGTAATATATAAATATTTAGAATAACATTTTCGGAACAAAAATGATTTTTTTTTTAGTAAGAGGAGAATAAATAGTTGCTTTTCTGTTTTATGAATACAAGCAACTGAATCATGTTGTAAATGTAAATGTAACTGAAACTGTGCAAATATTGTGGTATTATGTTTAAGGCTGTCATGTAGCTCCCTTCTTACCTGTAAGGCTCAAGTTTAATGTTTGTGTTTCGGAAAGTAAATCCTTTCTTTACACATCGATGGCTCGGATTATGCGCTGCACCTGTTACACGCTTCAATCTACGGGACATCTTTTTATTTTCTATGCAGGAATGAGAGTTGCAGCTGCCAGCGAAATTTGTTTAGCGAAGGCCCGTCACGATGCATTGATGAGACATCCACAGCACTTTTTAAGATGCTGCTGATGGATGGGTGGAGAGGTGAAATGTCGCCCTGTTACATTTTCTCTTTGCACAGCTGTAGCGCTCTGCCCCGCATTAGGCAGCCACATACACAAAAGAGGTGGAATTAAAACTTTTGTTTTTGTTTGGCTCCTTAAAAGGCGCATGTGCAGACTCGATCATGAACAATAAGCTGACAGAGCTCTAAACTGGACGACTAAAGGTAAACCAATGAATTTTTCCAACAGGGTTTTGGGTCGTAAGCACATTGGTAATGAACAGCTTTTACTGACCCATAAAGTTTATTGTTTAGAAATGTTGTGCTTTTTATGTCTTTCTTAAAGAGCAGTGTTTTTTTGACAGAGATGTAGGCCAGTTCTGTTTCTGGATTGACTGAAGGCTGTTTTCCTTCTGAGAACTATTATACATACAAAACAATATTGGAAGGTTATCCTCATTTATGCACAGAGGCACATCAGGGTTTTTTTTAAGATCAAACAAAACAAATTATAGGGGAGAAGTTTGGAGTTTCCAGTTTCAATGTTTTAAGAAAAGTGAAAAAGTTCAATTTTTAGTATCATCTGTGATGAGGTTTCAAAAAGTTAAGTATATTTCAAGCACAAAAATAACCCCAGAAAACAATTCAGTCCTTTCAGATTTTTAAAATGTTTTGAGATGCTTGAAAAGGTGCTGGATTGAGCCAAGTTTTAATTGACCATCTGGATGATGTAGTAATGTAGGGCTACTAATCTAGTATCTACTGCTGCGTGCTGATGATCAGCTGGCTGAAATGAGGCACGTTTTCCCTTACTTACAGTAAAGACAGATTTGATAGCTTGAAAACATTTCTGTTCCTGAAAAACAGACATAGAAAGTATGA
The DNA here is from genome assembly GCA_028564705.1 of Apricaphanius iberus. Taxonomy (NCBI): domain Eukaryota; kingdom Metazoa; phylum Chordata; class Actinopteri; order Cyprinodontiformes; family Aphaniidae; genus Apricaphanius; species Apricaphanius iberus. The sequence continues at coordinate 3,256,239 of JAPXFQ010001473.1, forward strand.
AAAGTAAAGAATTGCCATTAGTCGCCCTTTGCAAGGTAATGATGTTTAGAAATAGGGGTGGCATGTCTGCTGACTGTAGAGACAACCGGAGCGGATAGCCTGACTAATTAACCAGCTAATATCGCCCCATTATACTTATTATACTTAAATTAACATAACAGAAAAAAAATCTCATAAGCTAGTCAAACTAGTCAAAGCTAGTGGCATGAATTCAATTTCTATTCCATAGAGAGTTCAAAAATTCCAAACTGTTAAAATTTCTAATTGTTAAATACTTAACCTAAATGTAACCATAAGCATCACCGCTGGCCAGTTTTACCTGCTAAATATTTTTTGACCTCGACCAAAAAGCAGCCATGTTGCGTCTGGAAAAGCAAAGGGGAATCGTCCGGAAGAAATCAACAACAGAGCATCTTGTTCATGTCAGTGAACATAACAGGCAGAAGTACTGCCCGATCAATGGCCGCTGGCTGCTCTGCTTTGTGATCGCATACCATGGAGGCCGCCATTGCTCCTCCATTGCTGTAGTACCTCCATTTGGCCGCTAGGCCCCAATTGAAAAGCATTGGACTTTAGACACGTTAAAAACAACTTAAATGCCTGGTACCCATTTTTTAAAAACTTTTTTATGGCTACATATTCTTCCTGAGATAACGCTGGGCTCATAAAAAATCTGGGCACCAGGCTGGTTTTTGTAAGATAATTTTTTGAAATCTTGAATAATTAATGAGGGGGGCGAGCCAAGTTTAGCATCGGAGCTAAAGACGCAGGAGAAAAATGGATCTGATTACGACCGAGCTACACGCCCCACGAGGGCAGAGTCTACAGTGAAGATCCCGCCCCTATTCCATTTTTAGGAACATGCTTCGTCAGAGCTGGGGAGGAGGGGTCTGTGAATCCGCCATGAATTCCCCCATGAAAGTGTGTCATTCTGGTAAACAGTGAGGATTGAGGAGGTGCTGTCTATTCTTTTTTTAGTCTATGTGCCCGATTCAGCTGACAGTATCATTCTTTGCTTTGGAATAGTAATATAGTCAAGTATTAGTATGCACAATGTATATCATAATGCACGATGCAGTCTTTTCCGATATGTCCCTATCGCAAGCGAGTGCTTTGACACAACATTTTGGAGCATATGCTATTCAAGGCATTCACATTTTCCATATCTATGGTATATTTGACCTCTTGAATGAATTGTAATTCCCATAAGGACAACAGTAGGTGCGTTTCCTCAGTGGCTGAGATGCTAAAGCTAAAATATAAAGATATTGATGATAGGGATATAAATTTAAAGAAAGAAAATGTAAATACTGTTACAATTTTCAGCTACAGTATCTAACACCTAATAATAAGATAAATATAATAAGATCTTCTCCAAACACCTCGTATCGTGGTGAAAACATCGTGAGACTGCTGTTTTAGTAATGCTAGCCAAGGTAGTTACAAATACATAATGTTAAAGAAAACTCAACAGGAAACTCTGCATTCATTTTCTTCTCCTGCAGACACATACAGAGTGACGTTGGTTGATATTAAATAACCATTAATGACTGCTCATAGCAGGAACACTGGGAAAACAATTTAGTTTTTAAAAAAAGTAAAAACTGCAGGGTTCTTTGCATGTTTTAACTTTTAAAGAGAAACCTGTAATGGATAAAGTCAGTTTGGATCAAGTCAGAGCTTTACAGAAAGCCAGAAGTCCATCACAAAACTCTGATTGGACCAGCTCTTGTTACAGCGTGTCTTCATGCTCACAGCGGCCTCTTGACGAATATTGTTTTGGAGTTTCACTGAACCTACGTGCCACAGCATGATTTTTTTATTCAGCGTTCCTCTGCTTGTAAATCCAGCCTGAGAAATATTCCTTGAGAGTATCTGGTTTCCGTTTGAGCTCCAGGAACTGTTCCAAAGGTGCCCTGCGTGAGCAGAGAAGAGTGTTGTTTGATGCCAGCTGGAGTAATGTATCATAATGCAACAAAGACCTGATGCACTGGAGGAGTGCTCCAGATGGAACTCGTACAGGGCGATGAACGTGACAGTTTTACGTGTGGCTTATCTTCTAAATCAGGATTCACAGATGGGTTTATTTCGCGACAGCGGTCTTTCGTTTATCCGCTCACCTCCTGATGCTGTCGTCACACGACTAACACAAAAATGCGCTACGCTAACTAAACCTCACATCGCGCCCCAGGCACAGAAAAGAGCGCCTTTCTCTAAAAGGTCTTAGTTTAGCCTCAAATCCTTTCTTTCACCAACATGTACCCCTTTTCATTTGCTACTCTTTCCACGTCCTTGGTCTCCTTGATGTTTGACTGGTGCTATGCTGTTTTCTCTTGCTGACTGTCTCCCCTACCATGGAAATGTGGATCGTTTCCCAGAAATCCTTTTAAATGGAACCGATTTTTATAAGAAAGGGATTTGCATTTAAAGCACCCTCCCCCCTCTTCTCTCTCCCGCTTCTGAAAGCCTGTAGCCCTATCATCCTCAGCACCTCAATCCGATGATTAGCTTCCTCAAGAGTTAAACAGGCATCCGAGTGCCACAAGTACTCTCAGTCCCGGTCTCTCTCTCTCTCTCCCCCTCTGAGAGGGGATGCATGTGGCAGCTGGGAGTTGCAGGTGGATGATAGCTCGACTTGGTGAGAGGATACACCCCGAGCCCATACATTCATGTCAGGCACTCACTTTGGAGAGCTAGTCTGTCTTCCACCCACACGCTCCTCTCTGAGAGCGGGACACAATGGGGACAGGCTGCAGTGGTGAGGGAATGAGGCCACAGCCTATCAGCCATAAGCACCAAGGAGAATGGCACTTTTAGAGGGATTGGTGGGGGTGGTGGCGTCTTTGAAGTGAGTCAAGGAGAAACGGGGAGGCCAACGTGAGTGAATAGGCTGAGGGTGCGAAGGTTGCGTGCATGTGCACATCGGCACGTCAAGCAATGAGCGAAACGTGCGTGCCGCCGGTTTGCATTCTTTAATAAGGCGCAGGGCGAGGCAGATGTATGAGGTGCAGTGTAATAAAGAGGCTAAAAAGGCCTTTAATTAGGAGACAACAACAGAGAGCGGTGAATTTATCTCAGGTCCATCGTCCTCATTTATCTTCCGCACACATCGCTGCCGTTATCTGAGGCACGCCGAACATTGTGTTGGCGGAACAAAACAAAAAACACCCTTTTGTGAGTTTTTTTTTTTCTTTCTATTAGCTATTGTGCTATGCCTGATGACTTCTATTTGTTGCAACATTCAGAAATATAATGAAATCCGCACGAATTGCGACGCTGGTGCGTGAGCCTTTATGTAAAAAATCTCTCAGCTGGAAGTGGTCGCCATCAGCAGACTTGATTTGGGGTCTGGGAATATTCTTCCTCCCTCCGTCATCGGCTGACCTACATCTCGTTTCTGATATGCCCGTTTTTATGTTTAAAAGGCAGTTCATTCGGTTTCGACATCAGTCTGGAGAATTCGTGCTTATGTGCATCTCCTCTCACCTTGAGGATGTCTCCCAGGGCCTGCTTTCATACACCGGTCTGAAGCACGCAGGCTCAGCTATAAACGGCATGACAGAGACATTCCTGAGCACCGGCTGCCTTCCTGCAGCTTGCACAGCCAAGAGCTCCAAAATTGAGTGGGCCACTTCAATTGAAGCAGCATTAAACACCTTTTTTCTCTTCTTTTTTTTTGGCAGCTTGGTGTATTTTTCACTCCGTTTTGCCTTCCACCAAGCCTTTTAGATCACCAAGAGATTGTCATCTAAAGTCAACCGTCTCCAATTCATTCTAAGATGGGAGAAAGTGAGATGCAGACATTCAAACTGTTTGTGAACCACTAAATCCACCACCCGCTGAAAAGCAAATACGTCTGGGTCTGAAGGCGAAATTATGCTCTTTGTTCTCGTGCAGCCGGCTTCACATCCGACAATGAGTTTATCTATATTCTAGATATATCGGTCACCACCACACAGGCACACAATTGCAGGCTTGCAGAAGCAACTCGTGGACCGATGAAGAGAATTAGCTCTCAGTGTGTCTGTTGTCAGTTGAATATAAAGCAGTGTGCTGCCACAGGAAGAAAAAAAGGAGGGGAAATTCTCGCCCAGAGTCAGTCCTCTCGTGTCTTTACTTAGATGTGTCAATCCTTAGATGGTTTATTTAGCTGGAGTCTGCTCTGACTTCAAGCCGTCCACCTCCCACTGCAGATTAGTCACTGAAAGGTTTGGGCGTGTGTTTTCATTTGTCTTTTTACCCCATAGTAATTTGCAGATTGTGTGTAAGTGTGCGTAAGCATGATACTGTATGTTCAGGACTCAATGTAAGTTTGTATCATGCATCAGAGTTTGTACCTACGTTGCTTTTTTTTGGTACTTTTATTTGATAAACCAACACAACTTTGTGCATAATTATGAAGCGGAAGGAAAAGGTTGCATGACCTTTAGCAGTTTTTACGGATAAATACGAAAGAACTGGCACGCATTTTTTTTCAGCCCTTTTCGCTCTTGATTCCTTTTAATGACGCCCAACTTAATTAATTAGCTTCCGATTTTAATGACTGGTGAAAAGGAATTTGTAGGAGGTCGTGTTTGCGTTCTGCCACAAACCATGCTGAGGCCACAGCAAACACGAGGTAAGCATCACTCTGAACTAATCGCCCCCATGGTGAAGTCAGGTGGCGGCAGTATTATGCTGTGCCGATGCCTCTCCTAGCGGGGACAGGGAAGCTGATCAGAGTTGATGGGGAGAATAAAATATAGGCCAATCTTGGGAGAAAACCTTTTTTGAGGCTGCAACAGACTTGAGAATTTTCAGAAGGTTCACCTTCCAGGAGGGGAACAGTTTTAAACAGAGCCCCAGCTCTAGTTGTATACCTAGATCAGAACAAATATTCATCTTTGGATATGTGACAGGAGTGGAACCGTATTTCTCCTAGACCTTTTCCTCCAATTTGAGAGAGCTTTTTGACTTTTGCAAAGCATGTTCTTTACCTTACTACTACACAATCACATGCAAATTTTTCTTGTTTTTACCCATTAAGTTTTAATAAAATGCATTGCAATATGTGCTTGTTCTGTGACAAAATGTGAAAAATATTTCAAAGGGGTATGAAGGATTTTGTAAGGTACTATACGCATTTTCTAACAAGCTGAATTTTTAATGGAGTACACTGCTTGTAGTTTTTTTATTCTGTAAACTTTTTTTTTTTAATGGTACATTTTAATTGAGCCATAGCTTTACTGGGTAGGTATCTGGTCTGATTATTGAAAGAAACGGTGAGGACAAGGTTGGAAGTGTTTCCTGCTGGGTAGGAAGATCATCCCAGATTTTAGCTCTGTGTGACACCAAAGTGTTTGCACGGCAGGGAGGCCGGTTTTATGACTAAACCAGACCTCAACCTTCCTGATGGAAGAAGACAAGTGGATAAATATCCTCCTTCAGAGACGGAGAAAGTGTCTGAAAACAGGCACATAACCTGCACTTTCCTTTATTGCCTCTGCCTCCAAGGTTTCTATAAAGAGGACGGCTTAACTTAGGCTTTTCCAGTTTATAGAGCACTGAAATGATCTTGGATTGCTCCGAGCTACAGTAGATTAGTGAAATGTTCATATTACGAGATCTAATTTGCTTTGAGTGGATTTGACTCTGTAGTAAGACATGCCCAATGCAATTACTGATGATTTCTATGCTAGCCATATGTGTTAAACCTTTCCAACACGTTTAACTTTCCATAAAATAACTGCCTTGTCTAGATGATAAATCAAGTGTAAACCATGTGAAAAGAGTTTGAGCGATAATTTGTTTAGCTTTTTTTTTTTTTTTACATCTGTCCTTACAAATATTTTAATTGCATTTGAGTGTATTGACATAAGTGGAACTACATAAATGTCCTATTAAACAGCTCACTGATGGATTTCGCTTTAAATGTTGAATCGTCAAGGTCTTAAAAAGGAAATGATGTCATCTTATTATTGTTTTAAAATGAGAAGAAAACACCTATAAAGACTCAACAAGGCATTCATATTGCCACATCATTGCTTGTGTTTTTCTGTTAAATAAAATAATTAAAATGGAATAATACCTGATTTCTGTTTGGCTTGAGAAATGTATGGAATGGTAACTAAAAAAACCTGTTTTGCTACATCAAAGAACATATAATCCCAACAAGGCCCCTCGAAGGCATCTGTAGGGGATAAATATTTAGAAGTATATGTATTGGCATCTCTTAATGTTTCATAAACATAGTTTGTTATTTTAATTTGAAAAAGTGAAAAACATGGCTACTGATAACTCTCTTCTAAGATAAGTGCATTTAATTTGCCACAAGTGTGTTTGTTTATTAAAATCACAGAAAAACAATATGAAAAGCTCCAGTATACTTTTTTGTGGTTCCTGATAAGCCTAATTAAGACTAAATGAACATTTTGAACTTGAATTTTTTTCACTGTTTGGAAAAGTCTTGGGCTTCAGCTCTAACTCTAAATGGATACTTTACAAAATAACACTTTTTAATTACATTTCTAAGTCAAAAACTAATCCAGTTCAATAATTACTGGAAAGTTGCTTTTTCTCCTAATTTCCAACACTTTATAGATGGACTGACTTGTTTTGATCCATGACCTGCGATCTGGTCTTGGTGAAGTGAAAATTAACAACTGGTTAAAGGATATAGTTTAAATTAGGGAAATACATAAGCAGTATGAAAAACACAATTTATGTTCCCCATTGTCTAAGATTAAATCAGTCTTAAAGTTATCCTGTTTAAGTCAATTAGGTTTACATTTATGCTATTGCCAGAATAATGATCATTTGGGGAAAAAAAAGTGATCTAATCAAATTCAGGAGTTTGGCTTTAGGAAAGCCTGGATGACAATGTCATTGGTTCTAAGCATCTTAATTTACAACATTTTAGTTAATGGATGTGGATGTGTTTTAAGGCAAGACCTGACATCACTGAAAAACCATTGGTTATGATTTGAAAGTGTGCTGTTCATCCATTCAACAAAACTGCATAAGCATAAACACAATGAAAATGTCCAGCGGTATGACTGTTTAGGAAGGACACATATCTTCTGTCCCAGAGATTAGCATGTGAAGTACAGGGGTGGCAGGATCATGTTTTAGTCTTTTGCTGCAGGAGGGACTAGTGTTCTACACAAAAACAGATGGCATCATGAGAAAAGAACATGTGACTATATCAAATAAATCCCAAACAATTTCAACAGGAAAGCTTTGGTGTAAATCAGTCTTCTGGATAGACTGTGACCCTAAGCATTCCTACAAACTAGTTACAAACTGATTTAAGTACAACAATGTCAATATTTTGTAGTGACCATTGCAAAGCCCTTATTTCACTCTTGCAGAAAATTGTGGACGGTTCTAAAACGGTTTGTGCCGGCAAGGCCAGTTGCACCAGTTTAGTGTGGAGGAATTGGCCAAAGCGCCAGCATAGGGCTGGGCGATTATGAAAATAAAATAATCACGATTATTTTCATTGAACAATCTAGATTTTTGATTTGATTTAGACTAATCACACCAACAATAAAAACAATTAAAGCCTTCACTATTAATGTTGCACAAAGATTGTGCGTTCTATTGCTAACAACATCACATCACTTCAAAACTGCGTGTGTCTCTTTGTACTCAGAGGGATGATAGGAATTCAAGTGATTAATTAGATTGGTTTTGTTACCTGAAACGGGCCGTTAGCAGATACAGGTCGGTTTAGTGTGGCTGCTGTCCTTTCTGAAATATCCAAACCATTTCTAAAGTACTGAGCTCACATTACCACTTTTCTCCACAATGTCATGTGTTCTCTTCTGTGCTCAGTGTCAACAATTTGGTCAGCTTTATCATCTTTCCTGTTGTCCATTTTCCTTAAAAACTCTTCACCAGCCATACACTTTTGACACTCCACTTTTGTTTTATTTACCAGCATGGGCCTGCTGCTTTTAAGTACCACATTTTTTCTGCGACTTGATTGGCTAGTTACCTTGACAATAAGGCAGCGCTTCGGCTGGATTGGTCAGTTGACATAACGATTAAAACACAGCCCACGGTTAATTGTGATCGAGCTTTGAAATATCACGATTTTCATTCAAATTCGATGAATCAGCGTGCCCTACTCAAGCAAACAGTTGTAAAGAAATTAAAGAAATAAAAAAATGTTTGAACTAATATATTTTTAAAGAGTATGATCAAATACTAAGCAACTTTAGCAAGTAGAAATAGCCATTTCTATAATACTGACCTAAGACAGGGAAAGTTTAGTAGGATTTAATGTCAGACAGTGAAGTAAAAGGATAATCTTTACCTAGTATGTTAACATTTGCTGTTGACTATATAGATTTATAATCTCAAAACATGTGTAAAATATTTAGACTTCTATTATCTTTTGTTAGCTGTAGATTTGTTCAAACAATGTTTCCATGAGGAAAGCGACCTTAGTTCAGATATCAGGTATACATTATTTAGGTATCCTGTGGCCACACTATAACCCAAGAAAATTGCACTTCCCCTTAGAGTCACTGTTATAGAACCATATGGATTAGATCATTGACATTTTGATAACAGTCGCAGTTTCATATTTTGATAGATCATTAGATTAGAATTTAAGAGATTTGCACATAATTGTATGTTTCAGAGAATAATTAACATCTAAAAAAAATGTTAAATTACATAAAGTTGCTATTATTCTGCTTTGCTTTTTTTGTCAGAGTTTGAAATCCTGGTTCTTTAATTCAGCAGGTTATGTTTTTAAGATGCGATCACCCCTACTCATCAGTTTACCTTGCAGTTCACAGCAAGTTTATGATGTGTGCCACCTTTGACACTTAAATTTTTCATTTGAAATAATTTTTTGATCAGATCAGGCTCCATATTTTATGTTCCAAAAAAAAATTTTTGTCTATTCCCTGAATTAAAATTTTCCAAGCTCTAACTCATATTTCTAGACAGTGTTGTTCCTGCAAGTTTGGGATGGTGTGTGTAGCTCACGTTTTCAATCAGAAAAGCAGGTCTTAGGAGTGTACCCTAATACCAACTGTAGCTTAAAACAGTCTTTATAAATGTAGGTGACAGTACTATGGCATGCATGATGTGATAAATGGCATTGTTTGTGGAGTCTGATCGTTTCTCTTCACTTTGATACTCTACAGAAATTCCCTGTTCAACAGATAGAGAATCAAGCAGTTACTCAGACGTTTTTAGTGACGTAATGATGTGGAACAGAGATGGCTTTGTGGCTTTTAAAGCCAGACCACTGTTTTTATAGAACCAGTTAACAGTCATCTCCTGCACTGGAACTGCAACAGAGGACCCCTACCCCCACCCTGAGTGGATTATAGGGCCAATTTGAAAAGATTCTGCTTTTCCCCTCTTTTTTTTTACTTTGTGCCTCTTATGAGATCATCTTAAACACCTCATGAATACAACTAATAGCTAACTTTTAGTCTTCATCCTTCCAGTGACAACTGTCACACAGAAAGCCGTTGTCGTTATAGTGACGTTATAGCACTTCAGTATAATGCTCTCACTGATCAGAAAAGATTAGTTTCATGATTTTCCGAGCAGCTGGACACCAGTAGGTGTTGATCAACCTGAAAATTTTAACGTTCCTTTAAGTAGCTGATTTCTTTGTGGATCTGTAATAATATATGAAAACTTTGAGGGGATTAACAATTTATTTATTTATAAAAAGATAAAGTTTAAAAGTTATTCCCTTTTTAACAATTTGTTTTCAATGAGCCACCAGGGAGCTGGTAGCCCGCAGTTATGTCTTAAAGAAGCCTCTGAGTTCACTTCGGCTTTTTTTTAAAGAAGAGTTGACAAAGGGGTTTCATAATTGAAAGCAGCAGGAAGTAAATTCTCTCAGTAGCCGATCAATATTCCAAAGAAGCACAAATTCACTGTAAAGCAAATCCATTTAGGGCGTTTTCACATGGTACGGTAGTCCGTACTCGGATACAGTATTTGGTCACAATCCACTTATTTCGTACCATGTGAACACAGACTGGACCGTGCCAGGATACGGCCAGAGTATCCGAGTCCAGGTACGAGCGTCCACGGATCATGTGAACACAACCCGTACTCTGGCCGTACTCAAGGCAATGGACGCGCTCCACGCGGAAATGACGACACCGCCGGCCGAAATTATAGAATCACCTCGCGATCATACAAATACCACAACAACGCGATTCAAGCATCCCACAGCAACACAGCAGATTACAAAACGGCGGATTAACTACAACACACCCTGTAGAATTCTTCAGGTAACAGCTGACCAGTAGACCAGGTTGTTTACATTCTAGGCTGTCGCTCATTTTATGACGTCGGTACTTCTCACTCCCTTGTTTGTTGGAGAACTACAGACTTATTTGTATACCGCCACCTGCTGTTTAAGTGTAGTAGAACACTGAATTCCAGTACGTGTCAAATACGTGCCATCTGAACAGAAGAAATTTGCATTTTCTCTGGCCGTATTCTGGCACGGCCACAAATGTGAAAACGGCCTTAGCTAATCATGATGTAGGAGACAGATATTGTGGATTTAAAGCTCAGCAGTTAAATTTCTGATCTTTCCAGAAAGAATAAGCTGTTTTTTCTCAATTTATTTGCTGCTTGGAATTTATTATAAAAAAAAATTATCTTTTGCTTCTATGTGATGCCCGAATGAATTCAGCAGCTGACACCATAGTTCAAAACTCATTTGTGAGCGGCAATATAAACCGACAGGGAACCAAGTTGAAGTCTCATAGCCGCTTAACCTTAATTTCTCTTTCAATGGCAAGGCCAAAACTTTTTATATGTCTGTAATAAGAAGCTAATATTCACTTTGGTCCAATGTGGCTTGAATAATGCAGCAGTTTCCCTCCAGTTATCAACTGTTAATTAAAAGGCAATGTGAATACATCACGGATGGTTCCAGCTTTATTAATCTCTAATTGTTTTGCCTATACCTCTGATAATCTATTGGTAAACCTTTGTGTGTCACTGGAGGAAAATTTAAAATGTTTTCAGGATAAAATAGACAAAAAAAACTGTTTTGCTATGAATTTTGTCAATAGCTGTGAAAGATGAAGGGTAAACTACTATACGTTCTTCTGATTAAAGTCTGAGACCGTTTAAAAGAAAATACAGCTTCAACTGTAAGTATTTAACATTATAGAAACATTTTTTGACTTTTTTTCCTGGAACCTTTTATCTTACCCCTGTCTCACTTCTTCAGCTTCTATCTCAGGACATAGATTTCTGCCCTCTGCAATTGTAGACTCCAAATTTTAATAAAAAAAACCTGGCAAATATTGCATCAGTAGCTGATTTTCCATGGTGATTATGGTTGAAAAGTTTAGTAAAGTCACTCCAAACTGTCACAGATGTTAAATTGAATGCACTGATGCTGATTCTGTGCTGGGGAGATAGAAAAGGAGTTATATGCATGAAAATAAAAAGCTTAGCTTTTCAGGAATAAAACTAAAACCAATAATAATGTCACAATAATTACACTTGATAGCGTACATAGAGCATGACTGAAAAGTAAAATTGTAACAAATATAAAATCAGTTTCACAAATGCCAAATTTCATGTTTACTCGCTTTTGGAGGGAGGGACCGAAGAGCCTAAGTCAAGATTACAAACCAGTGGCATAGCCACTATTATCATGTTGCTGAGTAGAAAGCAGTTTCTCCAGAACTTTCCACAGAGAAATCTGAAGTTTTGGATACAAATCCGACAGTGGTGAGAAGTGAGATTAACATATGGTAAGAAACAAGAAGTGATGAGTTATTTTGTACTCTGACCATTTTACCCTGTTCTAGAACATTCACAGTTGCTCAAATATGCTTCGTATTTCTGTGTAAAGATTAATGCAAGTAAGGTTTTAAAAGGTCAGAGCAGCTGCCCTGTTTCTTTAAAACTTAACATCTAGTAATAATATACAGTATTTTAATTTCTCACTCAAAACATAACCTTAAAACATTTTAATGTTCTAACATCATACGTCTTTTTTGTGGTGTTGCCACCAGGGTCAGCTGATTCTATTTGTGTATTCGAATGTAATCACTGCGAAACACTGATATTTAACTGATTAGGTTAAATTGTTGTGCTAGTAAACAGAAATATCAGTTTTTCCTGTTTTATAATTTAAAGTAGAAATATTCATTGATCATTAAAGGGAACGCTCTTTTTTTCAACTCGGACCTTATTTTTAGCATATATAATGTTCATTTACTCACCCAGACAAGTTTGGAGCCACTTGGAGTCCTTTGGAAGAAGTTGATATTCCAGTCGCGATCAGCGTATGTTCATATAAGGAGAGTCAGTCAGGGCAGGGATTTGCTGCCTGTAATAAGGCATTATCTGCCCCCAAACCCCTTCATTTAACCAATGTTTTCTTATTAATCATTAGTATGACTCCCCTTGGAGTTCCGAAAAATAGCTTATTTGTTCTGTTCCGGGGTGATTTAGAGGCTGATAATACAATTACACTAATGTACAATTCAATTACGTCACTGCCGTGCTCCATCCCAGTTGTAGTCAGGGCAGGGCTTTCACTCTGCTCTGTGGTGGTCTGCTAGACAGAACTTTCTACTGCAGACATCAACATAGTTCATGTTTGCATGTTTCCAAATTGCAATAACCAAATGACCAGTTGGACTAAGTTCAGCTTCCCTTTCTCGTAAGTTAAGCACTAAAAAGATAATTAATTAATATAATCTAATTGAATAAATATTATAATTTTGGTGAAAAATGTAGGTTAGTGTATCGGATTGAGTTTGGCCATCAGGGAAGGCATTGCTGGCCCCCAGAGCTCTTCACTTACCTTTGTTCAGATCGCGTGCAAAAAAATGACCCCTTACCTACTTAGGGCACTTGAAGGGGTAACATTCTCTCCTGCCAGTCTGACTTAACTCTGCTGGTTCTTGCAATAGAAATGACATGGGTAAAGCAACCTGTGTTCTTGAGAAGGTTCCAAGCATGGAAATGCACCATTACTCAGTAAATCTGTGCAATCGTGACCCATTATTAGCCCCCTCTCTCATTCTAGTCCCACAACAAACACGTAAAAATGAGCTTAGCATTCTGGATCTCTTCATCATTTCATGTCATCAAGGCAGGTCACCGATGCCCTGTAAGCATTCAGCCTATGTTGCTGCAACCGTGGCTTTAAGAGGCAGTGACTTACAACTTGCGTCTACTTCCTCAGTGGGTGCTGTGTTGCTAGTGTCAATGACTGACAGGATTTAGTGCTTTAAATTCAAGCAAAGTTTATGCGCACCATCCCTGACATGTTATGTGCATCAGATTTTGCGCATCCATATATTTCTTAATATTTCTCATATAAGGACACTGGAGGATCAAATAAATTCTACATTCTGTGTGCCACTGCAGACTAGAGCTGCTGATGCATAGTCTTTGTATAGTACTACGCTATACATGCTCTGGAATCGAGTATTACCCCTTACAGTTCATAGTAGTTAATAACTCTTGAGATTGATCAGGGTATTGATTGGTATTTTTTACCTCCCTCTCCACCCCCCTTGTTATGCATGAACCTTCAGTTGCTTGCAAAGTGTAATAAACAAAAGAATTGTCTGGAAAAAAGGGCTATTTCGAGGTCAGGGGTCACAGCCCTGGTCTCTATTGTCTTTAGAAGCATCTGTTAGCTCTGTCCACTGTGAAGCATCCTCCCTAACCAAGCCACATCCTGTGCTGGGAAAGATGCAAACCACAACCTTTTTTTCCCTACGAACCAGAGAAGCACCACGTGTCAAACATTAACACCTCGTTCTCATCACACCCAGATTCCTGTGATCTTACTTTTCCAAGACCCACATTTACACTTGCTGAGCCTATCCACATGTACCCACAGGATCCTCTTTATCATGTAACAGACGGGGAGGAAAGCCATGTCTCGCTTAGGCTACTGTGCACATGAAAGATGCATGTGCTGGCGGTAAGCCCCCACCAGACCAGGAGACAGGAAGGGGACAGGAACTACGGGAAGCCGAGGTCTACTCTCCCTAGACACAACTCTGTGAAAGACAGACATACACAGATTGGACTCGCACATTCAGCTCTGAAGTTTCTTTTTGTGCACAACACTGGAAAGCCAGCATTTTACAGAGAATCACTTTTTCTTTTCATATGTTCAGAATATAAGAAGGGGCCAACTACCATTATGTCCTGAGCTAATGTTAGTATGCAGGCTTGATAGAAGTATGAATTTTCTTTTTCCAAGAATGGATTTGGTTTATCTAACAAGCTTGTGGGGATGTCTGTTAGATTCAAAGAGCTTCTTTACTTAAATCGTTAAAGCGGAGTGTCTGTGTCAATCATTATCTCTGTCTTTTTAAAACCAGCAATCCTTCACTCCAACCCCATCCCTCCAAAAACTCTTACTCACCAAGAGAGCAGCTGCACTCCCCTTTCTTTATTTATTTGAAGCTCAACAATGTGTGGGACTTCTGACGTAACTTACTGAGTGCAAACTGTCAATGTGCACCTGGAGAGAGACTGTCTGAAATTGGGCGCCATCGTCCTCATCTTAATCAATTTTTCAATGTCTTTCATTGAAAGCGGGCTCCTTGTTGTGAACGCTGACGTTACACTCCACCTTCCAAGTAGATCTGATATCTGGTGTGTTCAAAATTGATGGCTGGAGATCTAGTGCTGGGAAAGTGAAACAAAGCCCTAATTTTAGGCGAGAATCAGAGCATTTCCCAAAACTCTGAATTATTCAAGTACCGTCTTATCGACACAAAAACATAGAGCTGTCAAAACTACCTAATGGTCTTGAAGATAGATATTCATGTTGGGTTTCAAAGTGTTACAGAATTGCATTTGTTAGCGGGAATTCTAGTTCAAAACGAGAGCTACAGTTATAGCTGGAGGAGAAATCTGTTTAAAAATTACAAATTAATAGGGAAAAGCAACTTGACGGATTCAATCATTCACGAAATGCTAAATATTTGAGGAAATATCAGATCAACTAATTGAAAAAAATCTGCAAAACATAAATAGAAGAGTAGGTCATTACTGATGTGAGTAGAAGGTTTTAATCTTTTGGCCTTCAGGCATGGGGGTTTAAAAGTTAGCTTTTTTTTTTGTATATGTTGAAGGGGCGTGGCCAGGTCTACAAGTTGGACTACTTGCCAAAAATATTAAAACCGTTATAACTCCTCTTCAGAAAGTCACAGATGGGTGAAACCTTCTGTGGTAGATGTTCATTTGGTCCCTGACTATCCAATATGGTGAAATCCTGACATCACTTAAGCCCCACCCTCCTAAGAACAGGAAGTGTAATGTTTTGCCATAAAATGCCCAGAATTTACATCATTATCTGTGTCCAGTACCGAGGGTTTTCAAAAAACGTGTGGCTGTGGCGGCATGGCGAAGTGCAGCGTCACGCCATGGCCCTACGTTTGGCTCTAATTTCCAGAAAACTCATCACATCCTAACCAGATTCAACATGATTGATATTAGTCCATCCCCGGATAGTTGCTTATGCTAATATTTGTTGGGCGTGGCCTAATTACCTCACAGCGACCCCAAGAAGCCTTAAAAACAGCAGCCCCAAGCCATACTTTATCTGAGCACAAGGTCATTCAACACACATATGTAGGGCCTCGGTACCTACAAAAAAGACTCTTGAAGCCATGATCCAAACCCAACATGAAGTCTGCCATTTTGAATTAAACACACTATTTTGTGCCATTTATAGACGTATTTGATTGAACTTCTCCTACAGCCCTTCAAGTACAGACTTCTAAACGAGCGACAACAGACTTAAGGGCTTGGGGATTAAAAAATTATCAAAGGAAGTGCAATGTTTCAGTAAGGAAGGTGGGTATTTGGCTTCTTTTACCTAATCAAACTCTGCCTGTGGACAGTGACTGAAGAGGGGCTGCTTTAATTTTTTTAATCCAGAGCTGAGAGGTTTAGAAAGAGGGTGTGGGTGTAGTAGCAGCTTGGCGAATTCTCATATGACACCAAAGAAATACGTTTGGCTCTAATTTCCACATACATCATCTGAACTGCTCCAAATTGAACAACTTGGATATTAATCCGGCCCTGAAAACATATGTATGGAAATATTCGGTGGTCTTGGCCTAATACCTGCACAGCACCCCCTAGATTCATAAAACAATCCTCGTCAAGCACTGTTTTCACCTAGGATTATTCAATTCAGAACATATCGTTTCTCAAGACTCCTGAAAACATTTTGGAATCAAGGGTCCTTTTCCTTCATGAGGTCGGCCATTTTGGTTGAAAGCTCCCATTTTTGCCTTTTAAGCACTTTCTCATGCAGATTTTTTTCCTGAGACTCTGTGGAAACGTTGACATGGCGTTGATATGGAGGTACGCGAGTCTCACGTTCGCAGCACAGGCCGGAGCAGCGCTAAGCTGCGAGGACTGCACGAGGCTGCTTGCAGCTTGAATTTTAAATAATTTCCATCACATTATTCTGGTTTAAAATCGTTTTATTGAGATGCTAAAAAAAAAAAAGAGCCAGAATTTTTTTCATTTGTAAGTAAAGTACCAATGGTCTTGCCCCACCTGTTGCTGCATGTTTTCAGTTAAATATGTTCATTCATAGTTTTGATGCCTTCAGCGAGAATCTACTATGTAAATAGTCATGAAAATAAAGAAAACGCACTGAATGAGAAGGTGTGTCCAAACTTTTGGTCTGTACTGTGTGTGCTAAAAATGTACACATCTTAGTGGCTATTATCTTCTGAAAGTCTTGATCTCTGACAGGCTAAATGGTCTGAATGGTTACTCTTTAGGAAAGATACATTTCAAAATAATTAATTTCCAATTGCTGTGGTGCTATTTCTAAGGCTTATGCCATGAGAATGTCATAAATAGGGATGCACCGGTACCGATACTAGTATTGGGTATCGGCCCCGATACTGCATAATGTACTAGTATCGGTATCGGCTAATGTTAACCGATACCATGAACCGATACTTCAGATGTTAAAATCCAGCAATAATTTCACAGAAAATAATCGTTTTAACTGTTAAATTTAAGTTCTGTGGTCATTTTTATCATTATTTTTTTACATCTGTCATTTTTATCATTATTTTTTTACATCTAATTCACCATCATTTCTTATAACAAGCAGAGAAGAAAATAAAACCTGACGCTCAATTGATAGCTCTGTTTTTTGTGATAGAACTATCGGCATTGGTACTCTATATCGGTAAGTACTCTTATCCAAGTATCGATATAGTATCGGTTTTGAAAAAAGTGGTATCGTTGCATTCCTAGTGATAGAGGTGGACATATTTACATTTATCTTATGTTTTCCAAGGCTGAACTAAGCTGTTGGTTGTAAGCGTTTTTTTCTAAAAATTTGCCTGGCATTTCATAGAAAAGCCCGCGTAGCAGAATGCAAATGCCTGTATCAGTTTGAGGTTTACCTTTGAAGTGTAAAGTTCAGGTAGTTTCTAGTCAATCCCATGTGTGAACACAGCAGGTAATCCACCAGAGAATTCCTGCTGAGCCAGTTTGCATGCTGATAATGGTTGCTATTTTATATTCCTACTCTACTTCCATATGTGTTGATTTCCCCTCCTTTCTTTGAAGAACTGCAGATGTATCAAAATACATATGGTGTTAATCTCAGAACAAAAATGGTAATCGTTACTAATACGTTTTTTTCTGGTATGTTATCTTCAGGTGGCAGTCGAGAAAACACAAAAATGTTATGGAAGCAAATATGATCCTTGGATTTGTATTTCATCATCCTTTCCCTGTGTGTGCCTTGTATTGATTATGGTCATTTGTGTGCAGAAATGGCACAAAAGCCTCTGTCAGTCACACATTTTCTGGGTAAATGTGAAATGAAAGGAGAGTACAAGGTGTACAGACATGGTAGCAGCCTGCCTTTCCGTTAGTTGACCATACTGAATGTTGAGAGTAATATTGTGAAAACCCACTGCAGCTCATCTACTTTTTTTTTTTTACATTTCTCGTGTTATTTCTAAGACCTCTGAAATCTCTTTCCCTTCTCGAATTCCTCCTTGTCATTATCCCCCCATCTCCATTTCTCTATAGGTGCATGAGGGTAATTGGCACTGTGTTTCTTTAATTAAAATGAGGTCTAATTGTAGTTGAAGCAAGCCAAATGTTCGTTGGCCTATAATTTCCCTATCACACTAGAGAGACTCACAGAGAGTGGAAAACTAGAAGGGAAAGGGCATGTCAAGAAGAAATTAACATTCAAGTTAAGAACAGTAGATGTTTTTAAAAGAGTGGTTTTATGTCAAATGGGTCAGGCTTTGCATTTCTGGAGAGATTTGTTTACTGCATCTACAGTGTTTGGAGAAGAAAAAATGCATTCTGACAGATTTATTCTGTTTTTGCTTTTTTTAATGACATAAATGTTTTAAATCGACATGAATATTTTAACACCAGTAAAAGCCAAACTAAAGTAAATGTGACAAACTGTTCTTAAATTATGATTCATTCCTCATTCATTTTGTAATAGAGTATTCAAACGAACTGTGGTGTTGGTTTAAAAATAATTGCACATAGCTGTGATTAATCACATTTTTGGTCCTGTGTCACTTGTCTCACCAGGCCAAATCACTGCCTGTCATGACGGCGGTTTGTCAGCTCAAGATACTAAAGATGTACAGTAAAAGTACTGTACCAGGGAGGTCAAAGAGTGAAAGTTTCACTTGCATATTCATGTAGACAGTGAAAACGCCTCTTTTATGAAAACCCTGACGTAATTAACCCAAACTCTAACCTGACCTGTAACCCCAAACGTGTCATCCATAACAATATTGGCAGATAACCTGTTGGTGGTTGTGCTGTACCTTCAAGAAATCCTTTATACGCTGTACTATTTGACTTAAAATGTTCTACATTTTTCATGTTGTTCAACTTGGGCCTGCTGTGGAGGATTTTTATCCATGAACCATACTCCATGTTTATCACCAGTTAACACATCGGGCGGTGAAAATAGCATTTTGGGTCATTCCTGGTATTTCCTTGAGAATGAAAACATATCTGGAAATGGTCTCATGTGGACATGGGTGTTTTTGTATCACACAACCCTTGTTGGTTTAGGTAGCATTTTCCTTTGTAAGTGAAGTATTTTTAAAGTGCTTTTTGTAAGACCTCCTTTTTTTCATTTCTCTTTAATTTTTCATGATTACAAAAGGGTTTATCACTGCGAGCTTTGAAATCCATTCCACTAACTTCTCACTTGCTTCTCAGTTTCTCTTCTGTTAAAAAAAATTGCTAGGCCCCACAAGTAATAATTTCCACTATTGTTATTCCGGAGCTCAGACGTAGTCTTCCCAGTATCGCCTATATCAGTTTAGACTTTCTCGAGTGTCTCCTAATGTTGACACTCGTCCTGTAATTACTGTAGAATCACTTGTTTTGGGTGTTAAATGCGCCCAGATGACGAGTTTCCATTGTTCCAACATTTTCTTGCACCCGGGGCAGTTTTCCGGTGGTGGGTGGCCGCCGCTGCCGAAAGAATGCATGAGGGGAAAGCCGACTTCCTCTTACCAGGGCTTAACGCTGTGTTTGCTCCAGTGAAAGGCATGGCCGTGCAAGCACATAATAGAAGCCCTGGCTGTCTCATAGAAACACTCGCACTCACGCATTCTGCCTCATAAAGCTTAATGATAGAGCAGTGATAAACAGTGATTACTGTACCTGCGGGGTGGGATGTTTCTTTTCCACCCCTTAATGAACACCGAGGCAGGTGCGCATCCCAAAGGCAGAGAGGAAGGGTGTCCACTCGGTAAGATTTTAGGTGGTGAAGTGTACCGTTTTTTTGTTTGTTTTTTTATTAGCTGTAGCGACCTCAAAGTAGAGTAGATGCAAGGAAAGCACCGAACCGAAATCCGTCACCCAATTATCATCTCCACCCACCCTTCATTCGATTTCTCTGCTTTTTGCCTTTCTTTCTCTTATACTGCTGTTTTAAAGCAGTTGAGCTTCTGTGGTTTTGTTGCAAAAAGTGGCTTGGAGGCATGCATGTTGCCGTTGCTTCTTGATAAAGCCCACACAGAGAGGAAAATGAGAGAAGCAGGGTAATACAGAAGGACGACGTCCGTGGTTGGAGTCCAATCTCGTGTACCCTTTTACCTCCTGGTGTGATGCTATGACAGACCCACGGCATATGCAGCCCTGTAAGCATGATTAGCGACTGTGCCATTGCTCTCATTTGCCGGGTACCTGAGACAGCTCAGTCAGATGGCGAGGATGGGAAAATGTCACTAAGGTGGAGCGCAGAGAGGCAGATTTAGGTAACGCGACTGTGTGGCGGGGGGGAGAGGATCATCTAGACGGATTGCTTCTATTTTTGCATTCTTGTTGTGAA
The DNA here is from genome assembly GCA_028564705.1 of Apricaphanius iberus. NCBI lineage: Eukaryota > Metazoa > Chordata > Actinopteri > Cyprinodontiformes > Aphaniidae > Apricaphanius > Apricaphanius iberus. The sequence goes on from JAPXFQ010001473.1 coordinate 3,276,577, forward strand.
AGATGCATGAGATCAGACCAAGTGCAATTGTGATTTACCGTCGGAATTGAATAATCATTTACAACACCCTTCGCTGTTATTGGAACGCCTTTTAAAGCTGTGTATAGACCTAAATTAGGTTGTTGGTATTGAGTTTTTGCGAAGCCACAATGTCAGTCTGCTGCAACGTTAAAAGATTTTCCGATTATTTTGTATCTCTTCCCTTCCTCCTAACTGTGTGCGTTGGCAAAATGTACTTGGGTTTTTGTCCTGCCTTATTTGAGAAATTAAGCAAGTACGGGTTTTTATCAAAGCCATTTTGTGACTCATGAAAACCGACTCGCATGTACCTTTTTTCTCCTGCCGTTCCCATCTTGTGTGAAGAGAAACAGAACTATGTCATGGTTCTGCCCAAGTTAGACTGCATGATATTAGAAAAAGGCAACACTATGAAATTGCTGATTTAGATTTGAGTAATGGTTTATCTTTGCTATGAAAAACTGTGTTCAACCCGTGGTAAAGATGATCAAGTTTAATTGAAACCCCAAAAACTCTGTGTGGTTGTGGTTGTTACTTATAAAAATGTCCCCTATTAGTTCCGTGCTACCATGAATAAACACTTTATTTGTATTTAAAAGCCTGATTAGAGTTTAGTGGTGTACATGCAAGTCTGAATGAAATTATTGTAGTGAACTGTTTTGGTGTTAAGTTTTACTCTAAAGCAATATTGTTGTTTTTGCGAGGCCGTGTTTCTCACCGTATGCAAGGACACAATACTCGTATTCTGGTTTTCTTCTGTTCTTTCTTTGGGGGAGTTTTGGCTCACAATATTACATCCAAGTAGTGCTTTGTGTTTGCAAACACTGACATGTTATAGCTCAAACAGGCACTGATTAATATCTAAGAGGGGGGAAAAAATGTTGATACGCTCACGAAATGTTATTATAGATAAGAAAATTGTTCAGTCAGATTAATTTTACAGGAATTTGTAGGGGTGCCACCAATTATAGAACAAATCATTTTGTTATAAAAACGCTATTTCATGGAATGTTTTTTTCCTCCACTAAATAAATGCAGTCAAATTCACAGTTTGATTATCTTCATTTCTCAGCGTACCATGTAGCCGCTGGAATAAAAGATAAATTTATTTTAGGACTTTTCACGCACATCTTTTTCAGGGGTGTCGATAATCATCAGGGAAGCAGTAAAACTTGAACGGAAAAACAGTGAAATTGTCAGTATTTGACAGTCACCTATTGGGTCTGTTTAAAACGCTTGCTCTTTTTCATGGTAAAGAGTGTTGTTTCTGTTGGGTAAGACAGCTTTATTTTATACATTGATTCAGTAATAATCATGCATTATCATTGTCTTTTAAAGAAAAGAAAAAGGAAAGGAAGAGAACTGGATGTTGTTTTGTGTTTAGCCAGAGCTCGATTTGCCGCATACAGAATCCAAATGTGCCTTTATGTTTATGCTGAGCCCAAGCCTGAAGGCACGGCTCTCCAGCCAAGCATGCAAACCTCTCGATATGGCAGCCTAGTATTTAACTGACAGTTGTTTTAATTATCAGCATTAAACAGAATCTGTCTCGATCAAACTTTAACTTACAAAGTTATCTGAGTGAAAATTCACTTTCTCATCTAAACCATGCTTTCCCGTGCATTTTAATCAGGGTAAAGGTTGAGGTGCTGACTGGGGCTTCCTCTTACTTCACAAAGGACCACAAATTTGAGATATGGGTGCTGTTTGTATTTTTACAAAGTGCTACTAGTTGTTTTTAGGTCAGAATAGCTGTGCGAAATGTACTCAAGTACTCTGTGAGTGCCTTGTATCCTCAGCATATACACTATGCAGGCATTAATGACTTTGGCAGCCAAGTTTATCACACGGAAAGTCGCAGCCATCCGTCTGTGAATGCGACGTGAAATATACTTCACTTGGAAGTCATTTTCTATAATGTAGGCTGCAACTAATGATTCCCTTTGTTTAAGTATTGTTTAATCTTTCGGTTATAAAATAAATGCGCAGCACTGTAAGCAAGAGCCCAAAGCCATTTCTTTAGATACGTAGTTAAGTAAATTAGAAAGTTTTGCATTAAAACAATTAAAACAAAAGTATTTGGCATCATTGAGTGTACGTCTCAGTCCATGTAATGAAGCAGTAGAAGCCAAAACTCTTAATATATCAGGACATTTAGGTTTTTTTTTGGGGGGGGGGGTTTATCCAGAAGACAGATTTAGTGTTTTCTATGTGTGTATTTGTGCAGAACATTGTTTTGTAGGGTTATGAAATGTTGACTTCACTGTCGGGCCGTATATATACGTAACCTAATTCAACCAAGCACCTTAATAACCTCAATGATAAACCTGCAGCTCCACTAGAATCAATTTTCATGGAAGTGTTCTCCTTGATCAGGAGCACGTTAAATCTTGTTTATTGGTTAAAAGCAAACTGCCCCAGCCTATGAAATAGGCCCCCTCAGAGAACAGGTAAGGTCCTAAAAAGTCGGTGTGTGACGGAAACCTCTCCCACATCAGTGTAAATACAAGCCCGGGTGTGCCGACGCGGCCAGGATGAAAACCAATGAGAAGAACCAAGTGCGTGTCTCACGTTACAGTCGGTTCACGTCTCAGGTTTTTATTGGGATACTGAATCTTTGCAGAGCAGCTCAGACTGCTTGGAAGCTGGCTGCGTGCCTCTCAAAGGCAAACCAACAAAAAAAAAAAAATCAATCCCATTGTAATCACAGATTGTGACGGGAAGGGCTTAAATCTTTGGTACGTGCGCTTCTGTGTGTGTTTGATTTTTGCTGCTCTCCCCGGACAAACGCAGGCTCCTCACCTCAGGTTCTGCGCGACCGCAGGCACAGCGGCCCGCTGGGAACAGAGGGGGGGGGACGTAGGGGAATAAAAACAAACATTAGAGGGAAGACAATTTAGAGGCTAGTGGGAATGTTCTGTGTTGATGTAATTGACTGGTGAAACTCCATCTTCCGCCCTAATCCTAGTATAAGCCACAGCTCGTACTTGGCAGAGAACTTGGGACTTGAAATATGTTCCCTCTGTCGTGTCGATTCGTTTCTCTGCATGTAGATCAGTTTTATACGTGTCATTTGTACATTTCCTGCTGCTCATAGTTTTGTGGGGTTTGTTCTTTCGTCCCTTCACAGAGGTCCTGATGAACACCAAGAGCGAGACGTCCGATCTCAAATGGACCATCTTCTCCCAAGACAAATCTGAGGTATGTAACCGAGCCATCGCTGCGTTCTGTATATTTCAACACGATCCCAGCGGTGAGTGCGGCTCATTGGCCTCCAGCGGTTTCTTTGTTGTTTCGGTCATAAACAAATTCCTTCCACAGCCACCGACGGAGTGAAGGAAACATCACTCTGAATGGGCCGTTTAAGTATATGGAAAGCAGATGCTTTGATATATCCCATCAACCTTGGAGTCTCAGTGACTGGATGTCCACAGTTTCGGATCTCCTCCTCCCCCTCCCCCATACACACACACACACACACAACCACCCAGAAAAATACATATTTGTAATTTGATCAGTTGAAGAGTGGTTGCAGCGGTTCTAGTGCCAGCAGCGTCTGTGGCCACAACTGCTCGACTTGCTGATGTCTCTGAAGAAAACCAGTCAGATTTTTATGCTGGAGGATGGGTGAGGATGGAGGGGTGGGGGTGGGTATGCCTGCTCTTTTGATTGAGACGGAAACCAACAAGCATGCTGACATCTTCCAAACAGTTCACCCAGTTCTCATCATGTGAAGCAGCTCATCAAAAAGCCTCATGTTGTCAGAAACGCTGCAGGTTTCTGAGTGGTTGTTTTTTTTTCTTTTCGATTTTTTTTTACATTACATCAACATTAAAGAGTACAAACCAGTGATTTAGTAGTGTTGACAAGTAGGAGAAGAGACATTGCACACATTGTCTGCATCAAAAGGTGTGTGCATCAAAGAGTTACCATATGGTTCTTTATTTTTAGTATAAAAGGGTAATGATTCTCCTCATTATAGCGGACAGAGCAACTTCGAGACATTCGTTTTAAGAATACCTAAATGTCTGTTATATATTTTCTGTAACTTTATTAGAAATGTAATATCAAATAAATTACATTAGACTGAAGAGAATCGCCCATGCAACTACTATATAGAAAACGTGCTTTTACTCATATCATCAGTAGAAACTAATGGTTAACTTTCTTTGCAAGTAGTCTAAGTCTAAGAAGTAGTCACTGGCCACTTTATTAGGTACACCTTGCAAGTTGGACCCCTTTTTTACCTTCAAAACTGCCTCAATGCTTCGTGACAGATTCAACGTGGCACTGGAAATATTTCCTCACATATTTTTGACTATATTGACTTGATAGCATCACACAGTTGCTGCAGTTTTGTCGGCTGCAGATCCATGATGCGAATCTCCCGTTCCACCTCATCCCAAAGGTACTCTGTTCGATTGAGATCTAGTGACTCTGGAGGCCATTTGAGTACATTGAACTCATTGTCATGTTCAAGAAACCAGTCTGAGATGTTTGGAGCTTTATCACATGGTGTATTATCCTGCTGGAAGTGGACTTCAGAAGATGGGTACACTGTGGTCATAAAGGGATGAACATGGTCACCAATAATACGCAGGTAGGCTGTGGCGTTGCGATGATCAATTGGTACCAAGGGGCCCAAAGTGTGCCAATAAAATGTCCCTCACACCATTAGGCTACACCACCACCAGCCTGAACCGTTGATACAAAGCAGGACGGATCCATGCTTTTATGGTATTGACGCCAAATTCCGACCCTACCATCTGAATGTTGCAGCAGAAATTGAAACTCATCAGACCAGGCAACATTTTTCCAATCTTCTATTATCCAATTTTGGTGCGCCTGTGTGAATTGTAGCCTCAGTTTCCTGTCCTTAGCTGGCAGGAGTGGCACCCTTTGTAGTCTTCTGCTGCTGTAGGCCATCTGCCTCAAGATCCGACGGTTTTTGCCTTCAGAGATGCTCATCTGCAAATCTCGGTTGTAACGGATGGTTATTTGAGTTACTGTTGCCTTTCTGTCGGCTCAAACCAGTCTGGCCATTCTCCTCTGACCTCTGAAATCAACAAAGCATTTCCACCCACAGAACTGCTGCTCACTGAATATTTTTCCTTTTTCGAGCCATTCTCTGTTAACCCTAGAGATGGTTATGCGTGAAAATCCAGTAGATCAGCAGTTTCTGAAATAGTCACACCAACCGGTCTGGCACCAACATCCATGCCACGTTCAAAGTCGGTTAAATCACCTTTCTTTCCCATTCTGATACTCAGTTTGACCTGCAGCAGATCGTCTTGACCATGTCTACATGCCTAAATGCATTCAGTTGCCGCCATGTGATTTGCTGAGTAGAAATTTGGCAAGTGAGTGTATAATTAAGCTATTTGACTGCGTAAAACAAAGTCATGTGAAAAAAGGACACCCCGCTAAATATTCAGTTTGTAATTACGAATTTTTCACACATCAATTTACAATCCTAAATATATTTTTTTTCTCTGGCCTTATTTTACTCTATTAAGAAAACATATTGGCAAAATTGTACATCTTAGTATACACTACCCACTCGTAGCTATTGTTACAGGCCTCGGTTAAGGTAACTCCACTGAGACTTTTCCTCTATCTTCATCTACCAAGGCAAGGCAAGGTAATTCTATTTGAATAGCACACTTTCAAAAACAAGGTAATTCTAGGTGCTATACATGATTTGGTCGAAAAGAAACCAAACATATGATAAAAGCATGGAATATAAAAACGGCAATTACATCAGTCTGAGAAAGGTTCAGTTGCTTCACTTTCAGCTATGAAAGTCCACAGTATTTTTTTTAGCCTGTTTTATGTTGTCAGATCAAGGTCTAGATTTCGTCTCATTTTTGTAATTCTCAGCCATTGCTTGCTGGATTTACATATATGTTTTGTGTTGTTGTCGTACTGTAGAGGCCAGTTCAGTTTTTTTTTTTTTCTTCTTTTTTTCAGATATTCTCACATTTCCCTCAAACCCCCTCGGTTACGCAGTACCAGGATCCAGTTTCTTTGAGACCTCTTTAAATCCCTTTATAGGGCACATTAGTTGCTACAGTCTTCTTTCTGAAGGCCTCTTTAAATCCCACAGTGGTGTTGATTCTCGCTTTAACGTTTAGGAGTTCACAATGCTAAATGTCTGATGTTAAACCAAAGCAAACCCCCTCAAAATGCTGAGTAACAAGGCTCTCTATGTTCTCCTGATGTGATACACTTGTGTGTGATTTTATCCATTTTAAGTCACAATTATGGGTGTGTTCGAAGTTATTTCCTGACTAAAAATTGCCTCTTTTAACTAAGGTTTACAAAAAGCAAAGAGGCCTTTCTCTTCAGTTAAAATTGTTAGGATATGTTACTTTTTATTTATTTAGAATTAATGATTATGTCCAAATGACAGATAATAGTTGCCCTAATTTTTCACATAACTCTCCGAGTGTTTAGTTTTAATTTTTGATTCGGAGGGAATTCCTTTCAGTGGTTTGGACCTGGGTGTGAGTGCTTTCCTTTCATTCAGACCAACATTCTGCCTCCCTCCGCAAATCATGTGCAAATGGATTTTTAAAGATTTACATATTTACATAACGGCATTTCTGAGCCTCTCGTTCAAGCAAATCAGCTAAATTTTTGCCTCAAGTATGTTAATTTCATTCTTGATTTGCGCTCCTGGGAACGTGGCGATGATGAACATGTTTGCTGTTGTCTCAGAAGTCAAACATTAAAGCGTTTTCTCCGTTGTGGCTGGCTCCCGAACTAATGAAGACTTCTGAGGAGAGGTTTTGCCGGTTACACACTCATGGTTATGTTTTAGTCTATAAATGTGTTTGCGCTGTGAAATCTCGGTCTTGGATGCTACTGGAAGCAGTGTGCCTTCGTTTTGACAAGTGGGACTTGGATTCCCACAAGCTGTGATGAAGCTCAGTGGGAAGAATGATTTAACAACGCAATTTCAAATTTAGGCTGCATCAACATCCACAGCAGGCCAGATTTCTCCCTCAGGTCTCCGGCAGGTGTAAGCGCAGAGGAGCAAGAAAAGATATGCAGCCTTACTGGGATTAATGTAGATTTTATTATGACCAGTTATGTAAAAACGTTAGTGTTTTTTTTTTTTTTTAAACCAGCTCACAGGTTTTCTGGGTCAGATGTGTTTTCTCTTAACGCGCCTGTTTGACAACCTTTTGTTCTCTTTAGTCTCAGTGGGAGGAAGTGAGCGGTTTGGACGAGGAGAACAACAGTGTGAGGACCTTTCAGCTATGCCAGTTGGAAAGTTCATCCAGCCAGTGGCTGCGTAGCAGCTTCATCCAACGACGAAGCGCCTCTCAGGTTTACGTGGAGCTGCGTTTCACCATGATGGAGTGTTCGTCCAGGAGCACGCACCACCGCAGCTGTAAGGAGACGTTTAACCTCTACTACTACCAGGCAGACTCCAACGAGGCCACTGCCACGTACCCGCCCTGGATGGAAAACCCTTACACTAAGGTAGACCCATAAGAGGAGTTGAGGTTTAATTTTTAGGCTATTAAGAATGAGTGTTTTTATTAGAAAATGGCATGAATCTGTGTAATGAAGAATCTGTAATCAGGGTAGAATAACTTAATCCAGGTTTGAGCTGTTAATGCAGTTTTCAGGCAGGAGCCGTTCTGAGGTTGTCTTATGGCTAATTATAGTATTTGACAATGAATGTAAGGACTTAATTTGTTTCAACAAAGTTTTTAAATCGTTTATCATTGAATAATTCACTTCCAGCTTGACTCATCTATACATTTTAGGCTTTTCAACTATTTCGCTTTAAATTTTAAAGCCAGATTTTTCTCAGTCCCCAGCAGGAAATACAACTGGAACAATTGAGACAGGAGGAGTCATAGGTCTCCAAGCAGTCATGAGTTCACTATCCAATATGGCCACCACACATATTAAATGCTATGAAAGTTGTAGCTCTGAACTATATATTAGCACTTTGCACAGTTTGGATCTCATTTAACCGGAAGAACGTATAGTACGGGCCATTGGTCGTTCAGAGGTTAATTGCATGAAGTGAAGAGAAATTCACTGTTATTGGCTTTTATTACTGGCCGGAGTAGCTGGCAGCAAAAAAGTTACCCATCCTTCCCAGCTTTGAGCTCTGACTGCCGAGGGAAAATTGAATGCACCAAAAATACACACCAGAATATATATATACATTTATTTTTATTGGGTTTTTTTTATTTATCACTTTGAAATAGCCCTTTAGTTTGGCACCAAAGTAGGAGTTTCTGAAACGTGAAACAGGTTCACATTTTACAAGCTAAAATAAAGTACTGAATTTGTGTGTTTCTTTTTTTTTTTTTTTTTATGAATAAAAGGAAAGTTGAACTGAGGAACAGAACAAAATGTCCTTGTCTCGTCTGTCACCATTTATTGTCCTCCACCAGGCGCCCACAGTTTAGTTATATCCAGATAATAATAGAGCCTATTTAAATGCAGTTGCTTGCATAAGGACGATGGGTAACATGTTATCGTTCTAAGTAGGCCCTGTTGGTTGGATCGAGTCACTGACTTTTCAGCAGTATCTCGTCCTTAATAAGCATGTTGCAGCCGTAAAAATGAATGACTCACTTTTTGTGGCACAGAATCTCTTTAAATCCTTGATGTATGCATTTGAACTAATAATAATAATGTTAATAATAATAATAATATAATTTTAGCAGATTATCCCTGTGTTTTCTTGAGATCCAGGGACGGCCTTCTATTAATATGGGGAATAAATTAAGCCCACAACACAATGTTTAGTGGCTTTTATTACCAAACAACGGTGGAGAACTTGAGCATTTTCTGACTTGCTAGCAAATTCATAAAAACAACTTTCATATTTCAGAAGACATGAACATGAATGTTTGACATTTATATGGGAACGGACAGAAATTATCGATTGCTTTTAAATCACAAAAAGCATTTTTCTGTCTCGGAGCAAGTTGTACTTCAAGCTCAATAAACTAAACAAGAAGCCAGTGTGCAAAATATATATTTTCAGGCAACGAGCTGCTTACAAAAACACAGTGACTCAGTTGCATAATGTTAGCTATTATCCTAACAGAGTAAAAAAAAAGATTAAAAAAATAATGGTTTGTTTTTACTCTTTTAAATCATCATGATCAAAAATGCTTCCAAGTCAGGACAACCGATGATTTATAAACGTCTTTGTGTTTTTGTAGCATTTTTTTTTTCTACTGAGAAATATGCAGGGTGCCTATTATAAATGATTGCCATTTGTTTTCAGAAGAACATGTGTTCTTTGACAAATTTCTTTTGTTTCAGTATCCATTGTGTTTACTTTGATTTATTTTACAGGGCTTTAGCTACGTTGTACAAGTAAAACTAAAAACTTGCTGTAGTTACATAATTAATTAGTTTAGACATTTGGTTACTTTTATTAGTTGTACTAGGATATCGCCTCAAGGGAACGAGCACTGATCAGGTCTCTACTTGTTGAATCTGTTTTGGATCTTCCATATTTTTCTGGTATCTACACTGCTATGCAGAAGTATTCTTGCTCCTCGAACCTTTCACAAACTTCAGTGTATTTCTGATGACATTTTAATTATGATTAATTACTACTAAGTCTGCAGGTTTTGGCCTCAGAGTGTGTTGTAACATGTGTAACTGAACGCTTGCCAGGAGGGCTGCGAATCAATCTAAAATCTCTGTGGTGTGTTTGGGAAAATCTTCCCTCATTTAAGTGATTTATGATGTCTGATTAATCAACTAAACAGATTGACACGTGCGAAGTTACCAGTGGTTTGTTTTTAACCTCGATCTCCGCTCTGGAATCCGGCCCTTACGTAATGCCTTTTCTCCTTCTTCCTGCCTTAGGTGGACACAGTGGCTGCGGAGTTTCTCCTGAGGAAGGGTGGGGAACGGAAATTCAACGTGAAGACCCTTAGGCTGGGCCCTCTAACCAAGAGAGGCTTCTACTTGGCCTTTCAGTCTCAGGGCGCCTGCATGGCTCTGCTCTCTGTCAGGGTGTTCTTTAAGAAGTGTCCTCCCCTCATCAGCATGCTCTCCTCTTTCCCTGAGACGGTTCCCCGTTCTTTAGTCCAGGAGGCGCAGGGTCAGTGCGTGGAGCACGCCGCCCTGCAGGGGCTCCGGGCTCGACTCCCTAAGCTCTTCTGCGGCGAAGACGGCCAGTGGGTGGGGCAGCCGACAACTTCCTGTGCTTGTCTACCTGGATTTGAACCCGTGGAGATGCAGACCCGCTGTGCAGGTAAGATGCCAGATAAAAAAAACATGTTCTGCACACGTATATACTGACAGATTAAACAAGAAAACAAAGAGATTTGGGTGGGGGAATACCCAGGGTTGAAGTGTTTGAGAAAACATATGAGACGGAGGAAGTTAATGAGGCTGCGACACAGTGGGGACAGTGGGAAAGGTCACGTGGAGCTGCACTCATCTCTGAAAAGGAAGAGCAGGGTCAAAGGCTTACTGCTGCGGCAGCCCTGGGTTCAGCAGGGTCCATGAAGAGCTAAGGAGTTTGAAGGTGGTGGTGGTGGTGGGGGGGCGGCACAGGAAGATGGCGCTCCGGGTAAAGATGGTATCAGTTTGAGAACATCAAAGCAAAGCACACAAGAAAAGAAGCAGAGAATGAATCTCTGAGGAGCTGTGCAGCAGCCTCCGTCTAATGAGTCCAATTAACATGCCTCGTGCGCAAACACTCCCAGCACGCACGCTTAGCACATCCCACCGCCGCGGACGAACGCTCGGCGCGCCGAACAAAGAAACACAAGAAGCAGCTGCACGTTCTCTCCAGAAAAGTGTGCTTCTCGCCCTATGCTCGTGAACGCAGGATTCGGTTTGATCTCTGTGGGAGGTATAATGATTTCATTAAAAAAAGGAATAACTTCTAACATTATGTTTCTGGTGAAGTGCCATTTCCAGCATTCTGTCACAGAGAAAAGCTGTGAGGAAAAAACACTCACTGGGCTATAAAAAGAAATGGCCTTCATGGAGAATTGGAGAGTTAATTTGCTTCATACGCTGGTCATTTTCTCAAAATGAAATTGACACCTAGCTTTGAAAGTATAATCATTTTTACTGTTTCTGGGATAACACATATAGATTTAGGCTCAAATTCGACATGTAGAACTTATGAGTGTTGCTAAGATGATTTATTGTTATCAGAGAGCTTGAGTAGAATATTTAAACTTTGTCTTGGAAGTGATCTTTAACATTGATTTCTTTTACGACTTCATCGGCACAATAGCCCTAAATGCTGGTGTAGTCAAGCCACTGTGTAATAGTCCACAGAATAGATAGAAAATCCTCAGACTCTTGAAATCTACCAGCTGCAGGTACTTCTTCTATAAATGTTATGTCCTCTTAACTGATTCTGTAAACTTTTAGCTATTTTATCCTTGGTGATACATTTTTTTCCCACTTCTTTCATGACATTATAGCTATGCCTTCGGATATTTATATTTTCTTCAATGGAATTAAATAAGAGGATCTTTAAGATCATTTAAACACCCTGTGCTCGATTTTTATTTTATTTTTTCACCACTTTCAGCTGGAAACACAATTCAAACTTTAAACATGTCACAAGACATGATATATACTGGACGCATCAGCTGTTTAAAGTCGGATTTTATGGATTTTGTTAGGCCGCAGCTTTATGTTTCATGAAGTATTTGATTTAATATAACTTTTTTTTTCTCTCCTAAAAATAAAATCAACATGACATGACTACTGCTAAGCTAAATTCCTACGATCCAAAATTGCTGTAAATCAATCTGTTCTACTGCTTCGCCTATTAGAGTACACCATCATACATCAAAATAAAAAAAAATGGGAATAACGGGAATTGTGTGTTAAGGAATTGGAGCTAAATTCTTTATTGGCATGAAATATCATTGGTAAAAATCCAGTTTTCTAAGAAGTTTGTAATGATTTTTTGTTATTTGCTGCCATTTCTGCTTTTTTTTTCATGGGGGCAACAGGCTTAAACTGCTTTAACATATTTATAGTAAAGTTTTAATAATTTTAATTTCCCTGATTAAATCTTGTAAGCCAGCACCTTCGTGTTCTCAGCTGACTCTAAGACATATTGTTCACTTAAAGAATTCACACAACATTTAATCAACAAACTTGTGCAGCCAAAGTTCGTCTACACGTTAAACAAAATTAGTCAATCAGATTTTTTTTTTTTAAATAATCTTTAGTACCTTCAACTGATGTTAGAACATATTTAATTAAATATATTTTTAATTTCAATACACATTAGAAATTGTTCTCATATGTGGGAAAGTTCCTGCGGCAAAATGTCAGTCAGAGGCCTGTCGACCCGGAGAGCCACGTCACTTTTCACCGGAAACAATGTTATAATTGGTGTGAACGTTTATTGTTTTAAATCTTCTGTGCCTGAGCTGCCACTCTGAGCAGAGAGGGTAAACACTCTCGACTGTATGTGGCGTCACTCTGACAGCTGACTGCGCCTTCACATGTCGGCCCAGGCTCAGCTAGTCTGCTGAACGTGACGCTGTCTGGGGCAGGGGTTCAAATTCTGGCACCAACTGTTGATGATTAGCACAATTTTCATCCATGCTTTTGAAAAGAACGGACAAGGAAAATAAGTGTTTTAAGACCTTCCTCCTCTAATCCTCTGTGATAAATTTCTAAAAGTAAGTCACTACATATAGGGCACTACTATTTCATTCAAAAGATATATGTCTATCCCTCCACTCATACATTGTTCTGTCAGTCTGTCCTTTTAACAATCCATCCATCCATTTGTTCTTTCGTCCCTTCATCCATCAGTCCATCTGGTGTGACCGTGCGCCCTAATATCAACCTAGAAGTTCTTCGTTCCATTGGTCCATCTATCCAGGAGTCCTTCCATTCATCCTTTCTCATTCAAGCAAAGCAATTTGTCCATCCATCTATGCATCCAGAGTCTGTCCATCTATCCCTTTACCTGTCCGTCTCTTTGTCTGTCCAACAGACCATCATCACTTTTTAAAACCCGCCATCTCTTCCTCATTCTGTCAGTCTATTCATGTTTTCATAGTTAAATCCATCCATTTATTTTCGCTGTCATGAACCTTGTAGTTTGTGCTTCTTAGGAACCTGGCCCAATTCTGTCTTTTTGGATAAAATTAGTGGCACATAAATGTTATTGTTTATGGGTTTTGAAAAAAAAAAAAATGTTGTTATAGAGATACAGCCCAGGTAAACCCAGTGATGGGCAGATGTCAGTGACAGACAGGTTATTTGGACCAAATTGACTATTAGCATCAGTGTCATTACAGTGATTCTCTCAATTTATGATTCTCATTACACAATTGTCTATCAATCTGAAACCATCTGCCACCATGAGTACGGGGGGGGGATAACGGATGTATTTGCAAATTGAGTTTGACCGAGGTCTGTCGAGGACACGGTGAATGTGACAATTTTGCATAATGTACTTTGATGATGAAAGTCGTGTCTGAAGTTGGTGGGGGTAAAAAAAAAAAAAAAGATAATCTCTTCTGGTTTAATCTTCTACTCTGTCATCTTCAGCCTGTCCTGTGGGTCAGTTCAAGTCGGGCACAGAGGGACGCTGCAGAGACTGTCCAGAATACAGCCAGACCCCCATCATGGGGTCAGCAACGTGCGCATGTCGCTCTGGGTATCTACGTGCAGATTCCGACCCTGCAGAAAGCTCATGCTCTGGTAAGTCTACATTAATCAGTCATTAATCCACTCTGCAATGTCGATGCTAAGCAACCGCATCATCTACTCCCTTGTTCTTGCCGTTTAACCTCCCATGCTCATCTTCACTTTGTTTTTTTTTCCTCTGCTGTTCTTCAACCAGCCTTCTCTAAGCTTCTCTTTGGGCTTTGAGATGCATGTCTTTTGTGACCTGCTGCTGGGGGTAGGGCTTTTTTTTCCTGCTAAAGTGAAGCACTGATAGTCTAAAGTGACACCTCCGTGTCGATTCAGGAATTTCAATTCAGGCAGGTTTTGGATGTGTGAGTGGGAAGCTCTTAGTAATTAGGTGCATTGTCTGTGGATGACTGTGAAGAGGATGTGACCATGAAGAAATGAGCGCCAGGTTTTCGACTTGCTCTGTGTTCTGCAGGTGTGACGTAAATACCCCCCCAAATAGGTAACACACTAATTTTAATACGAGCAGCGATAACTTTAATTACAAAGGCCTTATCTAACTTATCGTTTAATTTAGTTTATAAAGTAGTCTATTTTTGCCTGTGATTGCCAGTGCAAATCGTTGTATTGCATTATCTTAATTTGTATGTTAAATTTTCAGTCAGCCATGTCGTATATTTTTTTTCTTTCTTTTTTTCTTTTTTATTTAACCTTTATTTCACCCGGCTCAACAGAATGTAAGCCTAAAACATATACTTATATGTATTCTTATCCCTGTGAAAAAGTATTTGCTCCCCAGCAGATTGTAATATCAAAAATGGAACCTGAGTAAATACAAATTGTAGTTTTGTGTGCTTTTTGTTCAGCAGTTGTTTTAACGTGAAACTTTGCCTTGGATTGTTACATTGTCTTTACCTTAGGTAAGATAAGGGAGGTCTACACCGCTTTAGGAACTGTGTGCTGGGTTCGTCTGGGTGTACAGGCCCTCTTGGATTGGATTGGATTTTTTTTGTATTATTTAAGTGTCACCTTAACTGGTGCCCAGCCCTCATAGGCTTATTATACACGTTGACACAAAATGTACAATTGTCACGTGACACAATACAGAACAGAGCACAACATAACAAAACTTATGGAGATTTGGACACATACAAAAAGGGAACTTTTGTCATACAGGATTCATAATACTTTGCTGCCAACACCAGGCCTTTTCCACAAATTTTGCCAGACCAAAAAACATTATTGTCAAACAGCATTTCAGCTTCAGGTTTCCAAAATAAATCAGGATATTTTAGTAGAATCAATTGAAAAAGGGAATTTTCCTTGAATCAAAATTTAAAGACAATGAAATATAAAAAATTAAATTCATCCTCTTCAACCTGGACGTCACAAAATTCCCACAAACGTAAATGTTCAGGTGTACCTATAATTTGACCCACTTCTACTGCCAAAGTCAAGGTACCAGTTTTCAACTGAGCACAAAGGGACCTCTTCCATCTCTTTATATTAAACAAAATATAGGGTTCTGTAACATTATCACATTTAAACAACATTCCTGAGCTTTGGCTTCTTCCAAATATCCTGATTCCATTCATCTTTAAAGCTTATAATCAGCCCTTGTCTTGACAAGTTTTATATTAAACTTTATATTGGAGTTATTTTATTTTTTCCTACATGTTCCGTTGTTTGTGGCTGACTGCTCTCACCTGGGGTTCACCGCAATCTGGAATTTTCGGAAAAGGATTTTCAATTTTTTCCAGACTGATACTTTAATAATTAAAGGTTTCTCTTTTGCTGCTGAATTTCTTTCAGGGCCCAACATTTTAGTTTTTTAAGATCTTTTAGCTTACTTAGTGTTTTGAGACAAGTTTAGGTTTAATTTTGAGTTAATTTTAAGTTTGATTCTATTATTCTATATCTCCTACAGTAATCAGACCTGAATTTAGTTAAAGGTATATTCCACCCCTAAGTAAAATTGTGTCTGTCGCCATATTTGCCAGGGTTAGAAAAGTGTGAAAAAAGCATTGTAACCTTTGTACCCACCCCAGTAATTCCCCTGATCTGGCAGCTCTCTGTTTGGTTTAGCTTAGCATAAACCAATGTAAGTGAATGGGAACTCCCCTGACCTCCCATTCACTTACACTGAATGGGAACTCAAGCTGATCTGGTAGCTAGGAGCAGCTAGGAGCTTACGGAGCAGACACATTTCTGGGCTGGTTGCAAAATTCTTTTCATTGTGTTATCTAACTCTGGGAAATATGGCAAAATACAAATTCTTATTAAGGGGTGGGATATCTCTTTAACATTTTTTTTAAATGTAATTTAAAAATGAACCAAAAAACTACGGTAATTGTCGTCAATCGATTATTTAACAAGGGAAGTTGATGGCAAATTCCTCATTGGCCAAGTTGTTTTGAACAGTTTTATTCCCTGAATAAATTAAATTAACAGTTAAAAAATGCAATTTGTATACTCTCACGCTATCTTTTTCTAATATAACAATTTGGTTTGTTAAAAATTAGGAGTGGTCAAAAAGCAAAACAAAAAGAAATCTTTAGGAGGGAAAATAAGAGTTCACAGCAAATGGTTTCTATTACTGTCTTTTATTAAAGTGATTGCCAACTATGAAGAAATGTTTCTGTTGAATGAATTTCAAGTTTGTCCCATCCCTCATTGGGTGTGATGTCGTCCCACTTTGGTTTTTAATGAAGAGCACTATTAGCGCTGAAATCACCCGCAGACTCTGTGACAAAGCTCTGTCTCTTTGGCAGGAAGTGATGGTGATTCACAGAGCCTGAGTGGTCTCTCTGTTTAGTTATGCTTGGCTTCAGGCAATAGCTATCTCCTTACAATTTTCAGGCGGTGATCATTACCGCCGTGCTTTAGATGAACTTAATTGCACCAGTTGAGTTCTGCAAAACACGCTCCTGCTGTGATGCAAAGACACTGCAAGAATATTGTCCTGCTTCGTGTCTGAACAAAGATGTTGGCGGTTTTTAGGGAATTTTTAGGGCAAAAATGTAAATGGGTCGTCTGTATAGGTCGTGAACAAAGATGTGAGCAGGGAGCATGAATGCACTCCTGTTGTTTCATTGTTATTGAGTGGCACTTAGAAGTTAAATATGATTGTGACCTTTTTGTAAAACAGTGTTGTAAATCAGTGCTTTCCAAAGATTTATTCTTGAGAGCCAAGTGAAAAGAGAAATCCTTAATTTTTCTTTGAGAATGATGTACAGAAGTATTTATGTTCTCCCCTGCATTTTTATGGGTTTGTGAAAGATGCCATCACAAAGTTTTGCATAAATATAAAGTGGAAAGAAATGATACACAGCTTTAAAAGTTTTTCATAAAACAAACTTAAAAGGGTGAAGGCTCATCTCTACTCCATCTCCTTTATTCTTACTCTTCGAAATACAGTACAGTGCAACTTTTACCTTCAGAGTCTGTCTGACTATAATTAGACAGATGTAGATTAGATGTAGAATAAATTCAGGTGTGCTGTGAAGGTTTTTGAAAGGAAATCAGTGAGAGACTACTACAGAGTCTAAGCAGAGGTTCTCCTTCCTGCATGAGTATCCTAAAAAACATCCAGAGCTACAACTAAATGGTCAGACCAAGGTATGTTCATGTGTTGAAATGGGCAAGTCAAAATCCAGACCTTAATCCAACTAAAAAGAGTCTGGGGCGAGACTCAAAGTGATGAGCGCACACACTCCCTCCGTTATGACCTCATTATTTATTTATGTTGCAAAAATGGTCAAAAAATTCAGTCTGTAGATGCTACACGGCACTGGTAGAGACATGCAGTAAACAGCTGAGGCTGGAATGGCTTTAAACAATGATTCCTGACTCAGAGGGATGAATAAAATGTAGGGCCAAACCTTTCAGATTTGTATTTGTAAGCTGGTTAGGATATTTTCTTCCACTTCACAGTTATGTACATTTCTGTGTTATTCTATCACAAACAATTCCTTCAAGGCTAATTGAAGTCTGTGGCTGTGTGACAAAACGTGAAAAAGTTTGAAAATAACATGAATAAGTTTTGACGGGAGTGTAAATGAGTGATAAATAGTAGAAGATTTCCTTTATTGTTACCAACAAGGAATAAACGTCTCCCTTTTTTTCTCAGCAGCTTAAATATGCAGCAGTAATGAGTGGATCTTTATATCTGACTGTAAAGCCAGTTTGCTAAATTGAAGTTATTTTATCTGTTTATTTGTACTCCTGTAGAGCCTCCCTCGGCTCCTCGTAGCGTCATCTACCAGATCAACGACACCACGCTCACGTTGGAGTGGAACGAGCCTCTCAACAGAGGTCACAGAGACGACCTGAGCTACTCCATTAGGTGCTCTGTATGCAGGTCACCCAGGGGAACGTGTCTCCCCTGCGGAGACACCGTCAGCTACCGTCCGGCTCGTGAGGGCCTGAAGGTTCGGCGGGTGGAGGTGTGGGGTCTGTTGCCTCACACCAAGTACAACTTCACCGTCCAGGCGCTCAACGGGGTGTCTCGGCTCAGCACCAAGGAGCCTAATGGTGAAAGCATCAATATCACCACCAGCCATGAAGGTGAGAGACAAAAGCAGCCAAGTGAAAAAGCAAAGGGCTTAAATGGTCTGCATTTCGTTCAATATCTGGAATACTGCTCCTGTCTGTGCAGTGCCATCACTAGTGTCTGCGATTCGGAAGAGCGATTCAACGGAGAGCAGCCTAACTCTGCAGTGGTCGGTGCCTGATCAGCCGCACTACAACGTGCTGATGTATCAGCTGCGCTACTGTGAGAAGGTAACACCTCCTAACTGGCGAGTGACTTTTCAGATTTAGGCATTTATTTAGTTCACTCAGGGTTAGACAGTTTTCCAGCTCTTCTAATAAACAGGATTCGGTTCTTAATCTGTTGAATCACAAAAAGATTCACTAGAAACCTTTAAATTGTTGAAGGATAAAGTTTTTTGTGTACATTTTGATTAATACTGCACCAAAGTTGGAATTTAAAAAGGAATCTAAAGCGTGGTAATAGTGGCATATTGATTATGGTGGATAATATTTGCAATCAATATCATCATTACCATATTCAAAAATAGTCTCATTTCATGTTTGCCTAATATTGTTTTAACTCTCATTGAAACTGAACTGAATGGGCAAAAAAGATAATCTGCGAAGCAGCGGGAGGTGTTTTCTGATTGGTGTCCCCAGAGATGGCAGATGCAATGCAAACTGTATGGGGTCTAAAACAAATCCCTGAGGCTCTCCCCTCTACTAATCCTCCCTCAAAGCACCCCTAGAAACCTCAAACCCTTAGAGAAATTGAAACCCAACAGGTGATGAAGAATACTGTCCTAGATGAATGAGTTCCTGTGTGACAAAAAGGACTGAAACCATTCAATTGCAAAGCCCTTAATACCTGGTCAGAGCTGCAGCTGAGATAAAGGAGTGGTCTAATCAACTATATCATTGTAATCTGTGTAAATCCTCAACACATCTAACATCCCTGGGTTATGGCTGTTTTAGCAAATCCAGGTATATTTCAGGTCAGTTTGATTAAACATATTAAGATGCCAACAGACTACGTTTGTAGCATTTCCTCTTGGCTTGACCTGGTATTGTTTAGTTTTTTTGTTTTTTTACTCCATATTTATACGTTTTTCTTGTCCAGCTGACTTCGGTTTTCTTTGGCAGGAGAGACCCCGTGAGAATCCGTGCTTAGACACGGAGACGAAGAGAAACCAGGCTGTGCTGACAGACCTCCGCAGGGCCACTCAGTATGAAGTGCAGGTTCGGGCGCGCACCCAGGCTGGTTATGGCAGCTTCAGTCCTGCAGTAGTCTTCCGCACCCTGCCTGATGGTAAAATGTTCTTGTTTGCTTTTGCAAAAAAAAAAACGCTCACTCCTCTTGTTTTTCCATTTCAACTAGGATTTTTTTTTTTTTTTTTTTACTTGTACCATTTTCAATCCCTGAACTGTTTGTTATGCATGAATCGCCTGTGAGATGGTGTCCTTGTGTCGAGCTGGTTATTAATACAGATTCTTGTAATGTCCCACTTTCTTTCCCGATGTAAACTCTGGTTTGGCTGTTGCACCCATACAATGTTCACTTTCTGAACATTTTCTTCCTTCTGTCTCTTTTTTTTTTTATTGCTTTCAGGATATGACTCTGCCTCCCAGTTCTTGGTGCCAGGCATTCTTATCGCTGTTGGGATGCTGCTGCTTGTCACTTTTGTCGTCTTAGCCGTCTTCTGCCTACGGTGAGAACAGAGAAAAAGGAAAAGAGGCTGAGAGGGAGACAGACTTGCATGGGAAAAATCTGCCAAAGCAACAGGAAATGTGGAAGAAAAGGAGGGAAATCGAAAACATAAAACAAACGTGACCCCATTTTACAGCTTTGCACCACTTTGTTCTTTTGTTTATACCTATTGTATCTTATCAACGATAGATTTGCTCTGTGCTATCCTCACTTTTTTTTATTTTTTGCCCTACGTAGTTCAGACACAAAGCAGCGTTTTTGATTTCTTTCGCTTACGCAGCTAAAAGCTATCCTGCTCATTAGAAGATTTTCCTGAGGCTTCATTGTTTGAGTAAATAGTGCTCGATGCCATCACAGGAGGGGGGGGACCAGACCAAATGAGAAAGTGCATAGATCTGGTTAAAGAGAGAGATGACGATGGAGGTAGAGGGCAGGGAAAGACAGGATGCAGGCGTCCCAGCCCTGTTTCCACAGGACAGGAGAACAATAGCTGTGACCTTGTGGCACATTCACAGACACACACACACACACAAACCAGCTACTGAGGCCCAGATCTGCCACAAACTGAGGGTGGTGCTTCACTGCTATTTTAGGCGTTTGAAGTGGGAGAGAGAGAGAGGAGCGGAGCGGTGGAAGGCGGTGATCCAGAAGCCAGAGGGTCTTACAGTCTTGTAAGGGATGAGTCCGCGTCGGCGGAATCCTAATGGAGCCGCTGGTGTCAAAGAGCAGGACCGTAGGGGTCGGCTCGGATGCTGGCCATCACAACAAGTCATCTTGTATTGTGCCTTGAAGGTTTCCGAGGATTGTTGAGGCCAGGCAAAGGCCTTCCCAAACGGGGCAGTTTTTCTCTTAAACAATGCACACAACAAAATTAATGAAGGTGTGTTTATACCAAGCGCATTTTACCTGAAGGGAAGTGTTTGCTGCTGTGCTTTGTCGAAGCGTTCACACATCATGATCTCTTTCATAATTTATTTCTATTTAATAAGCTTCAGTCTATTTGATCAAGATGTAATTTTTGTGATTTATTAAAACAAAGCAGCACGTTATTTTTAAACATAGGCAAAATTATACGAAACTTTTTTTGCCGAATAAAAAAATGTGACATGAATTTCTGTTCATCCCTCTTTACTCTGATACCCCTAAATTAAACCCAGTACATTCAGAAATAAACTATTTATTTATTTGGTGGAGTCCATTTGTGTTAGTTCAAAAAATAATTGATCTCAGTACAAATACAGCGGTCATGACGATGAAGAGACAGTTCAGGGAGAATGTTGTGGAGAAGTTTACAGCAGAGTTTCATAATAAAACAATATGCCAAACTTCAACATCCCAGAAAGCATAATGTTCAGGTAAGATAATCTGGTCATGGCTCAGCTACTACTCACTCCCTATCTGCCTTTTTATGAGAGCAAAAAAGAATGTTTAATTTGTTTAAAGAAAAGCCATAAGGCATACTGTTAGAAGTCTGCCAATAGCAATGCACAGGACACGGTAATATGTGTAAGCAGGGCGTGTGGTCAGATGAAGCTATAGTTAAACTTTCTGTGTACATGTGGATGTGTTTCTTCTATAAAGATGAGAAAATATGTGAAACTGTGATATGAAGAGAAAAACGTATGCGTCCAGATGATCTCCATCCTTTCCGGCTGAACTTAAGCCATCTAGTCTATAGATATGCAGATCTGTAGTTCTGGTGGGCTACATAGAAATGTGTGCCACCCTTTTCAGTATTTTATGTGAAAAAAAATCGTATGTATCATTTTCCTCACATTGTGCACTACTTTGTGATCACAAACTCCCAACAAATACACTGAGTTGTGTTTGCGACAAGACATGACATGAAGTGTGAAACCGTTTAAAGGGCATGAAAACTTTTATCAGGTGCTGTTGCTGTTAACCTTGCTTAGTTCTGTCTTTGATCTGTTTGAATCTATTGAAATTAATCCTCCTTGAAGGACAATTTCAAATGGTGTTTTATTTGAGCCATCATTCTATCTTTACATGATTAGGCTTACAAAGAATGTAAAATCCTTTTGAAAAATGCTAATAATTATTGGTTTGGTAGGAACCTATACCTGCGCCGTAATCTTGTTGCATTTCTGCCTTCTGCTTCTCACTGCAGCCGACACAGCCGAGTTAAAGATCCAGAGCTGAGCGACAAAAACAGCCAGTTCCTCATTGGCCAAGGTAACTCATTACGGGCACGCACTCTGGACCTCAGCTGATTCACAACCTGGCTATGTCAGATAAACCAATCCTAATGATAAGTTCTTTGCTGCTCGTAGCTCTCTAACACTTCCTTCCTTTCCTTTCCCACGACTCTGTTTGTCCGTCGCTCACAGGGGTCAAGGTTTACATCGACCCTTTCACCTATGAGGACCCTAATGAGGCCGTGCGAGAGTTTGCCAAGGAAATCGATGTTTCCTTTGTCAAGATAGAGGAGGTTATCGGCGCCGGTACGCACCTCTCATGCTTTTCCCACTATTGCTAAATGTGCAAACCTTGTTACCTTTCTGTGAATTCATTTGGTTTGTTCAAGGTTTTTTTATTTTGCCTGATTTGTCACGTTAAAAAAGAATATTATTAGTCTTTATCTTATTTAGTCTTTTAAATTGATTCATAGGCATTGTCTGGGCTCCTTTTTATGAGGCCAAATTCAATATAGTTGCACCAATAAACCAATTAACTGATAAATATGTGCCCAACATTATTGGCCCTCATTTCAACAAAAGGACACCAATTGCTGCAAGCAAACTTTACATTGGCTAGATAAAGCGCTCATACTCACGGTGCGGAAAACAGCAGCTCTAATAGGTATTTATGTGTCTGCGTATGCTGCAGGCGAGTTCGGCGAGGTGTGTCGAGGACGTCTGAAGATCCCAGGGAAAAAAGAAAACTATGTTGCGATCAAGACCCTGAAAGGAGGCTACACCGAGAAGCAGAGGAGGGACTTCCTCTCTGAGGCCTCCATCATGGGGCAGTTCCAGCACCCCAATATCATCCACCTGGAGGGAATCATAACGGCCAGCTGTCCTGTCATGATCCTCACCGAGTTCATGGAGAACGGAGCGCTTGACTCCTTCCTGCGGGTCAGTTTGACGTCAGGAGCTGTCACACCATCTCCCAAACGGAGGCGCGCGGCTTCTCGTCTAAACCGTCTCTTTCTCTCTCTCCTCGCCCGCAGCTCAACGACAGCCAGTTCACTCCCATCCAGCTTGTGGGGATGCTGCGTGGCATCGCCTCGGGCATGAAGTACCTGGCAGAGATGAGCTACGTCCACAGAGACTTGGCTGCCCGCAACATCCTGATCAACAGCAACCTGGTGTGCAAGGTGTCCGACTTTGGCTTGTCACGCTTCCTACAGGAGAACTCCTCCGACCCGACTTACACCAGCTCTCTGGTGAGACAGCGGCCAGGACTAATTTACTCATTGCTCACAGTTCTCTTGACGAGGAAGTCCTTGGTGTGTGTATGCGATTGGTTGTTGGAGCTAATTGTTTGCTGCTTTTTTTTTATTGCAGGGAGGCAAGATTCCAATCCGCTGGACAGCACCCGAGGCGATAGCCTTCAGAAAGTTCACCTCCGCCTCAGACGTGTGGAGCTATGGCATTGTTATGTGGGAGGTCATGTCTTTTGGAGAGAGGCCCTACTGGGATATGAGCAACCAGGATGTGAGTTTAAGCAAGAAATCCACCTGGAGCCACTTTTAGTAATCCGTTGCTGAATTTGTTTGAATTATTCACACCATTAATTGGGTGTTACAAACCAAGTTCTTGTCATCTTCTTGCTAATTATTTAAACTGTGTTTGCACCCTCACTAAACTCCTGGCAAATCAAAGATTGATCCAAGCATCACTTGGCTGAGACACTTTGTTTGAACAGCAGCTGTTTGTCTCCCGTTGTCAGGTAATCAATGCCATCGAGCAGGACTACCGGCTGCCCCCGCCGCCCGACTGCCCCTCCCACCTGCACCAGCTGATGCTGGACTGCTGGCAGAAGGACCGCTCGGCACGTCCTCGCTTCGCAGACCTCGTCAGCGCTTTGGACAAGCTCATCCGCAACCCGGCCTCGCTGAAAATAGTTGCTCAAGAAGCAGGAGGGTGAGAGCGAAAACGTGTTGCTTTATAAAAATTGTAGACAGCTGTCTGTTGTTCTGTGATCCCGGCCTTTGTTTTTGTCAATGTGATGATCACTCATTGTTTTTGTCTGTGGCCTATCCAAATGGTTAGGCGAAAACTATCCTGAATGCTCCCTTTACTATTTTGGCCTCAGTTATGGTCAACCAGCAACCTCTTCACAGTCGGTGAAGTCAAAATAGACAGAGATGAAAGCATCTTTCATGCTACAGTAAGCCTTTAAAATTAATTGAATCCAACTTTATAAACACAATCTTGATGTCGGTACTAAAAAGCTGAATTTGGACTCTCAGACATTTTTGTCGGTTACTGGAAGATTCTGAGACTGGTAATGTTTATATGTTGTGTAGTACTTATTTTGTCCAACAAACTAAATTGCCGTTATATTGCAGAACAATACATTACAAGACCAAAATTGGATTTGAATTACAGTTCTGTCTGTTACTACTACAGTTCTTTGCATTAAGTTTGATTCTTTTTTTTCCTTTGGTGCAAGACGGTCTTTCAAAAATAAAGCTTACACATATGGTTCAAGACACACTTCAAAATAAAAGGCTACAATGTTACTAGAGTTGTATTACACCTTACTAATGAAAAGCAACCATGGGAAAAGGAATTATGTTGGTATTTCAAAGTAAAGATAAAGAAAGTGATGGTTATCTTCACAATAAAAGTTTTAATAGTTCAAAGATTACATTGAACTACATCTTAAGGTATCACAGTCAAGTTCACAATTGATTTCCAAGTATGGCTCAACATAAAACCATCTAGTAGGGCTGGACGGTAATTTGATATAAATATTGATCGATAGATGTGAAGTTCGAGATAAGAGAAAGAGGTTGATTTAAAAAAAAAAAAAAAAGCCTATCAGGTAGCTTAATACAACAGTCACTACCTACTCCAAACAAATCATAAAAGCAGACCCAGGCAGCTCCGTCAGCCATCGCTCTCTCCTTTCAAACCACAAAAAGGAGCAGATGACTTGAACAGCAAAAGAATTTGTTGATGGTCCCTAAGCGAAAAAACGCCTGAATGTCTGTTGAATATCCAGCGTAAAAACTAGCTTCAGCGCAGTTAGCAAGGAGCAGCGGTGGAAGTTGTCCCCAAAAAAATATTTCAGTAGTTCAGGTAAACGTTGTGTCCTGTTTTTGAACCGATCCTCAACGCTCTAAAACACTAAACATAGCAATAATAAACCAAATAAAATACTACGGTCAGTTGTCTTAAAACAGGACTCCCCTCCCCCAGCTTGCTGCCAATCACTGTTACGAGACACGGGCAACTTACCTGCTAACAAAACCTGTGGTTTTTAAAATGTCCACCTGGTTCTCCAACCGGTCCGTAGATGATTAAAACGTGTTAAAAAATACAACTGGGGGTGTATAGACCTGGTGACTGGCTCCAGTGTTCTGGGCTCCATCTACACTCTGGTATAGGGCATTGGATCGTGTCGTCATCACCTGATGCAGCTGCCACTTAGGCAGTATCTTTACAGCAACAATGTGCTGTTTGCAGACCTATTCACTCTCTTTCTTGTGGCTTAATCTATTATTCATTTGCTCTACTATTATTATTACTCAACCAAAGGTAAATAGTTGCCGGTACCATGAACCGATATTTAAAATGTGGTAAATCTGCAATAAATTAACAAAAAATTGTTAATTTTTCACTTTACATTTTTTTTTTATGGTGATTTTTTTAATTTGTCATCTCCTAATTTGTCTCAGTTATGTTTAGTTAGTAAAATCTGGTTCCTTTAGTCTCTTGAAAGGTATAATGTATAAAGTTGATTAGTTCAGCAATAGTATTGGATCGGTATTAGGTATCGACAGATACACATAACCCTGGCATCGGTATCGGGACTGAAAAAGTCGGATTGGTGCACTCCTTTTCTCGGCATTTTCATTCTGGTAAGTTACAGATTGTATAGCCTATGTTTTTATTTATCTTTTCTTTCCTTCAACCGCGACATGCAATCAAAAACATACACAGGCTACCGCTGGTGGTTTTTACTAGGAAAACCAGCAAATGAAATGTACACTTCTCATCAGGATCGGGATATGAGAGACCCGTCAGTTTTGACAGGTCGGCCACAGCTTCCGCTTCACGGTAGCCTATATAGTAACTTTTATATATACGACGGTAGCATATAACATCTAATCACTTTTTTTTAAATCACACGTGTGAATTTTGTTCGAGCTACATGTAACTATGGGACCGCAGCTTGGTTTACCTTTGTCTGGGTTACTATGTTCTCAGACTTTGCTCCTGAACCAATCAGTTTAAAAACGGCACGATACTCCAACACTAGTAGCTACAGAACTGTTCTGCGCTCACATCACACACAAAGCAGTCGAAAAAGTCGGTGATGCACAAGTGTGGCAAAGACTTGTCAGTGCTCCAGTCTTTATTAGGTGTTTCATATAGATCCAAACCGTTTATAATGCCAACTTTGTCCATCTATCGGTCCCTGGTTCCCCTTTTTAGAGTAATCCCTGTATGTTCCACATCCTTTTGGGGATTTTAACGTGTCTTTATTCCTTTCTTTCTCCCAACTCTGCTTCTGCTCTGCGATGTAGTGTGTGTTTCTATTGTGAATCTATAGCTGGTTTATATTCATTGGGCTCCCAGAATGTCCGCCACCTCCCAGAATACAAAGCGTAATCCCAAGCCCCATAGGTGAGTTTCTATTTAGCGTTAGCTTTAGCAGTTGAACTGAATTAGAATCAGCTTGATTGACTGACTAACTAAAGGTTTCAGCCATTAATATACTAAAGTGTCATAAAATGTTTAAAATATTAAAAAGCATTTAGATAAGCTTTCAATTTAAATTACCAACTAAATTTAGTTATGATAAAAAGAAATTTGGAATAATTACTTAATTTAATTCTTCTTTAAAATGAGTTCATTGAAAAAAAAAATGACCAGGGAGGCGCTTAAAATACCTTTTCTACATTTTGTGATAGTTATCAATAATTATCTATATCAATCAATATGACTATTTTCTCTATCAATGTGTGCTTTTTCTATATCATCCAGCCCTACCATCTAGTCATGAAAAACACCTTTTCAAATGAACCTCACAGATGACTGTCTGGCTTTTGCAGTGAGAAGCTTCTAAATCCCTTACGAAACTAAACTAGTCATGAAAAAGAGATTATGCTGGGTCTTCAAAACAAGTTCCCAGATGACCTTTAAAATAATTGTCTTGCTCTTTCATGGGTTAAATCATTAGACCTGCTTCAACCATTACATGTCTTAAAGTTACAACCTTTTTCTATGTTGGCTCTCTGCAGTGTGCCGGTATTTAGAATGGAATGATCAAACCAGCATTTTGAAACGGTTTTTGAGTGGGCTACTTTCTTTATATTTTGCTTCCAGTGACTTTTTCCTCTTAATCTTATTTGTTTCTTACACATAGTCTCTAGTTTGTTCTTTGAATTTTTGCTGCTGTTTTCTCATTTTCAACCCAGAACTAGAATGATTTTGTTGTCTAAGCCACTTAATTGGATTTGATCTTCAGGCGCTTTGTTGCTAGCGCACTGTCACCAGTAAAACATTTATTTTTTTTCAATTTCAGCTGTTTAAATTAGAAAAAATTGTATAATTTACCACCGACAGACATAGCATTTTATTTCTATATCTGTAAGATGAATCTTAACAAATCTTCAGCTAAAATCAACACGGTGGAAAATCAACCAAAGGATCTCTGTTAGATGTTGCTTCAGGCCTTGATTAAGCTATTTTCTATATCCTCCTGTGGTCAGGTACCAGAAGTGGTCTGAAAATGTGTAAAAATAAGCAGAAAAAACCCAAATTGTAACAGCTTTAGATTTTTGTTCTTATGTTTAAGACTTTTCTAAAAGACTGGATGAAATTAACCCTCTCTGATGTAAAATGCACTAAAATTGGGGAGATTTTAAGACCATCCCAGAAGGTACGTCTTAATGACATCAGAAAGGCAGACTGATCTGTTTCTGATTGACACACTGTCGTCGTAACACACAGATAAAGTTGGCAGCTTGTGTATTCCCTGATTGAAAGGGCTGTAATGTCTCTTTCTGGGGTCATGTCAAAGTCCTGACAGTAGCAGGACAGACATTTACTCTCCCACTGCCCACTCTGAGATGCCACCTCAGAGTCCTGCTGTGAACTGTCAGCCACTTGCTGTGCCCATTTCCCTTCCTTCGCATTCTGCCTGTCAGCTGGTTACATACCGCTGAAGACGCTCCACCCCTGACAAATCCCATTGTTTGTAGCCGTCAGTCATCGCGCCTCAGATTATACCTCAGACCGAACGTTGCTGCAGGACGCATGAAAGCTCCTCACTGCTGTTTGGGTGACAGTGAATGTAAGTCATTCTTTTGTTTGTTGGCTTTCTCCAACCCACCCCGCCCCCACCCCCTGCAGGCCGTCCTACCCCCTGCTAGACCAGCGTGCACCTTTGGCCCTCTCACCGTGCTCTTCGGTCGGGGATTGGCTGAGGGCTATCAAGATGGAGCGCTATGAGGACAGCTTCCTGCAGGCTGGCTTCAACTCTGTAGATCAGCTGGCCCAAATCACGGCACAGTTAGTTGCTTCTTATTTCAACATAACTTATCTAATTTTAACATTTGTTTTAAACTTTAAATGTCTTGGCTTTTAATTTAGATGTTTAGTTTGATTGAAGTTTGAATAATTTTAGGTGCTTCGAAGATGGATAGCATCTTTACCATACACGTTTTTTTTCTCTCTTTCAGGGATCTGCTGCACATGGGAGTGACTTTAGCTGGACATCAGAGGAAAATCCTCTCTAGCATTCAGACAATGACCTTGCAAAACAAGAGCACAGCAACTGTGACATTCTAGCCCCTCAACCCTTCTTCATGCTGGATGTGAACACAGCACACAGGTGTGCCACCGTGTCCTAGAGCTCTCTGGATCCTTTCCTGTGACCCACTTTGAACACGAACTCTGAGGAAGGAGGGAGAATGTCTTCACAACCAGGGAAAAGAAGAAAAAACAGCCAGATAAGGATGACTGATGAGACTTGAACCAGACACCAGGAGTAGCCAGGTGGCAAAGTCATCCAGACCTTTCTTGGTCAGATTTATTAAAGTTTGCAGTCAGTATTTTTACATCTAGCAAGTAGAGAACCAAGTGCATCTGCCAAACCATGAAGAGTGACAAACCAGTGTTTACACAGTTTCTAAAGCTTCATTCTCAAAGTGTATTTTACATATATTTTGCCCCAATCCCCCCCAAAAAAATCACTTTGACTTTTAACCAAAGGAGACTAAACCAGAAATGCTAATGTAAGACTTATATTTGTTTTCAGGTTGTTCAACAGTTTAACTGGGAATTAGAAGTGTTTTGATTCTGGTTGTCTTTTATTAATCCTTCTAGATCACCTTCCATGTCAGTGCTGCACATTTTAACTACGGGACTAGTTCACTTCCATTATATTTCAGAACGACCTCGTCTTTACTCAGGTGTGATGTGTAAAACAGACTGCAAGGACCGCTGATAGATGCCCGTAATCAGACGCCTCATCTTCCTAAGTCTGGCTTCCCCTTCGCTAGCTACAAAAAAAAAAAAAAAAAAACACAAGAGGGAAAATGAGGCACAAAAGAGACATTTCAGCACTTTTGTCATTTCAGAGTGATTTGTAATCTCGTGTGATTTGATGCGTTTCCCCTGGGCTGTGTTTCTGTTGGGTGTTTTCTGCTGGCAGCTCATGTTTGTTCTAATCAGCTGGAACAAGGACCAAGTGGACTCAGAGACCAGAGAACACTGTAGAATTTGGTTTTTTCATGTTATCTGGCCTCAAAACATGTTTTTAATCGATATTAGTGATAATGTACATTTTTAATACTCTTATTCTGTATTATCCGTCATCTTCCAGTGCCATTTATATGTCTTATTTGTGGTCTTTTATAAAGCAGAAGTCTTTCCTGTGGGAATCTGTGTCTTTTTCTTCATATACTTTGAAGTTGAATGTTTTTGCCTGAAAAGAAGTCAAAGCTAACAAATGTTAGCAATATTAGATTTCTACGCAAGATGCTAAAAAGTAGGGGTGTAACAAGATCTCGTCACACAAGACTTCTCGATTTTGAAACATCATAATATTGTTGTCAAGGTGACTGCTATCTCATGACCTTTAGCCAGCTTCACCTAATGAGGTTGTAAGAGACGATGCTCCAACTACTCTTAAGTCAGTTGTTTGTGAGCATTTTGGGTTTCCAGTGGGAGTGATAAATGGCAGCCGAATTTTAGACGAGACAATATGTAAGCATTGCAACTTGTTGAGTCGCTGAAGGAGGCAGACTGATGGCTGGAGATACGTAGAGCTACATCACAATCACAGCACACGCCATCAATAGCAACTGGGGAATTGTAAATGTACTGCGGACAATTCATAGCTGCAGCACAGTCCTAAGGTCTGAGGAGATAAAAAGAAATCACAACAAAAAAGACTTCAGTTTGTTAAATGTGTGGCAAAAACCAACACATGCTGGATAAAGGCCTTGCAGCATAAATTTGATATTTGACGTTTTCTTGAAAGTAATATCTTGTTCCGTCTCGATCTTGTGAATTCTATATTGTCTCGTCTCCGCCTGAGTTTTAGCCATTGTTACACTTCTACTAACACGGCTGTGTTGGTTTTCAATTTGGAATTTCTGCTTCTTGTTTAAGAATTCAGTGATTTCTGTCCTCAGTG
Organism: Apricaphanius iberus; assembly: GCA_028564705.1. Lineage (NCBI taxonomy): Eukaryota > Metazoa > Chordata > Actinopteri > Cyprinodontiformes > Aphaniidae > Apricaphanius > Apricaphanius iberus. The sequence continues at coordinate 3,307,310 of JAPXFQ010001473.1, forward strand.
CTGATCAAATATTTTTTGTGTGCTCGCTAATCCCCACAGCTAGTTTCTAAATGACAAAATATAATCAGAGTTCCTGCATGGGCTAGAAAAGTATGAAATTAGATTTTAATGTTCTCCAGGCTGCTTTTAAGAGCTTTAGCCCTTCTGTCCCTCATTTTCCTCCTAACTTGTTAACTTTCTGGTCTGTCTCCCATCCTTCCTTATGCCGCTCCCTTTATTCTTTCTTGACTTTTTTTCTTTTCTCTATCCTTTTGTATTTCTTAATCCCTCACCTTCTTACATTTCCTCATTTCTACCTTATTTCTTCCCACTACCCTGACATATTTCATTCCTTGTTTGTTTCCTTTCTTTCTATGCCTTCCCTTCCTTGTCCTTCCTTCCCTTGTTTCCGTTTGATGCATCCTTTCTTCCATGTAACCTTTCTTGTAGCCTTCCTTCCTCCTTCAGTTTTTGTCTCTTCCAGATTCCTTATGTAAAGCCTGCTTATTGTAGAAATGTCTGCCATAAATCCCCGGTGAAATTTTTGCATACGATATTTCAAAATGAATGTAAAGGACTTTAAGTTCTAAATGGGAAGAAAGCCGAGCCTGGCAAAGTTTGGCGTTTTTACATAAAAAATGTGCGGGATCCCACATAAATGGTTGCTAACTAGGACATTTGCAAGCAAGGTCTGTAATATATTTAACTTTAGGGACTATTTTGTTTCTTCATCAGATGCTTGTGATTTGCCCATCAACATTTTGTCACAATTGCTCCCAAACTGCTAAGGAGGCTGAAGTTGCTGTGAACAGCTAGCAGGTCAACTGCTAGCTTGACAGGTTTGGTTTCCATGTGGAATTTGAACAATGTTAGCAGGCGGAACGCTAACAGCTCGGTTTTAATCCCCCAACCCCACCCTGCCTCCTTTAGCTGCAGCTCTTGAAGGGCTTTGCTGACCCTTTTGACATTTAGGTCGTGAATAATTTACTCTGTGCAAAGAGAAGACTTGACCTATTCTTTGGGAAAAGATTAGTGTATGCGAGAAAAAACACGGTAGAGGATGTAGTTTTTAATTTATGATTGTTTATGATGACAGTGTTTTTAGAAAGGACCAAATGGTACAAGTTAAAGCATTGAACAGATTTTTAAGAGTTTTGCAGCTCTGTTAAAAACATTTGCATATTTTTTTAAAAGCTCCCATTTTCTTGCCCAAAAGATGAATGAATTAACCTGGAGCCCAGTTTATTATAAATGGCCTTCTGAGTTTAGATCAAATGTTTTACAGTCTCATAACCTCATTTATTTTAAATAAAATATGGCTAGGCTATATTATACATAGTGACTAAGTCAGTGGTCGTCAAGGCATGAATTTACATGACCTTCTATGAAATGTTCCATGGTAGACGGCACCATTTTCTATGTGAAAAATTGTAGTTGGCTACCGAATGACCGAAGATGCAACGATAAAATAGGGCAAGTGAGATGACGATAAATGCAATCACTGTGATTTTTTTTAAATGTTTGAATTTAGTCTAGACCAGACTAGACCCCCCAGTGCAGGCACAAATTGACAGCATAAAAAGTCTGTCTGCAGATGATTTTGGTTTGTACTTGAAAGTATCAGTAACATGGCTAAATTAAGAAAAAAAAATGGGATGAGGTAGTGACACCAGTTTTATCGATTATATCTATCTAGCAAAGCTATAAAATATCAGGGAAACATGCAACAGAGTTGGTGAATATCACAATGACAGATTAGGGAAAAAAATGTGTATCTGTATTTCTGCTTTGGGTCCAGTACAGAAATAGAGCCAAGATAACAAGATAAAGACTGGTCCTAATCAGCAATTTGAGGAGGGGGGGGGGGGGTTCTCTCACAACCACCTGGTTTTATTGAAAATGCTCAGTCTGTCTTCATTTGTTTCAACCAACTATTTGGTTGTAGTTTCTTAGTGACTACACCAAAACATGGTAATGGTCTCCAGAAACATTTTCTGCTACAAATTACAACAATTATCTCAAATGTATCACCTGGCAAATGGAGCCTGAATGCATGGCACTTACATAATTAGCTATCACTTAAGACAGTTCGAGCAATTCTTTGCAGTATCAACACTTTGGTGTATATATTGTGCAGCTCTACTCTCTACTCTGCTGTCTCTAATTTATGGGTTTTATAAAGCTGAAAGGCCAACTCATCTTAGAAACATTCTAAAACAAAATGTAGCCATGCACTTCTTCAAAAACAAGCCTCTGCAAAACAACCTTACTTTAAGGCAGTATTTGGGTACAAATTTTTTGTTTTCCCTTTTGTGTTAGTATTACTGTCTTTTTCAAAGATTAGATTTTTCTGTGCCCTCTATAAATACTGGATAAGGTTACAAATGCAATTTAGCATTAAGTACAGAAAGACAGTCTTGGTCTTTGGTGGCAATTTAATATAAATTTTTTGTCCCTTTCCACACCATTTTCCTCTGAAGTTCTTCCCAGAGCTACTGAAGATTTAAAACTGCATACAGGAGCATGGATGACATTGTGAGAATGTAACGGGGATCCCTGTGGACCTGAACTGAAAATCTGTGATTTTACCTGTCTCCAGCCAGATAACAGGCTGTTTTTTGTTCCAGTGACCCCTGATACCTCTGACCTGAATTCAGAGGAAAATCGGCACACGGCAAAGAGCTGCATCGTTCTGAGCGTGTCTGAGCGGCTGTACTCTCCAGTGTGCTTTTATTTCCACAGCCGGTGGATGTAAGAGAAATAAATGGTTCCTCGTTGGGAGTCCCCCCCCCCCCTTTTTCTTTGGAAATAAAACATCCAACTTATTTCTTTTCCTTTTTGTTTTCTCTCTGGCTCATGTAACGGACCTGTCTTTCGTCTATCCTGTCGTCCCCGTTTTTAATAATGAGAAAAAGGAGACGGCAAAGTCTCGAGCTGACTCGCCCTCCCTCTGCATGTCCCGGCTTAACTTTCTTGCAGCGTTTCGTCTGTTTGTGCAGCGAACCTTTACCCCTGAGGCCCTGAAGCTTGTCCTCTCCTCTGTTTCCCTTCCTGGTCCTCAGCCCTTTTAATCATGGAGAGATGTTCTTTTCTTCTCTTGCGCCTTGGGCTGAGAGCAGCTTATAGCACAGAATAAGCTTAAACTGTCTCTCACACACACTTTGTTTCGCCTTCTCCCCCCTTTTCTATCTTTAAAGCTACCATACTTGGGCTAAGCTGACAGGCTTGCTGAAAATGTTGGGCTTCATTGATTACTATAGCTTGATTACTGTTGTGTTACTGATTCATTCCTCTTGTCCTCTTGCCCTCATGTGCCTCCGTAAACATTCGACCTGCATAAGTGGAGAAAAATAATGATGACTAACTGTTAGGCTACTGGAAGCACTTTTTCTGAACTGCAAAGGTCTTTGGTGTGCATGAATCTCCCTTTTCTTTTCTTTTTTTTGTAAAAATAGACTGACATTCATCTGTAGTTTCTACTTCTGTCAGTGCATTGAGTGACCCCTGACCTCCCAGTATAGTACTAACCCACCATCGGCTTTGTGTGCACATCTGAATGGCCATTCATTAGGGCCGCTTTTAGGCAGCGAGTAGACCAGGCCAGCAACCCAGCCTCTTTTTGTTCCGTTTTTGCTGGATTGTGTCATTCCCCTTACATTCCTTTGTGCACACAAGTGTGAAGAGGTTGTGTGTGAGAGAGATGGCAAAGATAGGTGGGGGGTAAACCAGAGGGACAGGTACGTGTGGGGCGGATGGCTGTGCATGCACAGAAGATAAGGGGAAATGGTTTCACTGTCTGCGGTAGTAAACGGTGGGGAAATCGAATGAGGATTCTGCATCAAATGCAGCGCATTGCAAAATTGTAATTACACTATACACATTTATTATCTAACAGTAATAAACTTCAGTGGGATTTAGTGTGTTTAACTTGTGGGAAGGAAAAGGACACTTTGTCTTTAAAATGTTTTAGAAATAAAAATGTGAAAGCTTAGGCCTCGTGTTCTCAGCATCCTGATATATTGACTGTAGAACTCTCTTTTTTCTGCAGGTACAGCTGAATGTATCTTGGGATATGTGCCTCTACCAGCTTTTTTTAAATTAGTATTTTTCACATTTCTCTTTGCAAAATAGCTCAAACTCAGTCAGACTGGAGTGAAGAATTTGTTAACATCAACTTTCAAATCTTGCCCCAGATTCTTAATTCAATTTATGTGTTTGGCTGGGCCATGGTTAACCAGTGTTGGGCAAGTTACAAAGAAATTGTAATATATTTTACATTACTAGTTACAATGTCAAAAATGTAATATGTTTGCATTAAATATTCCTGCCTTAAAAATGTAACTGAGTTACACTACTTTAAGTTACTTTTGGCTAAATATTTTAAATATCTAACACGACTTCTAAGCACCGTAACTTATCAATTTACATTTTACACAAGCGTCACACAACAAATACTGTATTTTTAGGACTATTTTATTAAAATTAAGTCTCTAGTTCCTTTGTATTCCTTCTATTTCATGGTAGTGTTTGTTAAATCTAATCAAAAGAAGGTGCTGAAAGTGTTCATCACAAAGATGGTTGACAAAGATGAGACTCCGATGTCTGAAGTCTTACAACAGATGCTTAGGAAAACAGTGTGAATAATGTTTAAATGTACAGTCGGATCTTTTCCTCAGCCGTCCTGATTCTTTGATGTTTTAGTTTTGAGCAACAGGAAGTTGATCTTGTTCTATGGTATCCAACATGATTTGGTCTGTTGCATTAGATGGCCAGAAAAACGATTTAAAATGCATTTGTAACTTGAGTTACTGAAATTGTAACTAGTAATATATTGCTGTATATTTTGTAAGTAATGCATTACATTACTCAGTTACTGAAAAAAGTAATATATTCCTGTAACTCATTTCTTTTGTAATGCATTACTCCCAACACTGTGGTTAACCTATTAATATGTTTTGATATAAAATACATTACAGCTCTGGCTGTAAGCTTAAGCCTAGTTTATGCTTCTCCGACCGCAAATTTGCACTCAGACGCAGACGTATTGACGAGACGTTTTCTGTTTATAGTACTCCGCTCTTCCACTCCATTCTCTATTGTTTTTTCAGCGTTGCTCGACCAGGTGAGTAGGGGGTGCTAAGTTTTCAAGGCGTCTCTGCCTACTATCACATAGCGCCACTTCAGTTTTTTTTCTAGCCTTGTGAACACATTTCTTCCTCAAGGAGCAATGAACGACAGAAAATACGTTTTGATTAAGCTGTAAAGCTTTTTGCTAGAAGTGAGGATTATAGAATACTCTAGAAACACATGGAAACAAACACAGCAGACGTTTTTTGTTGTTTTCCTACATCTCCTTGTGTTCAAAATCACCAAAGGAACAGATTAGATAAATTATCCTTTTATAAAGCATATAGTGGCCAAACGCTGCATTAACTACTGATTACAGCGACTATAGAGCCCTGTTCTGGTGATGTGATCTGTGGCTGTTACCGAAACTGACCAATCAGATGCATACGCTCTCCGTCGACGGATAGTTAAAAATTGGGCCTTTACTCTTGCCCTTGCGCTGACGGATAATGGCATTGCGTCAATCTGTCTCCGTCAAAACGCAGAAGCATAAACTAGGCTTTAGGGTCATTTTCATACTTGAAGGTGAACTGCCACTCTAGCGGTTACCGGTGTTTAGCTCCATCAACCATAACTAGCTTCCCTGTTCCTGTTGAAGCAAAGCATCCCCACAGAATGATGTAGCCACTACCATGTTTCATCATGAAGGGTGGCATTCGATTGCACTAGAAGTCACTTACTGTGATGGACTGGCGACCTGTCCAGGGTGTACCCCGCCTCTCGCCCGTTGACAGCTGGAGATAGGCACCAGCCCCCCCGCGACCCCTGGAGGAATAGGCGGTACAGAAAATGGATGGATGGATAGAAGTCACTTATCTGAGGGATGAAAAAAATATTCTAAACAGGGACTGTCTTCATTCGTCTTCAGTTATGCACAACATTGTGTTTGATGCATGAAACGTTTGATGTTTTATTGACATTTCTTCACAAAATATGGGGAAAAAAAGTTTTAGAGGAGTATTAAACACGTTTGCGAGTTTAAGATCTTGTCTGATAGAGTTTTACTTGTATAATGTTAGAAGTATTTTTATTAGCTTCGGCTGAAATCCTAGCCTCTTTGCCAATTTTGGATGCCCATCCTCTAGAGAACACTGCATCCTGTTCTTCATGGAGATGGTTTTAAATGCGGCTGCCCTAAACATTCAGGAACTCTGTCTTTCCTCTTTGGTCAAACAACTCGTCATCCAAATTAGTTTCAAGCAAGTCCTATATCCCCTTTGGCCAGAAAAGCATTTCTGATGAAATACTTGCCGCCACTTCCAACCCCTGATTCATTTCGTCTTTTACCAGTCTCTTCTTGTATGATATCAAGCATTTCTTTGATTCTCTCAGCAGCAGTAAGCTCGAAGATGAAAATTTAGTTTTTAGATTCCTGCACCGCTCTGACTCCTCCAGATTTTTCTCCCAGAGATGACTCACAGACAGTTTCATCAGAATGGCCCGGTATTTCCGAGCAAATCCCACCAAACAGCCTCGCTAAGATTATTTTTCACTTGTGTACGCAGCGTGATTGTGCTGAAAGATGGAAGGCACGCTGCTCAGCAGAGCGCTCCCGCTCTGTTTCATATTAAATCTGAGAAAGTTGCACTCCTTGCTGCTCCCGCTGTAGGTCTGTTGACTTTGTAGGAGGTTGTGCCAGGCCAAAGTTGTAAATATGAATTGTTTCACAGCTGACCCACCTGGTCAAATAGAAGTGTTAGGAATTTAATCTTGCTTTCAGGCTGCAGAACACTTAAATGTGGAAATAGTCTGGAATTTTTCATCATGGACCCAGTCCACTTAATCAGCGTCAACAAAGCCCTGCTGTCCAAGTGCTAACACTGCTGTATTCAAATAGTTCAGTCTGTTACCTTCTTCATCAGTCTACTGAAGCTCAGTTAATTAAAAAGTTTCTAAATTAAGACTACTAAAAAAGTTTTTAAATGATGTGTAATATACCCAAGCCATGATCCTTGCCAGTATATACAGTTTCAGTGGAAGAGCAACATGTGATAATGTATTATCATTTTGAAGAAAAGACTCAAATAAAGTGCAGAATGGGCTGTGTGGAAAGACGGAGATCGCCACATGATGCAATGAAATGACCACATGATTGCGGGGGAATTTTGGACCACTCTTCTTTTTCAACATCCCTTGTGTTCTGTTTGTTTTCGCCTTCCCACCACAGAACTGGTTGGAGGTCTGGACTAAAGACTGGGGCCATGGCAACACTTTGACCCTGTTCTGTTTCAGTGAATTCAGCTTTCACACACATGGCCTTCAGAATACTTCTTTACACAGAGGAGTTTCTGATCCACTCAAAATGGCTGCCAGATAGGCTGGAGAACAAGCTCAACTCACCAACCAGTGTGCTTTATAGGTCTTCGTGCTGACAGAGAAATGTCAGAAGTTTACATAAACTGTGAATACTGCGTCTTTAAACAGTTTAGCCAAGCTCAGCTGATGAGGTCATGGTTTTGTAAGCTTCAGATTAATTCAAAACATTTGAATTTACTGGAGGTCACACCTGCGGATGTATTTTAGGGAAACTCTCGAACACACTACTTCCTTGTGTGGTATCACTGAAGAAAAAAAAAAAAGAAATCAAGATAAGAACAGAAATGTGGACCTACTGGTTCATCTTTAGGTACAGTTTCCAACTTGAAGGTGCAAATTTCCTCCTTCCAAAAAACATAAATATAAACAACATGCTATCATACTATTTTGTAGGAAGACCAGTTTGTGTCTTGGAGATGAACATGGACAAACTGGACTGAAAAGCCGGTCTGAGTGGAAGAAGCTATTAATCATAATGCTTCATGAAAAGCCAGGGGAACAGAAATGTTTTTATTTTGTATTTTTTTGTAGACAAGTCGTGTGGTATGGTGAAAGTGTACAGCCATAATGAACATTGTTACATGTCCAGGAATATAGGAAAATTCAACTTGTGATCTGTGAGATACAGGGATGGGAGCATCATTATGTGGTCTTTTGTTTTTTTGCCATCATGAGGATACATGATGGAAATACTGAGGCAACATTTCAAGACATCAGACAGGAAGTTAAAGCCCTAATCATATCAATTAATAGATACAGAACCAACAAAGCCCACACTGTACAAAAAAGACTTTCTGGGTGTACTTAAAAAAACAAGTCAACACATTTCACCAGCTTTTTTTTAGTAATTTGAAGTTGACAATGAATGGTAGAGTCAAGTTGAAAATACTCAAAAAAGCTAGTGAATTGTGTTGGCTTGTTTTTTTAATTAAACGGGTGTTTTTGTTCGTATTTTTTTTACAGTGAATGTTTCTGAGTGTATATCAAAAAAGTCTCATCCCAGTTACAAATACATTTTGTAACTGGAATGGTGTGGGAGCCAGAAAATTCTGATTTTCAAAAAAATAAAAATAAATAAATAAATTCTCATCATTCTGGCATTTAGCAAATAGATTGATTTGGTAATACTAACTAACCTAAAACATGAAATATCTGACTTTGTTCTAAGCTGAGAAAAAGTATTATGTGTCTTTTTACATATATATATGTATGTTGTGTTTCAATTCTATTTTGCGTTAGGTTGCAGGCCATGGCACAATTTTGCACTTTTAAAGTTTTTCTTGTTTCACTCCTGGATTTTTAGTAAAAGGCGTCTTTATGGACCAAGCTATGTGGCCTTTTGTGACCAACTTGGGAACATTTAATGTCGCCTTCGACAACCAAAGATTTAAACTTTTTTTTAATTTAATTTTTTATGATCTACTCATTGTCTACTGTAAGGAAATTTTATAAGGTTATATGGATCTGATGATCAATATCTACCAGACAGAAGATCTGTAATAACTTATAACTGTTTGTCCAAAAGGGGATCGGAACAATGATCAGAGGAAAGAGAGTTTAAAATTAGATATTCAGAAAATAGCCTAACAATATTTTCAGACATTTTAGGTTTTATAGAATCATTGCTGATGCCTTTCACTTCTGGCAATGTGTTATCACCCACCTGCACCAGCACAGAGGGACAAACAAAAACAAACAATGCTCCTTCTATAGAGGCAGTTAGACTTTCTGATGATCTGCTCATCGGGAATGTCTAACACCAGCAGCTGCAAGATATGAGCTAATTTCTATTAAAGCAGTAAATGTGGATTTAATGACGCAATTTAATATATTTTAATGCTACATATTATTGTTCATCTGAGGTTGACTCAATATTAAAACTGGTGTGCTTATTGAGTTTTTAAAACCATGCTTTAAAGTATAAACTATACAAATGTAAGTTTTTTTGTTGTTTTTTTCCAATGAACTAGAAAATTACAAAATTCAATATGTGGCTAAGATATGGGCCACAGGGCTGCCTCGCATTAAAATCAGTTATAATAAAACGCCTTTATATGGACTCAGGAGCACATTAGGTATGTAGATGAGTCTGAGTGAACACAGTTTGTCCAAAATAAAAGTTGAAGCTAAGAACTACAAAAGGATCCAGAAAGGCCTCCGTCCTCTGTGGAGCTGACCTCGTTTTGAAGCTGATTTATGGTTGCATTAGTGGTGTGGGTAATTTCCACATCTATAAGGAGCCTCCATTAATACTGAAGGATACATTCAGGATGAACTGGCCTGCTTGCCGTCCAGACCTGTCCACTTTGACTTGTTGTTTAGCAACGATGTCAGCTCCAGGTATCTTTAGGTAGGATGTAACACAAAACGCAGCAAAACAGTTTCTGTTATGCGATAGGCTTTCCTAAAAAATGGGAAAATTAATCTGAAAACGTAATATGATGTCAGTGTTTAGTTTTTTGTTTTTTTTTAGCTGAGTCTCTTCATGATTCGGGACATAAATGTATTCTATGTTTCTTTCAAATTCACTTATTAGGCACAACAAGCCAACTGTGGAGTGTTTTCAGTCTGTTCCCTGCATTTTTCATAATTATTTGCGAACATGTCTAAAAGCCAACAGTGACATATATTAGCTCCTACAGTCTCTACTGTGCCTTGCAAAAGCTACCATTTGCACATTTACTTTTGTTTGTGTTGCATTATAGCAAATAATCTTGAAGTAATTTTTCATATAATACAATACACATAAAGGTAACTGAAACATGGTTTTAATTTTTTTTTTTGCATAATAAAAATCTGAAAAGTGAGGGAATCTCTGAGTCAGTACTTTGTAAAACCACCTTTTACTCCAATTACTGCTGAAAGTCTTTTGGGGTGAATCTTTAGTAGATTTCAAAATCTACAGATAGAATTTTCTTGCTTGTGTTCTTCTCTACAAAATAGCAGAAGTTAAGTCAGGTTTGATGAAGAACGTCTCTGAATATCTAGTTTTTAGGTCTCGCCACATATTCTAGACTTTGGCAGGGCCATTTTAAAGCATAAATATTCTATGATCTAAATCATTCCATTGTGGGTCTGGTTTATGTTTAGGATTGTTGTACTGGTGGGAGGTGAACCTCTACCTAAGTCTCAAGTCATCTGTAGTCTTTAACAGGTTGTCTTCCAGGATTCTCCTATTTTATTTAAGCTCCAATCAGCCTTCCATCAGTTTCATTAGCTTCCCTGGATCTGGTGATAAAAAGCCCAATGTGGTGCGGTTGGTAGCATTGTTGCCTTCAAGCAAGACGGTCCTGGGTTCAAATTCCAGCCAAGGATCTTTCTGTTTGGAGTTTGCATGTGTGGGTTCCCTCTGGGTACACCAGCTGCCACTCAAAGTCCAAAAACATGACTGTTAGGTTAATTGGTCTCTCCAAATTGCCCTTAGGTGTGTCTGTGTTGTTCTTTTTTGTTGTTTTTTTTCCTCCATCGTTTGTCTCTACATGTTACCCTGCGATGGACTGGCGAGGTGTCAGAGGTGTACGCTGCCTCTTGCAGGATGACTGCCGCAGTGCTGCAAAGGATATAGGACCGCATAGATGATGGATGCTGCCATGCCTACATGTATTTAGTGGTCATTTGAAGGTTAGTTTAACTGTGGTAAGATTACACATTTTCTGTCCCTGTTATGGCTTGAAGAAAAAACAAAAAACAAAACTACAAACAGGATTTTTCTCTTCTTAGTTGCATTTGGGATTTGTTTGGGGTGGGTGTGGGGATTGGGGCGGAGTAAAGGGGGACTGGAGAGAAATAACACTTTTCTAATTCTGATTTGCAAGCTATCTTTAAAATTCGGGATGCAACGATACCCCTTTTTTCAAACCGATACAATACCATTACTTGGATTTGAGTACTTGCCGATACCTAGTACCAATACCGACACTTCTACCACACAAAAAATAAATAAATACAATGAATTGGAAGACAGTTTTTTTTATTGTTACAACAAATGAGGAAATATCTATTAATAACAATGACCACAAAACAAAAATTTCGAGTGAACATTTTTTTTTCTGTGAAATTATTGTTTCCACATTTTAAGTATCGGTTCATGGTATCAGTTAACTGTAACTGATACAGTGAGTACATAAGAACGGTATCGGCCCCAATACCCGATGCAGGTATCAGAAACCATTTATCATTTACTTTCCACTTGACAATTACTGTATGCTACGTCTTAGTCTGCAATGAAAAGACAAAATGTATTGCCGTTTTTTGGTTGCAACGTGATAAAAGGTTAAAGAAAAAATAATGGGCATGAATACTTTTGCGAGGCATAACACATTTCCATCACCAGACTTCTTTGAATGGATCAGATGTCTGATGGATGTGTCACAGTTAGAATTGGAGAATCTGAATGCAGACATTAACACCTTCAGGACGTGTAAATGGCCCGTCTAAAGGTGCCGACAGGTTCTTGTTCTGTCTTAGCTTTCAGCAGCCATCCATCTTGCCTATGGCAGTCTTTTGTTTTTCCCTCTGCTAAGCTGTGCTCCCAGCCTCGTGTGGAGAAATGAAAGAAGAGTAATCTTCCCCCTTTATATCCTTTCCATGCGAATTGCCCCATATTCTGAAACTTTATCCACATGCATCAAAGGCCGCTATGCTGGCAGGGAATTAAAAGTAGGGAGAAACTATCAGATTGCTCTAAAGGACCGATTCGGTGAGGCATCATGCGGAAAGAAGGATTTGTGTTCGAAGGGGATGAAAGTTCACGCAAAGGCCATGATCAGAAGTGGCAAGCGTCTCAGGTCTGTGATGTTTCTGATCAGCGTGATTGATCGCCTGTGCAAACTTGTCGAGGCGAGCTGAGATGGATGGGCTTATGCCTCTCGTGTTGTGCTCAACCTCTTAGAAAAGGCCTCACCTTTTAACTCAACTCCTCCACACAGCTGAGCTGCACGAGAATAAATCTTTACCATCCTCTTGAGAGAGGGAAAAAAATGGAAATGTGTGTCCACCAAAAGCCACCTGATCATTAGGGTAGGAGCCTAGACCACCAAGGTTTGTTCTCAAGTTAGTTGAACTTTCAGAAATTTAAAGAAGCTACTAAACAACATCAAAGGATGTTTTTTGTGGTTGTACTGCAATAAAATCCTTCATTTTTCTCTGCCTGGTCACTATGTTTTCTATGATTACAGTGCTTCATATTTGTATTGTGCTGGTTGTTTATCTTAACTGGATGTCTCTTCTTTAAAAAAAAAAAAAACATAATTACAGTTTGGCATCCGATAGCTCTAATCTACTGTTTTCATACAAGTTTACAGGCCTAAAATCCAAATAAACACTCTCCACATGTGGGCCGCACTGTCTCGAGGACGTATTTTGCACTTAAATGAAAAGTTGGATAAATGTATCTCCCCACGCAGCAGGGCAAAAGATTAAAGAGTATCCCCCCTTGACACCACCACTTTCCTGTGGGCCTACTCACAACGTTTCAGTCAGTTTTTGGGAGCGACAGTCCATCAAAACTGTTGTTTATACTGTAAAAACATGACCGCTCACGTTTAGAGCTGACCCTGCGAACAAGCGCGCTCTAAAACGATCACATTCTGGAAATCTGCAAGGCACGAAGGGGTTGTTTCTGAATGTGAGTTTGTGTGTGTGTCACGTTTAAGTGATTGTTGCCCACTTGGAAATTTGAGGAAGGAGCATATGGTTATGATTTAACAGCATCTGGACACAATACAACAAGGTTTAAAAACAGCACAAAGTGTGTGTGCGCGTGTGTGTGTGTGAGTCAGTGAATGCAGATCTGTGATCATATTAGAGGTAGAAATAAATATCATGTTGGGTACGTAAAATGTGACTGTATGGTTGGATGCAACAGCACCGGCCAACAAGCGCAGTAAACTTCGTGTATTTGACACCCTGAAAAGAGGCATTTACACAAACACACACCCGCAGAGACACAAGAAGCCATCTTCACTGGGTTAAGAGCTCCTTCTAGCGGACAGAAAGCGTACCGTCTGTCAGAAAACATTCGACTATTTTGACAGCAATCTTTAGGTAGCATGTTGTAAAGTTTATTTTAGCATAACACATTGAGCACGTGTTCTCATACTTGTTTCTCGCTATGGAGAGAAAGAAATCGGCTATTCCGGTGTTTGATACCGTATTGTTGTTCCATTATCAGCCCCTATCACTGCAGCATGTTTCTACAAAATCATCTTTTTTTTCTTATTATTCTTTTTTTGGTGGCTGCGTGGTTTTCTCCAGCACAGACTGTTCACATCGAGCTCTCCAAAAACTACCGTGTCCAGACTCCAGTCTGCGCCACAGTCTGTCCGGACAGACAGACAGACAGACAGACAGCGTGACACGACGGTGCGCAGCGCTCACTGTAAACAGGTCAACCACATTGCAGATATCTATCCGTTCATCCCGCCTACATAAACTACCGAAAGATAAATTGTTCGAATATTTCAGCCCGGCATGTTCAAACATTTAAATATATGACCCCCCCCCAATTCCTATTATAAATTTGTGTGTATTGCTTGGATTTCACACCGCATGGTAACTTTGGATCTTCTTTAAATATTTTCACCTGTGCTTCTTTGACGCCATCTTGTGGTGATATGACGCTATTGCACCATCACGGAAAACAAAAATGAACCTAAAAAAGTTTTGAAATCTTGGCATAAACCGCGTAACTGCATCTGAATCTTTAAACAAAAGGAAAATAGAAGCAATTCCTAGTCACATATTTTTTATTAGAGCAAGCAAAAATTATTATTGACATATTCTTTTAATTTTCTAAATTATTGAATTAACATTCTCTTAGAAGTTTAGGATCTTGTTTTAGAATCTAGGTAATCTCTTAGGTGAATTCTGGAGGCAAATGATTTCACTGGGTTGTATTTAGGGGTGTTGGAGTAAGGAAGCTGAATGGAAATAAACGTTACATGCCATTTTGTGATTTTTATTTGTTACCAAAAAAAAGGAGCTATGTCTAATTTTCTTTCCACTGTACAAATGTATTCTACTAGCAGTTGGTTTGTCACATGAAACCTCATTAAAATACACTGAAGTTTGATACTGCAATATGACCAAATGTGGAAAAGTTCAAGTGGCATCAGTACTTTTGCACCACACCATGTGTAGCTGTGTTATGTGCTGTGAGGGCAATAAAGAGTTTAAAAAGTCCACACCTTCCCTATGAAAACAAAAGAAAATTCTGGTTTAATGTACCCTTCACAGTTGTGCAGAGCTGCTTGTGCCATTTACACTAATACAGTCTCTGTCAGAGGCGCTGCAGTTTAATGGGTAACAAGCCAGATGGTCCCTCTGTCCTTCACTGCACAACACACAGGAAATTACATTTCTGATTTGTCAAACTATGGCTCAGCTGTTTTTCTTTTTGATTTTTTTTTCTCTCTCTCACAGAAGTTAGTCTGCAATTAGCTGAGGGTCAAAGAGGCTGTACCCGATGTTTTTGTTTAGATATGTTCATTAATCTTTGGTTGGGGATACAGTCATCTAATTTCATTTTGAGCCACTCTCTTTCGCAGATTTGTGGGTATTTTCAGGGCAGTGCAGCCTGATAGCCTGAAGACATGGCTGCTCAGACCTTCTTTTACTTCTTTTAATGATCTCATCAACTAGTTTACCATGTTTTTATCAAGAAAAGTTACAGCTGAATCTTTTTTATACAAAAAATACTATCCAAGCCTGCTATAATGATAAAGTTGATAACACGTCATTTATTACACAGAATGTGCGCTGGAGGTTAAAGTGAAAGGGCTGCTACAGTAAATAAAACACTCAGCCTTATTGGATGAATCTGAGGCTGACAGACAGATAAGTTTTATAAATCACTGCTGCAATCTTAGAACAATGTGTCCCTGATTGTATTACCAACCAATGGCCAAAAAGGTCAATATCCCAACAATTACTCTATGTAGATATTTCTCCCAGATTGCTTTAGCTAAGACTGACCCTCAGCTATAAACAAACTCACAGACAAGAGTCTAAATTATTATTATTATTATTATTATTATTATTATTATTATTATTATTATTATTATTATTATTATTATTATTATTATTATTATTATTATTATTATCTCAGCTGACTAAGATATAGTTAGCCCTCCCAATACTTTCCATTCTGCAGGGAAGGTTAGGGTTAGGGTCATTAGCTTTATACTTCAGATCCAACCAACCTTAGGCAAAATGGGGACATTTACAAATTTAAATACCAAAAATAAGTATCAAATAAATATTTTATGTACAATGGAGCCCTATCTAAAATAAATGTTAACCTTTCCTTTGAAAGCAGAGGGAATTAGAGTCACTTCTCCAATAAAAAGATTTATCTTAACCTAAAACAGGGAAAAAAATCGGATTTAATGTCAAACAGTGAGAAAAAGGTTTGTGTATTTTTATGTAAATATCTGGTTTCAACTGTTTGATTTAAATAGCACCTTTTTTACAACATGCCTCACAATAAAGAAAGAAAATACTGACAGTAAGCAATAAGAATACAATGTTGATGGATTGGCGACCTGTCCAGGGTGTACCCCGCCTCTCGCCCGTTGACAGCTGGAGATAGGCACCAGCCCCCCCGCGACCCCTGGAGGACTAAGCGGTACAGAAAATGGATGGATGGATGTTGCAAAAAAATAAATGTCTGGGGACTTACTGCAAAATGTAAAAAAAAAAGTTAATTAATCATATTTTAAAACAGTAATGCATCCATATGTTACTATTATTTGGTAGATTTGCGTTTCATAGTTTAGTTATTTTAAGTAAGGAAGGAAGAAGGAAGGAAGGAAAGAAGGAAGGAAGGAAGGAAGGAAGGATACAACATGAAGTCAATGCTTATAGGGAAGTCTATAAATACACTGAGCAAAAAATATAAATGCAACACTTTAGTTTTTGCTCCCATTTTTCTTGAGCTGAACTCAAAGACCTGAATCATTTTCTATATAAACTAAAGACCCATCACTCTAAGATATTGTACGCAGATCTATCTAAATCTGTTACTGAGCACTTCTCCTTTTCCAAGATAATCCATTCCACCTCACAGGTGTAGCGTGTCAAAGTGCTGATTAAACAGCATCAATATTGCACAGGTGTGGCTTAGACTGGCCACAATAAAAGGACACTCTCAAATGTGCAGTTTGATCACGCAGCACAACACCAAAGATGCCGGAAGTTTTGAGTGAACATGCATTTGGCATGCTGACTGCAGGAACCAGAGCCGTTACCCATGAAGTGAATGTTCATTTCCCCACCATAAGCCATCTCCAAAGGTGTTTCGGAGTATTTGGCACATCTAACCACCCAGACAGCTGCTGCAACAATTGGCTTGTATAACCAAAAAAAAAATTCAGCACAAACTTTCAGATATCGCCTGAGTCACGCTCATCTGCACCTCCTCATCGGAGTCTGATGGCACCTGATGGCAGTTCGTCATCGTGGCCGACATGAGTGGTAAAAGCTCACACTCAGTGGTTTCTCTGTGGTTTTTTGACATGTTGGAGAGGCGTTCTGTTCACGGATGAATCCAGGTTTTCACCGGCAGAAGGCAGGCAAGCGTGTGTGGGGACGTGTGGATGAGCGGTTTGCAGACATCAAATTCGTGGATTGAGTGTGGCCCAGGGTGGCGGTGGAGTTATGGTATGGCCAGGCCTATCCGTTACGTTACCACAAGTATGTTACCACAAGTGCATTTTGTTGATGGCATTTTTAATGTACAGGGATTTGATGACAAGACCCTGAGGCTCATTGTTTTTGCCATTCATCCACACAGAAATGGGAGCAAAAACAAAAGCTTTGCATTTATATTTTTGTTCAAATTTTCCAAAGTTGTTTATAATGCATCAAAATCTGGTACAATCAATTTTTTCTAAAGCCTAACTACTGGAGTGCTAGATCATATATCAATGTACTTTTCACTTGTGTGGACTTTCTAAGATTATGCCAATAATTGTTGTTGCTAAAAAAGATAGGAGATGAAGCATAAGTTTTTTAATTAGTTGATGGCAACTGGACCTTTTTTTTGTCACTTGAAGAGGTTGCACCTCTCATCCAAAAGTCTTCTTCATGTCTTAGCATAGTTTGAAGTAACAGACCAATAAGTTCTGGTCAGAAAAATCATCCTAATAGGGCCACTGAAGTCTGAAGTTTATAATTCGCCTCCTGGCTCGATCGGTCAGTAAACTTCTACAATGGAAGATAACTAATTTTTTTGTTGCTGTAATAATTTAAAGATATGGTTGGTGACGGATAAAAGCCCAATGAGTGATGGCGTGTTTGCAATTAACAGAGGGAGGGAATATCTGCATCTGCAGTGGATTCACCTCCCTACCAAATGATGAACAACACCACCCACTCGCACTGTACAGTATGTACAGGATTTTGTTCTCCACCTATGAGTTACTATATTGCTAGACCTAACTGAGTCTATCTTTGTACTGTTATACAACAAATGACTAAAAACAGCCCCGCTTTCTAACAGTTATACAATACCGACACCAGAAATGCTCACAGAAACCCAAATGTACATATTCTGTACAATCTTCCCCTCGCTGTTGTCAAAATAATCCACCACTTAGAGCTGAGAGAGACCTGTATGCATTCACCCTTGAGCCTGACATCATGGTGCGCAGTAATTTACAGTGGGAAGATCAGGCCTGACCTCTACCAGCTGCCTGTGGGACTGTGGTCAATTGAAAGAGCGATTATAGCAGCTTAATCCCATATGATCTCTGCCTCTAAAAGCCACTGCAGCAAAGGAAATGGCAGGACTGCAGATCCGAAGTACAGAGTCTGATGGGTCTGACATGAAGGGGCGGAGACACTTAAACAGACAAATGATCGGACCATCAGACTGTTGATGAGCCCAGCATCGGTGCATTGATTTACTTTTATTCATTCATGAAGTTGTGATATTTAATTAATTGTTTATGATGGAACCACAAAAAGATCTGTGCTGAATGACAGATATAACGATGTCAGTGATGAGTGACGAACTGAGCAAATATTGGAATGTTTTGTCATGTTCTGAGGTAGAAGAGCGACAATAAAATATTTGGACATAAGATGTGCATTTATTTTTGCTTTTGGCTGAAATAGGATCATCATTTTTAATTCTACTTTCTGTGGTATTGTTCTATGAAGGGGCAAAAATGCAACATTTGTGTGGTGAATAAAATATGAAACCATTTTATTTATCAGCCTTACCTAACGAGGACAGTAAGCAGGGTTAGAAAGGGTTTAGTGGGTCGATATTTGCCAGGGTGACCAATCAGATGACAAGATTGATACACAACACAATTGTATGGTGAACAGCAGCACAGGAAAAATGTATCAATAAATACATTTTCTATTATCTACTGAAGTAGTCATAACATGAAGAATTCAAAGATTTTTAAATTAATTGAAAGCCAAAGTATTAACATAGGCTATTTAAATGATAGATGAATTCATTGATGTATTTGCTTGTTTATTTATTTATAAATACATTTAAATTGTAACATATAGAACCAATTTTGTAACACTTCATTTGTTTTAAGTGTGTAGAATTGTGATTCAGACACATGTGGCTGAATTAGTCATAATCTTTGAGAAGTCTATCAGATCTCACAAACTTAAAATTAACCTGAAGAATGAACTAAAAAAACAAAAGATCTTGCAGAAATGTTACCCCAAAATGAAAGAATTTTTTTGCAGCACATGATGCAAACGAACAAATATTTGTCAGTCTGACCTCAGAAGTGCGATTACTCTGATTCTGGCTCGTGACTGTGGCTGTTTTCACATGTCAAATGTAAACATTTCATTGAATGTTCAAAGTTTGACACATTAATAGTCTATATGAAAATTTCATTATGGATTAGATTGAAGGCAGCTTTTGTATAAATAGATAGGACAATTATAATAAGAATGTTCATGAGGAAGATCTTTTCATTTGAAAAACCAGCAAAACTCTTAGGGATTCAAAAAAATCAAAAATCTAAAGTCCAGCGAAAGAGTTTGAAGTGATCTGGAAAAATAGAGCTCTAATACGTCATTAGTGAAATCTAAAGTGTGTGCGTGCGCTAGAATATTCCTGTTAAGTTCAGTTGTTTTTCATCATTTTATTCTCTTTGGTTGCATTTTATTTTGCTGCACAGATCTCTTTCTCCTAACAGGATGCTTGAAATCTGAGATTTTTTTCTTTTGCCCTCTAGCAGTGAAAGCGTCTCACATTCTGCACTCTTTTAAAGTCTGTGTGAGGTTTGGGTTTCACACTGGTTTCCACTGACATGAAGTCATAACCAATAACTTGAGAGGATGCCACGTCCACTGGGCTTGCAGGCAGCAGAAGTGTCGACTGTAATGACACTGGCACAGCAGATTAAGTGTTAGTGTATTCCAAAAAAAAAAAATCTCAGCATTTCATATCTGCCGCAAAGGTCAGGGAGTCAGGCCCTCCCAGCCTCCATCTGATTTTACAGTAGCCACAGAAGTAGAAATACTCCCAGGCGCTCTTAATCTGAGCAAATGTAAGCTCACAAATCCCTTCAATGTCCCTCCTTTGAGAGATAAACAGAGAAAAAAATCCTGATTACTTTCCCCTTCATTTTACTCAGGAAAGCTTCTCACATCAGCAGGAGTCATCGTTTGTGACTGGGTGCTGCTACAGACATTTTAGGACTGGCTTTGTTTTATTGTGGATACAAACTCCTCAAAGGAGGAATCTTCTCATTTTGATATTTTCCGAAAGCATTCAGATCTTGTTTTTCGGAATTTGATGCCTGACGTCCTCGGGCCGGATGTTTTTTGATATCAAAAATAGCACTACCTTGTTGTTTTCTTTCAAACTCAGTGGCTGCCTCTATCTAAGGTAGATGGAGCAGGTACAAAAGTGAGCAAATCAGTTCGACTCAGGTAGCCTGAATCCAGACTCACGATGTTTGCCAGCCGCGGTGCCAGTGGAGGAGGCAAGGGGGGAAAATACTCAGTGGAGGACCTCTATGGCATCAGTAAGAAGCCCAAGCCGTCCACCTCCTCGGCGAGCATCGCAACCAAGTCTGGGACCAGGAGCAGCAAGACCCCAGAGCAGAGGAAAGAGTCGGAGGCCTTCGCTTCCCAGATCTTGGAGGCTGCCCACAGGCTGGTGGAGCGACGACGACTGGAGCTCTACCTCAGGGAATGTGGACTGTCCCTGGCTGAGTATGAGGCTGAGCGTCCAGCAATGCCATATAGGTGAGAGAGTAATGCTAGAATTAGATATAGAATCTTTTTCTGATGTCTTCAAATGGAAAGAAAAAGCAGTAGTTACCATGTATTTCACACACTGACAGCAAATCTCTCTTTTTTCCCGCATTTCCAACAACATGGAGAGTGAGCTACTACAGCCTTAGATTTATCCGCCTGTAATCTGTGTAACTGTTAGAAATAATAATGCTCTAATACATGTGTAGAGTAAAACAAATCTAAGTGTTTTAAATTTATAGTAAAAAAACAACAACTATATTTGCAGTTGTTCTCCCCCCCACTGTTGACCTAGAAAGAAATCTAAGGCGTCTGATGGGATTTTAAAGCAGAGAGAGACCCCAGAGCAAATGTGCGTGAACCTCAGAAGAGTCTGGCTGTTGGGCATCACTAATGGGACTTGTACATGAGTCGTTGTCTAATTTTGACCTCCAACGACAGTGACATGAGGTCAATTTCATCGGTGCAGAAGTTTAGCGTTAACAATGCGTGCGTTACACAGCAGCAGACAGATTTGTTTGTTACGCAGCTCGCATCTCTCTCCATTTAAAGTCCTTGGATTAACATGGAAATGAAAGCATGTACAGACGTGGACATAATTGTTGGTACCCTTCATTAAATCAAAGAAAAACTCATAATGGTCACAGAAATAACTTTAATCTGACAAAAGTAATAATAAATAAAAATTATATAAATGTTGACCAATGCTTTTTGTCCAGGCCTGTTTCATTCATTTATTTTTAAAATAATTCTGTTGAAGCATGGATGAAAAGCAATGTCTGACTTTCATTGGTCAACATTTATATAAGTTTTATTTATTATTACTTTTGTCAGATTAAAGTTATTTCTGTGACCATTATGAGTTTTTCTTTTATTTAATGAAGGGTACCAACAATTTTGTCCATGTCTGTAGTTCTGTGTCATCCTGGAATGAAGAAAAAAAAGATTAGGAGATATGGATCTGCAGCAGCATGATATACAGTATGTTACCTCACTGGTGTGTCTCTCTTAACAGAGCACATGATTGTATTTAACAACATCCGCATGAAGAGGGACTGTACACAAATCCAGCCCCATTTTTTTCAGATTTTGACTGGCTGAAAATTGGAGAAGAATAAATACGTTTTCTTCTGCCCTTAGGTTAGACAATCAGATAAAATCCCAATAAAGTAAACAGAAGCTTGCTGTTGCAGAATGACAACATGTCTGGTTGTAATATGACAAAGCGGTAATGACATATGGATTATGAAAGAAGGAAAAATATGTTGGATATAAGCTGTAATGAGTGTCCTCTGCATGGAGGCCAGGTTCAGGCTTAGAGAAAAAAACAAAAGCTTTATGATTCTCAGGCAGCTCACAGTAGACCTGCTGCTCCTCCATTTTTAAAGGAGTTAGTTGAGGAAATTCGAGTATCTGACCAGGATCCCTCCAAGGTTTTCTGAGTTTTTTTTAAATATATATACCTTCCAACTTCAAGGAGACAGAAAGGCTGGGAACATGTTCTAGGATAACCTGAAGTCAATAGGATGAATTGAGGGACGGATGGATGGATGGATGGATGGATGGATGGATGGATATTCTACTGTATAAAATATACTCCTTATGACCTGTTTAGACTATTAGATTTAATTGTGCAACTCATGTCACAGCATTGCAGCAGCTACAGACACTAACATCCAGTCATGTCACCTCTAGGTGGCAGTGTTGACTACAACGTAGGGGACTAGTGGAACCCCCCCACCCTTTCCTCATTTGCTGCTTAAACTGATATTTTAAATATGCAGTCAGCCATTATAATTTCACCATTTGTTTACTAGTTTTTTCCAGATTTATTCAGGATAGATGAGAAGGTGTTAGCAGATTAAAGCTTCTTTGGCAGAGATTGCTTATAAAATCTGTAATGGTAACAGTTTCCTCAAACTACATTGTATGTGAGCGTCTTTTAATCCAGTATTAACTACAACTTCACAGAAAAATGAATCCTTTTCAAAGAAAAACAAACAACTCCGCTGTGTCATGCCACTGTGTCATGGGTGATTCAGAAAACCCAGACCTCGACCTAAATTTTTACCAAGAGAACAAGTTTACATGCATCATCTCATCCTCTAACTAAATTTTGAAAGTTGGACATTTTTAATTAGCATAAAGTATTGTCCTTCATTACTGTATATATCAGTTTAATGATCCTTATACCACAAGAAAAGCAACAAAGGTAAATTATAATGTTGAGGCAGACCAGAGAGTATCATAAAGATTACAAAGTGTAGCTCTTTTAGCTTTAATCAGGGGCTTTCAACAATACACGGTTGAATATGGAACATTTTCATAAAAAGCTGTATTTAAAAAAAATACCTCCACAGGGCGTTTAGAGGTGTGCAGAATGAAAGTACAGTACATTTCCTTAGAAAGATCTATTTGAACTAAGATATAATCAAATGTAAATTTTAACAAGCACAACAATTGTTATTTTTACAGGTTTTAATAGTTGGCACAGCTCGGCTGGTGCTGGGAAAAATGGCGGAGTTAGCATGTCAAGCAGCTGCTTCAAGCCCCGTAGATATCGTTATCCATTTAAGGAGAGGAGTAACCGCAGAAGAACAGAAACAAGAGTAGTTTTAGGTGAATCTTATACTAGATTAGGGGTCACCAACATGGTGCTCCCTGAGGACAGTATAATGTGCGCTATGGACATGTTCCAAAAATAGCAAAAAAATAAAAATGCACTGAGCAATTAAAAGAAATAAACTGTTGCATGATGAAATGCATCTGCTTCATTTCTTAAATCATTATTAATATTTGTGTGCAATTAATATGTAATCAGACATAGCATATCAACATGGAATTATTATCATATAACTAAATGTTAACCATACAACTGTGTAATATACAGTTAGTGCTTTGTATTACTTAGCACCATTTAAGTAGCTCTTAGTATTAAAAAAAAGTGGGTGGCCCCAGCACTTGATGGTCCCACATAAAACATTTCCAGACGTGAAAAGGCCGACTTTCATCCTGGATTGGTAAGCTTACTAATTAGCTAACTTGGCTAACATTAGCTGTCATTTAAACTCCGCTACGATACATTCCTCATTGGACATGGTTCAGGCTGATCAGTAGGAGTATCGGCAGCAAACCAGGCAATCCAATGGCTGGAATGATGTTTCTATTGTTGAAGTGACAACCTAGACAAACTAGATGTCGCTATCAAGTTCATGTTCCATATCCAACCTTTAGATGAAAATTGAAGCCAAAAAATTGAAACAGTTCAGGTGGTATCTGTCTGTGAATGAGAAA
Organism: Apricaphanius iberus; assembly: GCA_028564705.1. Classification (NCBI taxonomy): domain Eukaryota; kingdom Metazoa; phylum Chordata; class Actinopteri; order Cyprinodontiformes; family Aphaniidae; genus Apricaphanius; species Apricaphanius iberus. The sequence continues at coordinate 3,331,268 of JAPXFQ010001473.1, forward strand.
CTGCTTTACCTGCCTTTTATCTCTGGTAGGGCTGGGGCAATATATCGAGTGACTTGTTTTATATCGTGATATATGTCAACACCATCTGATATGAAAAATATTATTGTGAATTTTTTTTTCATATTGTGCAGCCCTGATTATGATGGAGACTTTCAATTTGTGGAAAATAACCATTTAAAAAAACATTTTAATTAGAACTGATGCTAAGACAGCTAAAGAGACATGTATTGGTAATATGCATTCGTCACGCCATTAAACAGTTACTCACTTTAAGCCATGCAGTTTGCTGTATAATTCCTACTCAAGACCAAAGTGCTTTTTCATAAACTTTTTTTTATATTTTTTTCTCAAATTCTGGTCCAAGACTTAAGAATTACTAAAAAGTGTAGAGAAGTGCAAATATTCAAGCGATCAATCAGTCAGGCTTTATTTAAAGAGCACTTCTCATACAGTTAGGTGTAACACAAAAAGCTTTACAGAAGCTACTAGTTAAATAACAATAGGAGTGTGAAACCCACCAGAATCAGTCATGTTGAAAATCAAACCATTTCTATTGCTGAACAAAGTGATGGAATGAAAATGAAAGAGCAAAGACCAGATGAAGGTTAAGATGGAAGTTCCTGGTGATTATTTTACCATTTAACAAAAGCAACAATGACTGATCCTTTTTTTTTTCAACCCATCACAGTATGACGTATGTACGTCTGGAAACCTGCCCATTCCAGCTTCTACATGTCCTCAAATGAGCTGATCAGTGTCCTACATTCAGCAGACTGCTCAGTACCGTACAATCTGCTCTGGGGGTACAAACTGATTTAAAACAAGAATTCATCTCATGTGAGGACCAAGGAAAGCAGGATTGATATCTTTCCCCAAGGACCTGGCAGCTAACATTTCAAACACATCCTCAGTGAGACTACTTTCACTCCCTGGCCAGCTAAAAACACATCATTTTGAGATCAATTTAATAATACACACGGTGCCACTAAGAAAACTAATATGCAAATCTTAAACATTGAATATCTGGTAAAGAACAATAAAGCCAATGAAAAATTAGCTTTTACTACAGTAGCATATAATCTCAGAAAAAAATGAAGAAATATCTAACCTATAATTTTGTTAAAAATCTGCAAAGAAAAAACAAATTGTAATGAATAATTGACTTTAACACATTGTTTTACATTTACAAATCTATCACTTTAAACTTTTGTAACTGTTTTATTTTTATATTTTTAATTCTATTTTATATTTTCAAAGTTAAGCAGACTTGCCACTCTGATGAACAGGGAGAAAGACAGGAAGGGAAATAAAAACTGGACTGTTGCAGAACCACAGCAAAGACCAGCATCTGGTGGCACCCAGCCTGCTGTTTGGGCGTCATGCCAAGAGAAGCACATTTCTGTCCAATCATCAAAAAAAAATTTAACTTATGGAATTTGCCTAAATCTACACATATTTCTTAAAGCCGTCTGCTTTGGCCAGATGAGAGTAAGATTGAGTTTTTCTTCATCAGACAATCCTGATGGGTTTGTTGTGACACAAAGAATGAATACGTGGAAGCATATATGACCCCTCTTAAAACACAGTGGATGACCTATGATGCTGTGGGATTGTTTCTCTTCCAAATGTCTTGGATTGCTTGTAAGAAAGCGTGGCTTCATAAAGGCTTTAAGACATAGAGGGACTTTGAATCAAAATCTGGTAGACTCTAACAGGTAGCATAGACAGGACATCCGTTGGTCTTTTAAGCATTAATGATCTAACACATACAGCCAAATCAAATGGTATCTAACAGTTGGTATAAATTGAGGTTTTGCAAATGCCAAACAAATCCTATGGTGTTTTAATTTACAGGATTTGTTTTGCACAGATACTGTAAAAGCACCCACAGCAAGTCAGCTAATACATCTCTTATGTTTTCGCCTCACACAGGGTTGGTCTGGTGGTACCATCTCAATTTACATGTGGACAAAACCTCAAAACCTTGGAGTTGATGTGCTTCTAGCATCAATAATTGCTCCAGGCATGGTGGTCTTATTCTCCTAATTATAACCCTGTCCTGGTTTAAGCCAAAAACATCAAGGTAAAAGTACTTGTGTCGCGAGCCACAAAATTATATCTATTAAAAACTTTACTGTGCATATTTTTTATTTGCTCCACGAGGAGCAAAGCAATCTTACTTCCAAAGAAAATGTTATTCGCTTTATAGTCAAAACATACTGAAACCGTTCTTTCATGTTTTCCTTATTAACAATAAGCTGTATGAGGTCCACATTTGTTTTTAGGTTGATTGTTTTCTATTTCCTTGGTCTATGAATTTGATAGGTTTATTACCAGCTACTAGAACAGGATACAGGATCCTTTTACTTTGAAAGCACTTGCTAAATTTATCCAAGTTTAATGCATGGGTGAACTCAGGTGGTATCTGTGGTACCACCTGAGGTATCTCATGGTTGGTATCTTCACCCATGAGACTTCACTCATGGGTGAAGTCTCATTATCAGTAAAGATTGCTGGATGATTGTTGTATTAATTACTAAGAAATTACAAAGTAAGCCAAAAAAAAGTGGTTAGAAAACCCCCCATACTATATTAAATTTCCTAAAACTTTCCAGAAGATTTAAATATTTTTTTGACATCTTTTTCAATTAAAATGTTTGAATTCTTGAACTGTGGCGGCGTGCTGTACACAAAATAAATCCACACAACACAAATAGCCTGGGAACATCACTTTGGACATCGCTGATCTAGAATGATCAGTGAAATGTTATAGGACTCCTACAGGACTCCCACAATTTAGATTATTGAAAGCAATGCATTTTTAAAGGGGATTTATTTTTTTAAGTCAACTTAAAGGCTGTATTTTCCTACATTTTTAAAATGAATTTATTTATTTATTAAATAGTTACTTTTTTATAGGCCTATCAGTTATAGCAATGGATCCAAGAACGTTCTTGCTGTTTTGCATTAGAAGATGGGTGTGGTAGACAAAAACATGAAGAGGGGCTGGAAAAAGCAGGAAGAAAATGGTAAAAACAGAATAATTAATTGCCATGTCAAGTCCTTTGAGAGTTAATGTGACAGATATTTGTGTTTGTGTCTGTTACGGGGGGGAGGGTGAAGGGTCACACAGTTGAGAACCAATAATTTGGCTCAAAGATGTGAGAGGATAAGTGTTGTCACAGCATTTGCTACACAGATTGTGATGGAAAAATGTAGAAATTCCACCGAGAGAGCAGAGACAGAGACTGAGAGAGCGCAACACACTCACACACGCACAGTTACCCACTAAACCATCCGGCTGCTTGTGTGTCGTGAACATTTTGGAGCTTCTGGGGGGGAAACGCTGATTATTGGGCTGACACGGAAACTGAAAGAGAGTCGAAAGGCGGGATCGACGCCTGAACGAAGCCGCCTGCTGCAGCTGATTCTTTATTTTGTAATTATTATTATTATTATTTTATTTTCATTTTTTTAGAAAAAGGGATGCCAGAATGCCGGTATTTTTTCCCCCTCGTCCGTTCTGCCGCCTCACCGGAGCCCCCCACAGCAGGCGCTGCCACCGGTATCTGAGCAACTTGATGCGCTGAAGGTAACGCCGCTGAATTTTGCTGCCTATTTCCTTTCCATGCATCAATTTCGAGCTGCGTGAAGCTGCTGGGCGATGTTGATGATGATGATGCATCGGCGGGCTTTCAATGTGTGAATCCTGTACGGGACTCTCCACCTCCGCAATGTAATTTGGAGCCACCAAGTCCCCCCCCCCCTACCCTACTCTTTGCTCTGCGATAATTACAGTGACAACAATAAAATATGTCTTTTTTTGATGCCTTGGGTGAGGATGCCAGTGGCTGTGATTGTGTCTCTCCTGCTGCAGCAGCTCCTCTGCTCAAGACAGACTCAAGTAGCCTTAGCTGAAGAGAAAAACAGCAAGCTGGCAAGTGCTGTATCACCCAACACAAACCAAAGGAGCCGGTGCATGTGTGTGGGGAAGGGCATCCATCACACCACGGCGCAGGGGCTTCCCAAGAACCGCCACATCCCCACATTCGTCTGAGGACTGCTGAGAGATTATAACCCCCTAGATGGTTGTTGGAGGGGAGCCCCGATGCATCTTGTGCGTGTGAAAACTCACAGAGTCCACTTTTGCCAGCCCTGCATCAACAGAAGGCAGACAGAGCAGACGGCAACTCGGTGTGTGTCATGTTAGAGGCTGGACACTTGCCTGCTCACACCAGCCGACTGCCAAAATTTCTGACCTGCCCTGTCTGAGCCCTTTTGTATGAGCGTCTCTGTTCTGCCACAACAGAACCAGTGGTTTGTAGACATTACTGCCCGTTCTCCTCCGCTCCTCACACAAAAACCCTCCCCACATCTCTTGACTGTCGCTGTAGATCAGAGCAAAGGTCAGGATGCAGGTCTCCTTCGCATGCACTGAGCACAACCTGAAGAGTCGCAGCGAGGACCGACTCTGTGGCCTTCGCACCGCCCCACCTCCTGGAGGAAGCAGTGGAGGAGGTGGAGGTGGCGGTGGTGGAGGAGGAGGTGGAGGCGGCGGTAGTGGATCAGGAGGAGGTAGCGGCGGAGGAGGAGGTGGTGGTGGTGTTGGACATGGGGGAAACGGTAACTACACCTCCCAAGGCTCTGTGAAGAATAGGGAGGGCCCCGGGTCCCGCCAGACTCCACATGGACATGCCCACATGAAGGAGGCCATTGGGCGCCACACCAACATGAAGTACAGGTGAGTATAGAGCACAGAACGAGACCAGGTACCACAGGGCCTGGGAAATGGGTCACATGAATGGGATTTGGCTACCACTGATACAGAGGTATTAGGGATTGGCTTTCACCTATTAATACCAATGTGAGTTGATTCAAGTTTCTCTGAAAGATTTACAATTAACAGTATCCATATTCTGGTTATCTTTGATATTAAAATATTCCCACATGATATAGTTTCTTTATAAATTGCTTTTCATTTCCTCTGACTTTACCGTCAAAGAATTCCCTGATTCTGATAATAACTAATCTGTGATGGACTGGCAACCTGTCCAGGGTGTACCCCCGCCTCTCGCCCGTTGAGATAGGCACCCGCCCCCCCCGCGACCCCTTGAGGATTAAGCGCTTCAGAAAATGGATGGATGGATGATAATAACTAATTTTGATACTCTTTCCTTACAACCTGTAGTTGCAGAGATCATTTTATAATACGTTTGTAGAAAAGTGAAGAAATCCTGGGAGCAGTAGAAAGCTGCATGGCTCTGTTTAGTGGAAAGACTTTTGACTGATTTTAGCTGTTTAAACCAGCACAAACAAAAAAAAACAGTTAAAGTGTTCATTTCTGAATAACTACTTTTACAAGAGATGGCTTACAGGTTTGCCTTTTTTTCTCAGCCAAACTACATCTGTGTTACTGTGACCAAATTATATTGATTGTTGCCATATCAATCCACTTCGTAGGCTGTAACTCATGAGTCTTTGGTTGTTGTTTTTTTGTTTTCTTGCCATTTTTCTATCAAAATGTGTGACATTTTTGTATCCCCCCCCCCCCCCCCAAACAAAGACATCAGACACCAAGTTCAAGTTTTATTAAGACTGATTCTGAGGGTCGTAGGAGGGCTGGTGCCTGGCTCCAGCAGGTGCTGGACGAGTGGTAGGTTACACGTTAGACAGGTTGCCAGTCCATCACGGGGCAACAAAGACACACACAGGACAAAAGCCTATTTAAGCGCATAATCACAAGGTCAATGTAGAGAGACCAGTTAACCTAACAGTCATGTTTTTAGACTGCTGTAGGAAATACCTGGTGAGAAACCATGCATGCACAGGAAAAAAAGAAACACTCAAAGCAGAAAGAATCTAAACTGTAGCCTGGAGAATTCCAGACCTAATCTGTTAAGATTAAGGGTATGGCAAGGAGTAATGAAAATAGCCAAACTTGAGGGGCGGAACCAAGCATGCATTTGAAACTCTCACTGCACGCAATTGGATAACGTCACGACCAATTACAACAATACACAGTGTGACGTACTCAGAGCGCGCTACCGGCGGTGCTAACTGGTAGATTAAACTCTTGTCGTATCCACAAACTTTTGTTCGTCTTTTAGATGAAAAGCCAAGTCTAACTCGTTCATTGTAGCGGCAAAATGTTGTTTCAAACAACTGTTGTTCATCTGTAGCCACTGTTTACTAAATTATTCTGGACGTCGCAGCGCTCTCGCCATCAGCTTAGCTTGTGTCTGGCCGGCCTACATCAGATACACGGATTTGATCAGTTCCACAAACTGCTTACATAATGCAGTAACGTGTATTATTGCTCGATGCCAGAGCGTCTTGCAGAGAAAAAATTCAAATTGTGCTCTCATGAGACCTCTGGATTTCTAGGGTATCTAAACTGCTCTGCAAAAACGATGGGTTAAAAATGACACGTCTTGCATGTGGTCACGGACTAAACATATTCAATTCATTTCAACACATTTTGACACATTTTAAATAATTGCTCCCGTTAAACTGTTTAATTGTATGCACATATTGATGTGCATTCTTTTTGTTACTTAATGTGTATTTGGTTTTTCTGTTTATTTTACTTCATTTTAAAATCTTAAAATTTCCTGTGCCAGATCTTCAGGCACAGAAGATAAAACTTTCCCTGTGTCAATCAATTACATACTGTGTGCTAAAATCTACACCTGTGTAGTCCCGGATCACACTCAGGACGTTCCAATTGTTTTTGCAGTGTGGGGTTCAAACCAAGAACCTTATGGCTGCAAGGCAAAAGGTCTACAAACCAATTGTAATTGTTGCTTAAATAGTCCTTCTCCTCCATCTCTAATCTCACACAGTTGGCTAATTTGCAAGCGGTTGTCATTTTTACAACAGCATTGAAAATGGTCCATTTTCTAACCATTAAGGTTATATAAAAATCATAAAAAGTTGATCTAGTGAACTCATGAATCTGGCAACAAGGATTTTCTTGAATTAGTAAGCTCAGACATTGTTTGGCAAAACAGTGGCTAACTAACAGTCTCTTGCAAAGCTTAGACAGTTCCTAAAGATCTAAAAATGTTCGATTTGAATTGTCATAAATGGCTGAAATCACAGGCTAGATGGATAGCTGTTAGTGGGATTATTTTGCTTTTCAATCAAACTCACATTGATTTGACTTCTATCTGTTATAGGTGATTTATACAGATAATAGAACCCAACTTCAAAATATTGTATCTGACTTTCTAAGGCAGGACCACCCAAGCTTTTTCCCTCAGAGGGCCAAAATTAAAATCTATCAGAGGGCCGTGAGCCAACTCTAATATTTGACTTGAAATACTAATAGCAAATAATATTCAAATACTTTTATTATTATACAGTTATTTAAGATTCCTTTCAGTCCAAATAACATTAAAACAAAATGACTAATAAATCACATTTACATATTTTTTTCCATTATTTTTTAGATTGTGTTTTTTCTGTGCCACTTATGATGCTGCTCCATGTAAATAGCTGCTTAAGCTAGCAGCCAGCGTGGTAACCCACCAACTTGGAGGTACTTTGATCCAGCAGCAAAGGCTCTTGGGACATTTTGTAAATTGGTCAAATATGACTATTTGTGTTCTTATAAAGTCAGGAAATGTAAATATGTGCACAAATCTGTTCTACATGGCCCTCCTAGTTCCTTGTACTACATTTTTAAACCCTTATTTGTGATATTTCAATTCTAATGTAAGCACAATGCAGCCCAATAAACAATGAACTATGTTTGAACAATGTGGACTTTTATGTAAGACCTAGGACATCCCCTGGCGGGCCAAATTGAGTCGCTGCTTTGGGCACCGCTATTCTAAGGTATCCACAGCCCCCCTGTAGTAGATTATAAACATGCATAAAATGAAAAGGAAAAACTGAGTTTTGTTTTTCAGATATGATGTAAAGTTGAGACCTTTGTGAATTACAGAAAAAAGTTAACTAAATTGTTTACTTATCTGATAGCTGATATTAGCCTTATTTAATAACTAAACCAAGTTAAATATAACTTTTTCCAGTATAGTATGTTTTTGTTCTGCTCTGGCATGTAATTCCAATCCTCTCACATGTTACTCAGCTTTTACTTTGTCAAACTTAGTACAAAGTAAGCTAAAAAAATAGGTATTGTTGAAAGGTTTTAACCAGCTCCCTGTTTTTAAACCAACACCATCAAAAACATTCATTTTCCTTAAAAAGGGAGCTGTTGGTAAACAGAACAAAGACAGTTTTGGGAGGAGATTTTGTTTAAGGTGCTTGCAATTCCTGAATTTAAAGGAATAATTCACCCCTGGAAAGATGAATGTGTATTCAAAGTGGGCAGATATGTAGTAGAAATGTAAAAGAAGATAGAAAAATGTATTTTTTACTCATGTGGCTGAAATACAACAATTCCCAAAATGCACTTGGTTTGCTGCCCTTTGGCAACTCACAAACCACGCCTACCTGTTACAGGCTTGATTTCTGAGGAGGTAATGCGCTAAGTAGTTTGCAACGCCGTTAAACACTAAAAGAACATTGCACCTGTGCCTAAACCATCAAAGGAGGCTGCCACAACTTCTTTCAAAAGTCGATTCTAAAACCTGCCGCACACGAGAGCTATCTGCTGAGCAAACGGCCTCGAATGACTGTTAGCTCTGTTAGCTCAGCAGATAGCTCTCATGTTCGGCAGGCTTAAGACCAACACCTATAGAAGCTTAGCATACCTCAAATTCACTCTGCTACTATTTTCTGAGTTTTCTTACTGTGTCAAATCAGAATCACTACCTGGCTTATTTCCGTTCTTTAGAATTTATTTTGGGATAAAAAAGTGAGCATAATATATATTACACAACTAAGACTTTCTCATTAAAAAGATGTCAACAAAAGTCGCGTAGTAGCTCTGGATATGATTTTTTTCCTCCAATTGAAATCACTATTTCTCTAAGCCGATACATTCTTTAGGTTAATATATACTCCAGTATGGCAACACTAAAGGTTTATAACAAACAACACAACAAATGTGATTTATAACTTTTATTTAAAAAGTAAATAAAATAACATGAACACTTTTACACTCAAAGCTCTTCGATAGCTTCAGCAGTTTCCTGATATATCCACAGTATTACCGCCAGGAGCGAGGTATCTTTGTCTGATGTCCAAAACAACACAGGTAGGCAAAACTAGATGACAGCCTTTGTCTCTCGCCTTGCAGGACCCACTCAAAATGACAGTAGGCATCCATGTGTGGTTCATCTGCAACTGTTCATCGGTATACTGCGGCTCGTATAGGTAGCCGCAAGCATCCGATTCTCGCAACACATCTTCAAAATCCCCTTCTGCCATTTCAACTTCAAAACTACCTTCCATTGTGATTAGCCTACTATTCAAACTTTCTCCAGCAAGGGCCTGTTAGCTTAGCTTCTACAGAAAGACGGCAGACACGACACCTTTACTTTCTGTGAGTGAGATCCCTCCCCATATGGTATGCATTAATCTTCCCTCTCAGGGGGATATGGGAGGGGGGGGCACGGTCATTCGAAAATACTGCTGGTTTTCTACTGATACAAAGCTTAATGCTAAATGCTGAAGTATCCCTTTAAATTGCTTTCAACAGGGCTGTTTCCTGCTTACGGTGCAGTAATCTCCAAAAATCTGAGTAGAACTACAACACACAATATAAAAGAATACTACCAGAATTTCTTCAAAAATAGACGGAAAATGCCAGTAAAATAACTCCTAAATAATTTTTTTTACAGCTTAAGTCCTACAAATGGAAATGTAAGACCTGTGTTAAAAAAAAGTCAGAGTACGTTTGAAATTGTTGAAGGATTAAAATGAAAATGATTTGTAATTCAAGACATTTTAAGACCCTGTCCCAAAAAAATTTGCCGAAAGGTATTGAGATCAAGACGTCATGTCAGCATTTCTATCAGTCTACTTCTATCAGGCTCGTCAGGTGAGCGTGAGGTGAAATGTAAGCAATGTGTCTCCAGTTACCTGCAAGCACCACCTATATATCCATTAGCTGGATGAGAAACAACTTAGACAGTGAGCACTTTCTCTTACATTAAAAATGACATTAAAACCTAGCAATTCTTATGCTGATGGATGTAAAAGCGTAATCCGTACCAAACAGCCCTCTAGACTTAATGCAGATCTCGCCCTGGCCTCTTACTGCAGATTAATAAAAATCCTAACACCAGTTACAGCTTTCTGCAGAATCTCTCCAGGTCACCCAGCTTTAGAAGCATTCCTTTCTCATAAAACAGCATTTCAGCTGTGCATCGCCTGCTTGGAGGCCCTTAGTTGCAAAATCCACCTCTGAGTCATCAAGCAGGAACAAAATGTAGATGCGATAAACAGCACAAAAAGACTTGTTCGTGTTGGATTCAGTTCAGTTTGATGGCTTCCAGCCTTCACGATGACAGCAACTCTTTCAGCTTTGATGCATGGGGATTTTTTTTTAAAGGTGTATAAAAAAAAAAAAAATCTTATGAATGTGCATCCAAAAAAAGTACCAAGTATGCACTTTGATACAGAACACTGTCCATATGTTTCTTTCAGTTTGATTGGAACAGTCAGTAACTGGGAGGAGAGTTTTAATGACCTGTTTTTCTGGTAATAAGGTTGATTGAATTCCTGACATTCTCTTCAGGCAATTGGGTTCATTTAATTGGATGCTTAAAAAGGAATTGAGGCTCAAAACAAAACTGAGAAATCTCCTTTACCGTCTAACCCTTTTTGGAACTGTGCTCACACTTCTAATGTAGTCAGATTATTCTGCTTGTTCTGCTTTCTTCAAAGGAGTGTCACTAATAGGGAGCGCAGCGGTACAATAAGTCTGTATAGCATATGGACAGCTAGGGTTGCCATTGGCAACTCCCCAGGCATTGCCTTTAGTTTTTTTCCCCCTTTATACTCTTAATCAGTGAGCGTGGCTGTTGCTTTATCAGCCCTCCTTGCTAGTGAGCTCCAGGATCAGGCCGTATTCTGGATGAGGTGTATATTACCGTCGCTCCGACGGGGGGAAAAGAAGAACATACAAACATGTCCGCATACTGTTCAAATGTGACAGTTTATTTCTGAGCAGATCTGGGAGGGTAGCCTAGCGTGACACTGATTGAAGCCAAATGAGTACCGCAAGAGAGAAGAAGTGAACAGTTGGTTGTGAATTTTGATCTAATCCCATTTTCCAGATGGCTCATATCTTTCCCTCCATTCACCACGTTTGACTACAAGTTTTCTAACCCGCTGCCTATCTGATTAAACTCGCTACTCATCACTCACCGGCAGGTGACAGACGACGGCCCCTGCTGTCTGTCGTAACTTCTAAGAATCCCTGCAGCCGTTGATTCAGCTTTCTTACTCTGAAATGCAGCAATCCGGTGTTTCTCTCTGTGTGTGTCTGTTCATTTTTCAGGAAAGGGGATGTTTTTCTTCTGATCTTGTTGAGTCAGATCCCTCACAGAGAAAACTGGACTGTGTAAACAAGGCCTAAGTTTTTCACCTACAACAATGTCTTGAAAACTTAGTTATACCTTTTAAACTGTTTCAGATTTAGTCTCTGCAGTTTGAACCCTACAGGTTTGTGTATGTTATTAGGTTCCTTTGTGATAGAGCAATAGATGAATTTCAAAATAGTACACAGTTTTATCTTCTTTTTACAAAAAACAAAAAAAGGAAAACAAGTTTAGTACGTGTGGTGCCCACATGTTTTCAGATCACTCATTTCTTTACTCTGAAAAAGCCCAAACTTTCATGGTGAGCCGACAATGGAGCTCTAATGTTTAGGGGCATTTTATTTTTTTTAAATTACAGAAGCATGTGAAATCCAAAATCCACAAGGTAGAACCTACTTACCTTCGAAGAACGACGGTGATGCTCCAGCATCTTAACATGAAGCCCAGTGCGGTAGAATACGAAGAAGAACAGTTGCCTCGCTAAGCTAGTTAGCTTGTTAGCTGCTAACGTTAACACCAACAGTAGGCTGACTGAACAGCCTCTTTTACCCGGACTTGTCGGCTTTGCGTGTTCTGTCTGGGGCATTCATAGATCGATATAAATGTCTGGGTTTTTATATTTATCGCAGCTTTTCCCTCATGTCACCATGCCTGGATGGTGGCTGGTTCTGTTCAAAGCAGACAGTTTAGCGCTGCTTCTGTCAACAAGACATCAAAGCATTGGTGTATGGTCTGTATTTCTGTTTATGGCAGCAGCATAATACCACATTGGTCTCAAGGACGCAAAAACTATGAAAAGCCAAAACAAAGTTAGAGTTTATTAAATGGAAAATTTTATTATTTACTTATATTGATATCTGTAACATTAACAGTAGTGATTGTGGTCTTATTTCCCTTGGCACGTCATGATGTAACATTAATGTTTTCTATAATTAGTTAAAGTCGAACTGGCATGAAATTCCCCGGGACGTTTTGGCCCTTTTTAGCCACACTCTAATTACCTTAATAATATATCAAAGGATCGCTTGCCGTAATTCAGCCTTGTTGTAGAATTGCAGGTGTGACGAGGTAGCCCTTCTGTGAGCATTAGCACAGAACGACCGGCGGGGCCTAGGCTATACGCTTCTGTGGTCAATGAGTCTCTAACAGTATTTCGAATGTTCAACTATAATATATAATCTTTTTTCCACCAAATAAAAGCATACTAGCACCGATGCTACATAAACAAACTGGGGTATTAGCTGTGAAGCTAATTCTGAATGTTAGCTATGAAGCTAATTGCGAATCGAACAACTCAAACAATGCCACAATGTCTACTAACAGCTGAAGGAAATTATTGAGGAAACATGCTTACTTGTACAGGGATATTTGCTAGTTCACGGAGAGTTGGTATTAATCCTGGTAGAAGTTTAAGACGATCTGCGAATCCACTTCTGTATTGTCCCAAGTTGGAAAAACAGTCATCCTAGAAATGTTAGCCACAAACTACCACACACTTCGGCAGTCGGTCGGGCACATTCCCTGCATACATAAAATCTATCCACAAGCATTTCAGTGGCTCAGAAGTGGGGAGGACAAAAAGATTCTCTTACGTACACCCAGGTACAGTGCAGTTTGGATGCGGTCTGGACTCCATGCTGTTGGTATGTTGTTTGCCTTTTACCATAGCTCTCCGCACCGCGGAGGGAGGGACTTGCAGGGTGTAGTTCGGGGAATGGGGTAGTTGGCTGGAACTCAACGCGTAATATGCCGAAACGTGTCGTCATATGCCGTACTGCCAAACAGCCCATTTCTGAGTGCTAATTTCACTATGTAGGCAGACATACCCGGAACAAAGGAATGACTAATCAGTAATTTTAACCCCTTAGGGGCCGTAGGCAGGTTGGAACTAAAATATATGATCAAAAACCTCAAAAAATGCACATCTCATGCCAGGTCCACTTTAATAATTGTTAAATAAGTGATAATTTTAACTGTCAGTATTTTAGATAGCACATAATACTTTGAGAAAACACTTTCAGCTGGCTATATTTGAGCATCTTTTGCGATAAGATACAATTTATGGGTGATTCGATTAGTCTACTAATCGGCAAAATAATAGACGATTAGTCGATTATCAAAATAATCTTTTGTGGCAGTCCTACTTGATTTAGCCTCATCAGCCCCAGGGCCTCTCAAAGCTAGTAGAATCCCATCAGCAGGGCTGTGGAGAGGATCAGGTTAAAGCCTTCCATTACAACTCTGGCTTTGTATTTGGGTTTATTACCCAGATGGTAGGGCTGGGTGATAGGTATTTGATATCACGGTATATTGAGCATTTAACCTCAATAACGGAGAGTGGACGATAACAATGCGTCTTTGTCTCTCATCTCCATCAGCTTAATCTATTATACCATCGACTTCAACCAGGTTCCCTGTCCATGATGAAGAAAAGCATTCCCACAGCATGATACTGCCACTACCATGTTTCACTGTAGGGACAGTTTTCTTACACAGAGAGTTTTACATGAAGGGCAAACAGTTTAATTGAGGTCACATCGGAACAGAGCATCTCTCCATCGCTATCAATATCCTTTGTAAGGTTTATATCAGAAAAAATAGAGCTCTTTTAGTTTTACTTTGAGGGACTTAGTTGAATTTAATTTGAAAGAGTAAAGGGGGTAAATATATGCACACCACACCTTTCATATTATTAATTGTAAACCCTTTTTTATACAACCTGTCTCTTTTTAATTATTATTGACAAGTATGCACTGCTTTCCATTAGTCAATCCTTTAAAAAAAGTTAAAGATTGTGGTTTTAAGGTGACTAATTTTGGAAAAGGTAAAGAGGTAATAATAATACATACAAGACGCTGTACGTACTGTGACACAGATTATGTATTATTTAAAATGGTAGAAAATGAGGCATTTATCCTATATTCAAATGTACTTATTAGGGTTTAGGATTCTTGAGAAGTTCAAGGGTTAAAAATTCTGCATTTTATTGATAATAATGCCTCATAAAAAGCAGCTAATGTATATGCACAGACCATAGACAGTTTGTTATGGATTGTGGAATTGAGGCTCTGTTATTCCAAGATAGGCAGTTAACATCTTACTTCCAGTAGGTGACTTTATGGCATCGCTCAATGATTGATATATATTAAACAGCAATCTCACAGTTGATGTTTTAGGAGCTGGAAAATGGACAAGCATATGGATATGAGCGAGTTTGAGAAGGGCCAAACTGCTAGATGATTTGGTCAGAGCATGTTCAAAACTACTCTGTGAAATGTCTCAGGAATGCAGTGGTCAGTGTGTATTAAAGGTAACCTAAGGTTCTGTTCAGACATTAAAAGCAGTTAATATCCTACAGTACATGCATGAGATAACTCTGGATGTCATCATTTAGCATAAATGCAGATTAATTGGTCCCGCAGGCTGTCCAGCAGAAATGTCATTGTGATTTATGCTAGCACTTCTTTATGAACCTTTTAGCTGATATCACATTTATGTGGGTCTCCCTTGCTTATTTCCAGAGAAGCTGACCAAAATGTAAGAACGTAAAAGTCAGTTTTGAGATTGATTTCAACCTAAAAGCTCTAGATTTAAATTATCTACTGCAAGTAAGAGATTAATGCATAACATCTTTGAAGAAGTTTTCATTTATAGTTTTTGGAAAAAAATAGCTTTTGCTTACATCTGCTGGTAAATCAATTTTGATTAGGCGTTTTCCCACTGACTGTAAATTGGCGATTTATAGAATACCTTGTTGTGTCGCAGTGTCAAACAGATGCTGGCGAGTTAATGGCTGTAGGTCAAATCATCACAGCAGCAGTCATCTGCATGCCTTTATAATAATGCAAGAGCAAAGTACAGAGCTTATGTGGGTAGCGAAGCATTCAAAATTATAAAAAGCAGAAAAAAAAGGCAAACATCACTCAAGTGTAAATAATGTTTGGCTAAAGAGTTCTAAGGCAACTTCAGCTTCCACTGCGTGTAAGTGTGAAGTCTTCGCCTTCCGTGCAGCAAGTTTTGCTCACAGTTTCTTAAATGAATATTTTAGTATTTTTGGAATAATTTGCCTCCAAGTGGTCTATCACAATGTAACGTGTTCTGATATTTTAACCTTCAATGTCTTGAAAAAGTATTCCAAACCGGAAGTTTTCACATTTTGTCAGGTTACAAGCTCTAACTTCATTGTGTTTTATTGAAACTTTTTGTGATAGAACTTTTTGTGTGCATCTTCATTACCCAAGTTTCTGTGTTATCAGAGCTGCAACAATTTTGGGAATGGAAAGGTCACAATAAAAGATTCCCTTGTTATAAATACTGTTATATCCACATAAAAAAATAGCATTTATGAAGTAATGTACTTCTACCAACTTTACACATTGATGCATCAAAATGTTGCCCATTCTTCCTCACAGAATAGCTCCGGCTCAGTCAGATTGGATGGAGAACATAAAATCCTTTGCGGCGAGCAAGTTTTCTTCTAGGAGTTTCCTATTTTTTGCTCCATTTATCAAATCTCAGGAGCTTCTATTCGCTTGCCAAAAAGGTAACTCCAAAGCATAATTCTACCACCACCATGTCACAATATGATGGTGTGTTCAGGGTGTTGCGCCGTGTTTGTTTCCTACCACAAAGCAAATTGAATGTAGGTGAACATTTTTAGATTATCCCCTAATGTGACTACAGTGCCTTCCTCTATATGTGCTGTGGCAAACTGGAAAAAAGACTTATTGTGGCTTTCTATCAATAATTTGTTTTCTTTTAGCACCTCTTCTATAATGGCCAGATTTGTTGTGTGCATAACTAATTAGTCTAAAACTTTATTCCTCGGTTTTTATTATGGTATTTGTTCACTAATGGATTCTTACAAACCTCTGAGGCCTACAATGAAAAGCTGCCGGTACGAGGATTAAATTATACACTGTTTGCGTGTGAAAATTATTGACTTTTGAAGACAATTTAGTTTTATTTCTGGATCTTGGAGTAACACCTGTTGCATACATACACCCCCCCATTTTACTTGAAAGGAGTAATATTGAAAATAATAGAAGTTTCTGGTTGTGACAAGCCACATTCAACACATTTTGTATGAGGAAAGAGTGATGGAGTTACAATGTTTTAGATTTTACAAAGCTTACAACATCTAATCTATTTTACTTTTACACATACTGCTTAAGCTGGCAGTGTGTCACTATTAAAGTAAAATTAGAATTATTTCTACAAAACAGTTAAAAAAAACACCTGTCCTTGCTTGCTTTCCACCACACTTTTACGGAAAATAAAAGAGAACAGCAATATCCGCTGAAATGCCATTTGCATGAAGGTTTGAATTGTTGTGGCATTTAGTTGCGCTGAAATATTTGAATCATTAGAGTAGCGATTCAGTTTTTTCGAGCCATATTCTAACTATAAATAAGTGTTTACTTTATGTGATTGCACACACAGTTCAAACAACGCTATTGCTCTCTTCTTACAAGCCCGACTGGTTACCTAATAAATTCCAAGCACTGGAAAAAAAAAAAGAAGCATTTCAGATCGTAGAGTCATCATCATGATCGGTATTAAATACATTGTAATTAAGCAATTTGGCCTCACATTGTTCTAGTGATTAATAATCAGTGGAAAACAAAATACTTCATGGGGCACACAGCTCTCAGAGTGCAGCTGCCACAGCTCTGACCTTCAGCTCTCCTCTCTCTTCCACTCTCTGGATTTCTGTAGCTGAGTTTCCAGTCGGATGAACAGATTAGTGACTCACCATGAGGTCCAGCATGTCTAAGGCAAAGCCCCACAGTATCTTAACTTGCTTCATTTCAGCCTGGCACGTGATCAAAAAAGGACCTGACTTATGAGATGTTTTTCTTTTTCTTTTTTTTTCTGCCCACTTATTTAGTCCCCATAATTAAATCCCTAACCCATTTCTGACATTTCTAATTATAAATCATTTACCTGAACAGGACTTTGATTACCTCTGAAGCCTTAAGAAGTTTAAAAAGCTTGTGTACTTGAAGAAGTGCATAAAGCAGATAACTTAATCCCCTCAAAATGTGAAGTGACCTCTGGGTCAGCGTTGTTTGACGAGGAATGGATTTGTCAATAAGTAACTGCTGATGGTGGCGGTCGTCAGCAGGGCTGTTCTGGACTCTGAGCATCAAAACCAGAGCCAGAAAATACTCATCGCTTTCACTGAAGGAGCTGTTTTGTCAAAGTCAAACATGGATGTTTTTCTCTGACACTGTAAATCAAAACTCTTCTTTTCAGAGTCTGGGTGGGCAGGACTTGAACTCAGAAAAGGGTCTTTGATTTGCACTACGCACTTTGCTACACAATCCCTCATAAAACTTGTATATAATAACACAAATGAGTTCATTTCCAGTGTTTACTAAACATGATTATAATGATTTAAGTAATACAATTCCTTCACCTTTTTTTCATGAAAAAAAGGGAATTGGCAGGTCTTTATAATATTATAAGTTTAGTTAATACTGGCAATGAAGTCATATATATTATTATATGAAAAGTTTCTGAGTTGTTGTGTAGCAAAGTGGTTATTGCAGGTGCTCAGAAAACAGATGCTCTTTTCTAGTCCCATCCACTGCTGTTTATTTTTGTGCCTTATAGCAACCTAAATGTATTAGGTTGACCCAACATGTTTACATTTAGTTCACTCAATTGAAAATAGAAAATTGCTAAATCAACCCGAATCAGTTGTGTGGAAAAAATATGAAATAGTATGTTCAGATTTTGTGACAAGAATCTTCTAGTTTTGTACTTGTGCAGTACATTGCTGAAACCAAGTTTCTTCTGAGAGGAAAGGAAAGAGGAAGCACCTTGTGTGAGGTGCTTGTATGACAGTTAGGTTTTTTTGTTTTAAAAAAAAAGACATGTCTCTGGCAACCTTAAATGATATCCAAATTCGGTCTGACTTTATACATAAAAACTATTGCAAGGCAGCAGAGACACAAGTAAACGACAGAACTGAAGGATTAACAAATCTCCACTGGCTATTTTTAATAATTTTTAATTCGTTGAGTTATCATTTATGAGGTAGCTGTCTGGGGAAACTGACACATCAACATATTCATCTTCCTCTGTCTGCCAGACATCACACAGCAGCACAGGGTGGTGACCTTTTCACACAATTAATTTTATTAACTCTTGAACTGGTGAATATGACTCTCAAATTGACTTGCTGTTCCCCACCCAGTTTTAACCAGGGAAAAAGCTGCACATCAATACTTTAATGTGTATTATTTTTAAAAGTATACTATCATAAAAATATCTTCCAATCCCAGGCAGCTTCGTTAAATATATTTGCTGAGCTGAGAGGAGAGTCACGACAACTGAGAGAATGTTGTGGTTACTGTAGGATTGGAGGAAGGCAGCTGAGATTGTGTGTCTACTTGTATGCGAGGGGAAGTGAGCGATTTTTGGCCTTTTTCCCATTTACTTCACTCCCTGCATGTGTATTTTATAAATAGAACAGACCTACTTGTAAACTGTTTCTTGCACATCTCTGAGAAAAAAAAAAGAAATATTCACATTACACAAAAAATCAAAATGTTAAGACCAACAGTTTATTAATAGTTGCAGTTTTAAACAAACCTTTGTCTAAGAATTAAACAGACATGTGGAGCTAATAAAACATTTTGTCTCAGAATCTGCTTAAAAGCTGAAGGACTTACTGTATCTACATATTTTTGACACACTGCTTTGTAAAGAAGTCCATGCCAGAATTGTGCTGTCATTAGCGCCATCCATTATTCTAATCAAATCTGTCGTCTTCCATCGTTCCGCTGAAGAAAAACAAAACATCCCCACAGCATGATGCTGCCACTACCCTGTGTCACAGCGGGTATGTGTGTTCAGAGTAAAGTGCAGTATGCTCCAAAGTTTAAATATGGTTCCATCTGGCCAGAGCATCTGCATTCGAAAATGTGAGTACTTGCCGATACTTGTACCGTACAAAAAAATGCAATGAAATTGAAGACAGGTTTTATTTTCTTCTCTCCTTGTTACAACAAATGATGGCAAGTTGGCTGGTTAGAGAAAACAATAAAATATTAATTAAAATGACCACCAAAAATTTCAAGTGAAAAATAAACATTTTGGAAATTATTGCAGAGTTTCCACATTTTAAATATTGGTTCATGGTATGGGTTAACAAACCTATACCGATATGAGTACATTAGAACAGTATCGGCCCAATACCATAATCATAATCATAATCAGTGCATCCCTACTTAAAAGGGGTCTGAATGCAATAGCATGCCAGGCTTTTTTTTTTTTTTTTAAACATAATTTTATACTAATCCACCTTACAGTTTTGTACTACTTTGTGTTTTTCTATCACATCAAATCCCACAATTAAGCACAGTGAAGGTTTATAGCTGTAATGTGACAAAATATGGACTAAATCCTCACCCAGAATCAACAGAACCGAGGCTTCTCTGCCTTCACATACCCAAGTGAAGCTAATTAGTTCGAAAATCGAGAACAGGTGGCAAAATGTTTAAAAATAACACGCAGGATGTGATAAAAAGCTTCTAGATTTGGGGGTGAACTGACCCTTTGGAGAGTAGAATACTGTTATTAAAAGACAAACAGACTGTCCACCGTCTTCCCACAGCTAGTGTTCAGAAAATGCACGAATGAGCACCAGCACATACTGACACGGTTGTTATTACTATCTAGATGTGGTTCCCTATGCAGAAAAGCCTGTTCAGCATTTTATGACAACTGCAAGGTGGGGAAAAAAATGCTAAAACTCCATCATCTGCACCTAACCATCTGTATCCTGCACCTACCTTCTGTCTCGAGTGAGAAGTAGGTGTAAATGTCAGCACGGGTTAAAACGCTGACTAAACCATGACAGCGCACCTGTGTGTGTGTGTGTGTGCCCGCTTCTCTCTCTCTCGTTCCTTCATTAACAATTTATGCATGGAAGAGCCCAGTCTTTGCAATCATCTTGTTTAGGAGATTATGATTTATGGCAACAGGAAGAAAGAAATAAAACTGACAAATACAGGAGGAGAATGCAGGGAGCCACAGTTACAGAGGCTACAGAGAGGCATCTGTGCACCCTGCTCACGAGTGCATTCATGCGTGTTGATATGTAGATGTGTCCCTGCGTTCCAGTGTGATTCCCATCGAGCATGAATGTTCACAACTGACGGATTGCGCATTAAGGATTTTGTCCATTCCTTCCCCACCAAAAAAATAAATAAATACGGGCCGAGTAGTCCACAGACGTGTGTGTCCCAATATGTGCACGGGAGATATAGTGGAAGAGGGTGTCATGAAGGAGGTAGTGGCGAGAGGAAGGGAGTGAGCATGTGTCTCTCCAGACTCTCTGATAGTAATTTAGTGGACTGCAGCACTGCAGAGAGCTGTGGAGTTAAGAGTGGGTGGAGGGGGGGAATTCAGTTGTCACACACAGGAACAATGACGTCCAACGCAGCCCAGAAACAAACAAACAAAATATGATTTCATGGGACAAAGCAATCATATGATTCGTCCACTTCTGCACGCCATTGCATTCAGCTCCCGGCAACAATGCAATAACTCGCAACGCTTGGCAAACATGCCAGACACTCGCATCACGCACTCCCATCCCTAACCGGCATATTGAATGTAAGCACACAGACACAGAAAGACTTACAGTTGTGTAACGGCTCTCTTGGATGCTTGACATTCTCCTAATGCTGACTCATGTTTTGTTTTTGCGCTTGTCGCACATCATAACCTTTCTTGTTTGTCACTGTGGAGTGGTTTTGAGAAGAAAGTATGGAAAGAGGCTGGTGTTATTTGCTTCGCCTGTGGAAGACAGCCTAGGGCTACTTAACAGGCTGTGAAAATGGAACACACCTTCTAGGTTTCCTGAAACTTTTGCTCAGAATGAGAACAATGGAAAGTTCAGGTTAGAAATTAGCAACATCATTAATAATTTGGGCAGAGGTACTATGGTAGTTCTAAGCGGATGGTGTGATATAGAAAGAGGACTACCTTTATATTCTACAACTTTACTTCAGTCAACGCCTAGATGGTCGAGACTTGGACAAAGTAGGTTGTTCCAATTGGATGATGCTCCTAAACACATATGGAAGCTTGTTATGGAATAAAAGAACAAGGCTAACGATGGTAATGCTTTGACCCTGAACTCAGTAAAGATAAAAATTATATAAATGAGTAAAAACTGAATCTATGCTAGGAAATTAACCCTATACTACGATTTGTAACAAGAAGAGTAGTGAAATACCTAGCAAGAATGGTGCTTATGTACGGCTACTACCCTGTTTGCATTTGAGAATGTGTTTTAAAATTGCCCAGCTCACTTTTTTTCGCTATTACAAAAAAGATTGCTCAAATGTATGAATAAAAACCAAAAAGGTATAGGCATTAATTGTGACAAACATGGTAACACAGATGTGTCCTCCGTAAAGGAGCCGGCTCTAACAGCTGACTCTTTGTCGCAAATAAGTCAGCTGACTTTCATCAGGGATAACTGAGTCCTTAGCTTCCAATTTATTTGGGCTTGGGCTGTACTTTCTTTTGTTGGGCTCCATGCATCCAATCAAATAAAAAAAGTAAAAAAAAAAGACTGTGACCTAGTATCCTACCAATATTTTAAAACAGAAAGAAATAAACAGATCTAAATGAAATGACAGAGAGCGAAGTAATGAAATGAGTGAAAATAGTATAAATAAAGTAATATAATGAAAAAGAAATCAAATCATACATTTAATTAACTGATCTGACATCTGCTTTAAAACAAAAGCCACTGGTTTACATGAACTCCCTCAGTGTGAGAGAAGAAGCAGAGCTGCTGTTGGCAGATGAACCCAAGCCAGATTACCAAAGAAGGATTTAGCAACGCACAAGCCCCACAAACACATTTCCCTTTATCTGTCATCTCTGACCTTTAACCTGTGCGCTATTTTGACATGGTTTAATGTAATGAGACAAACACTTTGCATCTGACACCCCCATGTAGAACACATAACCCCCCCCCCCGACGCAGCCGGAGACAAAAGCTTACATATGCAGGATGCTAAAAATAGTTTCCCGTCCAGCATTAAAAATAGACCGGGACAATAAAAGCGGGATGCGTTTGGCTGTGTCTAAATGCTCTGACAGTCTGTCTGTCTGCATTTGGCCATTTGTGGCGGATGCAGGCAGACAGGCAGAGAGGGGAAAGAAATGAAAAGACGAGCAGCAACGAGTTTCACTGCGGTTTTGCTGTCCCTCCAGCTGCCTCCTCGGCTAATTGAGATGGGGGAGAGTGAGCATAAAGGAGGAGGAACAGGAGGATTGCAAGCATGAAGCCCATGTCCGTTTCAGCTGCATAGGCTGCTGTGTTAGGAGAGATGCAGCTCTCTGCTTCTTTCTGTCAACCCTTCAACACTCAGCCGTCTGGATAATCAGAGGTGGCAAGCTGGGTAATGGACTCCTCTATAGCTTATGGAGCGTTTTGGGTCATTTATTGTAAAGACCAGAGAAGCTTTTAGTAGGAGCTGATCTCCGGCCCCCCGGAGCCGTTTTACTGACCCACTGTATTGCACACAACTGTTCACATATAATAGATAAAGGTCAGCTGTTCAAAAATAATTAGGTGGAGGTGTCAAATTTAACCTCAGGCAGGAGATACTTTCAGATAGCTGCAGAGAAAGAGTTCACGCTTGTACAGAGGTTGTCACACTTCTTTAACTACTCCTGATTTTGGCACTTTGGCACAAAAATAAAAACGTATGCAGTTTTCTTTTTTCTTTTTATTAAATAAGAAAAATTTGGAATGCATTTGTGTTCCACCCCCTTTACCTTTATACCTTAAATAAATTCATATGCAGCTACAGTTAACCTGTTTTGTAGAAGTTTAAATACAGCTGTTCTGTGAAGGTATACCAAGACCATCAAATCAGATTGCAGGCAAGAGGCCCATGGTAACTCTGGAGAAGCTGGAGAAATTCACAGCTCAGGTGGAGAATCTCTTAGCAGAACAGCTATCAGTCATCTAGTCCACTAATCTGGCCCATACGGAAGAGGTGCATGAGATAAACGCGATAAGTCCTGTCTGCAGTTTTCAACTTGCCATGTAGCAAACATGTAGGAAACAGTGCTTAAATCAAACCTTTTAGCCTACATCTAAATAACGTATGGAGGAAAAAATGACACTGGACATTGCACTTCATGCACTATTTACTTTTTAAATATATTTCTATATTTTATTTTTGTTTTTCTCTCTTCAGTGATGTGTATTAGTTAGTGATAAATGTCATTGTAAAGGGAAGCTACCACAGGAAGTATTTTATGGTCTTGACTTGTGTTTTTACACAAATAAATCACTGTGGGCACCCTGAACACAAGGGGTTTGCAGCATCATGCTGTGGGAATGCTGATCTTTTGCAGGGATGAAGGTAAATACAGGGCTATCCTGGAAGAAAAGCTGGCTGGAGGTTTACCTTCCAGCAGGATCATGACCCTAAACACACATTGGAGTGGTTTAGATCAAAACATATTCAGGTGTTTCGATTGGCACAGTTGAAGAAAACAACTAAATATATTCGATTATCTGAGGCGAGACTCAATGTTTGATTTTTACAGTTGCTTCCCATCTAGTGGTTCTTGCCGTAAACTGTTTTGCAAAGAAGAATCAACAAAAGATTCACGCTCTAGATGTAGAAAAACTAGTAAACACGCCCCAGAACATCTAGAAACAGTGGTTCTAAAAAGTATTGACTCATGGGAGCTGAATAAGACTGGATGGCAGATTTTTCTTTTCTTTTTTGTCAAACGATTTGGAAAATATCTGTCCCTTTACTTTCTCACAATTATGCACAATTTGATGTTTGTCTACTACATGAAATTCAAATAATGGATAAAAGTTAAAGGTGTATGAATGATTTTGTTAGGCGCTGTGTGCCCTATACATTATTTGTTGTCTGATCCACATCACTTGTTGTATTTTAATAGGTTTATTAGGGGTTTTTTTTTCAGGAAGGCTATGCAATATTAAGTAAATGTTTTAGGATAAATATGTGGCAGGTCATAAATTATTTCAACCTGGAAAAAAAATACAAGCACAGATAAACTGCTTTATTTTTTTATTTTTTTTAAAGTGATGGTTCATGAGTTAATTGAGTTTTGTTTCTGTCAGGTCAGAATTCAACATTTCAGCCTAACTGAGTGATACCAAAGCTTTTTGTTCGTTTTCAGCCCTCTTGTGGATTTATTTCTGTTTTTCAGGTAGTTGTCCGGCTGTATCGAATGGTTTTCAGGTGGGAATAATCCTTCTCACTGTCCGACTTCACATTTTTTTGGAAGTGAATTTAGAAAGCTTGCCAGACTGATTGGCAAAAACGTTTGCTCCTCTGAGAATACTGCTGATGTTATTCCTTTTTGGCATCATTTTACCATACCTGAATGCTCCAGTTTTTAACAAGGCAATCTTACTTTCTTATGATAACTGTATAAATCACAGTTAATTTGCTGCACCTGGCTTTGTGTTTACTCTTTGAAAAATTTTAAGACTTTCTTCATTTTTAATTTGCTTTTGGGTATTGTTATGTTGTTCATCTTAGAATTATAACCAGTGTTAAGATCTAATGTGTTGTTAGGTCGAGTGTGTACTTACTGCTTTAAAAAGTAACAGTTGTTAAAAAAAAAACCTACATGTTCTGTATATATTAAGTAGTATGGTTTGTCACTGTGGGTTGTTTTCTTTTATAGGAACCTGGGAAAGTCCGGCCTCCGTGTATCCTGTCTCGGCTTAGGTGAGTTGGTTAGAATGCACTGAAAGATTCATCTCTCTTTAAAAACCTTTACACAAACAAGCCATCTCCTGTTATTCAGGCACCTGGGTGACATTTGGATCACAGATCTCTGATGAGGTGAGAGCTCTGCTGTTTACCTGTTTATATGAAATTCCTCTGCCTCTCCTCTCCCACTGATTTTGAAGAACTGTCTGTTCTAATAAAACAAAATTTTTGGGAGGATTTTAGTTCACCTTTCATAAATTCCTTGTTCTTTAGTGAATGCAAAGGTTGCTTCCATGTTATCTAACTCACTGTGTTCCCTTAGATGGCTGAGAACCTGATGACCCTTGCTTATGAAAATGGAGTCAACCTGTTTGATACGGCAGAGGTGTACGCTTCTGGAAGGTCAGATTTTCCTCCCAAGCCCAAAAAACAATGTCTACTGTCTCCCATTGCAAATACTTTACATCAGTTTTTACACAGGGTTCCTACAAAATCTGGAAATATGCAGGATTTGATTTAAGGTTCCATCCATCTGCCCATTCATCCTTTTTATGTTATCCATTATCCATTTATCCTACATTGTCTTTCCATCCATTGTCCCATCCCTTTTTCCATCTTTCTATCCATCCTTTCTCCTTCCTCCTCTTGTTTGTTTATTACAGATTTCATGTTTAAAACTTTAAACTTATTTTATAAAATGAGGCCTAATTGAACAGAACTCTAGAAAATAAAGTTAAAGTTAAACCCTAACCCTTGAGACAGACACAGAAAAGTTATATTTCAGTTTTCTGAATGTTTCAGGCTTCTGTATGACAAGCTCAAGATAAAACAAATATTGAAAAATCTAATCTCTGATTTTTTTTTTCTCAACAGAGCGGAAATCACTCTAGGGAACATTATCAAAAAGAAAGGATGGAGGTGATCTTAATCATTTTTTCCTTTCTAACTCACATGAATGTAAAAAGACTGCAAAATATTATTTTGTTGTTATTTTACATTAGACATTTGCTGATAATCCCTCCTTTAAATGCACTTCGTTGCTTTTACCCCCAATCTCAAAGGAAATGTATGCACTTTAGAAAACTATAGAGCTTTGACCTCATGCACGCTATAAAAGATTAAATAAACAGTATAAAATATGTGAGTAAACTCTCAGATCAAAACCTTGTTGCTGACTTATCCAAATGTTACTGAAACATACCGAACAGAGTATTTATTCCTTTTGGAACTTATGAGAAAACAAGCACAAAAAACATGTTTTTAATTAGGGGTGGGCGTTATGGCAAAATGTTCATATCACAGTATTTTTAAAAAACATATCGGTATTAAGGTATTTAATGGTATTTTTTTTCCCATACAAGACCGTTCATATCCACAATATCTTATAAGAATGAAGAATATAAAAATTTTCTTTAAATAGCCCATTTTACTGCCATATGGACTACATCATATTGTTTTTTCCAGACACAGATGAATGATATGAAAATAATTAAAGTGAGTATGATTCTAGTTGACATCCTTGATGTTCTAAGGCTGAATGTATAATTTTTTTAAAAACCTCGCATTGGCGCAAGCAACAGATTGCATCTTCTAATTGCTTTGCATGTAGTACTGAAGAATCCCGCTAGAGGGCAGAGTATAGACTCAGATCGGATTTTGCCAAAGAAGAAGTAAAATAAACATGGCGACCGTAGGTGATTATTAGCTTGTTAATATTCAGATAACAGAAAAAAAGACAGCAGAAGTATCATAGATGGTATATAAAACATATTTAGCGCTATTTTTGATTTCTTTCCTACTGGTTTTGTCGCCGTTGACCGGGTTAGGGTTTGTAAAAGGTATGCCGTTCGGTTCTCGTCTGACATTTTATAGCCGATACACTTTTTAAACTATAGACGAGGCTCCTCTTTTTTGGAATTACTTCATCAGAATTGTGTGCTTCACTCCTGCCAGCAGCTGCACTTAATTAAAAACGTTATTTTCTACACTGTGTTGAAGAGCGTGTAGCAGTGAAATCGGTCCTGGCTGAAACACTTCCCCTCATTAAACATTCCGGAAGTTGTCCGAGCTATTCACCGATATAGGGGGGAATTACATATTCATATCATAACGAAAATAAACACCGGTTTTCGGTATGAACCGGTATACCACCCAGGCCTACTTTTAATTCTATCTGTGGAGAAGAAATTAGCAGAATGAAAATGTACCTGTTTTTTAGAATCCATATGTGCAAACTTAGTTGTGTCCTTTTTTAGACGCTCAAGTTTCGTCATCACAACAAAAATCTACTGGGGAGGCCAGTAAGTATCCCGTGGCTTGAAGATTTATTTTAGAGTAGCTTTTTTAATATTTTATATATAACCTTATCGTCTGTTTTTATCATTGTACAGAGCGGAAACAGAGCGAGGACTCTCCCGAAAGCACATTATTGAAGGTAGGGACATTCTGACTTTGCTCGTTTAACTTAAAGAGCAAAGTCTGAATCTTTTTGTCTCCTTTCATTATGCTTGTGTTATAACAGACCATATAGCTTAGCAAAAAGAGACCATGCAGAGCAAAAATTACAAATCTGGATTGGGAATCTACTGGCAATTAGTTGTACTGTAACATTACATGTTAAAACTGTAATCAAAATGTTAGAAAATCAATCAAGGCATATTACTACTTGTGCTCTTTATCCAATCTTGACAATGAATTCACCACTTGATTAATTTGTATTTAAATTAACTGATTTTAGTCAAAGTAAAATGTCTCAGACGAAACAAGGGGCACTTTTTTTTTCTTAAAGATCAAACGCAGCAACTTGTGTTACATTTATCATTCATTGAATGCTGAGATCAATGTTCAACTCAGACCTTTTCTTCATGAAATGGCCTCTCCTTTTTGTGCTGAATTTCTCTGTCGCTAGCACAATGTTACCAAAGATCTATGTGAGACATGCTAACATCACAGTTACTAACCCTTAACCTGTGTACATTGCCCCGATGTGGTAATCAGCTGTGAAAGAGTGGTTTATCATAAACCAAATTTGCGTCACTTTAATCCTGTTATTCTAAATGTCTGACCAATGTTTATCACAGGTTTACGAGGATCCTTATCAAGGCTCCAACTGGATTATGTGGACTTAGTTTTTGCAAACAGAAATGATGTCAATAGTCCAATGGAAGGTTTGTCAAAGACGTATACAGCATATTTTTCTTCAAAGATGTGTTTTCTTTCTTATAAACTGCTTAATACTGTGAATTCACAGAGATTGTTCGTGCCATGACGTTTGTAATAAACCAGGGTATGGCCATGTACTGGGGAACCTCCCGCTGGAGCGCAATGGAGATCATGGTGCCTACTCGGAAAATCACAATCGATACAAATTCATTGCTATCAACTTTGTGCACACTTTGTCCTCTTTCATTTGACGCCTGTTGGCTCTGTTTCCAATCTCCAGGAAGCGTACTCCGTCGCACGTCAGTTCAACCTGATACCACCTGTGTGTGAGCAGGCAGAGTATCACTATTTCCAGAGGGACAAAGTGGAGGTGCAGCTTCCTGAACTCTACCACAAGATCGGTGAGGCATCCACGTTCCTTGAGCTTTGTCCACTTGGATGAGTTTAATAAAGGCTGCGTTTTGTTTCACTGGATTTTCATTGTACTCTCTCTCTCTCTCTCTCTCTCTGTGTGTCAGGTGTAGGAGCGATGACCTGGTCTCCACTTGCTTGTGGATTAATCACAGGGAAGTACAGCGATGGTGTGCCAGAGTGCTCCAGAGCAGCGATGAAGGTCAGTTTGATTTAAGAGGTTCTCTTCAGGGAATTCCCCTACTCAGAATAGGCCTCGCTATATTTCTCTACTTCGTCAGTATGCCTATACAAAAGTCAGCGCTGAATCACCAATTCTCCTCAATGTTGCTTCCGCTGAAGGGATACCAGTGGCTGAAGGAGCGGGTGAACAGCGAGGAAGGCAGAAGGCAGCTGGCTAAAATCAAGGAGCTCCATCTACTGGCAGACAGACTGGGCTGCACTGCTGCACAGTTAGCCATAGGTAACGTAATAAAGGGTCCGAGTTTATGATTACAACATAAATCATACCCGTTTTCATGTCAGTGATGTGTGGAGAAATTTTTGTTTGAAGTACGGTAGGTTTCTTCTTATGAGCTGTCAAGTATTTTCTGTTCTGGGACAAAAAAGAAAAAAAAAGATCTGTTTTTATTCTGCGATTTAAACTGTGAAGCAGTGATCTATTTTACTGTGCTTTAATGCAACACATATATTCACTGGGTGCCAATCACTACCATTCAGGACAATTTAGGACTTGATTTCCTGTACTACAGGGTGACAACATGTTTGAAGAATTTGGTTTTTAACTGTCTCCTAAAACCTTGGTTGTCCATGGAAAAACTAAAATGCTGCAATAGTTCTTCAAAAAATTATTTTCTGAAGATTTAAATATAATGCTCCCACAGACACAATTTACTGGCACCCTTACTGAGGATGTGTTAAAAGACTTTTCTGCGGTTTTATTTAGCAATATGTTTTGTCTTTAAATTGCTGAAACCCCCAATAACAACCCATTCTTAAATGTTGTAGGAGATGCCACATGCTTGTTTGTCTTTAAATATGCTGCCGTGGTATTTCACAAGGCTGACATTCTGTGTAACTTTTTATTTACTGCTCTGACTATAGATAAAGCTGAGCTCAGATTTTATTTAGGCTTTTTTCCAGATTTTTTTTTTGTGATGAAGTTTTATTCAGGTTGTACTTTCATATAATCTGAATGTTGCATTGTTAGTTGCACGCCTTTTTTTTTGTCTTTCACTCATTTTTCCCTGATTTCATCTCGATTTAAAATAGATTAAGAACATGAAAACCAGTGATAATTAAAATAATAATTTTAGATATTCGTCCCGGAATAAAAGTATGACAAGTCTGACATTGAGATGGAAGTGACAAACAGAACAAATTACAGAGGCATTCCTGTATTTACTAAAGTACCTATACTTGAATAATTTCCTGTTGTTAATAAAAGCCACATTTACTTTCAGGCTTTTCACACAGTCTTTCTAGAGCAGCCAGTAAGTGTGGAAGGAGCTTTATCAAAGTCATCCAGACCATGTTGATTGTAAGAGAAGCTAATTTATTTGTATGACCATACTAATATGGTCAATAGCTTTCCTCTTTAACTACAACCCCAAATCAGAAAATGGTGGGATTATATGTTAAATTAAAATTACACTGAAAACAGTACCTTCTTAAATTATCTTTGACCTGTATTACATTAAAAAAAACCAGCATATTATTTAATGTGTTCCTTGTGAATTTCTTTGTTTGTTTTTTTTTCAAAATAAACATATTCCAATATTGGTTCTTGCAACACATTCAAAAAAAGTTGGAACAATAAAGCATTTATGACTTTGAAATGTTCCATTCCTTTTCAAACTTAAAAGACGTTTAGGGACTGAAAACCCCAAGTGATGAAGTGTTACAGGTGTAATTTTGTCCCATTCTTTCTGCAAACACGTTTTAAGGTGGGCAACAGTGCAGGGTCTTTGTTGTTGCATTTGAGCTTCAAAATGCACCACACATTCTCTATTGGAGAAAGGTCGTGACTGCAGACAGGCCAGTGAAGTACCCGTACCCGCTTCTTCCTCAGCCAGAATTTTGTAATGAGTGCAAAACGTCATTTTGCAGTGTTGTGTTGAAAAATGCATGGGCATTCCTGGAAAAGATGTCTGTTCTATAAAGCAGATTTTTTTTGCTCCAAAATCTGCATGTACTTTTCATCATTAATGGAGGCATCACACAAGTGTACAAGTTACCTTTATTTAAGGGTACAGACACAACCTCATATCATGACAGACCCTGGCTTTTGGACTTGTTGCTGCTGATCGTCTGGATGATCCTTTTCTTCTTTGGTCCAGAGCACACAGTAACTATTTTCCCCAAAAAATACCTGAAATACTGATTCATCAGACCAGAGTACACGTTTCCACTTTAATAGTCCATCCCGGATCGCCTTAGCCCAAAGAAGCTGCTTCTGGACACTGTTAACATGGGGCTTCCTTTTGGCCCAGTACAGTTTTAACTGGCATTTTGATGTAATTACGTATTGTGGTACCTGACAAAGGTTTGCCAAAGTAATCTTGGGCCCATATAGTGTTGTAGCTTATAGATCAACCATGATTCTTGATGCATTGCCGCCTGAGGGATCTGAGATAACGATTCATCAGCTTAAGGAGGCACACCTTTCCTTTACGCACTGAAATTTCTCCAGATTCCCTGAATCTTTTTATTTCACCTTCACTGTTGAAGGTGAAATATCCAAATTTTTTGGAGGGGGGGCGGGCACTGTATTTAACCATTTCACTAATTTTTCTCATGTATTTATAGGCAAACTGGTGATCCTCAGCCCATGCTTGCTCCTAAAGGACTAGACCAGGGGTATCCATATCTAGGCCTCAAGAGCAAGTGCCCTCACAGTTTTAGATATATCTCTGCTCAGCTGATTTAAATGCTCCATCTTCCTCCTCAGTATGGCAAAGTTCTGCAAAGGCCTACTAACGAGCCATCATTTGATTCTGTTGTGTTGAAAAAGTAAAAGAAAACATGCAGGGTACTGGCCCTTGTGGCCTGGATTTTGGGATCTCTGGACTAGACTTTTCTTAGATCCTGCTAAAACAGAATTACAGTCCTCTTATAACATCACCTGTTTCATTATTTAACCTATTTACCTGATTTTTGAAGGCCTGAATGACCGGAAAGGATGTATATTTACAAACAAAACAAAGTTGACCAGACAAAACATGAAATATTTTTGGTTCATATTGTCTGCAATGAAATACAAGTCAAAGTAAACTTAGCATTCCCTACTTCCTTTTTTTATTTGCGTTTTCCATACTGTCCCCACTTCTTCTGATTTAGGGTTGTACATTACTCATTCTTGTTTAACTTCTGAGAATTCAGGACAGGGTTTTTTTATAATCTGAGTTAATCTTTAGAAAGTTTTCTCGAATGGTTGCAATGATTTTTACTCTGTTTATTTTTTTTGTCTGCTTTATCTGATGTTCTCTTTATATTCCAACGTTGTCTCTGGAAACTTGCCATCAGCGTGTCGTCAGGTGTTCCAGTAGATCCATCATCTGCACACCAAATACAAACATCTGTTAACATTTTCTGATAATGGGTCTAAGAATGAACAGATTTGGTATTCGGACGCAGGAGAAACAGGCGAAAATAAAAACAGTTGCTACAAAGTATCTCAGAAGCTCATGGTTTTCTGTTTATCCTCTACAGCCTGGTGTTTGCGAAGTGAGGGTGTCAGCTCCGTGCTTCTGGGTGTTTCTAATACTGACCAGCTACTGGAGAACCTTGGAGCCCTCCGGGTGAATTTATTTTTTCCTTTTTTTTCTGTGTTTGTTCTGCTGTGCCTTGCAAACGTATTGATGCCATTTGCCAACTGTTATGTGAGTAGTACATAAATAACAGGCAGTTCAGAGATCAAATTGTGGATATTTTTCATGCAGAGTCAGGACAATATTTTAAGCTCTGAGAATTTCCCCAAACATTGCTCAGTCTCTGATCCCAAAAGGAGTATGGTACAACTACAAACCTAACGAGAGATGGCCATCCACCTAAACAAGCAGGGGAGCTTTAATCAGAGCGCCTCTAACAGCTTTTTTCTCTAAGAAAAGCTGTTAGAGCCATGCAAAAGACTTGAGACTAGGTCAGAGAAGGACAGCTACTACTAATCAGACAGCCAGGGCCACAATGGGATGGTTTAGATCAAGGTACGTAAAGCTGTTGCAATGGTCCAGTCAAAGTCCAGAGCTAGGGCCCTAATCCTAAAAAAAATCTAGAATATATGGCAAGACATGAACAATAATGAGCACAGATGCTCTATATGTAGTTAAACTATATTTTATGAAGTAAAACTGATAAAATGTTGAGTCTCTAGCTATGCAAAACAGATTGTGACACTTAAATCTGTCTGGAATTTATAGTGTTAAAAACGCACAAAAACTGACCTTGAACATACTCATTCTTACACATAAACAATAGTGCAATAACATCAAGATGGTTGAACATGCTTTTTCGTTAGATTGGATTAAAACAACCTTTCAATTCCTCACATTGTGTTCTGATATTATCCAAAATGCAAATAATTTACCATGATAAAATGTTTAACACGTGTCAAAAGTATTCTCTTTTTTCTCCAATAAGAGTGTCTCAGTACAGGTCCCATACATTGCAGGAAATTAATGGTACACAGGGTCCTACTCTTATCTGGCATGTTAAGAATTTTCCATCCTCTGAAAAAATGAACACATGGTTTTGAAAAAATAGTGTTTTTCACTCATATTGCAAAAATACTTTCTTCTGTGTGGTTCAGGGAGCTGAGTCAGAGTGCAAGAGTCATGGAGACTGATGAGGAAGAGCTGTTTTGAAGGGTCAAAAACAACAAACTGTGTTAAACCATTTTACTAATTTGAACTAGTTCGGAATTTGGTTGTGCTGTTTTTATTCACCCGGATCTTTTCAATGTAGTTTTTTTGCATCGCTTACAACATGGGTCTGAATTCTAAGAGAGAAGCACCAAACATCCAACAGCATTCCAGCCTCAGGGTAACCTCAACTGGTATACATCACCTGTATGAGCTGCTGATGATCGAGATTCACATTCATTCAAGAGACATGGAGGAATGATGAGGAAGAAGCCCAAGCTGATTCCAAGAAAGCAAACAGACCCACCTAGAGATGTTCTCTATTCTGTCCTTTGATAATTCTGTTTTTTGGTACCTGACCTTCAACCCTTCTTCTGTGGGGACCCCTCTGATGATTTCTTTTGAAAAGTTCCATCTTGTCTGTGATTGATAGATGCGAATAATGCACATAAACTATGAATTTCCCTTTCAATAGAGAAAGAGAGCATGTGGTACGATAAATCTTTATCAGCTAAAGAAAACCTGACTGACACAGATTAAATTAATTAATTGCTTTATATAATGAGACGGACATGCCTGTATAAATCAATGCTACTGATGCATCATATGCAAGCTTTAGCTGTGAGACATTTATTCAACTAAAATCCCTTAGCTACAAATATGTCAAAATACGAAGAAGTTTGAATCACATAAAAAAAACATGTTTGCAAGGCACTGCACATATACTGTGTAAAGGCACAGTTGTTTGAACCAAAGATAAGCGTTCCACTGAGTGTTATTGCAAAAGACAACTGACAAACCGCTTTGTTCCTTTTTCCCCCCAGATTTTAACCCAAATGACACCTCAGACCATCGCTGAGATCGACGCCCTCCTGGGAAATAAACCACAGTCGAAGAAAGAGACACGTGCTTGAAGATGCAAAATAAACAGTGACAGATTATGTTTAATGACAAGAAATCCATGGGAAACTTCGCTTTTTGCTCTGCTGTATACTCAAATTGCATGTTCTCTGCAACATTATGCTTCCAGTCTGTGGGCATACCCATTTTTGCACCACAAAGTGTATCATATACAACAACAAAAAAGAAAAGAAAATCTCAGCTGTAAAACAAAAAAGAGGATAATATATTGCTCACTGTCAATTGGTCTCAGACTTCATAGAGCGAGAAAGACCAGTGTCTGCTGTCCACTGGAACCAAGAAAAGTTTGCACACAATCAGCTGCAGTCAAAGCACAGGAAATGGTGCAAAGTGGAAACAAAATCCCACCTTTTTTGCTTGAATGCAACGTTACTGGTTAATGGTGCTTTCACTGCAAATGCAAGTCTGCTACCCCTTGCAGCAGCCAGTTATTCTGTATGATGTTTAGTAGCCAGCAGCCAGAGAGCCAAAAGTTATTACCGAAGTGTCTAGATGATCTGTTCCCATCATGTGCATGTGACTGGTCTGTAACGCTCACTGCTTTACAGGGTTGGGAACAACGTGTTAATGTGGCGTAAAAAAAAAAGAAGAAAAAAAAAGAAATAAAATCATATTCTACTTTTAAAGAAACAGTCTAAAAAATTATCAAATAGTATAAAGAAAAAGCTGAATTAATCATTTATTTTGGTTAGCAAAAGTCACTTTAAAAAAATGCAAACAGATATTATTAGTGGGTAAAGTTTATAAAGACTTTCCCAGCCCTGCTGCTTTCCCAGACGTCTTTATGCCTCCTCTGTTTGTAAACTGTGCGCATGTCCCTTTAAGAGAGAATTAGCCCTAACCGGGCATAAATGTGGCATGGCTTTTATGGCTTATGTAGATTTGCAGTGCCCTTGTAAGCCATTGCTTTGTTTTTCTGTTTTTTCTTTTAGTTTTTTTACTCAAATAGACCTGCACCCCTGCTGTATGGGCTTCCCTAGAGCCCCGGCAATCCTTGGACAAGGCCGTGTCCATCTGACCTAAAACCTTTGTATCGTCTTAAAACTGTAAAGGCAACATGACAAATAGTGTCAATAATGGAAAGACTGTTGCTGTACTAAAAGAAAAGGTTTGCGATAGCTGGAGTGGAAAGGTCACATAACTCTGGAGACTGGTAAAACTGTACTTTTCCAATCATAAGAGTTTATTTATTGTGATAAAATGAGTCCTGGGGTAAGAGTTAGCAAATGTGTATTTTTTTCTTTGTTTTTCTTTTTTTCCTTGAAATTTAAAATATAGCTTCTCTGCTCATATCTCTGAGAGTACTCTTTCTCTTATCAGTCTACCCTTTGATTCTCTCTCACACACATTTTTTTTGTTGCTCTTCTTCATTCTGATGTTTATTCCTGAATAATGTAGGTCCTTTCAAAAAGAACAGTGCATAATTGAACTCTAATTTAAATACATCTGGCTGTTCTGGTTCACAGAATGTCCTTTTATTTGTCAATAAGCTCTGAAGTGGCCCACATTTAGCCACTCTACAAAATAGGAAACATGTTAACATATACAGAGGTAAAAGAGTGCGAGAAAATAGCTGCTCAGCTATATTTGCTGATATCTTCAATCAGTAATTAAAATGTTTCAAAACTAGAGTTGAGGAAAAAACCTGGCTGGGCAAGGACTTTGTGTTGTTCATGTCTCCACACACAGTAAGCAGGATTATACGAGGTTAAAAAACATCT
The DNA here is from genome assembly GCA_028564705.1 of Apricaphanius iberus. Lineage (NCBI taxonomy): Eukaryota > Metazoa > Chordata > Actinopteri > Cyprinodontiformes > Aphaniidae > Apricaphanius > Apricaphanius iberus. The sequence continues at coordinate 3,367,549 of JAPXFQ010001473.1, forward strand.
TTAAAGCTCATTGCTACGCTTAACTGATACTGCAGGTAAAAGTGGCAAAAATCCAATGTTTTTATCACAGTCTGAAAAGCACAGCTCTGTGGTTTTTTTGTCTCTTTCCCTAAATCAGACCCAGGTCAAAGCAGGTACATACCAAACATGACCTCAGTCCAAGCGGTCATGTCACATTTTTGAAGATTTTCAACACAGAAGTGTCAGCGTTTCTGATAAACCTATCCTAGGTGAGTCCAGTATCATATCTAGTCTCAGCACACTTTAGGATGATGCATCTAATGCGCTTAGTGTTGGGGAGAATACTTTGTAAATGTATTTAGTTACAGAATACTGAATACCTACTTTAAAATGTATTTTGTAACGTATTCCTTTTCTTTGCTAAATCCTGGTACTGTATTCTATATACTTGGAATACTTTCCCTTAAAAACAGCATTTAAGTCTATTAAATGTCACAAAATGTGCTGGTAGCTACTCTTGCAGGAAAACAGAGGACATATTAATGCTAGAGACAGGTACTGACTGGGAAAATTTTTTTTATTTAATTATTTTTGTCACAACACTGTTACCTCTCAGTGACCAGAGCCAACCAACGAAACAAACCATCTGATTATTAGCAGTAATATCTCTTTAGATTTTATTAGATTTTTATATTTAGTCATTTGAAATAAGGTTTAGCTGTTTATCAGCCAAAGCCAATTAGGCTATTTGCAACTTTTCTGTTATAATAATAATAAACTTTATCACAGACTCACAGGTCCATATGAGAAACAAGACAGTACACACAATACAATAATATATAAAAGACACAAATAATTTGTAGTGATTGACACGGTCAAAACCTTTTGAGGCATCAATAAAACGCATTAAAACTGAATAATTTTTATCTCTATACATATTAACAATTTCCTTTAAGGAATATATGACCATATCTGTGCCCTGTTTTGTTTTAAAGTTGTCAGTAGATGGGATAATGTCCGCAATTCTGTTCAACAGGATGCTTTCAAAAACGTTAGATAATACACTGGCAAGGGCTCTTGGTCTGTAGTTATCAGAGCAACCAACTTATCCTTGATCACCAGCACTAGCATGACAGATATCATTGTATCCGGCAGGAAGCCATGAATTAAAAAAGAATTAAAGCAGATACCAAGAAGGGGGACTAACCTCAAGCTGGCATATTTAATGTGCTCAGCAGTGATGTGATCCAAACCGCTTGCTTTATTATCTGCTAACTTATTTATAATGTGTAATACTTCATGTGAAAAAATTGCATTAAAAAAATCAACACATTCAACATTGTCAATCATACAAATATCAATTTTAACACAATTAAACAAGGTCCTGTAGTGCATTATAAATATGCAAAGTATTGTAAACTGACATCCATTGCACTCCAAATGGAAAGCTTTCATCCTTGTAGCAGTTATTTTCGGGAAACCCATCACAACAGCATATAATAAAGCTAACGTCATGTCAGATACAGAAACATTGTAACTGAAAAATTACCTAACTAACACGATTCAGGCCCTGTCAAAGAATGGACAAAAACAAATTGTAGTAGAGGAGTTTGTTTTGTTTTTGTACATCGTTGCAGTGTCTTAATTTTTTTGGTGACTTTCACATACCTTGAAAGGCTGGCCAGCCAGATGCTTCATGTTTCTAGTTTGCTGTTGACATTGTTGATGTGCGGCATAGTTTCTTGAGACCCACCAGCAACAGTTTACACAACTGGATCCATCGCTAACCTTCGCAAAAAAATATTTTAGTTGGTAATACGAATATGCTGCTTCATTTTTCTGATACCGAATTACAGCTGCTCCAGCAATCACTGGAGTTTGCCTGCATACTTCGCAGTTTGACACCAGAAGCATTGTGGTCCAACTCTATGACTAGTGTTACCACACTTGATCTTTTCCCCCGTTTTAACCACCATGGCCTTAGTCAGGCTTTTGTCAGGAATGCTCGAATGCTACCATCTACCATCACTTGAACAAAATGAACTGTGACAGAGCGCCATTGAAAGCATAATTTCCTTCACTGCAAGTAGGTTTATTTAGCTGCGGTTGTGGCTCTAACCCCCCACCTCCGGGTCTGAATCCATACCTTGTAACTCATGTTAACGTTTTTGTTTGATTGTCGGGAGTGGTTCGACCACAGGATATCTATGGTTTCGGCCGCATGCTGTTTAGGGGTATTATGGGATAGTCAACACAACACGGAGACACATATTTCCCCAAATTTATGTGTTCATCTTTCAGGTGAAAAGTGGAAAACACAAAAGTATTCCAAAAGTATTATGAAAGTAACTGTATTCTGAATACCGTGTTACAGTTACTCATAATTAGTATTCTAAACTTTTTTTTTTTTTTTTTTTTTTTTTTTTTTTTTTTTTTACGTGTCCTGTTAGCAGTATGCTACTCAGAATTGGTGTCTGAGTACCAAGTACAAGCCCAACAGTTTTACTTTCCCAAGCAGAGTATTACAGCTTCGCTGTAGTACGCCACTTGATGTATATGTATGAAAATCTTTATTAGTGATTACTGTGGGTTCAATTTCCTGACGTCATGGACATTAAACTGAGACAAGAAGGGAGAAAGGAAGAAGGTGAAGAAAGAAACCGGACCAACAGAGGGGCGAACGACGACACAAGACAGGGAGGTAAATAAAGAACACAAAAAAACATCCCAGTCCTCCACCTCTGCCGGACGGCAGAGAAACAGTAATAAAAACAAAAACAACAAACTGTACAGAACCAAACCAATAGTTCGGATCTGGTAGAATAAACAAAGAATTACACATTCACTACACACAAGCATTGATTAATGAACATAATACAAATGTTTCTGGTAAGCTCCTGTGAACAACTAACTAATGATGATAACCTCAGCTTAAGATATGTCCGTCCTCACCTATGTCCCCACACCTATGTGTGTGCGAGCATGCAGGTCGGAATAAGGTTTCCCCATGCAAGTGATTGATAGCTGGTGTAAGGAACCGTCAATCCGTCCTACAGGAATCGGCACAGACATGGAGGAGGCAAGAGATGTATGCATCCAGCGTCCCACAGAGTACAGAGTCCACAGGCGGATCAGCGCAGGGTCGATCACCCGCCAAGAGGGGAACAGATGGAAGCCCCAGGGGAGCACCCACCAGCCGCGATGCTGGGGCCCGAGAGATCGCAGTGACGAGCCCACGGGCTCCGCCGGTAACCGGCTACGCCAGGGCGGGCCCGGACCAGGAACCGGAGGCCACGGGGACCAGGGGCACCCCACCCCCCAGCGGGGCCCCAACCAGTGACCAGCCGACAAGGGTCCCCCGCCGCCGCCGCAGGCAAGGAGGACCCGCAGCCAACCGACGGACAACACACGCCGCCGCCACCCCGGACCAGTACCCACCGCCAACAACCCGGCCCGCCCCCACACCAGCCACAGCAAGAGCCACAGCGGATGTACGCCCTCCCCAGGCCGCGCCCAGCCGGCACCTGGACATCCAGATCTTCCAGCTCCAGGGTCCAGATCCCGCCCCACGTGGGGCGCCAAGATCAGGGGCCCAGCCAATGCCGGACAGCCCCACCAGGCGAACAGACCAGCCAGCTGAAGTCCTGGAACCGGCAGGAGGACTGGGCGCCAGGCACGGTCCCCACCGATCCACCGGACGGCACCAACCTATTCTACAACCCCGGCACCCCCATAAGAGGTGCCCCAGTCAATCCAAGGAGGACATCGGCCCGAAACAGCGGCCGCCCGACACACCGGACCACCCAGGACCCGCCCGACATGCACCAGGACCGAGCCGGGCCGCAACCGGGACCCCCAGCCCCAGGCATCGAGAGTCATCATCAACCAGCGGGCAGGAGCAACCATCACCGACGGGGAGTGACGGGGAGGGAAGAAGATGCATCAGGCCAGAGAGCAGCCAAACACCCAACCTGACAGGTAGACATAGACAGACAGAGACACTCATACGTACCCTCCCTTTCTTGTGTACACATTCTTACAAATACAGGACATACGAAAAAAGGACGCTATACCCTCATTCATACCCCCCATACGTACACTATACTCCATACTCCCAGGCCCAGGGACAGACACCCCAGTAGAGAACCCTGCCCCTGCACCCAGGAGACAGACCCCTTTGCCCACCAGGACGGGGACAAGTAGACCGCCAAGGCCCCACACCGGCAAGAGCAGCCCACCAGCCCAGGACCCCGACCAGACGGCGTGATGTTCTATCCGGGCTCCGACCCCTGATGGTCCAACGAACAGGGGTGTGGAAAGACCCCCCAGCCTCTCTCCCCCAGCTCAATGTGGTGTTGTTGCGTGTTGTTCTAATGTGCACTTAAAACAGAGGGGGGGGACATGGGAATACTGCCGGGTACCCCCATCTCCCCCCCCGGGCCCTCAGTGTCTAGATGCGTTTAACCAGTGGGTGCCGGCACCACAGGCGAGGCCCCCTCAACGGGGGGGTCTCGCCTGTGGCGCCACACCGCCAGGTCCCTACATGTGCGTTCCCTGTAAATGTTGCAAGTGTAGTGTCTAAATTGCTCAATAAAATCGGGACCCAGGCCGCCACCGGGTAGCGAAGACGGAAGCTCCATCCCGCACCCCTGTGACGTGCCCACGTCCCAAGGCCTTGTGAATGGTAGAATGAAGGAGCAGGTGGACAGAGGCATGGGGATGGGGAGAAAATAACTGGGGTGACCATTGCCAACCCCAGGGAGCCAGCTCCCCTGCTGACTCCAATAGGCACCCCCGTTCGGCCCGATCCACCAGGGGTGGGAGGCCCCAGCACGTCCAGTCGGGGCCCACGGCAGCGGTACCGCCGAGCCCCATGGGGGCCCCGGCAATCCACCAGCCCCCATGCCAGGGGCATACCTAAATCCTCCCCAACATTCACACTGCTAACAAAACACATGTCACTAGACACCCAGGTTGAGTTTAGCCCCCCCTCACCCTCAACGCCCTCCCCCCTCCCGTCCCAAGCGCACCCCGTTAAAAAGAGCGCCTGTGCTAGATGGTAAAAAGCCTCCCCGCCAATAAGAGACGCCCCAGGCACCGCCAGCGTCCGAGGACCCCCGGGCCGAGGCCGGAACCCGGCGCACCACCGACTCGGGTACCCCGGACATGCCGCGCCAGGGCCGTGAGCAGACCGAAGTCCCGGGCGGCCAATCCCCAGGCCGACATCCTCCAGCCTTGCTTCTACCGCCCGATGGCCGGGTGGCAACAGAACCCAGCACGTCCACCCACCAGCCCACACCCCACCAACTGGTCTGTCACTGTGGAGGCCGACCAACAACGGCCAGAGCCCCCCACCCCAGCACCCCCGCGAGGGCTAAGACCAAGACCCAGGAGCCATGTCCAGTGTGAATATAGCCGATCGGGCCCGGAGACGCCGGCCACCCGCCACGGCCTCTCGCCGACGCCCGGACGCGGCAAGCGGCCACCGGGGAGCAAGCGACAGGAACCAGCCCGGGGAGATGGAAAGGGCAGCAGCGCCCGCCAACCACCGGCTGACCACAGCCCCCCCCCAGCCGGCACCGACGGCAGCGGCCCCCCCCGGCCAAGCCCCGCCAGGGCCCCAGCCGGGGGGCGCGCCGCCCCAGAACCCCGAGCCCCAGGCCCAGTCCAGACCCCCCCAGAGCAGCACAGCACCAGGCCAGTAACCCGTGTCCGCCAGCACGACCCCTCTAAGGCGCCGCATGCAGCCACTAGGAGTCACCACACAAAGACCCCAAAGTCCCACCCCAGGCGAGGGTCTCGGCACCTATCGCCGAACCGCAAGCGGACCCACCCCCAAGGACCTCCCCGCAGTCACCACCAACCCTTAAGCTCCACATCGGCAACCGTGTCCCACAGAACGGAATCAAGGGCCCGACCCCACTAGGTGATGGAACTGATCAAGGTGACCAGAAAGATTGATCAGATGTGGAGGCAGATGCCGTTTCTAGACCAATGTAATCCAGAAGGAGATCTCTATATTGATTAATATTCAGAGTATTTTTATTTTTCCAGTTCAAGAGGATATTTTTCTTAGCGATGCATAAGGCGATGTAAAATAATTGCATAGACTTTGTATCCATGGTAACTTCATCTAAATTTCCCAGCAAGCAAACTGTGGGAGCAGGTGTGATATTACATTTCAGACACTTTGATAGATCTTCACATATCTGGTACCAATATTTCTTAACAGGTGGGCAGAACCAAAGAGCATGAATATAATTGTCTGGTAGATTGCTTGTACATTGTAAACAGGTATCAGACGGCGTATAACCCATCTTGAACATCCGCTGCCCTGTATAATGCACTCTATGAAGGATTTTATATTGTATTAATCGTAGATTAGGATTCTTAAGAAATTTGAAGGTTCTTAATGAAATTTGAGACCAGAGGTTTTGGTCTATTGAGATGGACAAGTCCATCTCCCATTTTGAAATAGGCTATTGATTCATCTATTCTATTTAATGTTTTGTATATTTTAGATAGCAGTTTGGGAGGGTTAAGATTAAGGAAGTCTAAAACTTCTGGAATTTGTAAATCAACTGTATTGAGCCTAAATTTATTTTTTATAATTGATTTAATTTGTTGGTATTCTAAGAATTTATTCTTGTTAATTCCGAATTGTGTAACCAATGTATTAAAGGGGATAAAGTCTGTTCCATCAAATATATGCTCCAGGTATTCAATTCCTTTACAACTCCAGCCTGGAAAGTTAATCATGCATTTTTTTTGTAAGATATCCGGGTTATTCCAGATGGGTGTACGCCTGCATGGGACTAGTGAGGTCTTTGTCATTTTAAGAAAGTTAGAAAATTAGTATTCTAAACTAAATGTATTTAGGCTGTCGATACTGTTAATCGACAAGCTGCACGTTGGCACTTCCGGACTTTACAATTTTGCATCACAGGGAGCGGCAAGTGCTAAAATAAATGTAAACAAAGGAGGAAACTAGCATGGCAGACACCGTTAATGGTGCTATCATAATGCGGTCGTCTGAGGCCTACATGTATCGCTTTTCTGTGCATGAGGATCACTTAAGGGCTACAAGTCAAAACATTAAAATTTGAAAAACTTTGGCATGAAAGTGGGCTGTTGTTGGGCCTAAAAGCTAAAGTTATGTGAACATAGAAACTGTTTACCGGACATAAAATCAATGTTTTTCCATGGCCATCATATCCATGCATCTAACGTAAAGAAAACTCTATTTGGCCCATAGGCACATTGTCACCAAAAGCCTGATGTGTGTTTTTATTGTTTGCTTTTGTTAAAACTCAAAAAATGACATGCATGATGAGGGATTACAAATATTGTTTTTTTTTATTGTTTTTTTTGTGGCACCGGTAGCTTTTTATTTATTAGAAGCTGGAGAAGAAAGAGTAGAGCAAGAAAGTGAAGAGCAGTAAATGCCCAGACGTTGGGAATCAAACACACAATAGCTGCTCTACCACTGAGCCAATTTGCACCCCTGTAAAGGATTAATTTGTTGGCCTTAGGTTCTTTATTAAACATCAGCTGTGGACAGTCACATACTGTACATGGCCTAATAACTCAAATATTTCAGATTCTTTACAAGCTTGTTATGCAAGCTATCAGGCAAAATAAACACCTGCAGGTTTTCTGCTTGTTTTGAACTTAAGCTAACTTAACTAGCCTGATAACATTCAGAGCCCAAAGCATTCCTCTGAAGCTTATCAAATCTGGTTGCTCCATTTCTGCCCTAAGGAGAAAGAGTCACGCTTTTGTTGGAGCTGCTGAACTGACTGAAATAATCTCATGGCTCCTCCCGAGTCTCTGACGACTGTTTCAGATAAAGAATTAGACAGAAAGCAGCTGCAATAATTTACTGAAGTAGTTTGTTGTTGAAGTAGTTTTCTGTTTTACCTTAGGTTTACCTAGTGATATAAATTCTTGAAGTTGAAAAATTTCAGTAGTTCGTTTTGCTGTACGTTTCTAGTTCTAAAACTCATAAAAAACATGAATTAAAAATATTTTCCAAAGACCCAAATCCAAAAATAATTGCAAAGTGACTGAGAAAAGTGGGTGGGGGAAAAAAAAGTATACTCCAAAGACCGTTAGAAAAAATACTGTACAAAAATGTGAAAAAGGCACAATTAATCTGTATAATATATAACTTTGCTTTTTAAAATCAGTTTATAAAATCAATTAATGTAATGATATTCTAAGTTATTAAAGTGACACTGTGTAGTTTCTACCATTAATGCCTGGAAATATACCTCGAAATATTATTGAAAATGAATCAAAGAGTGTGCAATCAATAAAAAGTATTGGTGGCTTCACAACATCTAACCATAAAAAGCTGGTTTAAAATACATGGGGGCAGGTCTTAGTGTATGGGGGCAGACATTTTGGATGCCGTGCGTCCTTCTACGTGAGCCTATGTGGACAAAACGCATTTACTGATTTTGAAAACGTGGTTACATCACTATCCTCTATGAACTCTATGAACACATTGAACAAATCCCTTTCTCCAGCTCCGATCAACTGACTAACCTCAACCGAGACCCACCCAACCCAGGTCGCCAGGGCGGCCTCGGAGATGCCAGCTCCCCGTGAGGGGAGAGGCGCTCCCTCAGCTGTTGTGTCCGAGCCTTTGTGTGACCTTGGGTCACGTCTGCGGCTCCGCGTCAGAGGCGGAAGCCCACGGAGACAGTCAGCACCGGCAGAAAACTAGAGTAAACATCAACATGGCATTCTCTCGATGGAGTCAACTGAAGGACCAGCAAAGTCTAAAGCTTAGTTTATGCTTCTCCGACCGCAAATTTGCACTCATACGCAGACTTATTGACAGAGATGTTTTTCGGGACAGCAGGGGGTGCTAACTATTCATGGCGTCTCTGCCTACTATCACAACACCGGTTCAGTTTTTTTCTAGGCTTTTGAAACGCATTTCTTCCTCAAGGAAGAAATTAAGTTTTGATTAAGCTGTAAAGCTTTTTACTAGAAGTGCAGCTCATAGAATATTCTAAAAACACATGAAAACAAACACAGCAGACATTTTTTTTTGTTTTTCTACACTTCCTTGTGTTCAAATCGCCAAAAGAACAGATTAGATCATTGATCCTTTCAATATAAAGCATGTAGTGGCCAAACGCTACATTAACTACTGTTTACAGCGACTATAGAGCACCATTCTGGTGAAGCGATCTCTGGCTGTTGCTGAAACTGACCATTCAGATGCATACGCTCTCAGGTGACGGAGACAGATAGTTAAAAATTGGGCCTCTACCCCGTGCGTCCTTGCGTAGGTCACAGAGAGCCCTTGCGTTGACGGATAATGGCGTTACGTCAATCTGTCTCCGTCAAAAACGCAGAAGGAGGCTTAAGGAGTCATGCCAAGGTGGCATGTTTTCTACTGGACGGGTAAAAACATTCATCATGTTTTTTCAAACTAGTGTCGGTAACAGCGATTAAAAAAAACAACTGTCTGAATATCACTAACCAACAAAATACTGTAAACTTTTGCCATTCATTAGTGTAGTTGTTTCACACATTTACCTCTTTGCTTGCTGCCTGTGATGAAAGTTTGATGTGCTTGTCATCTTGCTGAATATAAAATTTCAGTGGAGGTTGAACAATCTACCGATGTAGTAGCAGAAATTGTGATTTTTGGCCTTTATGGCCATCCCGAAGTAAGGTCGTCACTCAAACACAAAAATACTGCTTACTTGCAATGATTTAGGTATGCAGTGCACCCTATCGCCAGAAAACTGCACACTGTCACTTTAAGATGGACCTGTATGCCAGCATTATCCAACATGCTACACATGGCATTCATTCAAACTAGAAACAACAGCAAATTTAATTAAATGAAAAACTAGTGAAGAACTTAAGTGGCTATAATATGTTTGGATGTCACACTATAGATTTTTAGGTCTCATTTTCTTCAGTTTTATATTATGCACTACTTGGTGTAGGCTCATCACATGGCATCCTAACTTATTAATAACATTTATTATTATTTAGCATTACTACTTTCGCAAATATTTGGCAAGGCAAGTTTATTTGTTGAGCACAATTCATACACAAGGCAATTAAAAGTGCTTCACAGTTGCATAAATTAAGAAAACAGTAACAAAAAAGACATCAACTAAAAAACGAATTAATTACAATAAAAAGCAAGAGTGCAGATAAAATACTTTCAATTGTCATATGCACGGGTAAAAATAACTGATTTAAACATTGTTAGAGATGAGGTTTGTCTCACATCCTCATGAAGACTGTTCCAGATTTTAGCTGTCTAAATCTGAAATGCACCCTCACCGTGTTTATTGTTGACTCTGGGAACCACCAGGAGACCCCTCCCTGAGGTTCTCAGGGCCCAAGATGGTTCATATGTCTCTAACATGTCAGAGATGTACTTTGGTGCCAAACCATGAAAAGACTTGTACACAAGCAGAGCTGTTTTAAATTATTTTCTCTGAGCGACAGGAAGCCAGTGCAGAGACCGGAGCACTGGACTAATATGGTCGTATTTCCTGGTTCTTGTCAGGACTCGAGCAGCAGCGTTCTGGATGTACTAATCAATATTTTAAAATGAAATGGACGTTGCAGCAACAGTACCACAGCGGTGTGTCGAGCAGTGTGTCTGTGCAGCCGCCCACTGGGACGCCACACATGCTTGCTCCGAACAGAAAACATCTGTGACGCCAACACTTACAAGCCTCTGTGTGACTGGGATCCCCAGTGCTATCAGAGCGGCAGATGAACCATATGTGCTGAGAAAATAATGACTCCCTCACCGCCTAACAACATCTGAGCCAAACAGGTTTTGCCACATGATTCATCCTTTGCATGAAGAATGAGCTTGGACAATGTGACAAAAAAAAAAATACAGACAGCAAAAAAGCAGGCAGTTGGCTGACAAGCACATCTGAGATATACAAGCTCCCACATCTAATAAAGCACTGTTCTTACTGTCGTTAGGTGTTTGTCTGCCATGTAAGGGATTACATTTTTGATAAGACAAGGCAATGAATTCAAAGCAGATTGTAGCTGCTGCAGTCAACCCAAGGGCACTGACATCTACTCTGCAATTTCCTTACAGTTGGATTTTATTTTTTTAGCCTGATGAACCAAGCTGAGCGAGCACCTGAGAATTTATCTCATTTGCATTAAAATTAAAACTGAAATGGTGGTGAGGCTCCAACGTGTATTTTCTCATTTCCTATCAGTAAACACAGCAAAAACAATATAAACTGTCTCACTTTAAATAGGCAATGAAATGGAAACTGTTAAAAGTAACATAAATATCTCCTGAGCTTTTATAGAGGATTTATCCCTACAACATCTATCAACTTCATGGCAGTGCCCCCCATTAGGATGCAAACACCAATGATCCATTATGATTCTAAATTATTTTATGTAAAATCTTTTCTTCATGCATGCATAGAAGGCTTTGTTGCAATTTATTACCAAATTAATTTCTACATCCAGTTTGTTCTCTAATGCGCTTGTCTTAATTTGTCCTTAAAGCTTGCACATCTGCTGAATCCCATTCAACTCCCCAGACATTTTTAAAACACAAGTCTCCGGCATAAGCTCAGCAGTTCTCAGCCTCTGTTAACAAAACTGAAGCAATGAAACATTTCCTTGAACAAAAATGGTATCCATTTGCTTTTAAAACAATGTATCTATTTCTTTTTTATGTCAGAAGCTTTTCCAGATTAAATGTCTGCAGTTTTATTTAGGTCTCTTTCTATTAAATAATAGAAAGAAAGAAAGAAAGAAAGAAAGAAAGAAAGAAAGAAAGAAAGAAAGAAATTATTTATCTATATTAGATATTCTGTTCCTGTGGTATCGATTTTTTTCTAGTCTGGCATATCAGCAGCCCCCTTCAGACTACACAGACATGCACATTCCTTGACAGCCAGGTGTCGTAATATAGCCTGCCAGAAATATATTTAGTAGGGCTCATAAAATTAATGCGGAGTATATCATTGTTGCCATAATGGCTTTGAGTTGATATGTTTAAAGTGACAGTGTGTAGTTTTTGGAGTACATCTTTGAAAATAGACATTAAAATATTATGTAATAATAATTACGTAAAGCACATGAATTGCAAAATATTGCCGATAGTGTAAAATATGACTTTAAAAATCAGTTTTAAAATACATAGGCGCAGGTCCTCTTTTCAGGGGAAAGCCATATTAGATGACATCTTTACTTCTACAAGAGCCCGGACGGACAAAGCGCACGGAACAAGCCCGCTATTAAAAGATTGATTTCCCCTCAAAATGCAAAAAAGTTTCGCCATAAATACATTTTTACCTCTTCGCTAGTTCCAAGCGATGAAAGAGAGACTGATGTGCTCGTCATGTTGCTGCAAATAGATAATTCTCAGGGAATTGAGCGTTTGAAAACAGCACTAGTTGGACCTCCGTTGTTGAATTTCTTACTCAAAGACACAGATACCGCGTACTGCTTGTGATAATTTAGGTATACACTGCCCCCTACTGGCCGAAAATTACACACTGTGCTTTTAAGTTCATAAGTTGTCAGAGATAATTTTTCTTACTCGTTTCCATTCGCTTCGGCTGTCTGCTCAGTCTCGCTAAACCTAGCCCATCCGTCCCAGTGCAACAAGTATTAATGTAACCTATTTATGTTGATTTATGCATGTTTGTTCACTGTATAGCTTCAGTGTGTTTCATAGTGAGTTACCACTGAGTTAAAATGTTAAAAAACATCACTTTGTTCAGTTAAAGTGATGTTTTTGGACTTAAATTAATGCCAACTCATTAGCGGATCTAGCTGTGTGAAGAGTAGTGCTCTTCACAATAAGAGCATTAACGTTGATGAATCTGAGTTTTATGTGAATGTTAATTAATTGTGATTAATAAAAATTTTAAAAACTATCGTTTGACAGCCCTAATATTTAGTAAAATATAGTTAATACATTTTCATACGGATTGCTGTGCTTCTTCTCCTTTTAAGACTTTTTTATTTCAAGTTTTAAACAGCGTTATCTTTCACCTGTTTTTTGTGTGTGTTTTTTAAAAACACTGCTGATAAGTGTAAACAATTTTACTTCAACTTTACAAGTGAAATTGTTTGCAGTTAAGAATTGCTTACATTTCATTTTTGCACTATAAATTAAGGTAGCTAGATCAAAGGTATGTTACTTATTGTATCTCCTTGTTTAATAAATTGGTGTTTTTAAGCCACCTTAGCATCGAAATCGAGTTTTTTTCCAATATCGAAACATTTTTGAAATTTTTCTATCGTGACAACACCAATCAAGACCAAGTTACATGAATGCCGTTTTTGGATTGGATGCTTTGCAAACACCAGCCAATAGCATATTAAGCAGCATTGTTTGTATTTCTTTCGCCTTCCCAAACTGCATTTCCTAACACATATTTTAGATATGCACAATGAAAATAATCAGATAATAGCGAATATTGATCCGCATCTTAGCTGGGCATCCAATGTAAATTAATTTATGTAAACAGATATAGGTAGTAGTTTTGAGATTTGCCCGCTTTTAACACTAAAACACATGTCCCTAACCTTTATTATAATTTTTTTTTACTAAAAACAAAGTGCACAGAAAAAATGATGGTAAATCAGAATCACTGGCGTAACAGTGCTTCACTATAATCACCCGCAGTAAGGTCTTACGGGTTTTCAAAGCAATTACTATCATCAGTGCAATGATATGTAACCAAGGAAAAAATTGACAAAATATGAACCAGGTGATCACAAGTTACTTTTATTTTCTACTAAAATACACGTTCCATGCAGGATTTTTCACTTTCCACAACAGCCAATAGAAACACAACGGAACAACCTCGAGGCATTTTGCCTCACAACAATAGGCAAATGAGATGTTATAGTCGGTACAGTATTTTGTTTTGTGCAAATTCTGAGTAGCTAAACTTCCAAACAGTGAGTCTCCCTCCTCTGCTGTTACATGTTTTTACCTCAGAGTACCAAGCCTATTAAATCTGGTTCACAGTCTTGCAAATATTTGCAAATTTCGTCTGGAAAAGAAGGCCTGCTCTAACCAATCCCTTTAATGTGCAAGGAATAAAAAATGTATTGCTTTACAAATAAATATTAAAACTCAATTAATAGATTATTTATCTGATATAATCAGCTGATATAAGCATATTGAAAAAAATTCTAGTGTGTATGGTTTGAGATAACAAATAGGGAACCATTAAGCATAGTACGGTTTCCAGTCACCACAGATGCAGATATAAGCGGTTTTCAAGTTTTTGGCACAAAAAAAAAGAAAAGGAAAAAAAGTTTATTTTGTGATATGATATTTTGGGCATCATCATAAATATGCTGCAACTAACTGTATTTCAAATTTAAAGAGATGGACGTTTTTCCAGTCAGTCATGACCACAAATAAACTGACGTAAAGGCGTTCATGATCAAGAATAACAACTTTAACTTTAAAATAATGGTTGGAATTATATTTTTGTCTAACAGTTAATAAATTAACAATTAAAACTGTTGTTTTTCAGATGTATTGTAATTAATATCAAGTACATGGATGGTTTATTCCAATTATTGGTATTTCATCCAGGTTTGACAGTATTGTGGCTGCTATGAATAACATTGTTTTAAAAATTATACAGCATATAAAGAAATTAACTATCAATTGGTCATCACAGTACTCAGGGCCTCTGAAGTTTACCCAATCTCTTCTTTTAAAAACTTTCTAAGAAAAATTAAATTCATCACTGTCAAGAGACCTGGAAAAAGCAATGAAAACAGCCTGCTAGGTCATCCTTTCTCCTGTTTGGATGCATCGATCTTTGTTCTAAGTTTATCGTTTTAGGAGCAGGGAGTTGTTCTCCATTGTTCCACACTGCGACAGGTCATCCTTTGCATGTTTACTGCAGAAAATATTGATCCCACTATGTCTCTAAAAATAAAATAAATCCCCAGTAAGTTAACCTGCAAGCTTGGAACACTTAGATTCATAAAATCATTTGAATTAAATAGTTGTTATACATATTTAGAGACTTTTAGGTTTTTACTTTTCTTCCTCACCATCAATGATGGCGAGATAAGTTTCGGCCTTTGTCCAGCCTCATTTCCTGAAGTTCCAGTTATTTTACACTTAATAATTTTGCAATTTATCTTTATTTATTTTTTGTCAATCCATTAATCCATTCAGACTGCTGCTTTTTACTTTTATTAACAGACTGGGAGGAAAATATAAGTTGTTTTCTCAAATCTTATTTCATATCTTTTATTTAATCTTAGTCCAATATCACTTTAAAGGTAAGTTATTATTGTTATTGGTAAGGTTTCTAATTTGGGAGAATAATTATTTTATAATTACTTAATTTCCAGAGATTTGAAAGTCATTTTCATACTAGTGAAAGCCCATATGAAGTTTATTATTTCTCTGTTCATTCGCTGTGCATTCCCAAAGTTAGAGTCAAAAGTCTTGGCACAATCCTGAAAGAATTTCAGAACTGAGAAGTGTCCCATTTTTTTGGAAATCAAAATGTGGTCTCCCTATTTAAATGGCTTAATGACATGTAGCTTTTGCATCTGTTTGCAGACAAAATTAAAGTTATTTTTTTTAACCACTCACATAATCCAATTTCTAAAAACCCAATTTAAGTGCAAGTGTAACTTATGTGCAACTGTGAGACATTTTTGACCATGACAGTCTTTAACATTAAACAGTCTATCATTCCTGTGTAGTACAGCTAAAACTATTTAAAACAAACATACTGACACTCAAATAATCCATCCATTCATGTAGGAAAAATGTAAATGTAAATTTCAAATGCTTAAAGGGCAAATATCATTTTTAGAGCCTATAAACCTAAAGTACAGAAAATAAATAAATCACAACCGACTTTGTAACGGTCTTTAAAACCAGATAAGTACATTTAAAAAGCCTTTTTTGACAACTATAAATCTTTGTAGACACTTTACTTGAAAATAGAAAGTGAGCACAACACATGAATGATGTGTTATCCATCTGCAGCGTCTGTCTACCTGTTTATTTAACGCACATTTTTCTGTGTATGAGCCGAATTAAGAATTTTTTTACAGCAGCTGTAATCCCTCAACACTTTAACTACCCTTCCCTCTATCATAAGTGTAGCAATAACTTTTAGTACCATAATTTCCGAACTATAAGCCGCTCCTTTTTTCTCCATGTTGAACCCCTCGGTTTATACAACGGTGAGGCTTATTTATGGATTTTTACAGCTAATAGCCACTAGAAGACCTTCTCTATCTATGAATTGTACAGGTTACGTCCTTCACCTTTAAGGGATACTGTGCTTTTAAAAGGCAGGCTCCAACAGAAAATGCTGGAGAGAGTAAGTGAGAGAGTCAGTTTGTGCGAACAATGAAGGCAAAAGAGGAATAGAAAGCTATCACAAGAGGGAGACAGTTTGCGAAAACCACGTTTTTATGGACAAACCCTCATTATGGAAAACAAAGAAACAGATATGTCGCTCTTAAGTTAAGACGATCGATGAAGAAGGAAATAGATCAGCTGTCTCAATGCAATGAGACGAAAAAAACCTTTCAGCAGTAATAAAAGCAAAAGGCCCGAACTTTACATTTTTCTTGTAGATTGGCTGAACACACAGAGAGAGGACGGCCGAGGGGGCTCCCCATTGTTGAAATATTAATAAATTGGAAGCTTCCCCAAACGCCAATCGCTTTCACGGGTGCGGCCTGTATATGTACACGTTTGTTGCCTTATAGTCCGGAAATTACAGTTATATTTTTGAGGGACAAATAACATGCTATGCAGAAATCGACTGCCGACTGTACTGATCGTTCACTACTGTGAAGTTTTAGAAATATATTTGGTTCTCACCATTAGCATTGTTAAATTCATGTTTAGAGTGCTGGTGTTTTAGGTGTCCAAGCTGCTGCCCTCTGACAACATCCACCCTACCTGATTAATTGCAATATAAATCCTCCCTGGATTAACTATAATTCCATTTAACAACCATTGTCTTATGCAAGTCATTTTCAGCTGTGTTCTCGGTTCCCGTGTGCTCAGAGTCTATCTTCCCTGTTCTTTTGTTTTCTTTTTCATTTTACATATTTTCTTCAAGAAAGTACAAACAATCCCATCATGAGCTAAAAGCCAACCAACATTTGAAGAGGAAAATAAAAAAAGAAGATAATATAGGCCCTTTAAAATAGCATCCAAACCTTTTTTTTATCATACTTTGGCAATCTTACAGCAGCACACTTTAATCTCCAAACTGCTTCTAGGAGTTCAGTTGAATGAGTTGCTTCAAAAAAAGAAAGAAAAACAGCTCACGGATGTGAATCAGTACGTTTGGTCTCTTCATTAACAAGCTGCATGTTAGACGTTCCATGTTTTTTCATTCCTCCCTCCCCGTTTTATTGACAGCTTCATGGCACACCCTGTGACCTTCACAGGTGACATACCGAAAATGCTGCCACACAGCTTCCGTAAAAAAACACAAAAACGATACAGTAGAAGGCATATGTGAATTAGATTATAGTAAATGTAAAGGCGAGGACTGCATGGAGGGAAATCTGCGCACTAGTTTGCAAGGCCCCCTATGATCTTCATAAGAAAATAAAGAGGTAGGCTAACTCTGTTGAGAAGACAAGTGACACTTCAATAAGATGCCATCGCGGCTTTGAAGTGGTCATCAAACATGCCACACACACATTAGCTTTAAAAATGACACTTCAACACAGCATGCTTAAAATGAACCACATAACCTTTTTAAAAATAACCTCTTTCTAATATATATATATATATATATATATATATATGTATATATATAATGCTCTTGCATAATTATGATAAGACTTACTTCACTCGAGGAGACAAGAGAACACATGACTCATGCATGCATCATTATCCCCAGAATGTAAAACAGTAGTAAACACATATGAATGATATAGCACAGCACACTAAGACAGTTCTGATTGGATTTCTTCTGGTTGTGGCATAATACAAGGAGAGCTTTGCCAACAACCCAAATTCAGACCATCTTTTTATCTTTCTTATTGCCCGTCTGCATGACATCGTTAAGAGAAAAGGTCATGAATGCAATTTGCTCCAGTTCGCTTTCTTTCCCACACTCCATCAGGCAGGAGAACCGATCCTTGTCCACGTTGTAGGCCAGGTCCGAGTAACCGCTCGGCCCCCTGTGGATGATCCTGGGCCGGTCCCACCCCGACGAGTGCAGGGGGGATCGGTTCAAGTACACGCCCATATCCCGCCGATCGGACTTGTTAGTCGGGTGCATGAATAGGAGCCACGTTTGAGTGTCTGGTGAGAGGAGCGACGTGCCGCAGGCCTTGCTCTCGGTGTCGTCGTTGGGGACAAATTCGGGGGCGGGGAAGCCGATGACGCTGCCCTGGCAACCTGAGGGTTGCTCTACAAGCTCCTTGGCCATGTGGGGCTTATCAAAGTAGACGCCACTGTTTTCGCTCAGGGCTTCACATCTGTGCCCGCCGGTTTGTCGGGCGTTGCAGTAAAGGTGGCTCCTTCCCTCATGGTCGATGATCTCTGCCATTTCACATTCGCAGGACTTCTTTTGGAGCATCTTGCCGATGCGCCACGTCTGTCCAAAGTCCTCACTGTATATCGACAGCGCACGTGGGTACACCGTGAAAGGAACGGGGTAGGAACAGCATTTGTATGGGACGTAGTAGGCATACGCGGGGATGATCAACCTGCCGTTCTCCAGCTGAACGCCGTGGCCTGGCCCAACGGCAAAAGTGGCCCATCTGTGTACGGCTTCCCCGATCACGCTCTCCGTTAGGTCGGTCGCTTGACCCCAGGTTTGCCCGTCGTCACTGCTGCTCACGTAGCAGAGGCGGGCCTTGTTCTTACCTGTCACGATCTGCTTCATTTCTGTCGTGTTGCCCCATATGCAGGCGAAAAACAGGAAGAGCGTCTTGCTGTTTTTCTCATACACAGGACAGGGATTCATTGTGCGGTGGTTTGGCAGAAATGCAGTTGACAGCTCCTGGCTTGAGGACCACTGAAGAAAAAAAACAAAACAAAGACAACTTTTATGAAGAGCTTAGTAACAGCTTTATATGCATGTAATCCTTATGCAGCATTAGCAAGAATGAAATCGCTGTTACTAAGTGATAAGAACTCCAGTTTGCCAGAAGCATGTTTTTAGGACACCGCTAACATGTGTAAGAATGTGCTGAAAATTGAAGTCGACGTGATTCATCGAGACCAAAACTGCACTATCTGGTCGACATGTAAAAAAAAAAAAAAAAAACTGTATGGCAGAAAAATGACACTTTGCATCACCTTAGACACATCATCACCACAGAGACACATGATGGGACTAGCATCATGTTGTGGGGATGCATTCCTTTAGCAGAAAAACACCAACATTATAAAGAGTTGTTGGGAAGATTGAATGAGCTAAAGACATGAGGAAAAAAACATACTAACAGGCTTTAAAAAGACTTTAGACTGGGGTGGAGGTTCACATTAAAGCAGACAGACACTAAAATTACAGCCACAGCTACACGGAGGTGATCCTGGTCAATGCTTATTCGTGTATTTGAATGTTCCGGTCAAAGTCCAGGTCTAAATCCAACTGAGAATTTGTAGAAAGATGTAAAAATTGCTGTTCTCTATACAGTTTAAAAACAATATATTTTTATCCCTTCAACTTTACAATCACACACCAATTTGTGTTGATCTATAAGATTTAGAGCTGCGCATTGATTCAAATTTTAAGAATCAATTCCAATTCTCAAGAGTTAGAATCAATGATCACGATCTGGTCCAACAAGATTCCATATTGGTGAATGCTATTAAAAACATATTATTTTTTTTTGGCCGTCAAATGATAAATCGATTTCTGGATGTCTCCATTTTTAGGCTTTTTTTTATTTATGACTTTATTATTTTCTATTACCTTTTACTTATTACTTTTTATTTACTTTCATTTATTTACTTTCTACTGTTTGTTATTTATTTTTTTGTTTCTCTTTTTTACACAACACTAAGCAAATTGAATACTTTGAAGTTTGTCTTTGTAATGTTGAAAAAAGTGGGAAAAGACGAATGCTAAGGTGTAAGAACCTGAACAGAGCCATCATCCTGCAGCAATCCTCTTCTCATCACCAGAAGTTTGGCGTCGTGGTCAAGATACGAGGTTCTCTTCTCTGCAAAGGCGAGGAATGTGTGACAGTGCCTCAGGTAGAGCAGAGCTGGAATCCTGTACGTGATCCCATCTGATTCCCTCTCAAACAAAGTTGTTTTAGGGGGCTCCTCGACGCTCACAGCCTTCGATGATTTATTCCCCATGGCGGATGAGAGCTCCTGCAACACAACTATCACACACACACATTTACACACACTAGCCTTACAGAATTTTGCTGTTACAACGTTTGACAGAGGCTCAGTCTCGCAGGAAGAGTTCACAGCCCAGTGCCTCCTCCTCACACAGAGACGTGCAGACCGTGCACACCAGGCATGTAATAGAGGGCATACCTTAACCTGTCACTGTTGACCTGCCTCTACTCTCGCCTCGGCGTCGGAGAGTCCATTTGGATGTGAAACCAGGAAACTCCGACGTTCACGACAGTGATGCTGGAGGTTCATGCAGAAACGAAGACGGTAACGAAGCGAGGGGAACATTCACATTCGCTTCCGGGTTCGGGTTTGCACGAACGATGACGTCAAGTTTACATATGTTTTTGGTCGTCCCCACCACCCCACCCCCCTCTTTTCTTGCGGTTAATTTAGTTATTAATTAAATAACTAAATTAAGTAATGTATAATTTATATTAATTCATCAATTTATAAAACAGAGAGGATTCGACGTTTAAACGTAACTAATAAAACAACGACAACAAAACCACCTCGTATGACTCACAGGTAGGGGTTGTCAGTTGTCATTTGAAGCCACCTTGCTGAGCAAATATAAAAAAACAGAAACTAATTTGAAATTTAAAACTACTGATTGAAAATTCTGTAAATATGCGATACTCGGTTTACGCTACACGGACGAGGCAGGTTACTATCTTAGAAATGCAGCAACTCTTTGATCGGTCTTTCTCCCGCACACAAACCTCTCTCGTTACCGCCACCTGCTGGATGAGAGGACATCCTCTCTCCTTTCAGTCAGTTGCTAGGATACAGAGCGCTACCCGGGTGCTCAGGATCAGCTATACTGAAAGCAGTCAGCTTTAAAAATGTACGAAGTGGCGTAAAAAAGTTGTTTTGGCAACAGGGAAACGAGATGAATTCAGAGGCTTGTGTTTTCGATGATCAGCAGAGTTCTTCTAACGTATTTTCTCCAGCCAGATCACATAAGGGAAGGAAAGAAGGTGAGTTAAATTTAGGTATAAAATCACACGACAGAGACAGAGACAACCTAAAAAACAATGATAGCAACTGAAATTTCTTAAATGAGGCAAAGGTGAGGTATATAAGAGATTTAGTTATGTTTGCTATAAAAAATGCTAAGATTTGGCCAGAGTCTGCCAGAGGCATAAGCAAACCAGGCCACCGCTTCAGACCATTTCCTCAGGAAATCCTTCAGGCATTTAAATAAAGAAGAGATATTAACAATTTAGCCGGTTCGTATGTTGCCATTTCTTATACTCTATCTCTTTCTTTGACTAAATTGTTGACCTCACAATGCCATTTGTAGTTTTGGATTTACATACAACGCTTTGAAAAGTGTATACCTTTGAATTAGGTTTTGGGAGCAATTACTTTTATGTGGAGAAAGGTAGTATAGAAGACACATAGCTGGGTGAGCACC
The DNA here is from genome assembly GCA_028564705.1 of Apricaphanius iberus. Lineage (NCBI taxonomy): Eukaryota > Metazoa > Chordata > Actinopteri > Cyprinodontiformes > Aphaniidae > Apricaphanius > Apricaphanius iberus. The sequence continues at coordinate 3,389,304 of JAPXFQ010001473.1, forward strand.
GCATGTGTGTCTGTCGCCACTTTGAGTGTGTGTGTGTCACGTTTGTGTGATTGCGCTTGTGTGTGTGTGTGTGTGAGATTGGGGGCGTATACAGAGGTTTGAAAGGTGCACTCACCTGTGGAGAGGGTTAGAGGAGAGAGGCAGCCATGGGTAGCCGTAATTTTTGTTGACCGCAAAGCCACGCAAAGACCCTGCAATCACTTTATCCCGGTTTAAGTTCTGTCAGGTATTCACTCAGTTTAATATCCCTGCTTGTTTTTACATGATCTGTATCGCTGTGATATCCGCATGTCGTAGGAATAAAAACCCCAAAAGCATCCTGGATTCAGCGTCTGTATTATAGGCCCCAGCGCGTCACAAATATACAGGACCCATTATAGCCTCTCAGCGGATCGTTAAAACAAACAGAGGACCGCAACAGGTAGTTTTGGATGGGTTTCCTTTAAGAAATAAACCCTATATTTTATTTTTATTTTTTACTTAGGTTATTTCTGTCAGATATAACTATTAATTCAATATTCTAGTGTTATTTAAAAAGCAATAGGTAAATGCTAAAACTTTCATTCTTCATATTGCACAGATAAAAGATAAATTAGCTGTTTTGTTTCAACTAAAGTGGAGTTGGTGAATCTGTAAATGACCCTCACTCATATCAATAATGACTCTTTATTGTCATATAAAAGAGGGTATTGTGTTGTATGAGCTGCAGTCTGTGAAGGATTGCCAAGTTTCTGAATCAGAAAAAAAACGTCTTAGTTGTTTTTTTTTCTCCAATTTTATAGCTGGTCTTTGGCTCAGGGCACACAGAGAGCCAGAGCAGCAGAAAAACAGGAGCATGCAGAGAAGGATGGAGGAGACTCACGGGAAAAGTTCAAACAAGGAGACTAGTACTCCTGGTGGGATCACATTAGACGGACGCTTCTTGGTGAGAAACGGCAACGTGTCGCTGTTTAAATACTTTAAATCAGTTCTGCCGATGTTAGCTAGCTGTTCCTTTGTTCTTGCAGCTTCAGTTACACTGTGTGGACGAGCCGTCGCAGCTCTGCTCTGTCGACGTCAGTGAGCAAAGACTGAATTCTGTAAGAATTTTCACAGATTGTATTAGATTTTTTCTGTCGGTGAACATAACTCTAAACAATTTCCTGAATCTACATAGGTTGAGCCAGAGGAGCTTAAGGCCTTTATAAATGTAGCGTACGTCGATGCATCTGACAACTTCCTCACGTTAGGTGATTCGATTAACACTGATTCATCTTCAGCCTGATTTTTATTCCTTTTCTTGTCATCTTCTAAGATTTTTTTTAATCCTCTGCAGGATTATTCAGCTGTTTTAGCTCTTTGAGAGAACTCAACCTGTCTTTCAATAGAATCACTGGAATGTTATTTGATGCTGCAGAGTTCCCCAACTTAGAGGTAAGATTGGATATGAAGAAAATCACCTTAAATAGAATCTAGAAATATGAAAAAACAATAATTTCTTGTTTAAGTACTCAGACCATATCAACTTTTTCACATGTGATGATATAACCACAGGCTCCAATATACTGTATAAGGACTCTGGGTGATAGATGAACATGAAGTAGTACATAATTGTTTGAATGAGAGGCTTTAGAATGGGGAATAGAATAGATATTAAAAAATAGACTGTACATTAAGGTCAAATGTGCAACCTTAAAAACAGTACAGTTATAAAAATGTACCAACTGTATTTTATATTTTTGTGTAAAGATAAAACAAGCTTTTTATAACAATATGGAAAACTGATCATATAATAGCAGACTTGTAACTATATTTTTGAGTTTGTTGGGATCAATGATGAGTCTTACACCATCTAGGAGGCAGGAACTTATGACAGTGAGGAGGACAATAGAAAAACCAGTGAGATGGTTTAAATCCAAGCATACTGCCGTCTCCGAATGGCCCAGTCAAAGTTCAGCCCTAAATCTAATCGAGAATATTGGCCTTAAAAATTGTTGTTAAGATGACCGTCTCTCACCTGTTTGAGTTTGAGCTTTTTTGAGTTATGTCTCTGCGTACGGAAAGCTTATAGGGAAATACCCCCCCAAAATAAATACTTACAGTACCTTGAAGATTGTGGTTTTAAACTGACAAACTAAAGATTTTCAATGGGTATGAATATCTCTAATACAATCTGTTTTAACTCTCACAGGTCTTAGATTTGTCCTACAACTGTTTACCAGGTGAGGATTTACTCCTCCTCGGTCAGATTCCACGTCTTAAAACTCTTCATCTGACCGGAAATCGGCTCCACAGTCTTCCTCCCGATTTTGCTTCCTCGCACAGCGACCGATCTGATCTGTAAGCACTTTCTTCTTGTAGACAAAAAGAATTATGTTACCATTTCACCAAATATGATGAATTTTATTTAATTTTTTCACATCTTTTCAACAAGTTAGTCTGTGAACACTGTGATGCTTTCATGCTGAAAATAAAAACATATTTTGTCCACAATCTTTGAATTTTTTTCTTTTATCTGACCAAAAGGTGGCATACAAGTGCACCAAATTCCCAAATTTCTAATTCAAACCAACTCCTCTGCTTACCTTTAAAACTGATCGTTGCTACTAACTACCTGCTTGGCTACATTATATAAATTATTTACAGCTTATCATTAGTGTGCGTATAAATAAATCTTATAATTAAAATAATTACTTCAGTTTTTTTCTGTTTTTGTAGGCTGCCTAAAGATGGAGCCAAAAAGTTTGAAGCTCTTGAAGTCCTGATGCTTGATGACAACAGACTAACCTCCAGGGTTTTCTACAGCCTTACAAACCTTAAGAGGTCTTCATGAGGTTCAGTCTGTGTTTTTTTTTTTTTTTTTTTTTTTTTTGCCTAACGCAAGCTGTTATTCCTTGTGTTTTTGTTCACCGTGCACAGGCTAAAGCATTTAAACCTAGAGGGGAACCATATTTCTGAAATACCATGCATGGAAGTGATGGAGAGCTCAAATCCTGGACGGATTTCTGCTTTGAGGCAACGCGAAGAGGAAGGTAAAAACGGCAGTTCTCAATCAGTGAACTGTGGAGGTTCATCTTTACTAGGGATGCACCGATCCGACTTTTTCAGTCCCGATACTGATAGCGATGGCTGGATTTGTCGATACCCGATACCGATCCGATACTATTTGTGACAGTGTGGTGGTTCTGTCACTATGGCTCCGATAGATCATGTGCCCTGGCTGCTTGGCCACAGGCCTATCCCTTTGGCTGACTGGTTAGCGCACATGACCTTCACCTGGGGGTCGTGGGAATCGAATCCCACCTGGGCCCTCGCTGTGTACCTAGTCACATATTGTTGAATTAATAAACTGGATAACTTCTGGTGCCTTTCTTGAAGAGACTAAAGGCAGCAGACTTTACAAACTAAACATAACTGAGACAATATAACAGATGTAAGATATAAAATTACCACAAAAATCAAATTTCAAGTGAAAAATGTATCTTTTTTGGTGAATTTGTTGCAGATTTTCACCATTTTGAGTATCGGTTCATGGTATTGGTTAAGTTTAACCGATACCGATACCAGTACATTAGGCAGTATTGGGGCCGATACCCGATACCAGTATCGGTATCGGTGCATCCCTAATCTTTACCTCTCTTGTCATCTTCCTCTCTATGAGTGGGAGCAAGACAAACACAGACCCTCGTCCAGCCATATTCTCTTCTTTACATTTACTTTACAGGGATTGCAAAAGGTCTTATTACTTGTGGCTCTAGCCTGTTTTGTAAAAGCAATGGGTTACACAATGGATATGCCGCCAGTCCATCACAGAAAAAAAAAAAGAATATATATATATATATATATTTTACACAAGTATTTCCAGAACTAAGTGTAAACAGAGCTGTGTAGTTAGAGAATCCTCAAAAGCATGTCCTGATGGTTGCTCTTTTCTCCCTCATTCAGCCCACACCTGGTCTAAAATTGATCACCATTTCGAGATTATCGAGTTCCTTCACACAGTCAGGGAGGACGGCTGTAGGGGTTCCCGCCTTTTGCTGCCTGAGCTTCGACGACTCATTCTCGCCGACAACAAGGTGTGCTTGCTTGTTGGCATTTCAAGACATCTTAGGGATGTCCGTCGCATCTCATCAGTGTTTTGTCATCAGATCACCTCAGAGGAAGCTTTGGCTGCTGCCGCTCTTTTCCCAAAGCTTTGTGAATTAGATATTCACTCCAACCCTCTGCTCACAAAGAAGAGAGGTATACATACAATCTAATAGACTGTGGTTGGGGAATTTTACCATTTCACTTTAATGTTTTTGTTTGAACCCAGCAGACACATCTTTACTGACTCATTACCTCCAAGAAAAACTTGGAATAAAGATAAAAAGAAAGAAGGCTGAAGATTTTGTGAAGCCCCAACAGAAGGTGTCTACTTATCCAGGATGGAAGGTTGCGTGTGTTCTGCATGGACTCATGAATAATTGAAGTACAAGAATGCAGAATGACTGATTGAGAGATTTTATTTTATTTTATTTTTACTCCCCCCCCCCAAAAAAAGAATTCAAACACGAACAGCTTTGCTATTCACACTTCTTTAACTTTTCATAAACTTCAAAGTGTTCTAACGAGATTTAAGATGATCGACCAACACAAAGTAGTGCATATTTGTGAAGTGACCACTTGGGTCCTCCAATTCTAGTCTACTAATCACCCTTAGACTTAGAACCAAACATGGAGAAGCAGCTTTCTGTTTCTAGGCTCCCGTTATCTGGAACAAACTTCCTGACGACTGCAAAGCTGCTCAAACACCGAGCTTCTTTAGATCAAAACTTAAAACTCATCTATTTTTTGCTCCCTCATAGTATACATTTACGATGCTTAATTGCTATCTTGCTGGGATTTTTTTTTACTTTCTCTAATATATTTCTTATGCTTTTCATGTTTGTACATACTTTTATTATATATAATCAGTTGTTTCTTTAACAACTAATTATGTAAAGCACATCGAATCACCCTGTTCTTGAAAGTGTGCTGTACAACTAAAATTGCCTTGCCTAGATTTTAGCCAACTTTAACTGAAATAATCATTTGCCAGCATCTCTACCAGCTTTGCACATCTATAGGCAGAAATCCTTCTGCTTTTTTCTTTTCGTTTTAAGTTTTGCAATAAGTTCCCAATTAGCTTTAGGTCTGGGCCATCCTAATACATAAAAATGCCCTAATCTAAACCGGGATGCTTGTCTGGGGAGGTTGACCTGCTTCGCAGTGAAACTTCTGCCCAGTTATGCAGCCTCTTACAGATCTTCTTCCGGAGTGGCCCTGTATTTAATCACATCCATCTTCTGATCAGCTTCCCCATCCCTGCTAAAGAGAAGCATTCCTACAGCATGATTCAGCCACCACCATGTCTGTCCACTGGAATCCTGTGTTCAGGACATTTCCTGCTACACATTAAGTTTTGCTTGTAGGTCAGAATGTTTTTTTTTTCCTTATCTGACCACAGCACCTTCTTTCAGATGTTATATTGGATGTTATATATTAAGCTGAATGTATGTATTGTGCATAACAATCCTGCAGACTTGATGTCAGCTGTTACTGGTAATTTGTAATAGCTATATTGGTCTTTGTCTCCATCTGTCCTTTTTTAGACTCTAAATGGACCACATGGCCGCTCTTTAAGTGGCTAATACAATTTTCTTAAATCCTGCTGTGTCCTCTATGTATACTGCTACTGGTAAATCTTAAACAGGAGTGAAGGTGCTGACCACTCTCTCTACCAAAATTAGATTAAATGAGTAATTGGTTTAATAATTAAGTAACATTTGAGGGCAATTAGGGGTATCGGGTTAAAAGGGGTTGAGTACAAATGTGTGTGTTCTAAAAATTTTTAATTAGAATGTTTTGTTTTATTTCTGCTCCACAATACTTGTTTGACTATAGTGTTAAAACTTTTGTTACTTTTGGTTCGACTTTTCCTAGCTTGATGAAAACACCCCAAAGCTGACACAGATGAGAATTATGTTGGATGCGCTGTCTGTGAGACATTCTCAGGGCAACAAAAGTAAACAGAGTGGTCGGCGAGCCATACGATCTGAGGACGAGAATAAAAGAAAATGTCAGGAAAATGCAAAGCATTTCTTTATTACTCAGGTATATGCATATTTACTGTTTAAGTTGTAAAGTTCAAAGCGCCCACTGGATTTAGAAATGAATTAAAAGCGTCTCAAGCTACGTTTCAAAGGATTTCCGCTTTACATGTTTTCCTGTTTAATACACAGGCAGAAGATGAAGCTGAGCTTCAGCTGGACTCTTCATCTAATCAGAACGCATCTGCACAGAACAAACAGGGAAACCGAACCAATCCCGGACAATCCACGTGCTACGACATAATAATGGATGCAAAACCAAATCCCTATATCGGTTCGGAGGGATAGATATGGTTTTTCTCTGCAGCTGTTTGATATCCTGAGAAAACAAATCTCGCACCATACATTCATTCCGGAGAGGATTGTTATGTGTTCTTTTGCTCTTTTCTCACTACAGGAATTCAAACAGCTGTTCGGATGCTGGAGCGAACATTGAGGAATCCGAACGTCTACAGAGACTCCAAACCAAGACTTGATAGCATCCAGACACCATACAGAGGAATGAAAAAAAGGGTTTGATTTGGATTTTGAATCCTTTCGCATGCACATCAATGCTTCCAGAATTTAATCATTTTGAATGTGCTGTTACCTTCTTCTGTTTTTTCTGGGAACAGATAAAGGAGCTGCCAACTCTGAGGCCAATAACGCAGCCGATTCAAAGGGCTGACGAGTTGATCAGGGAAATAAAAGGGAGTACAACAGTCAAAACTGTAGCCTTAGGTATGCCTGCATCTTCTGTGCTCTCTACATTGTTTTGCCAACTCCTGCTCTTAATCATTCGCACAACCCCATTTTGCCAACAGACCAGTTCTTAGTCCTCTTCTATAATACGTAACAAGGTTGGAGCATACAAGGGGTGAGATCTTTCCTTTTAAGAGCTTACCGGCATTAAATATGACATAGATTTTTTGTGGAGAGACCTAAAGATTGGGGTGATGGCAGGGAGGCCTTTAAACCTCACGGATTATGAACTTATCAGCAAAGATAAAACACCAGCGCAAACATGTGAAAAGCTGGGGAGCAACTAACAAAGTGCTTTGACTGCTGTGATGCTAATAAATATATATATTTTTCTATTTATCATTGAAATGGGTCTAAAAAATGTTTGGCGTGATGAAATGATAAAAATTCCCACAGCTTCTCACTGCCAACTAGTTTATCCAGTTCAATCTTGCACTGATGTCACTGTTTATTTTCTTTGCAGGCAGTGCTATGCATGGCAGAGGAGTAAACAGGGAGGATTATAAAGAAGCTCTATTTCTTCTGAGGGACATGAAGAAAAAGCACAAGATAGTCCATGAGAAAACAATCAAACAACAGGCCAGAGTTCAATTTGAACAATACAGAGCTGAACATTCACCTTTGTAGAGGCTTTCTTTATTCAGGAGCTTTGGTAGGTTCATTTTGACCAGAACTGCACCATGATAGTGTTGCTGTAAGTGGAGCGGATGAAAATAAACCTCATGTCAAAGATAACAAGTCATGTCTGCAACTACAAGTCAAGTCATATCTAACTTGTCATTTTTAAGCAAAGTTTTAGAAAAGCTTGTTTTAATTCAACTTAATGATTTTATTAACACTCATAATGTCCTAGTGAAATTTCAGTCTTGTTTCGGGGTGAACATCATCACAGAGATGGTCCTTCTAAACATTTTAAATTATTTTAGATCAAACTATGATGCTCAGAAGGTGACAGTGTTGGTCTACTGGATCTAAGAATTGCCTTTGATACAATAGACCACACTATTATTTTAACTCGTTTAAAACAGATCGGCGTCTCTGGTGCTGTTCATAAATGGTTTACATCCTATCTCACAGACAGGACTTTTATGGTAAGTTTAGATACCTGTTCTTCTATGGTCCATAAGAACACGAGTGGTGTGCCCCAGGGTTCAGTTTTAGGCCCAGTGCTTTTAAACCTGTGTGCGCTCCCTCTTGGCAGTGTCATCAGAAGAGATAGAGTGAATTTTCACAGTTGTACATCTCCATGTCTCCTGATGACACACGACCAATGGATGCACTTTTTAACTGCATTTTAGACATCAAATCCTGGATGGCAGAAAACTTTCTCCAGCTCAACCAGGACAAAACTGAAGTTTTAGTTATCGGTCCAGAGGCTCAGGTTTACAGCTTTTACAAAATTCAGCAGCCTGTGTCCTGATGAAGACCAGGAGGTGAAGCACATTACACCGGTCTTAGAATCACTGCATTGGCTCCCTGTTTTTTTTTAGGATTTATTTTAAGGTTCTTTTATTGGTTTTTAAGTGTCTTAATGGTCTTGGGCCTTCTTATGTTTCAGAAATGCTTTTAGCATACGAACCTTCGTTTTTTCATTATTAAGGCCCTCGCCTCTGGAACAGGCTGCCAGAGAACCTCAGGGCTGCAGAGAGCATTCATGTTTTTAAGAGCAGGCTCACCTTTTTAGCTGAGCTTTTAACTGACTGTTATTTATTAATATCTGTTTAATTGCTCTGCGTGTTTTATTTGATCACCTCTTATCATTGGTTTACACTAGTTAATTTAAAAAATGTATCAGTTCTTTGCAATTTAATCTCATTATCTACTGTTTATTTTGAAATTTTAACTTCTTATTTTAATCATCCTTCCAGTGTTTCCTCTGTGGGAGCCTTCTGCCTCGCAAGCGGTGGTCGGTTGTGTGCTGCCGATGCAACCATGGTGGCGTTTCCTGGCGTTTTACTCTGTTCAGCACTTTGAGAAGTTATGTAGATTGAAAAGAGCTTTATAAAAAAAAGTTTGATTTGATTTTTAGTCTTTTTTGAATTCGATTTGTTGTTTGATATCGCACAGATTCCGTAACGCTAACACAGAACCTAGGAGCTCAATGTAAAAGAAAGCCAAAAAGTATTTGGATCCCAGGGTATCAAACTTTAGATCAATTTTATTTAAAATAAATAAATTGCCTTGCCTAAGCTGCAGAGAAAAAGTGTCTGCAGTTGTGACATCATCTGCAGGAAATGTATTTATCTCAAGTTGTCTCTTTCTGATGGTTTGGGGCAGCTGCCCGCTCCACAACTGCAACCACAGTTAATCCTCTAAATATACATTATATTCTTAAAGCTGGACTAACTTTACCAGATTTTTTAAAATGTGTTGTATTCCGAATAAAAATTGTAAGCTTTGACCTATTTTTTTTCTTACACCATACATAAAAATATAATAGAAAGGGAAAAACATCTTTCTCCAAGGTCTGCAGAAGCATTCAAGTTTATTTGAATGTGGCATTTGTTATGATTATAGTGTCTTGTTAGCTGTATACTATCCTTGAATCTAATTATTTATAACCTGTTTTATCAAAAATGAGCACAAGTGCTTCAGAGCTGGAAGTGCTTGAGACTGAACAGACCTCTGCGCAGTTCAGTGTGATTTATGATCCACGGTACTTGAAACGATTCCACTCTGGGTTCTGGGAAATTAATAACGATGCCTTACGAGTACGAAAACCAAAGCCGCATGTCTTATTATAACGGGTTGATTGCATATCCCAAATTTCCCGTGGTGTTCTGCCTTGCTGTTCGTTCACTGTTTAATTTCACAGCTCTGTTACTCATATGATTTCCATTATTTGTCTTCTAAGCAGCTTGCAGATGTGGAATGCACATCCAACCACAGTGGGATGAATCAGTCAGGATGTTTCAAGAGGGGTTTTTGCATGTTTACTTTCATATTGGGATATTTATCTCCTCCTGTTTGTAGTGAATGATAAATGACTATTGTATTCCAAACATAACGTAAACTGGTTAATATAAACAACCGGAGCAATATAGAGCCTAATCACTTTCATTAGTAAATCAACATTTGTATAAGTCTCATATCTTCTCAGTCAAAAAAAAGCTGTTGTTTCTTTTTTCTGGATAAACAACTAAACTTAAAAGTATTTGAGAACATTTATGTAATGGGGAAAAAAACACAAAATCTATTAGCTTATTAAAAACTACACATCTGATCTGATTTATGTAACTTCTAAATACTACTGATGAATTTCCAACTAAAGTAAAAAAGGACTAACTCAGTCAGGACGGATGTTTCGATTTCCGTCTCTAAAACTGAAAGCTTATGAAATACCAAACAGTTTGCAAGAATCTGAGGCTTGGATGTCAAGAGCGCTTTTGCAGTAGAGTCAATATAGTCTTTTAAATCCTCTTGGAAAATTCCCCTTTTCATTCAATTTGCTTTTATTTCAAATTCAGCATCTACTTGTTTAAGCAGGTTTTTATTTATATGTTGTCACATTTCATTATTTCTATATTGATGCTTGACTTTATTTATACTCTGAAGCACTTTGGTCAACTCTGTTGTTTTTAAGTGCGCTACAAAAATAAACCCAACATGGAAAACTTTTAATGTATAGTTTAATATATTTCATATGATGGACCAGCAAAAAGTAGTTCAGATTAGTCAATTAGAAGTTAAATAGTTTCTTTTAATGTTTTTGTTTTATTTTCTCTACGATTCATCTCTTCTGAGTCAACATTTTTTTAAACTATCTTCAGTTACAGCAGTGGCAGGTTTTTTGCATTACTGGTACCCTGGATGAGTGTCTCTTTCACTTAATGAAAGCAGAAACTACGGATCAGGCCTGAAAACTAGGCATGATAAGGGACTCAGAACAGAACCTAAAAGCACACATAACTGTGATAACAAGGTCAGTCTGAAGAATATATATAGGATTTGAGGACTCATATCACAATGAGACATTGAAAAACTCATCCATGTGTTAATCTTTAGTTGGCTCAATTACTGCAACGGCGTTCTAACAGGTCTACCTAAAAAGTCAATCAGACAGCTGAAGCTGATCCAGAACGCTGCTCATCCTCAGTAGAACCAGAAAAGTAGAACACAGTTCTAACGTCCTTACACTGGCTCCCTGTAGGTCAGAGAGTAGACTTTAAAATACTCTTACTAGTTCATAAATAATTCAATGGCTTAGCACCAAATTATGTTGAAGATCTGTTGTCACCATACCAACCACCCAGATCAATCAGGTCTTCCAACTCCAGTCTACGAATCTTTGTTAGACTTAGAATCAAACTCGGAGTAGCAGCTTTCACTTTCTATGCTCCCCTTATCCGGAACAAAGTTCCTAACAACTGCAAAGCTGCTGAAACACTGAGCTGCTTTGAATCAAAACTTAAAACGTATCTGTTGCTGCCTTTGAGTAAATAATTAATAATAACTGGAATGTTGTATTTTTTAAATATGTCAAGTGTTGTCTCTAATGTTGTATTTTATGCTTTCATCGTTTTTGCTCCCTGAATCTTGTAAAACACCTTAAATTGCCTTCTTGTTGAAAGTGTTTTATACAAATAAAGTTGCCTGCCTGCCATTCCAAATAATCAATTTAAAAAAAAGAAAATTTGAATTTTGAGGTGGGGCAAAATGCAGTGCAGTCCTGCAGCAGCAAGTGGGGGACTTTTATTCAACAAACAGGGATGCCAACTCCCCATTGATTGAACGTGCATTCAATCAATAAGAACTCAGTTTGGCAAACAAATGATTGATGGGTTGCATTTTTTTTATGTCTGGAGGGTCATGCATCTCCCTGTTTCTTATGTCATGCTTGGCATCTACAGCTGTGGAGCATTCCAAAAGTCCCTACTGGTTACAACTTCAAGTGTTTAGGGTTTTGTGTCCCTCTGCAGGGAGTCAATATATTTAGCCTATTCTACTTGTGCAAAATAATTTAAGCTCCGTCAGATTGGACTGGATGTTTTATCACATTGATATAAAAACAAGAAAGGGCTCACTTGAAAGTTTTCATCCTCTGGCTCTTAGCATGAAGACATTATAAGACAAGTCATTAACTAGAAACACATTTTTTATCCATGCTCTCTGTGATATAACAAAATCTGGCAGGGGAACTGGAAACTCCATCCAAGACCAAAACCAACAAGGACACAGAGAAGAAAAGCATTGGTGGTCTGCGTCTCAGGAAAGCAGATCTTTATTTATATAGCTAAATGTTTTTGTTTTTTTTCTTTATGTCTGCACTATGTATATGTGCACAGAACATTTTCACATGTGAAGCAGTCGTCACAGCAATCAAGACTGAGAAATGTTTGGGAAAGGCTTGTCTGACTCTCAGAATGAGGGCTAGCAGTTAAGCTTAGAAAAAATAATCCCACAGAGACTCAAACACCAGATTTGGCTCAGGGAGAATAGGCTCAAATACCTCATCAACACTCCTCATTACTAAAGTGCCAAATGAGTTCACCACAGGCTGGAACTATTCATTATGTCTTTTGATGGACAATTGAACTGTAACACACTTATCGTGTAGAGCTGGAAAGACTTCAGATCGTCTGAATAGAGCCTCTTATTAATCAAAGATCAGAACTGTGAAGCTGTTCATCATAGTTTACCATCAGCCTGCATCAGAGGATGAAGACTGAAGTGTCTTAAACATGTGTCCAGCTGCTGCGTGATGATTTCCTGGAAAGACTCCAACCATCAGCTAAAAACGCTCAGAGCCAGCTTAATAAGAGAGCGCATAAGTGTGCAAAAAAAAAAAAATCCACTCTTGATAGATTTCGGAAGTATTTTGAGGAAGTATAAACTTAGGGGTTGTGCCGAGCACCTTTATCAGCCCTGAAAGCAAACACATCTATCAGATTCAATTAACTTAACACAATTTGGCTTTCTTGGAATCAAAAGACTGCCCAATTGATTTGAATGCTTCAGTTCCTCCCAAACACTTGCAAGGAGCAACTTGTACTAAGCATTTTGTATTTATTTGCAAGATTAGGATTACTGCAATAACAAAAAGAAACAGATGTGAAAAGAATATGAACATTTCCTTATTTTGCATGAGTCTTTCTTTTTGTCTCGCCTTCGATGTTGCATACAAAAATAACAATATGACTTTTACAAAATAAGCAGAAACGTATCACCTTGAGTTAAACAGTTTCTCCTTTTTCTCACTGGATCTGGGCAGCAGGGTGAAGAGCTCCTACAAAGAGAGCTTACAGAGTGGGTGATTTATACCCACTGACTGCCCCCGGCTGTTTTATTTGCCCGACTAAGCGTGCATCACTAAATTGGCCCACAGGACTTACTCAAACATCCACAAAATGCCAACTGATGGGATTTTCTGCAAAAATAACACATAGCAACATTGTAAACATGCATTGTACACATACAGGTAAAATGGAAAAGGCATTTTATTGGATAGTTCAGGACTTTTCAAATGAGGTTTTTGAAAAAAGTTTAGATAAATCATATCAGATGCGTAATTAGTCCAGCTATATAATCAGACAGCTGCTCTTTAAGAGACATGCTGCGTGTAGCGTACCAACTTTGATTTTTAAATATTTTTACCAAAGAGGGGACAGCTCTGCAAATTTTTTGGGATCTCCTTTAAACCTGTAAGACGTAGGAACTGTATAACGTTCTCGTGGTTTTGAAACCACGCTCACTGTCAAAAATCCATCTGATGCCTATCATATCACTGCAAACTGAATGGGGATTGTCTGATCAGTGAAAGAATGAATGCACATTCATTTAAAGGAGATTCTGTTTTTATAATTTATTTGTCCGTTATTTATACAGGGTTAATCTCTTTTTAAAAAATCATCATTTTCAGAGAGACCTTGGTCCAATAGTAAACCAGACGAGAGAAAACTTTAACCTTTACTTAAACCAACTTCAATGTCGAGACTATGAAAGTGGTTTATTTTGGAAACCTTTGAACTCTTACGCTTTGATGTGCATTTACGTCTGGAGAACCCAAGGATCAATGTAGCCTGGAAAAATCGAGACCCTAATCTATTAAAATTAAGGGTCTGGCAACGAGCAATGATGAGGGTCTAACTCGAAGGGCGGAACCAAGCATGCATTTGAAACTCTCACTGCATGAGATAGGATAACGCCACGCCCAATCACAACAATACACTGTGTGAAGCATCCAGAGCTACCGACCGAGCTGACTGGTAGATTAAACTCTTGCCGTAACCAGTCGGCAAAACACCAAAAACGACCTTCTTGCAAAGGAACGATTCAAGCACGGTTTTCTGTTTGTCTTTTAGATGAAAAGCCAAGTCTAAATCGTTCATTGTAGCGGCCAAAGCCGTTTCAAAAAACTGGTGTTCATCGGTAGCCATGTTTACTGAATGATTCCGGACGTCGCAGCGCTGTCGTCATCAGCTTAGCTCACCTCTGGCCCCCCTACATCAGATACACCGATTTGATTGGTTCCCCCGACAGATCAGACAACATTTTCACTGCTCGATGTCAGAGCGTCTTAAAGAGACAATTCAGATTGGGCTCTAGCGAGTCCTCTGGATTTCATGTGCATAAGAAATGGGCGTAGACGGCGATACGCTACGAAAGATTTTTCTCTGTACTACCCAAACTGAGAACGAAATATGCAAATCAAAATAATTGTCTAGTATCAAAGCAGATTTAATTTATAGTTATATTATGATTGTCATTTCTACACTGCTTTACTTTAATATTAGACAGTTTGTTTTCTCTCATCATGTCCAGACTGCCATTGTACGTAATGGCTGATCCCTTCCATATTTATAGTCTTGTTTTTGTCATTCATTTGGATTTTTAACGTAACTTCTTTAGGGTTTCTAAAGGCGCCAATAGGAATCAAACCAGACAAAAGAAAACTAAACAAAAAAACTGTACGGGAATGGTAAACAGTCATTTGTAGTTACAAATACATTTAGAGCCTTTTTAACTCACGTTTGTCACTCCAACTAGGTTAATTACCATTACCACCCCCACCCCCCCACCCACACACACACACACAGCATCCATTATGATCACATGCAGATAGATCATGAAAATCAGGTTATTAATTTGTACAGGGACTTTTAATACTTTCCTTAGTGAGGAGTTGACTACATGCTCAGATATTTTTGAAGCTGGAGTTGTTTTAAAATGGTAGAAGTTCACCCACCCTTGTCCATCCAGCTAGATGTATACCAAATACGATGCCAAAATAGTGTTTTACTGCAGGTAAGATATTGACTGCTCGTGAGGTTTTAACAGAACCTCAGTTTCTAAATTCTGATCTTTCAATTAAAGTATTATTCCATTAGCTTTAGTTCTCGTGCCGTCTTCTATTTACTTTTTTACAGTTTTGGCAGGAACATCTTTTCTCTGGGCAGCAAGAGGGAGAGATGCTGCAAACAGCAAGGGCAGAGAGCAAGCACAAGAAAATATGAGAGCTCTTTTTTTTGTAAACGTAATGAAGCCATTGAGGGGAAGTGCGTCATTTTCAAAATATTGGTTCATGGCTTCAGTGAGAGCAGGACAGAACTGTCTGGTCCAACGTGTGAAAGAAACACAGTGGGTCATTGTCTAAAAGGGAGAAAGGAGGTGGGGGGACAGAGAGAGCATGTTGAGAGTTCACAGACAAGGGAAGCAAAATTTTTCTGAAGAGTCCACTCAGTCGACTAAATCTGCAGTTGAATGTTGACTGAGTCATGGGAACCACAGTTATAATTTGACACCTGTTGATCAAGCAGGGGCTGCAGAAAGACTGCACACAGAGCTGCTGAGCAGAGGACGGCTGCTGCTCACAGAGGTCTGACTCTGGTACAAACACACTCCGCGGTTACTGGTATTTTAAGGTTTGGACATGCTGTCAGCACCACCATAATTAATAGAATTTACTTTAGTTGGTTTGTATTGAATTAAAACAGATGCCCCTCAATATGTAGGGGCTTATATGACCAAAAAAGTCCTTAACTCTAAAATAATGGTAATAAAAGCTTTGCTGGAGAGACACAAAACATTAAGCCATAAGAAGGCTTTTTAAACAAGCCAGTTGAGAAAGATCTAGCTTGAGGTTGTGTTCTCGGTTTTATGGGGAAGATATTAAACTCTCTTCAATAATCGTCAGAGTTTTTCATTTGCAAATTAATCTATTTATTTCAGCACAGACTGTTTCTTGCTTCTAAATTTAATGGGTTGGGGTTTTAAAGAGGAAAAAAGACTGGTTTAAAGCCACAGAATTCTGATGAACTTTTTTGAAAAATGCCCATTTTTATTTACTATAAATTCTTGTGGACTCTGAAATGCAGTTCTTTACGCATACACCTCCTTTCTTCAGTCACAGTTTTAATATAAAGAAAACTGTCATTCCCTCCTTGAAAACACGCTTAAAGTGTTTCTTAGGTCAATTTATGTATGTTTGCACAGACCTCCACTGCCTAGGAAATTGTGCCCTGACTGCCATAAGGTATTGAGATGAAATCCTTGAACCATTGTCAGACCCTACGTTGGTGCAGTAGGTCCTGGTTTCCTCCTAATGCACTACGATGCCCGGCCTCATGTGGCAAGAGTATACAGGCGGTACCTGCAGGATGAAGGAATTGAAACAATTGAATGGCCTTCACGATCCCCTGACATAAACCCAATAGAACATCTGTGGGACATTATGTTTCGGTCCATTGAGCTCCGCCAGGTTGCTCCTCAGACTGTACGACAGCTCAGGGATGCCCTCACACAGATCTGGGAGGAAATGCCACAAGACACCATCCGTCATCTCATTGGGAGCATGCATACAAGCTCGTAGGGGCCGCACAAGATACTGAAAAGCATTTTGAGTTGCAGAAATTAAGTATATATATATATATATATATATATATATATATATATATATATATATATATACATAAGTTTTCTCAGATGAAAATGACATTTGGTGTTTTGACTTCTCTGTTTTTTTCACTTCTAAAGCCTTTGTGTTACTAGCTTCACAGAGAGCTGCCACGAGTATGTCTGTGTTTTTGTTCATAAATTCAAAGTTCTGCTCCAAATGTTTGCTTTAGAAAAGATTGAGATCGTTTTCTGTATAATAATTCTACCCCAGATAAAATAACTGTTCAAATAAATCCATATACCACTCATGCCAATAATGTAATAACTCTGCATTTCTTGAGCTTTTCATCTTAGTGCCACTAAAAATATTTCATTGCTACCTAAAACTCGATTTATTTAAATCTCAAGAGCTTCACTTAATAGAAACCGTGAGGCAATATTGCTGAAAGATCTTCCTGCTGCAGCAGCAGGAGTACAGGTCTGTAATGGATCACCAACTCATTCTTAAACACAGCTTGAGAGCCAATCTTGTCCAAAGCACATATATCCAAAGTTAAATACAAGAAACAGCCATAAACAATCAAACATTACTTTTTAATGGTGTAAAACAATGTGAAGTACAAAGTGCTTTCAGATATATCAACTAGGTCCTCAGCAACATATAATTACTGAAGATATGTGAAGCTGTCAAGGTATAAAAATGACAGAGTCTTATTGCTACATAAAAATAGTAACAATATGCCTACTTTTAACATCAGAGAAAGTATTTTTAAAAACCCTTGGCACAGTTGTGTATTTTTTTAAAGCTACATTTAAAAGCTACTTAATAAAAAAAAAATTCAACAGTCAAATTCACACAAGCAGAAACAAATATACTATAAATAAAGTAAAAGAACCTTAACTCATATTTACCAGTGATGCACAACAACCTTAAAAAAGGCTCACATGCCAAACCAATTGTTCCTTCTTTAAAATTAAATCCAAAAACACACATCGAAAAATACTTCAAATAGTTTGTTTGAGCCAAAAAATCTTGAATTTACACAAGTCAGTTATAACATAAGTAAGACATTATTAATCTCTAGAAATTTTTCAAAGGGAATCCTAAGCAGCAGCCAAACATATCAGATCACCAAACAGATCCCAGCTTCAGCCAAAGATAACCCAAGTAAATCCACCAGCTTTCACCTGCCACGCCCATGTTGCAAATACCTGAAGTAAAACCTGTCTGACAACATGTATTAGGCTTGATGATTGAATATCTTTCAAAAAAGGGTTCCAAAGCCAATTTTTGGGCTTTGAGACTCCAGCAAATGTGGGAGCAATTATCTACAAACAGAGAAAACATGGTGCATTGGTAAACCCTACCAAGGGTCAGTCTATCAAAATTGCTCTAAGATTGCCTGGAAAACTCATCAGAAAAGGAACCCAGAAATACATTTGAAGTACTCAAGGCCTCGCTATCCTAGCTAAGGTCAATATTCATGATACAACAGACTGGGCAAAAATGGTGTCAATTTGAGAGTTTAAAGGCAAAACCCCAAGTGACCAAAGAGAAGAAAAAAAAAAGACATAGTAAAAACTTTGTTAAGGCTAGTCAAAATGCTTTGAACAGGCTGATTATGCTTGAAAACCTTCCAGTGTGGCTGAATTAAATTAATTCCGTGTATAAACATAGGCCAAAATCCCTCCATAATAATGAAAAAGTCTAATAACTAATTATTGGGAACACTCAACAGCAAGATTTGCCACCAATAGTGGCACAACCAGTTATTAGTTCCAAGGACCAATTACTTTCCTAGATGGTTTGAGCAGCTTTTTTTCCCCCCTAAAGATTGAAATCATGTAAAATGTAAAAAGAAATGCCATACCTCCTCGGATTATCTTTGTTTGACTTTAAAATCTGCTTGATGATCTGAAAAATGTTAAGTGAAACCAAACAGGCTAAACAGAAGAAACTCGTAAAGCAGCAAATACTTGTTTACATAATTGTATTTTGGGTACATATTCTTACAAAAGGCCATTAAACATTATATGATACACGCCTTAATTTGCTAATGAGAATGGAGTAAGACTCCTCAATAAAATTTATGAAAGTCCAGAATGCAGAGATAGATGACATGCATTAATTTTTACATTTACATTTACCTTTTAAGGCTGCACGGTGGCGCAGTGGTTAGCGCTGTTGCCTTGCAGCAAGAAGGTCGTGGGTTCGTATCCCGGCCCAGGGTCTTTCTGCATGGAGTTTGCATGTTCTCCCCGTGTATGCGTGGGTTCTCTCCAGATAATCCGGCTTCCTCCCACAGTCCAAAAACATGCATGATAGGTGAATTGATCACTCTAAATTGTCCCTAGGAATGAATGTGAGTGTGAATGGTTGTCTGTCTCTCTGTGTTGGCCCTGCAACAGACTGGCGTCCTGTTCAGAGTGTACCCTGCCTAACGCCTGATAATTGCTGGGATAGGCTCCAGCTGCCCCGTGACCCTGAATTGGATAAGCGGTTAAGAAGATGGATGGCATTTACCTTTTACAGAATGCAAAGGTTTACCTTTAGTTCTGGACCCTGAGAGTGTATGGCAGGCTGAAGGACAGACTAATGAGTATCATAGCAACAGGCCAGGATGAAACAGGAAAGACCTTGAACGGTGGCCCCAAAATAGGAGCTGCTAAGGAACTTTTTACATGTGTGGTTGTGCCAGAAAACGACAAGAGAAAAATGCTTTTTTTTTTTCTGTTCACATGGTGCGGGTCTCAGCCCCTACTGGAGTCCAGTGTTTTAACATGACGGACTACACCAAAACAGCAGGTGGCGGTATACCAATGATTCTGTAGGTATCCAGCAAACAAGGAAGTGAGAAGAATCAACGTCATAAAACGAGCGACGGCCTAAAATGACAACATACTATTAGTCTACTGGTCAACTGCTACCCACCGCTTTGTAACCTGGTGTGTTGCTGCGGGATGCTTGAACAGCGTTGTTTTGGTCTCTTTATGGTCGTGTAGTGATTCGGTAACGTCAGTTAGCAGTGTCTTCACTCCCGTCTGGAGCATGTCTACTGTCTCAGCTACTGTGTCCGTAGCCACTCGTACCTGGACTCCGATATGACCTCCAAGGAAGGTTCCTTGGAACGTACCCTATCACTGTCCAGATTGTGTATACATGGTAGGAAATAAGTGGATTTTGAGCAAACATAGTACCCGAGTACGGATTCGAGTCCCATGTAAAAATGCCCTAAAAGAATGTCTCAGGCTAGAGAATCTCAAAGTACAAGTGTAGCATTAAGTAGAACCACCATGGAAAGATAAGCCTCAGAAGGATGTTTCGCTACAAAGTTCTAGTAATGGCTGGACTTAAAGAAAACATGGAGCCAATCCTGATAGCAGCACAAGAACCGGCTTTTAGCACAGGCATAATAAAGATTAGGGTCTACCACATCAGAAAGGAACTGAAATTTAGGATATGCAAATATGTTCCTGAAATAGTCAATACCAGTTCAGTGCAAGATTCTGACCGTAAAAGTAAATATGGATAGTGAAGTAAAGCCAAAGGTTCTGTTTTCAAAATGGGAGACACCAACAACCATATCTGAGAATGATAACTTTGGGATCCTGTGGGTATTTGGGATCCAAACTGATTAACAGGTGATGGCTAACCAACCAGACATTGTGCTGGTTCGTTACTGGGGGCAATTGTGGCTCGCTAGGTAGACTAGTTGACTTGTAAGGGTTGTAGGTGCAATTCCAGCTGACGCTTGTCAAATCGATGTGCCCCTGGTCAAGTCACATAACCCTATATTGCCTATTAATCTGCATAACAGTGTAATAATATCCGTGCATTTTTAAATAAGAGTAAAACACTTTGAGTAGTCAGCATTACAGGAAAAGCACAATATAAGTTCAGTCCATTTACCATTTACAAAGCAGAAAAGAGAATAGAACTAGCAAAGTTAGTTTTCCCAAGGTAAAGCAACATCTAGAACAATGATAAAAAGTACATCTTCACTATCGGCACTTCAGGGTAATTTTACCAGATCTTGTCTGATGGGATAAACCAGTTGGGCTGTTCCTCTCAGCCGACAAGTGACTATACAAAATTGGCCCTTAGTGGAATTTGCCAAGATCCCGATATCACAACCGTTTCAGCAGTGAGAAGTGTTGCTGATCAGTGCCAACAGCCACCCACTGTAACAGAAATAAGAGATTGACAATGGAAGAAACTAGGGTTGTTGATGTGTTTCTGTTTGTCATGTTGTTATAAACTGTCTCACCACCAACTCTTCCAGTTTTACAAAGCCAGTTGTTTAGCGACTTCTGCTCATTTCCCTCTTAGTTACAACGAGTAAGCATGACTTAACCACAGCTCCTGCCCAGTGACTCTACACACCCCAGGACTGGTACTTGGCTTGTCACTAAAATAACTCTGGTGTAGTGGAGACACACGTATACAGTGAAGGTCCGCTAAAATTACCCTGATGTTCCAATAGTGGAAAAGTGCCTATAGATAAGAATATTTACCAAGGGAAAATAGAGTAGTTGTGGAGGGTAATGGTCTAAGTGGTGGCAGTGGTCCTGGGGCACTTAGGACTGTCAACCCTTCTGGAACAATTTTCAAGATCACTGTCCAGAAGAGCACAGTCCTAAGCTAGGATACTGTGCAAAACCTACAAGGCCCCAGTGTTCTGATCGAAAACCCAGGCTTGAATGGAATCCCACGCGAGTAGAGTAGTTTACATAATTTAGATGCAAGAAAACATGTACCAGCTCAAAGAAACTTCAACATAATACTCGATCTGTTCAAAGATGAGACTTCACTTGGACGCAGATCCAGAAAGTGCTCTGCCAAAAGAGGACTTCTGGCATTTACAACCTGTCCAGAGGGGGCAGTTTTAGGCCAGAAGATTTGTAGCCATCAACTGATGGTCCTAATAGCCCTGGCAGCAATATTTGGTTCCAGACATTACACCAGAGCTGCAACTGTGGACATGTTACAACCTAATTTTCCATGAAAAACTGTTCAATGTTCACAATTACATTTTTTCTTCTTAGCCTCATTTTATCCTTACCCTAACAGCCTATTATTGCCAGCTGTGACTGTAAAAAGGCATTTTCTATTTTACCTGTCAGTGTTAATATTGATATGGCCAATTGGTGTTTACAGCTAGTGCAACATGCCCCTCATCATCATGAATTTAGCTTTATACTTGATCCAACAAATCTAATAATACATTCATTTACCACAAGAATTGTAAACAAACAAGATAAATGTCAAGATCATTACTGTGATCCTTTAAGATATAATTATCACCAAGCAAAACTGCATAAGATGCATAAAAACTGTACGAGTAAGAACTTCCACTTGCATAAATAAAACAAGTGCAACTC
Organism: Apricaphanius iberus; assembly: GCA_028564705.1. Classification (NCBI taxonomy): domain Eukaryota; kingdom Metazoa; phylum Chordata; class Actinopteri; order Cyprinodontiformes; family Aphaniidae; genus Apricaphanius; species Apricaphanius iberus. The sequence goes on from JAPXFQ010001473.1 coordinate 3,411,371, forward strand.
GTATGAATAACATATGTAATTTGATATAAATTTAGTGTGAACACTATTAGGAAAGGTAGTTAGGGTGAACACAGGCCTTCTGTTTTCTTTGGATTCAGGAACGCCACGATCTCCCGAATGCCTCTTTTACAAATTGTTGTCTGAGAAGCTTTGTTTAGGTTTTCTCCCACCTCTTTAAACTTTTTCCACGTCTCTGGAAAAAAACAAACATATTTGCATTCATGTGAAAAAGAGAAATATGAACTAAGATAAATTTGTTTAAAGAATTCTTGAATACATAATGCAAGAAAATACAAGGCTTTAATGGTGTCCCAAGATTTCCCTTTTTCATTCCTGATGAAATTTCTCTTGAATAATAGTCTCATAATGTGATCAATCCCGGAGGCACAGTGGTTCAGTAAAAATAGTTATGACGATGAAAATGGTGTGATTTGATGTAATCTGTGAGGTATTTTAAAAAATCTACATCTGTAGATGCCTCTCTCCACCATTTTCAAAACACATTTTCTGAACATTTTTCAGAAACTCCACCATTGTTCTAGAGTATGTTATAAATGGATTTTCTCATGAGTCTGAATAAGCTCGATCTTTATGTAATGATCAAATGCTAAACCTCCAAAGCTTCTAAAGCTGGCTACAACGCTAAAGATAGCCTCCGGCCCAAGTTTCCTTGGGCCTAACATTTTCATAACATAAGATGACAGGGAACAGGCTAGAAGCAAAGTTTTATTTCTCTCTTTTTTCCTCTTTCTTTTTTTATCTTCTTTTGCTAGAGCTGGGACAACAGTAAGAAAGGTTATTATTAGTAACACAATATGTTGTCATGAATTAAAATACATTTTAAGAAGCAAAGACTGTTTTTTAATTAGGGGCAGAATATTTACAAACATTGCTCTACACACTTAATGGTAGCACTGGTAAAAATTGTAAAATAAATGCATCTGTATTGCTACAGAATAAATTTGTGCATATTTTTTTAACGAAAACTTTAAGCTTTAATTTGAGTACTTCTATTTGGTAGAGTAAAAAAATCGCATTTAAAGCACTACCTCCTGAACCAATGAAACACATGCATATTTTATTTTATACTTCACTGTATACTTGTACTTTTATTTAGAAATGCACAACTTCATTTGTCCATATATATAAATATGATGCGACAAAAGACAAAAAAACATGCATTTCAAGAAAAAAAAAATATATATATATATATATATATATATATATATATATATATATATATATATATATATTCAAGCCCAAATTTACCCTTTTGTTCCTCCACCTGCAAGACTGGCAACCGACAATTGCTAATTTTTCCCCACCACGGTTATGTTTACATGCACATCTAAATAAAGCTTTTTGGTCAAATTGGACTCAGAGCTTGTCCCCTGTTGAGAGCCAAATCCCGGTTTATTTGTCTCTCAGAAAATCGAACTATTAAATGAAATGTGTTTGACTCTGCCACGACAGATGGTGACATGCTCCCCTTAGCCTTATAGCGGTTAGCTTCGAGCTACACACAGGCAGTAAACAGAACCAGGCTGGAGTGAAGCAGACGGAGTCAAAGCAGGACATTAACAATCCCAATCCATCGTCTCTTCCTCAGTCCAAACGTGCACTGATCGGCCACTTACGTTTGTCTTAGCCACCATACTATTCTTATACTACCACTGTGGTGTTGCTTACTCCAACTTCCACATCTGCTTCCTTCCCGTGGGGGTGCGCGAGTACGAGCGCGGGGGTTGAAATGCATGTTTATTTAGTAAATTTTTGATTTTTATCCAGCCCATAATTATTATTGACCATCATGCCGATGCAAATAGATGTGAACTTTTTTTTTTTTACCAGGGAAGGTCAACAAGGACACCATATGTGGTCAGACTTAAAATAGTTCTCTGCTAATCAAATGCTAATTAAATTTTTCACAACAGCCAAAAGTCTGAGGGCAGATGGTGGGTGACCTGGCAGATCATTTACCATCACGTGTCACCACACTGCACACAAACGCACAGTGAATATGTTCAAACACAAATGAATACAAAAGAACACAAACCTTCATCGAGAGTGGTAAGAAGAGTGTAATTTTCCGGATGATCCGTGATGTCTTTTCTTTGAAGGTCGCCAATCTCCATTATTCGTCCTAGACAATGACATTAACAGTCCAGTAAGAAACTATTTGCCCCTTACAAATGTCTGTCATTTCTTTTTGTCTTTTTCTTTTGTTGTGTTTAAATGTTTCAGATCATCAAATTATGTCAGAAAGAAAAAATAGAAACTAAACTTAACTTCAGAATTACAAATTGCTGTTTCTTCCTATCCAACCTGGCCCTAGGGGGAAAAAAAGTAAACACCCCCTAAATCTAATAGCTGGTTGTGTCATCAAGTTTTCGTGATAACTAGCAAATAGTCTTTACATTTTCGTGGAATAACTTTGACGCACTCTTCTTCAGGACTTTGACTAGACTAAGGGTGTTAAGTGCGTTTGAGCTTAGGGTTACAAACGCCCTGGAGAATGTGGTCAAGCAGTCTGCTCCTGCACACATGTCATCAAGCTAATCAGCTGGAAGGAGCTGCCTGCTGGTCACTCGACACCTGTGATTAGACCCATGTGGTAAACTCTTCACTATTGACAAAATATGACAGTTTCAGCACTTGATCAAGGTTCTTGAGCTGAAACCAGTCTCTGACCATCATACGACCACCGCCATATTTGACTGCCAATCTGATGGGGTTTTTTTCTCAAGTGCTGTGCTTCTTTTACACCAGATGTAAGGGGATACAGAGTTCCGTCCATCTCGCCAAATATTTTCCCAACGCTCTTGGGGGATTGATAACATGTTTGTCAGCATATGTCTTAAAGCACCCCCACCCCCTGCGCACCCAAACACAAGCACTTACATGGGTCACCTATATGATGTTCTAAATATATTCAGCAAAAAATGTGGTGGGTTAACCAGTTCTGGGAATGTTCACCACTGTGTCAATTTATTCCTAGTCTTGGTTTGCTCTTGGTTTGGGTGATTTGAAAATATTTGTCTTTTTTAGATTAAATCATCATTTGAAGGAGTAGTTTTTGATTTACGGTTCTCTGATCTTAAAATTTGTTTCATTCAAAACAGTTAACACAATAAAAGTAAAAAAAGTAACAACAAAAGAAATCTGGAATCATTTTTTACAACACTTGCACTGTCAGTTAAAAACAAAACCTCAAAACAAACACCTAATTTATAATATTTAAAAAATATTGTCTTCTCACCCTCATAGAGAAATTGAAAAAAAGCATTTAAAGTTTTGTAATATGCAGGGTTTTTTTCTTGTGCTTAAGGTCACATTACCTTCTGCTGTGTTCCAGGCTTGCACTTCAATGTCAGCAGTGCTTTGTCTTTCAGCAGCAAGGATCTTAACGGTGTTAGGAGAATCAACTTTCAAGCATAGTTCTACTTTATACACCAAAAGGTTATTTTTATAAGCCATGTAGCACTGGGTCTGGTTCATTTCGGCTTTGCTCTCTGCAGAGAGAAGGGGGGAAAAAACACAGAACAAGAGATAAAGGGGATCAAATGTTTCAATCAGATCATCTGCAATCAGCCTATCATGTCTATGAGTCACATTCCTTTACCTGGGCAACTCTTGCAGCACTTTCCAACTAATTTCACTGGATGCTGGCACGTGTACTGGCTTGGACACGTGAGGCGTTTGCAGTCCTGAAGGCCATTGATGCAAGTGCAAACGATGCATTCCAGGACCTTCCCCAAAACTGGATGCCACATGTCTCCATGCGAGTACGTCTTGCCGTTGTATAAACACACTGAGACAAATGAGAACCATGTGAGGCACATACGAGAACGATCGTAAGCGTGTGAGGAACACGCCAGTAAATTTAAATAGCTACATATTATCTTTCTGTTTACTCAAAAAGAGCCTCACCTCTTTGGTGTTTCCTCTGCATTAAAATCCTCACCGTGGTCTCTGAGGCCCCTCTGAGATTGAGCCTGCTGAGGCTGAGGGCCCTGGGAGAGGCCTTGATCCTGGGTGGGGTGGCACGGTCCGACCTCACCCTGCTCTGCTCTCCAGAACACTGGTCGACTGAATGCCTCTGTTGTAAATATGGACATAATAAAAACAGTTAATCATCTATTCAGCTGTTGGCTCGGCTTGCTTTTCCCCCTGACTGATAGCTGCGGGAGCATCACATCATGTCCTAAATCATAAAAAGCAGGCTGTAGACACAGCCAACATTTCAGTGCTTTTCCAGAGATTTAAAACAACGAAACGTTGCCAATGAGGGCAGTTGTTCTGCCAAATGGTCTGCAGATCTTAAAGGGAAACTTTTTAATCTATGCCAGTGATCGCTGGAAAGAAATCAATACCTCAAAAACAATCTAAAACGTAAAAAATGAATAAAGGACACAGGGGATCCTCATAACGAGCTAAAAATGCAGTATTTCTTTTATTGCATCTGAAAAGCCAAACACATTTACTTAGACTCTGTTACTCTTACTACAGTTGTCGTTGACCTCTGCCAGGAGGTTTACGTTTTCTGCCTGTTACCAAGAATTATTATTACCAAAATTATGGACGGATTTGAATAAAATTGTCCAAAATGAGACCAGGGACAAGGGAATACATTTTGGATTTGGGGAGACGTGAAGCGTGTAGCCACCCGCTGACCAGGGGTGCTAACCTTCCACTCCTCTCCCGTGTCAGAGGGCTCACAGGTGGCTCCCCTTGGCCCCCTTTGGCCCGCAGCCACAAATCTCCACTTTCTACTGGAAGAGCGCATAAACAGCACAAATACCGTCGTGGGTCTCATTCAGAGACATTTATTACATCTGTCAAGGAGGTTATGTTTTCAAAAACAAATGTATCATTTAAAATAAATGTAAAAAATTACATTAAAAAAAAAGACAGCTGTGTGTGGGAGACGGAGCAGCGTCGTCAGACTGAGGGAAGCTGGAACGCCGCACAAAGCTGCTCCCTGTATTTGATCATTTCCTCATTTTGCTTTTATATTTATTACAGACTTTTGAAATCCCTTTAGCAACTCGTTTGGAGAAAAGTAAGTACTAACAAATCTAGCAATGTCTTTTTGGTCTCAATTGACACTTTTGGAGACTCTAGTGTGAAGCAGTTTTTTTTTTTAATTATTTATGAGGAAAAAAGGAGTTTCATGTTTCATTTTAATCCCACTTCACAATTCATCCTCTACCTTGTTGTTGGTCTATCTAAACAACATGATCTATTGTGTTTATGAGAGGATTAAATGTTGAAAAGCGTCAAGCTAAATGAATGCTTTCAGAAGGTACTGGATGTAATACATACAACGCCTCTGTTAAGCTGATGGTTTCCATCTTCAGTGGAGGAGGAGCCACCACTTCCATGGTCTGAGAGGAGAAAAATGCAATTCAGGTGTTAGGATAAACATACATTTTATCAGATTAGGTATAGATTCATATTGTTCTATTTTTTAAATCTTTTTCAACAATGTCTGTGTCTTATAACAATGGCAGTATAACAATCAAAGTTTTTTATAAATCAGATGTCTTTCTGCTCATCCTAATATTACATCTAGGTATTTCTAATGATGAGAAGATGGGATGGGGAGGCATGGATTTCCTCAGCTGTAGAAGTTTGGCTACCTTTACACACCAAGCAGCAGGTATCTGGGAGGGAAGCTGGTGATGAACAGGTGATAGGTTGGCATGTTTTCAGAGCACAGAAGATATTTCCATTCTGGAAAGAACAAAAGAAAAAGGATAGAATCACATCCAAAGAATCCAAGCTATCAGTAATTCAAATAGGAATTAATAATGATATCCTGATTTATTTAATAAAGAATATTGAATAAAGAAAGAAAGAAAGAAAGAAAGAAAGAAAGAAAGAAGGAAAGAAAGAAAGAAAGAAAGAAAGAAAGAAAGAAAGAAAGAAAGAAAGAAAGAAAGAAAGAAAGAAAGAAAGCTGTGGCATGTATCAATCTTCAATCTAAAAACCTAACATATGGAAGAAATGTAACTCAAGTCATCTGTGTTGTACAAAAAACACATTTTGAAAGTGTTTGTGCTAGGTTTATTGTTACAAATGATCAGATTCATTAACTTCTCACGTCAGGTGGCCTCGCGAAGAGCTCCCTTTAAGTTTCTGTTTTGGCAACATTTCTTTGCTTTTCCCGAGGTGATCACAGCCAAGTGAGATGTTTCCACCTTCTACATGCTGCTAACGTGATTTCACCATGTGCCTCCACATTAGCAGCTATAACATAGGCAGGCACAGATGGCAGGAAAAACTACAATTACAGTCATATAAAAAGAAACGGAGTGTGCACAATTAAAGCTGTTCTGCACAGCTTCTTGTAGCATTCCTCAGCGGTATAATGCTTTTTATGTCTTTTTTTTTCTTGTGTAAAGTGCCTTGAGATGAAATCCATTACGAAATGATGCAATATAAATAATAATAATAATCTGAGTGCATTTCTTCAGTGAGAAATAAAAAAGCTGTTTTTTTAAACAATTATTTTTAATGAAACCACTCTTTCAAAAATTATTGGTACCCTTCATTATTCTGAGCAACACCATCATCCATCCAAAGCACACAGTTCCAGTTTATGCCCAAGTGCATGCAAATTTAATTAATTGAGTTTAATTAAACAGTGTTGTATTATAAAAACAAAAAGGAACCAAAAAAAAAAAAAAAAACTACAGTGTATATTTCTATTTGTGATGGCAAGATAGAGAAGTATTTTTCTTTGCTGTTGTTTCAAACTTTTTAATAGCTGTTCTGATTGTAATCAGAGCTAGTCCTGGAGAATAGTATTCCTGCAGCCATTTACTGACTAATGAAAATCGACAACCTTTTTGAAAAGAAACAGCCCACTGCATCATGCATCTTCCACCATACTTGAGAGCACTTTTCGACGTGTTGATGACTTGTGTCACCTCAAATCCACAATCAGTAATAACTCATTTGCAGGAAAATCTAAACACAGACCATCTTCAGAAAGGTAGAGTATAAACATAAAGGATGTCCAAGGGGACAGATTTTAAATGGATTCAATGGACTGAGGTTAATCTCTCGATATGATTGGAGTGTATTGGATTGATTTGATGACATATTTATGTATATGGATTGGATTTGCATGTCTCGCAAAGGGCCTTGAGATTTATTTATTTTTTAGATTACGTCCCTTCAATAGAAGATCCATTAATTCCAAAGGCTTTATGCACATCTTTACCAGGGGTGCACATAAATACATTGATTTAGTGATTTTCTTTTCTGCTTTCATGCTGTAGTTTACCATATTTATCTTGATGAGGAAAAGTAACAAACATAAGAGGGATTATGCTCCCACTGAAAATGATCTGAAAGTACTGCTGTGTGGGTTTCTATATAAGTACTTTTTCTTGCTTTTCCATTTTTTTTCTTTAGTCAGAACTTAAAAGACTTTTTTCAAGATAAAAACTCGGATGGAACTTACAGAGCATGTGCACATGACGCACTGATTGCTGTGCCTGGATGGAAAGAGGCGTTGGTTGGTGAAGGTCTCCCCAGGCTGGTAGACCGTCCCGTTATGTCTGCAGGTTTTGACAGGCGCCCTCAGTCCTGCCGGGATCCTGGGTTCAACTGAAGAAGAAAAATCCCAGACATTAAATCGGTGCACATCTATATCCGGAGCCCAGAGGTGTCCGCAAAAGAGCATACCTGAGCACTTTGGACAACAACGCTGGGGCTCAGTAACAGGGTTCTCACATGCCAGCGCAGGACACTTGATTGTGTTGCACTTCACATGGCCTGTCTGAGAAGGAAGATGATATAGTTTGCAAGTACCTTTATCCACTCTCTTGGCAGTTTATTATAATCCTTTATAGAGTATATTCCTTTTGTTTGGAAAAGTACCTCTGCGCAGACGCAACGCATGCAGAACATGTATCCAAAAGGCTCCAGATAAGGATGCCAGCTGTCTCCTGGTCTGTAGGTTTTGTCTTTAAAAGTACAAACCACTCCGGAGCCTGAGTGTCACAAACACAACCATCATCATTATCCTACCCCAAAACCTCCCTCAGCGTAAAAACAGAAATCTTACCATATATCAGCCTACAAATCATTGCAATTTCAACAAATACGGTTCATTCCTGGTTAAACTTTTAGGACTGCACAGGGGAGACGGGTCCACCAAATATGTGGTTCAGATCAGAGAGCTGCACCTCAGTTGCGACACAATCCAAGTTGAACCCCACTTTTATTCTTTCCATTTTCTCCCATTTAAAAGCCTACACGCGTTTGATCGGGGTAATAAGATTAAAGTCATCAAAAGAGAGACGCCTCTTACCTCTCCGAGGCTTCATCTCCGCGGATGCGAACCACATAATGAAAAAGAACAAAAACATAGGCTTCATTTTTTTCCCCACATGTGCGTGACTGAGTCTTCAGTGCGCAATAGATATGCGCTTCAGTGAGACATAAAAAAAACCTGCAGGACAGTGTGAAACAAAAGATTTAGAGGAAGAAAAAAAAAATCGTATTTTTCTAGGTTAATCTATGGCGCCTTCTTCAGGAGGCAATTTGTGATGACAGTAGAGGGGAACCCAGAATTGTGCAGGCAGTCCAAATAGTGATGAAAAATGAAAAAAATAAGACATGGTGTACACGTCCTTTCATCTAAAAATGTGTTTATAGATATACAAAGTGCTACAAAAAATATCCCCAAATACTTTGTGTATTACCTTGCAAAAATATGCACCACCCTCCACCTCAAATTTTATTAAAAGATAATTCAAAGTATAGAGAAAGAAAAGAAAAGGATGCAAGATTTTCAACTGAACAATGCACTCAAATCTTCATCTAAATCCTAACTGGAGTCCATCTGTGTGTAATTTGAATCTCAGTATAGATTAATCAGTTATGTGAAGGCTATAGGGTTGTTAGATATTGTTAGTGGATGTACAGCATCATGAAGACCAAGCAACAGCAGCAGGAAGGTCAGAGGGAAAGCTACACAACAGTCCCATGGTAACTTTTAAAGGAACTCCAGGGACTCACAACTCAGGTGGAGAAAATGTATTGACAGGAAATCTAGCAGCTGGGCAGCCACAAATCCAGACTTTATGTAAAACTGGCAAGAAGCCTTTGTTAAAAGAAAGCTTTTAATAAGTCGCATAAGGGGAGACTCTGTTCAGATGAGACCAAAATGGACGTTTCTGGCCAGCATGCAGAACACAAAGAACACAATGTGTGTAGTAGAATGCTAACACTGCAGCCGGGTAATAAGGTTCACCTTCCAGCAGGACAAAGACTTTAACAGATCTGAGGCTGTAACATTGTGAAACAGAGTTCTTTCAAAGTATTGATACTGAATATGAATGTAGGCCACACTTTTCAGATTTATTTTTATATAATCCCTTTCCCTTACACTTAACAATTAAACACCAATTTGTGTTGGTATATCACATAACATCCCACTTAAGTACATACATAGTTTTTTGTTTATGTAGAAGATTACAAATAATTATTTTTATATACCAAATGTCTTGCTGATATATATATATATATATATATATATATATATATATATATATATATATTTATATACATGAACAGAAATATTAAACCCATTTTACACTCTCATAAAGATAAGCCAAATTGGAAGGGAAAAAAATAATTACAAGGAACATATTGAGACAGAGATGATCTAACACTTTTTGACTAAGCTGTTAACTAAAGCCGAGTTTATAATTCTCTGTCTATGTCAAAACGGACTGACGCAGCGCCATTATCTGCCAATGCCAGGCCTCTCGGTCACCTACGCAAGGACGGACAGAGTAGAGCCCATCATTACCATGACATAAAGTGAGGAAGAGACACCATAATCTGACACAGATGAATATTTATGTTGATTAGAACAGAAAAACCTATCGGTTAAACTTAACCGATACCATAAACCGATACTCAAAATGAGGAAAATCTACAACAAATTCACCAAAAAAGATACATTTTTCACTTGAAATTTTATTTTTGTGGTGATTTTATATTTTACATCTGTTATTTGTCTCAGTTATGTTTAGTTTGTAAAATCTGGTGCCTTTAGTCTCTTCAAGAAAGGCACCAGAAGTTATACAGTTTATTAACTTAATTGTTAACTATAACAATATGTGGCACGGTACACAACGAGGGACCAGGCGGGATTCGATCCTACGACTCTCACACTGTCACAAATAGTATTGGATCGGTATCGGGTATCGACAGATACATATAATCCAGCCATCGGTATCGGGACTGAAAAAGTCGGATCGGTGCATCCCTAGTCATAACAGTACAAGGAGAAATAACGAAGGTAGAGTTGCAGCAGAACCGTGCTTGTTGCTGTTTTTTTAGTTTTTTATCTTTCAACAGATTTACACAAAAAAAAGGACTACCTACGGGGTGGATAAAAAAAAGAAAAACTGCCAGGTTTACAATTGTGTCTGCAGGAAGATCCTGGATCTTCATCTGTAAGCACAGAATGTTAGAGTAACATTCAGAGCTACTGTGAGCAGTGTTTTAGTTCCGTTTTCCCATCTCATTTTGGAAACGCGTGTATTAGTTTATGCTTCAACTGGGAGCATTTTAGCGACACAGTATTATAACACCACTGAAACATTCCACTGTGGCAGGTTTAAATAACTGCTTGTTTTTTTTCACTATTCTTCAGATATATATTAAAAAAGTGCATTGCGTCCAGTGTTTTAGCTAAAATGCAGTCGACAAATGTGGAACAAGTCTACCCTGCATGACCTCTACCTCTGTATAATAAGTGCTTTATAATGTAACACACTGTCTTATTTAACTGAGGATTGCTGGCATTTATTTGTCGCCGAAGATGCAACAGCCTAAATAATCACACCTCCTCCATGCTTCAAAGTTACCATAAGGTATTATTGCTTGATAATAGCAAGTAGTTCCACTTTGGTCTTGCCTGTCAAACAGATCTAGTTTCATTTTCCAAATCTTGTGTCTGGCCTTCTATTGTAAACAAACCTCATCGAGACCACTTTTATTTTGCAAAGTTATAATATGGAAAAACCTTAAAACAAGGGTCTTTTTATGTTTTGACACAAAATTTAAACCCATTACATCAAAAATGTCTCCTACTTTCCCCAGGAGGTAATAACTGTCAAATTCAGTCAAGAAAGAAGTATATATTAAATCTTGTTAAAAAAAAATGATGCTTATGAAAAGCACCAAAATTCAAGATGACTATGCTAGTCCTCTAAAGACAGTGGTAATCATGCAAGTGAACCTAGGATTCAGCAATGCCATTTTATTAGATTCTTCTGAAACATGTTTTATACAATATGACTCTAATGTAGTTCTAAAGCACACTGGTGTATTACAGTAGGTGCCTGATGTGTATGAAAGTCAAGTTAACACAAACACATTGTACTATGCAGAATTTATTAACACGTGAAAATAAAACACTGTCATCTTGATTAAAAAAGACATTGTTACACCAAGTTATTTCTTTCCTGGATCACAGTCTGGACGATGATAAAGAGATGACACTTAGGAAATATTAACGCTAAAAGGAGTTTTGTACCTTACCTCCATTTTAGTGGTATACTACCTGTTGTATGACTTAAAATGGAAACCACAAGAAAAAAAAACCCTACACATTTAAGTCAGTGCAGAAACAAAGCAACAAGAAAAAAAAATCACATTTAACAAGAAAGATAAAGTGGGGTTTTTAAAAACTGGCTTCTTCCTGTAATGGACAAATTGGTAAGGTTTAACCTTTAAAAAGTTTGACAGCTGGTAACGAGATTAAGCTTTTTAGTTTAAAAAAGAAACAGCATGCTGGGGGGGGGGGGGTTTACACACTAGCAATGGGAATTTGCAGCTGCAACATGCTAAAATATTGCCAAAGAACAAAATTAGCAGTAATTTAACTATAAGACTTTTTGCTCACAATTTTAAAATATGCAACTGCATCAAAAATACTAATATGCAATGAAACATTTTAATTTTAAAAAATGTATTATGTTTTTTTTTTTATCCAAAGACCTTTTCCAAACAATTTAGTTATACTGTTACGGTCTAAAATGGCATGAGATATTTGATGAGTGACAGAACATGATGGGAAAATGTTCGAGTCAAAAATGATCTGCCTTCTGGATGAGACACACCTGAATATCCTCCACTGAGCAAGCTTTCAGATCACAGTCGTGTTCATTCAGATTTAGAGCCTGCCACCTTATAAGGTATACTTTAAAAACCTAAAGTACAGCAAACTGCTTCAACAGATGAATCAGACTGTACACACAGACAAAGAAACACACACACACACACACATCAGCAACAGAGGAAACTCAGGAACTGCTACTCTGTGCCCCCGGGTCGTCCTCGCGTTTCTGCCGTTTCTTCGCTCGGATTTCATTCATGGCTTCCTCTATGGAACGTGTGTCCCGTTTGTTGGCTACCGGCACTGTCGACAGAGAATTCCCATAACCACATTATGATTGAGGAAGAAGGTTCACAGCTACGTATTTAGCCATTCAACGCGTGGCAGCAGATATCCTCACCACAGCCGTAACTCTGGTTAGCCTCCAGTGTGTGAGCGGCGTCTTTAGCGGCCGAGGTGCCTATGAGGTGACTGTACTTGTCTCTGTAGTTGGAGTTGGGACATGCTTGGCTTTTTTCTGTCTGAGCGGACACGGCCTCCTCTAACGCAGCCTGTTCCTGTGGCAAGAAAAAAAAAAGAAAAAAGAAACACGTAAGAAATCCTGAGAGACATTCATTGCAAATATTCAGGGAGGTCTTTTAAAAAGGTAAACATTTGTTTTTACTTTTTCGCATTAAAAACACAAACATTATTGTATTAACATAGAAAGAATAAATAAGGATTTGAAATATATATATTTTTCTTACTTTGCAATGCATTTGTATTCATGTCCCACCCTGTGGTCTCAGTAAATGCTGTGTAAAACAACATTTCTGAGCAATTACAGAAGAAAATACATCATCTTTGTAAAATAGTTTAATCTTTCCCAGTTTTTTGGTCCTGGAACAGATTCTCACTTTATTTTAGATTGCACAAACAACAAATCCATTATAGAAATTTCCAGCTGATCATTCTGAACCAGGTTTACGTTTAAGAACTGTAGAGGGACAGTGCAACAAGACATGATCGTGTGTCTTTCTGCACCTGACATGCCCAGCAGAGCAGGGAGTGACGTTGACCGACTATCCCTCTTTAAAGAAAATGCTAGAATAGCTCAGTAAAAAGCATTGAATATAATTGGAAAAATAAGCAGGTGCAGAATTTTTGCGGTGGGCATCTGGCTTCCAGTCACAACTACAAGTGTGACTCAGGTTAATAGGTAATTTGACAAAGGGAGGCAGACTATTCTGTAGCATAGTGTGATATGTTGATGGCTCAGATCATAAACTTAATGATTCCTGACAGAACAGAAGGATAATGCCATTGAAGATCAGATACAGATAGCACCAGGACTCTTATTATTGATTATTAGAACTTACTTTGACCCAGTTCACCATATCAACTTTATTTTTCATTATAGGACTATAAAATGTTACAGGGTAAATTATATATCAACTATTTTAAGTAGATATAGAAAGAATACAGTGTTTGGATGAAACTAATGCAGTATTGCATGATGTTGACATTTTGGAAACGGATGTAGAAGAAGAAATAGACTTTCGTTGTAAACAAACATGGCCACGCCCGTTTGAAATGGAGGACTACGATGTTCTCCATAGGTCTTCTGGTCACGGTTTTACATCCACGAGCCTTCAATCTTATGTACACAATCGAATTACAAGCCGAATCCCTATATTTTTTTTGGCTGACGTAAGGCCTCTACCATATATGTTACCTTTATGATCCAGGTTAGTGTAATGACTCTATGACTGACAGAAGATCAATATACACTAGTTAAGCGTAAACACTCAAGTGCTTTGTTCTTTATACATTTCACAAATTTACATTGGCGTAGATTATACTAATACTGGAATGTGTAAATTACAGTGCAAAGGTTGCACTAAAGTAATCCTGTCACAAGATATATTCAAGTTTTTAAACCATAGCCTAGCACAGTATCAAAGATAATCTATTTAGCTTTATCCGCCATCTTTAACCATATCCTGCATTCTCGTTTGGCCACCTTACCATGTCATGAATGGACTCGTCTGACTACCAAACTATTAATGCTGCGTTCGAGAGCCCATCCAAACCAGTGGGACTTCTCCTACCTGAAATGTACTAGCTCCCACTTCTAAGCGTTCGAGGCAATTGAAGTTTTTGGTGCGTGCAGTGTAGTAGACCCGATGGAATTCAACTAAAGATAGATGTAAAAAAAAAAATAATAATAATAATAAAAAAATTCTAATTTGCGGTTTCCCGTCCGATCCTGTGGATTATTTCCTGTCCCGTCCTTATCACGTTACCAAAAGTGAAATTGACTCCCGTCCCGCGGGAATCCTGCAGGAATCCTGTGACCCGTGGGAATCCCGAAAAATTGTCACCCTCTAGTTCCAACTACAGGAGGATCACACGTCTGAGCCGATAGAGATCGATAGACGGATTTGTAGGGCATCTGCAGTTAGGTGGGCGCTATACCAGTCTGTCGTGGTGAAGAGAGAGCTGAGCCGATTTACCGGCCGATCTACGTTCCTACCCTCATCTATGGTCACGAACTCTGGGTGGTGACCGAAAGAACGAGATTACAGATACAAGCGACTGAAACGGGTTTCCTCCGTCGGGTGTCTGTGCTCTCCTTTAGAGAAAGGGTGAGAAGTTCGGTCATCTGGAGGGGGCTCAGAGTAGAACCGCTGCTCCTCCACATCGAGAGGAGCCCGGTGGAATGTGCCCGAAACATTCCACCGGGAGGAGACCCAGAGGAAGACCCATGACTTGCTGGTGGGACTATGTCTCTCGGCTGGCCTGGGAACGCCTTAAGATTCCTCCTGAGGAGCTGGCCCAAGTAGCTGGGGAGAGGGAAGTCTTGTTCTCTCTGCTTAAGCTGCTGCCCCCGCAACCCAACCCCAGATAAGCAGAAGACAATGGATGGAATTGGCAAAAAGCCCTTTTAGCTCATCTAAGTGGGGGTGCCACCAGAGGTTGCGTCATTTTGAATGGCAGGGTAAAAAAAAACAACGTTCAAAATCTATTTTTATCCGTCAAATTTTAACGCGATTGGGGGGGGTTGCCTATCTCCAGCAATCTTCTGATAAATTAATACCTATTCAATAGTATCGGTTAAGTAGTATTCAGTCAAAACAACCTGACCAGAGAACTACACATAACAGTGAAATTAAACACTTGCACTATTATTAGAATATCTAATGCAGTTCCTGCATGGCAGGGAACGATAATGCTCATGTTTCTTTTTTTCTTTTTTGTAATCTAATGGTCGGATTGTTGCAGATGTTATAGACATGAGGCTTTGGATTTTTTTCTGCAGACATAATATGGGTAACCATAGCTGTTGATCTGCAGGCAGAATCCGTGCTTCGCTCCACTGGAGACTGGAATTACGTTATTCACTTCCGACAAAAAGTTTAACATTAGGAAACAATTGTCCCTTTGTAGCGAAGTCAAATACGGAGAACATTTCGTTAACGTAACCCCTGGGTGCCACTCAATTATACCACTACATACATAAGTGTGTGATCATAAAATAATGTTTTTCATTTATTTTTCTGCCGTTTTTTAAAATATTCATTATAGATTAGCTCAAATGGGTACCAATGGCATCCGATTTAAATATTTTCAAGTCTGGGAAAAGTTTGATATTAAATGGGTTGAGGAAACAGAACATCTGATTTTAAAGTATTGTGATATCATCAAATTATTGGTTATCATTTAAAAACCCCAGAGACATATAGATCCCGCTGACTTACTTTAAGTCTGCGCCGCTGTTCTGCCAGCTGTGGATCCCACTCTTCTCCTTTGCGATATGCCTCCAGTTCTTCGTCTGATGGAGCAAACTCCTGCCATGACAGATGGAGTTCAATAATCACACTTTTCAATACCCAACAAATTGGCAAGAGCAAAGACTCGATACCTTTTTAAACAGCATGACGTAGCGACTCTCCTCATCCTCCCCGAAAGAAAACGAAGTCAGACCGGCCACTTCTGCGACATCGTGCCTATAAAGAGACACAATAAGTTCATCATTCAATGTAGTGGCAGGGCCGAGGCTGCTCCGGAAATCAAAACGGTGGTTACTTACAATATACTCCTTTCAATCTTTCCCATAGGGTTGTATTTTCTCTTTTGTTGTGAGCTGTCTTGGATGAAATCTGAGACCTCTTTCTCCATCTAGATTTAAGGTTATAAATAATAAGGCACCCAGATGTGGGACGTGGGGGAATTCAATTACATATTCTTTTCCTTTAAGGTCTCACCTTCTTCCTAAACTCTGCTTTCTTTCTTTTCTCCAATTCTTCCATCTTCTTTAGTCTTGCAGCTTGCTCTTTAAGAAAAAAGGTTTTTGATGAGGTATGTAAAGAGGACGTCCTTTACACTCAGTCCTGTGTGCCCAGCTAACTTGGAATAAATTCGCCCACAATACCAAGACCTAAACAGAGGACACGCATTTTCCAATCTTTAAAACCAGATTTCAGATGACCCAAATTTTGAACTATAAATCTAGTGTCCCAAATCTTATGAATTGTAGTCGCTGATATTTCTTTGAAATATACATGCATACACTTAAAGCTAAATACTGAGTTGCTTCTACAGTAACGTCATTCTGTCTGGAGAAACATGTTTCAATATTAGGTTCTCCAGAAATCTTCAGGTTTACTGGACCTACTTGATTTATTGCTTAAAACACAGTTTAGTTGCAGAAAGGTACAAAATCGTACAAAAGTTGAAAAAGATCTCACAATTTTCTGCCCAGTTTTGTCCCCGACTGTGACAGCATACCATGCAACTGGACTTCTACAGTTAAATTCAGTTTAAAAATCACAGGATATAGTCTTGCTCATAGTATCGTATCGCAATATATTGTATCACCCCCCGTATTGCAAAAAAAAAAAAAGATTGTTGGCAATACACATTATTACCATCATCTGTTTGTCAGCTACACCCCTGATGTGTCTTGCTGCAATTTTATATCATATTCACATGATCCAACAAACTTAGGCTTTTTCGGCAACAACTTCCATAGCGAAAGAGATTGTTTTAGCTAGAACAGCTTCCTGTCCGTTGTATCATGTGACCTGTAATATATCTGACCCACTGGATGGACTCACTGTCAAACATCTGATGTCTCTCTTTAGTGGCCAAGAAGCTAAAACTCAGATTGGTGTGGAGATTTGTAATTATTTGTTAATAATAAACAAAGAAAAGCAGCAGGAATATCTGGGTTAATCATAACCAATATTAAACATTTCAGCAGCAGTACCACAATTAAACACTTCTGTGCATTTTCAGCTCAGATTAATCAATGTTAAGCACATTTTGTAAATAAGCAAATAAAATTGAATGTGCACTTAATAGCTAATATCAACAATTAATGAATCAGTAAAATAGATCTCACCTAATAATATAAAAAATTGAATAGTTGCAGATTAAATAATTAAACTAATCTAGATGAACTATAACACAATTAACCAAACATGGATAATTTTACATGTAATGATCTGAAGTTTGAATTATTAAAATGATAGTTTTATATATTCGTTATTTAATAAACTGACATAATCATACACTGATATTTTTCCTTCATATAAAGATATTAAAGTTGTATATGGTACTGTTAATATAGCCTACATATTTTTCGAATAATCTGTAATACTGTGGGGCTTCTGGCCCTTGATGGTGCATGAACCTTTTAAATGTTTTTAGTCTGTGCTAATGGTAAAAACAGTAGTGTAGTTATAGGCTGACAATCTAATGTCAGGGATTAGATGTAGTTGATATAGATCGATGTGTAGCAGGGTAAAAGAATATACATTGGAAGCAGATGTTATTTATTTTTATTATTTATCTTTTATGGACCCACAAACACCGTGGTATTTGTTAAAAGTGCCGCAGCAGCAGCACCCATACCGGGGATTCTCCACTCAGTAAAGGCTGAGCTGCATGTTTTACTAAGGCGGTGCCAGACTCTGGTCAACACAGCTTATTTGAAACTGAAAGCTCAAATTGTCCACTAATAGCAAAACAAACGCCCCCCTTAGTTTGTCCTCTAAATTTAGAACTTTAATACCATCCCCTGTAAAGAACTATTTCACCGCATCACACAACCATAAAATGAGTCCTTGTTTAAACATCACGCTGTGTACCTCGAGCCTTTCGTCGGCTTTCTTGGTCGCCGACTGTTGGAGGTTTCTCCATCGAGTTTAAGATTGAACCGAGGAGGTCCGCCATCTTGCAATAGTTTCTGGCAGCCAAAGCGGATGCGCGCATGCGTGTTTGAGCTTGGTATTCTTCTCTGTAGCGAAAATCTGCATTCAAAGAATATGCTGCCACCACGTCCCAACGGGATGTAGTGCTGCTGCTGTAAAAACCAAGCCACACGTCACATTTACTAATTTATTCGTCTTCTCTTTCTGCTTTTCTCTTTGGGGTCACCACAGCGAATTATCTGTCTCCATTTAGTCCTATTTTCTGCCCTTATACCAACTAAATTTATGTCCTTTTTCACCGCATTCACAAATCTCATTTTTGGTCTGCCTCCTGCCTGGTGGCTTCAACCTCAGCACCTTTCTACTGATATAATAATCCTCCTCTGAACATGTCCAAACCAGTCTGGCCTTTCTGACTTTATCTCCAAAACAGCATGGGCATCACATTTATTCATTTAAGGTTATTACACCCTGTTTTCATATTTTGTTTGAGAACTGAACAAATAGACACACATATGAGTCACAAGATTGTTGTACAAGACAAGACTGAACTCAGCTCAACTTTATTATATAGCAGTTTTCAAAAACAAATGTTAACATAATATATACAGTCTATGAATGTAAACCAAGCTAATTAATTACATTTTTTTTTTATTCCTTCACATTTTCTGTTAAGAATTCTGGCTTGGCCCGTTCAAATTGATAGAGTGAAACTACCCTCCCGATGTAACTTTTTTTTGCTGATGAACTGTATAAAACAGTGTCTCATAGGGTACGGGATCATGTTGTCATCACCTGACACGGCCACCATTTCAGTGGCGTCCTTGAAACAACAGCATGCCGTTTACAGACCTAGTCACTCTCTGTCTTGCGGCTTAATTTAATCTTTTATTCATTGTATCCTCGATTATTATTACTCAAAAATGGTAAATAGCTCTGTGTTTTTGAGGTGTGACAGTGAAAAAGATTGTTACTAGAAAAAAACTGCAAGTCAAATATAGCTTATGTCTCTCATCTGGATTGGGGACCACCACTACAGTTGGGGCACACTGAGATTAAAAGGCCACAGAGGGTGCTAGCTATGATGAGAGACCCGTCATTTTTGACAGGTCGACCACATCTCCCGTCTCTCAGTGTCTACACACTTTTAAAATATAAAAAGAATGTGTTAATTTTATTTAGGGCTAAATGTTACAATAGGAGCACAGTTTAGTTGACCTTTGTCCAGATTACTGTGCGCTCGTGAGTTTGCTCCTGAACCCATTTGTTGGAAAACAGCACATGATACTCTAACACTAGTAGCTTCAGAACTGTTTTGGAGTGTAAGCACTCAAACAATACGGCATACAATACAGCCGAAAATGTCCATGATGCATAACTGCGACAAGTTTCTATTGGAGCTTCAGTCTTTATTAGGTGTTTCATATAGATCCAAACTCTTTATAATGCTGATTTTGTCCATACACTGCTCTCTGGCTTCCCCATTTAGCATATTCCTGTATGCGCATTTAAGTAAAAATGTCACTGTGGCGCCGTTTTTAGTTTAAAACTCTACAATGCACTTGAATTTGAATCAGGCATTGCTATTGGCTCAGCCACTATTTACGTTAGCCAACCCAGCACTGTGGAGCATAAAACTGACCCGGTCTCTAAACCTCTGTAGTTAGTTGGAGATTGGATTAGCAAGAAAGTGATTACCCTGCCCAGCCTTTCCCCCGTGCACACATTTTCAAAATTTATCCATATAGGGTCAAGGTACTGCCTTATGCGGATAATGATTGGGTACTGCTCTTAAATGTTATGGTGTATTAATGAGTTTAGGGTTAGCTTTGGACTCTCGTGCTCATATATCAAGATTATAAATGAATCAATTTAGGGTTGGGCAATGGTCCTTGAATATTATGATTAGTAATTAATCAGTCAGGCTACTCAAGCAGAGGTTAGAAAGCTAGGATCTTGCACCCCAACCAGTACATTACTAATATTGGCCCTCCGCATGTCCCTCAGTCTTTCACACAATGCCTCCTTTTTGCCGCATTTTTCAAAATCAGAAATTTAGGTGGATTAATGGTTAATTCCATTTGTAGTCCAAAATCAGAAATTCCAACTTCCGAGTGTGAAAATTCATTTAGAGTTGGACTTCCCACTCGGAAAGTCTGAGATTTATTTACTTTTGTTCCGTCTTTGACTTTCAATAACGGCTGCTCCTCGCATCAACAATAGTAGCTGTGGTTGAAACATGTCTATTTTACAAAACACACTGCGTCTAAGATCAGTGTTAAATGTAGCGGCTGCAACTCTAAATTTTACAAAATTGAAGTTGTGTTTGCTTACCGAAAGTACAGCTTATAACAATCTATGTAAGAGGTATTACCAACAATTGGCTAACTGGGCATCGCCATTCTGGAAATCCCGACTTATCCAACTACGTTAACTGGAACGTTGTTTACTCACCAAACCGAGCTCGGACTTCCAAGGTAAATGGTAGGGTGTTGAGTTGCTCTTTAATATTACTTCCTGTCGGAACAAGCATGTTGGAATGTTGAATGTGCCAGGAGTATGAATTATTTATTGTATAAGTGTGTTTATAAACCACCATATTTCTTCTCACTATCAAGGCGTTGGAATGTCGAGAAATGTGAGTAAGTAAGCAATCTATTTTAATTTGCTGTTTAATGTTACTTTACATTTGTTGTCACCTCTGGTGGAGCGCAGTACATATGGCCTAAAAAAATGCTTGTCATTAGGACCTGGTGATCCCAGGCTGTCAATCTGTGCGGTTCTCAAACAGTCAGCTTTACAATCTTATTTTTTACATTATACCATCCTCCATCTACTTTAGTCACAAATTTAATTGCTTTCAATTTAAGTTCAAATTCAAAAGTACTATTTTGATCCCAGAGGGAAATTAATTGCTGAAGCTTATACCAATTAATTCTTCAAGGAAGTGTTGTACAGTAGATCATGATGGGCAGGAAGGACATCCTGTAGCGTCTGTGTTGCAGCAAAATTTGAGAAGCTTCTGACTAAAGACACTCTGCTGTTGTAGGACAGTCTCTTGAAGAGGATGCTCAAGGTTGTCCACATTTTTTGATTTTATGAAGACTGATTTCTTTGTTTTATTGTATCCAGTGGTTGCACAGTTGTCACCAGAACAGAATCAGAAAAACATAAAAAAATTTTCCTGTTCTTTAGTAACCAAATATGACTAGGTTTGACTGTGAGGCTATTTTCTTGTGGCCATATGTACTCGTGCGCCACATGTAAATCACAAACTGTATACTCTCACGGTCCCTATTTTAAAGAGTGAATAAGGGAAATGGGCCTCTTTGTTGTGTGACATAGGCTACACCCCAAGAGATAATAGAAGCTAGTAAGTGCTCATTTTAGTTTATATACATTCTGGTAAGCTGAAAGAAGTGAAATATACATTTTGAAATGACAACATTCATTGAATAAATTTTCTCAAATTAAAATTTACATTTTTGCAGAATTTCTCAGCATAAGATTATATTGCTGCGATTTCAAAGGGATTTTTTTTTTCTAAAACTTTGTGAAGTACAAACTAATGATCATTTTTTAAATTGAGGTAGTGTTCAGTATGCAGTATTTTGCCTCTACTGATGCAGACAGAGGATAGGATAAACAATCAGGTAAACATCTTTACGTAAGCACCATGGGGGCATGCTTTACAAGCGTGTGTGTGTGTGTGTGTGTGTGTGTGTGTGTGTATTCATAGGTTTTTATTGTTAAGTTAACAATTCTCTCCTGCGTCACTGGGGCATGTTTTGTGCAGCGTGATTGTAGTTTCACGGCATCAGCAATAATTGGCGAACTAGTGCCATATTCAGATGTGGAGAGAGGCCTCAATGAGCAGAAGGCCAGGCCGTACAAACATACACAACGCCTGAACTGTACTGCTAAACAAACATTTCCTGCTAATTCAACTTGTGCTTCACTGTGGTCTATTCCTCGATTTGGCCAAAGGGTTGTATGTGAGTACAATTCAACACAACAATCCGCTTTTTTCATTTTTTCATTAGTAGATGTTGAAAGCTAAATAACTTTCTCCATAATTTATTCATAATGTGATACAGTATAAGGTAAAAGATTTAGTTTTAAGCTCAATAGTTTTGTATTTGTTTGGTAACACAACAGTCATGACCTCCACGCCCCAGACAGCCAACTTTCAGTGATGCTCTTGTAATTTGGGCAGACAGGACGGACTCCTCCTCCCACCCCCACCCCCACCCCCCACCCCGTGCTTGAAATACTGTATAAATGCGGCATCGGTGTGTCAGCAGCAGTGTCTGAGAGCTAATTGGCGCCCAAACATGAAGGGACTCAGCTTCGTTCTCCTCGTTCTTCTCGTGATGCTCACAACTGCGGAGGGTGAGCAACGAATGCAGCCGTTTTGTGAAACCAAAACGCTCCTTTATAAAAACTATTTACATTGACAATCTCACCTGTTACTGTTGCCCTGAGGTCAATCGTTTCAGTTGTGTGACAAATATGTTTTAAGAAAAGAAGATTTCATTTTCTCATCAGGACTAATCAGATTTTCCCTCATTTGTCATCAGGAGATGATCCAGAGATGCAGTATTGGACGTGTGGGTACAGAGGACTCTGCAGACGGTTCTGCTATGCCCAAGAGTATATTGTTGGACATCATGGTTGTCCTCGAAGATATAGGTAAAGTGCAAGACTAGGCTACTCTCACAAGAAAACCCTATGTATGAAATATATCAGTGAATGTGTTTTTGCTTTTGTTCCAGGTGTTGTGCTGTGCGTTCTTAGCACTTTGCCAATGCTCCAGAGATGCCTGCCTGATCTTAGAAGACAACCTCTGGAGTATTCTGCACAGGCGGCTGGGATACTGCTTTTCTACTCCAGCCCACTTTAGTGTCTTAACCTGTTGAATCCAACAGAGTGTTTCTGCAGTGGAAATTAAAGAGAAAAAAAAAATTCCCACCTATTAAATAAAAAATTTGATTCACCACACTTTTGCTCTGCCTTAACTGGAAATATCTACTTAATTGTTTTGCTTTGCCATCAATAAACACATTAAAATGAATTAACTGATCTTTTTGTTTCCTATCATTAATTACATTGTATACTTTGAAATAATAGTGTGGAAAGCAGTCTGTGTTGGGTCTGGCATGCTACTGCTGGTTGCTGTGCTGACAGGAGACAATATGGTCAAGTGACTGACCCAAATAGCTGGGATGATTCACAGCTTTTGTGAATGAAGTGTTATGTATCTCGTCTGTGTTTATGTTGTTTCCCGTTCGGTTTGTCTGGACAGCGCTCCTGGGAAACAGATGGACGACACCACAATGCACCAGTCACGACTGTGATGCAGATTCATTGCCGCTTGTCTGCTCTGTGTTGAATTGTAATCCCAAATATCTCTGACGAAGGACATGAACTTTTCCGTATGATTCTCTTTTTAAAATAGTTGTTCACACACGCTCAGGTGCTGATAGATGACCTAACTGGTTTGAAGGTGATAGAATGAGTCAGTATGAGTTGACTGCATTGAGATTGAAAATAGGACCAAGATAATTTTATTTAAAACAGAAAATCAACAATTATACCGGTTTCAAATCCAACATGTTAATTGTTACAGTAATATCTGTACAATATAGTTGTTATTATTGCTTTGATCTCAGATCAGCTTGTTGCTGCAAATCTGTTACACTACTGCACTAAATGTTAAAATTCTAAAAATGTACCAGGCGAGAAGAGCTGTGTGATTATTTGGGATTCTTTTACAATTCTGTGATTACATGCATATTTTTTGCTAAGATAGTTTATGTGCAGTTTGTAACATCTTTTGAGAAGCACCAACTAGTTTCTGAATTATTGGTTCATTTCAAAAAAAATGCTGCTTGTACAGACACCCATTATTGTGCCCTGTAGGGGTTAGGGTTACCTAACCCCTAACCCTAACCCTTATAAAGTCAATTTAAGGCTAAGGAGCAGATACTCTTAGTGGAAGATAGGATCAATAGGTAGATAGGTTTGATATTTTTTTTTTTACAGTGGAGAGAGATTGTACATTAGAACTTTAACTCAATTAAAACTGGAAAAGCCTTTTATAGTATTTTGATTTCAATAATTTGAAGTGAAACAGACTAATTACACCCCCAATATATTTTAAGCCTTTATGTTACATTTTCAGTTTCTAACTTACAGCTAGTTAAAAACCGTCTGCTTTAAAAAAAAAAGATATGTCATAAAACTAGTAAAAAAGAGAAAGAAAGAAATGTCCCTTTGTGTTACATTTTCAGTTTCTAAATTACAGCTATAGTTAAAAACCAACATCTGCTTTTTAAAAATGCAAAAATGACATAAGAGCAATAAAAAGGGAAAGAAAGAAATGTCTCATTCAACACAATAATAGTGAATGAGGGATATAACATGGTCTACGGAAAGAAATCGTGTGGTCGAAACCGGTGCACAAACAAGGATAATTGCAGCTTTGAGATGCTAATTCAGTTCAAATTCAAGAATACTTTATTGATCCCAGGGAAATAGCGTCCTTGTAACTCATACTATTTTATTTTCCAAGGAGTTGTTGCAGATGTTGATGGCTGCGATAAGGAATGATCTCCTGTAGCGGTCTGTATTGCAGCAAAACTGAAGAAGCCTCTGACTGTCTTTTGTTATAGGATAGTATCATGAAGAGGATGCTCAGGGTTGTCAATAACTTTCTTGATTTTATGTAGAATATTTATTTGCATAATCATCTCCAGATGTTCCACAGTCATCCCCAGAACCAAAGCAGGTTTCTTCGTCACTTTGTTGAGCTAAGTTGAGCTTTCTAAGTCCCTGGTCATGAGCTGCTATCACCAACGGGTAATGGTTAAGGAGATTCCACTCTCCACAACAGACTTGTAGAATTATTGCTGCATCTTACTGTAAACCTTGAAGGAACCTAAGCTTCCTCAAGAAGTCCTGTCTGTTCTGTCCCTCTTTTTTGACTTGGTTTCATTATTTAGTCTTTATTTCACTCTGTAGTCCTGATCAACTCTGAGGTAATTATACTCTTCAACCACTACCACTTCTTCTCCCATGATGGAAACAGTGTTTGACATACCCCCCCTGAAATCTAAAATCACCTCTCTTCTTTAAAGTCAGGTTAAGACCATTGTTTCTATAACATCTTAACACATATTCATAGGATACTTCATGGGGAAATGTTTGGCTCTTACCAAATCAATTTCTGATTATTAACAAAGTCAGAGAAGTTTTGTTACAAATTCTACACAGATTTTACCCCATTAAAGCTAATAAAATCCAGGTTTAGGAAGGACATTGGACTGTTTTTTTGTGGAAACTATCCAGAGACAATTGAGCATTTGTTTTGGAATTGTCTGTTAGTCAGTTTTTTTGGGTAAATATCACCGTTATATTGATCCAGAGTCTAAATTATATTGAAGGAATGTGTTGTTTGGGTTTCTCAAAAATGAAAAAAAAAAAAAACTGAGAAGAAAACTGAGAAGTTTAAAAATATATGATTAATATTATATTGCTGGGTAAATTACACAAAAAATTTCACAAGTCTAAAAATGTAGCTGAATGGTCCAAATTTAATATTCTTCTTGTATTTGAGGCTTTAAAAAAATATAAGTTGATTATGCTTATTTAGTCTATAAGAATGTCTTTATTTTCTTCTGAGTGCTTTTTTCTTTTATTTAAATGATTTTTCTATTTCTTTGCTGCCTTACACGTGCTAGTTGTTCAAGAAATCTGTGCCATTCTGGTGTAATGTTTGTTCTAATGATCAATAAAGTAAAAAAAAAAGAGGAATGGTTGCCAAGATAACACTGGTGAACTCTTTTAGTAAATAATATGGATGGAAACTTACTGCCGATAGTTTAATATCTGGGCTACAGAGACGACCCTTCACAGTAATATGTCATGGATGGGACCATCTGTTGATGACGGGCACTGGTCCTCCACTTCCCTTTCTTTTCCTGCTCCTCTTCAGTCATGAATCATGGCAGAGACCGAGTCGAGGATATGATGCTGCAGCCACGTCTCAGTGAAACAAATAATACTGCATACCTGATACTCTGGCTGAGTCCTTGTAAGGACGTGAAGTTCCTCCATCTTTATAACCAGTGATCTTACATTGCCCTTTACGATCAATGGAAGAGTAGAACAGAACAAACTGTAAAATAAATAAAATACCTAAAGTTTACCATCCCTTTTCTCTATTCCCAGAAAATCCTTGAAAGTCCTCAATATATTTAGCTAAGTTTATTGAATAAATGTTTTTGAGTGAAAAGTCAATGGATTTTTGTGCCCATAATTACTATAAAATAACATGCAAAAAGCTTGACTAAAAACAGAAATTGTTGTCCCCCTTGCATTTCCATTTATTAAGAAATACATTTTTCACTGAAATATCTGATCCAAAAGTTACTAAATATCTCCATCATCTCTATTTGATGGAGGGCTAGAGTATTCTTTTACTGCGGTTGGGAGCCACACAAAAATTATTCCTAGGGTCTATAAGCGCAGTGCTATTAGCTTTAACGATCCAAATGAACAAAACTTGATCTGACCCACTGAAATTAATCCTCAATGACATTTCAATTTTTGGAGATTCATCTCTTTATATAGGTTTATCTATATACATAATATCCATCTATATATGGTATCTTAAATACTGACGCTGTGTGGTTTAGAGGAAATCCAAATTAATATAACAATGTGCAGCCAATTCTTGTATTAAAATCATTAAAACTGTGTTTTATATCAACATTGCAGTGAGAAAAAACAAAATTTAAAGCCCAGAATTAGTTCAATAATTAAAAGCTCAGAACATGCTGATCATGACTGGATGTGTATAAGAGTAAAATCAAATAAGACAATAGTAATATGGGTGCCTCTGGCATAAAGGCACCCATATTGACATAAAATAATAGTGCACTGATACCATTGCTCTTTTCAAACAATTTATCCAAAAAAGAAAACAAATAAAGACATAAAGAAAAAATGAGCACTAAATTGAATAGTACATGTGCCCTGCAGGGCAGAACGAAGCAAAACAAATGTAAGAATATCCAGATTCCTCTGTAAATGCAACACAGGATTATCAAATCTTTAAGGACGAGACCTACAGCTCCACACATGAATTGGCAGCAAACCTCTGAAAACAACAAAATCTGACAACTTAAAATATTGTAATTAAAACTAAATACTGACAACAGGAGAAAACATTACAGGGACTTATTTACAGTGATCACTTACTGAATTAGAAACATTTTATCCAACTCAGTCATTCACTGGCTAACATATTCCAAAAGATATCAACAAACAGTTGCTGAAAAATTGAAGATTTCCTGCCCTGGATGCACAAATCTGCAAAATTAGAACAGCTCTTAACAGTTTTAGACTTTGAATTGGTTATAGACCAAACATGGATATAATTCATCAATCTATTGGAAACTGTTTTGTCAGCACATCAAAACAAACATCAGATTCAAATCTGGGTAAAAATAAAGGGGACATTTCCTCTGAAGCAAGGTTTCATGTTCCACAAATAAAAATAAAAAAGTTCAGTCTCACAGAGCAAGAAAATACTTGCAAATTAGTGACTCGGTTTTTAATTTCCTCTCTGCTCATCAGTGAGGATCAAAGCGCCTCTATACATTTGTTCTCCTCTCAGATCTTATGCGTGCTTCTTTAGCTTTGTCAGCATCTTACTGAGGCCGCTGGCCAAGGAGGAAGTTGTTAGAGCTTGAAGATGGATTATTTTAAAGAAGAGTGTTGGCTAAGGGGTATGATCAGTAAAGCTGACTATTAAGAGGGTGGCTGATGCTTCATAATCAAACAGCCAATTTGTTCACCCAGCATTTTAGCTCCGAGGCAAAACTTTAATTGTGCTTTTTAGGCCCATATTGTGTCAGCTTTAAATACTTTCTCCATGTCTCTGTAAATGACAGGATTTTAAGATTGTTTACTGTATGATTATTGTTCAGATGCACTGAGAAAAAAGGCACATTTTCCACAAAAATGTTTTCTTTGACGTCTCAGTAAGGATAGCGTCCGTGTAGAATTTGATACTGGGTACAGCAAGTCAATCAAAGTCAAATCAGAGATATTTGAAATAAGTAAAAGGAAACGTCTTATTTTGATATGTCGAAACATATGTGCTGCGGTTCATTCTGGGCTAAAAGTGACAACGGGGGGAGAAAGACACTTTCAGCAGATAATAGAAAGGCTTAATGTTTTTACAGCAATGTTGAATTTTTATACTTTTGAGCTTGGTACAGTTTTTGGAAATGTTGGCATCCTTTATTTATCTTAGATTTAAGGTAAGAATATATGTTCATTAGATTATACACACATAGACAGGTTTAGGTAAGGCTAACTGTGCTAATGGCTAATAAAGAAAGTGTTGAGGATGTAAACTTTTAAATGGACGCCAACAGTAAGAAAGCCACAGAAAGATTTCCAATATCTATGAAATCCTCAACAGAAATCAGAATCTGCTAAGATTGGTATCTGCACGTTAAAGCTGTCTAAAAAAATCAACATTTTAAATGGGCCAAAAAAAAAAATCTGATTGCTGCATCTCTATGAGTCTTATTCGCTTATCTACGGATACTGAAAGCATTTGGTTATGAGATGAACTGCAAGTCTGTTCAGAGTGTACACCACAACTCTTCCTGAATTAGCCTCCAGTTGAGCAAGAAATAACAAAACAAAAACGGTAAGAAATTTACTTTTTCGATTGTCTTATTTGATCTGTATAGGACTTCTTTTTAAGTTAGCCACATTCTCTGAAAATCAAAGACGTCTAACACACTAGTGTGTGAATACAGGACAAATGCATGAACTCCATCACCTCTAAGTGTTTGAAATCAGCAACATGCCTGAAAATATTAGTTGTTGTCTTGTTTTTGTTTTTTGGAGGGGGGTAAAAAATGACTTGTAGGTTGTTATTTCAACACCACCTCATTCCCCACAAACAAGAAAACGCGCTGCATTTCCATGTGGCTTTTTCTAGAGGGCTTCTTCCGAGTACGCAGCCATTTTAATAACCCCGTGTTTTAGTGGTAAACCTCAGTTCTGCAGACACAACCCACATCTGATGACTGGAACATCTAAAGCTTGTTAAAACAGTGATAATAACTAGTAGAGAAACCCTTGGCCTATTATGTCTAGTGATGTGGCAAGAGAGAACATTATGAAAGTGATGACATCTGAGCAAACAGTTTATGGCCACGCATCAGTCTGAGGGGAGATCATTACCGCTCGGACAGTTCAAGGGAGTGATCGGTTCAGCATTTCTTCCACACTCTGGTCAAACTGATAGTTACTCGGAAGAGTCTTTTTGATAAGAGGCGTCCTGTTGACAGAGCAATCAATTCCACTTTTGGTCCCTGTGGCTCTTTTGCGTTAGACTGTGATCTTTCGGGATCAAGAGCTAACCCTCTCTGTTAAGGATGATGCATCACAGTCCAGTGAAACTGGCTGGCCTGAATGAAAGGTGGTGGCTTTCGGCTTCTCACATTCAGTCTTGTTAAAGGCAGAGGTGGTCATTTGTGATAAACATAGATCGGTCTCTGAAAACCTGCATCATGGTGAAAAAAGGGGAAAAAAAGGAAGTTAATACACCTTAAAACAGCTATATGTGGTGTAATAAGCAAACTCAGCATACCATTACCTCTTACTGAACACTGAGGAGACCCGAGGTGCTCAAAACTTGTGAAGCCCACATCATTTGTGAGATAAGATGAAAACTGATCAGGTTTGAGTCTGATGCTGCGATAATTCCTGTTAATTTGTTCCTAATGAGGGAAGGGAGAAGAAAATAATGGTTACATATCAACTTAACCAACCACGTGACTGATTTTAAACCAGATTCTGGTGACCCGTATAAAGATACTTAAAAAAGAAAAACTTAAGCATTCACTGCAGCAATTACGAGAAAGTTTTGAAAACCCAAGTTTTCATTTGAGAACATTTAGAAAGCCACCCTTAAACCATGAATCAGTGGAAGAATATGTGGATAAGTACATAAAGTCCCACATTGTGTTTTATATATTTATATGTATTCAAACAGGCCATAAAAAAACGGTAATTTTCCATACTTCTTCTGTTTTACTTTTGAGTCTGAAAGCAACTCCTAGACTTTGTCCGGATAACATTTGGCAGTAAATTTACGGCTGAAGACACGGTAAAAAGACCGGACTTTTAACGGTAGGGTGTTTCCGTTCAGATTGCGAGTTGTCATCTTCATTTTTTACAATTATTATACATGTTTTAAGGCTATAAAACCCCTCACCACACACTTTATACACTTTCCTCAGAAATACATTAACCTTTACTCACATTTCTCAATAGTTTCAATACTCTCAAAGTTCAAACCTTTGTAGATTTTAAAACATAAGCGTAGGAGACAGGACAGAGAGGAGATTTACAATTGCCTCCAATCAATCAGGACACCGAACACAATGCACGTTAGTACGCTGAAAAGGAAGAACGAAAAACTGTACTGTACTATAAAAAAAAAATAATCTGTGAAACAGTGAGGGTGAACCGCTTATTAGCGAGGGACCAATGTATATCAAAGGCTGTTTCACACTCCTTTCTTTTTGCTTCTATTTTCCGTTCAGCTTTGCCTTTTAAGCTTATTTGCGCGGAATTGCATACAAAAGACGAGCACTGTGAGGAGTTCTGCTGTTTTATCAGCCCAACTCCGGCTAAAAGACCGGATGGAATTGTCCGTGAATATTCCAGAACGCCTATCTGAAAATGGCTTATGATGCTGTGGCCATGTGGTGGCCTGTACCAATATACTGAAAACAGGTCATCGTTGGGTCTTTCATCAGCATAATGATCTAAAAGCCTTCCATGGATACTTGTCCACAGACATAAACGCTGTAGAAAACCTGTTGGGAGAGGTGAAGGAAGAAGAGCGGAGGACATGAAGAATAATTCTAAAAGATTCCTCTCTCTGTATGCTCAGCCTTATGAATTACTGTAGGAATGCTGATCAAACAACTAAACTGGCTTGAGCAATGAATTATCAGCAAGAGTACTAAAACTTGTGCCATTTGTGGCTTAGAAAAAAGAAAAAAGTGGGATTTATTCCCAACAAATTGAATAAATATATACAAACTAAAAGGTAAATTTTCTTAGCAGGAGATTTTGCAAGAACAGTAAATGAATATTTAGTTTGTCAAATTTTTTTTACATCTTTTCTAGGGGTTCCAATGAGTGTGTGATGGGAGCATGTCAAACAAAAAAAAAAAATCAAAACAAAAAAATCATCTTACCGTCAGCTTCTTCCTCCTCACGTACGACTCCCAAGGCTGAGGTTCCAGGATGAACAAGCCTCCAGGACGGAGATGTCTGTAGGCTCTTTTAAAGAGCCGCTTCAGACCACTGTCCCCCCAGTTTAGGTGAATCCATTTGGTAACGCTCAGGCACAAGATCACGTCATACTCTGCCCTCTGAGTCAGGAGGAGATTATCGTTCTCCAGCACATAGTTAGCCTGAAGGAGAGCAGAGGCGGGACAAAAAACACTTATGGTAAATAGATCAACATTTCTGTGAATCTTGGTGCCATGAAAGATGAAAGGCTGTAAGAAAAGATGCTGACATGGAGGCTGCAGGCAAGAAAGTTGATTATGTTAACACTAAATGCCATTGATGCCGTTTACTGCAAGGCAAGTCAACAGATTTCTCATGCAAAACATTTCATTTGTTTCGAAACATTTACAAAGATGTCAGTACGTAACTGAATGCTGTAAGTCATGCAGAAAGACATGAGGGACAATAACCACTGTAATCACTGCTTAATAATTAAAGGGAAACTGTTTTCCAAACATCGGGCTGAATCTTAGTGCTGTAACATCCGGATATCAAACCTCAACATTTCTGAGATGGTTACTACAACACAGCGATTTAAAACCTGCTTTGGCCAACGTTTCACAAGCCAAACCTCTGGAATGGAAAGCTAGGACGTTGTCAGCGTTGCGACGTGGAAAAGAGGACAGACGTAAAGATGCGAGGGGCAACACACACAGATAGCCTTTCAACAGAAAACAGATAATTAGGAATGCATGATGCATCGGGATCACACATGGCTAATCGGTCGGACAAGCAAAACTGGGCCGATATAAATAACTGATGTTGGCCATGTAGTATTTGCTAAGACATGAAGCAGTGAGAGTGATTTAGCACAGGATTGTGGGGCGTTTAGGAGTTTATGCCAGTTGTGTTGGCATATCAAGAAAATAGATACATTTTCTGTTTATGAAGATTTAATTTTGGAAAAATCTAGATTTTTTTTTTTTTACGAGTGCACTACATCTATAGCTGTTGAACTTTGAATTCAGGTCAGCTCTGGGACGGGGCGAATGAAATAAAAGAAAGTTTTAAAAAATATTTTTCATCACTTGCCTTTCTTTTTAAGAAAAATGTAGAACCCCCCTACCCCCCATAAAACCAAAATTTGAAATCTGATTTGGTATGAAAAAAATCAGAGATTTAATTTTAAGCCAGATCAATTCAAAAATACTTTATTGATCCCAGAGGGAAATTAAGTGTTGTTGTAGCTCAATTCCCTTTTTCAAGGACTTGTTGTAGACCATGATGGCTGTGGGGAGAAAGGATTTCCTGTAACGGTCTGTGTTGCAGCGAAACTAAAGAAGCCTCCGACTGAAGATACTCTGTTGCTGTAGGATAGTCTTATGAAGAGGATGCTCAGGGTTGTCCATAATCTTTTTAATTTTATCAACCAGCCCTACTGCGAAGCTATACTTTCAGCAGACAACAAGTGCCCCTTTTCCATGGTCTGGAATAGGGAGCTTCAAAACCACTGTCGTGTTTCCAATACCTGTGTCCGTTCAAACCAGACCCCCTTTTTTTTTCCGACTACCTCTGCCTTGGTCCAAAGTGTGCCGAAGCGACCCAACATACGCCCTCCTATGGACTGATTGGTCCAGTAATGTGATATCTCTCTCTCGCGCCCATCTAACAGCAGTAGCCGCCAATTGGCCAGGAGTTGTTTGTTTAAAGCGGTATCTCAAAATGTAATAACAGTAACAACACCAAACTCGGAAATGTTCTCAAATAAAATAACTGAGTGCTTTATAAAGTGTTTTATAGCGTTTAGGGAGGGTTGTGGGTTCGATAAAGCTGAAGACGAAAGGCGACGGGGAGAATCTACATCAATACCGACTGCAGCTTCGCAGCAGCAGGGGAGAGAATGGGCTTGCTACGGGCTGTAGCTTCGGTGTGAGGGACATCAGAGAAATGTGTGATGGCAGATTTTTGTCAGGTCAGCAAGAGGAATGGAGCTGCGATCGAAATGTAATCGCCTTCCACTTGCGGGTTGGAACAGTGAGGTCGGCGTGTGACAGACGGAAGAAGCCGCTGCGAGCCTGCAGCTTCGAGGAGGAAGAAGGCTGGTAGCAGCAGGTAACTTTTGAGAGCGTCTGTGTTGTCATGACGCTTTTCTGACCACTTTTTGCTGGAGCTTTTGTTCAGCTAAGCCCGCCCGTATCCTCGCCCACCACTGTGCTCATGAGATGGTAATGGAAACACAACCACCCCCGTTGTAGGCTGTACTGTTCCGACCCATTTGGGTCTAAAGCGACCCTAGTGGAAAAGGAGAAACATAGACTGAACAGGGTACAGGAACATTGTCCCATTCTTCAGTTTTCCATCTCTGTCCAGGAACAAGATGGATTACCAAATGTTGGCAGCTTATTGGAAAACAAGATTGGACATCGACTTAACTGTTCCTCAGTGGAAGAAAAATTAGGTATACAGTCAGTGAATTGACATCTCAGCTTGAAAGTAGGGCTAGGTAATATAGCCTAAAAATAAAACCTCATATTTAATTTTTTTATTTTTCCCACCCCCTCCCGTGGTGTCACATGGTGTCTCTACCAACAAAGATGTCTTGAAGGTCACAAACTGCTTGTCTGAAGAAAGTTACGACGTCAAACACTTTTCCAAATCCACGTTTCATGCCTTCATTTTCTCTAATGTAGACTTTTTTTCAACTTTTTATTGTTTTTTAATCAACAAAATAAAGTTACCGATTGCCTACAGCTGGTCCAAAATGCCAAAAGTCAGACTCTTAACTAGAACCAAAAGAAGAGGAGCAAACATCAATTCTGCACTGGTTACCATTTTTGTTAGAACACGGTTGAAAATCATGGCTTTAACTCTCAGGGCTGAGCTTGGTTGAGATTCTTTCAGTATTACTCGAAAGTTCATTCTACATCCTCAAGCTTGTAGTCAAGACGAAACATAAAGCTCCCGTTGGACATTGACTGTGGAACAGGCTTCCTGGACTCTGGACTCATTTAAGAAGCAGATGAAGACATTTCTATTCCAAACAGGCTTTTCCTTCGGATCCATTGAAATAGTGCATTTATTTGAATCATTACTTAGCCTTTATGGTCTTTTGTGTGGAGATTTTGGTATTCTTATCAGTCAAAGGCTACAAAACAAGTAATAAAAATTAAGTCATCTCATTGATCGTAGTGATAAAGAATGCAGTCATAAAAACCTCATTCTTCTCAAATTCTGTATAACAAGGAACTGGCAATAACAATTACAAGAAATGTTATATTTTTTCGTCTTAATTTCTACTTTTTATATTTACTATTAACATATATTTCACTTTTAATAAACATGTCAAGTCTGTCCTAGGGCTGGGCAATATATTGATTATTTTGATGTATCGAAATTTCCTTTTTAGGACAATAACATTGTTGAAATATTAAGACTATCAAAAAAAAAAGAAAAGAAAAAAAAAAGAATAAAAATAAATCACCACTGCATCTTTTGGGTTTAGATAGGTCAGTGATGTCAGCCTGCCCAAAGCCTTCCATCTTCTTTTATAAGATTATTTAGACCTGGAATTCAGTTCAACCCCATAAGGAGACAATTCAATAAAAAAACTCCACAAAAAAACACTGTCATTTGTAGTTTATTTTTGAGACTATAAAAAGGAAAAATAAATGTAAAAATCGCTTCATATTAAAATTCTGTTCTTAATCCATATTACCCAGCCTTCCCCTACTTCAATTTCTGAAACAGTGGCATGTCAGAAGCCTTTTTCAACTTTCAGAAAATAAATATTTAAATAAAAAATAACCTCATATCTTCAAATAGCTCTGCGCAATGTTAAATACTGACAATTTATTTTAACTTATTTTATATCATGATATAAATCAATACACTGATATGAAAAATATTGTAATGTAGGATATTTTTCAGCCCCAATTCTCCCCTAGTATTTTATACAGAAAACTGAAATAACAAGAACCGTTGCCTAACTGGATGTTGCCATGTAAAGAAGGCATTCCTAAAAAAAAAGCATCGCCTCACCTTGATGAAGGATACATTATCGGGGAATTGCCCGGCCTCAGCGGTACATGTTTCCGTTATCGGCGGGGCAGCGATCGGTCCCCTGGAGATCCGCAGAGACACCGGGAAGGAGCAGCTCGCAGAGCAGTCAGCAGGGGGCGCATCACAGTGTTTTTGCTCCGTTTCATCTGTTCTACCGTCCTGCCTCTGCGTCCCGACCTCATCTGTGTGAGTGGAGTCTCCGCCAGCTACAGCACCGCTCTGTCCTTTCTCCGCTTCCCCATTCTGAGCCCCGCTCTTACTTTCGTCGGGTCTCTTCTCGCCGCCTGCTTGGCAATCGGCCCCATTATTCCCTTCCTGTTTGGCAGGCATCTTCTCCTGCACCGCACGCCTGGCTTCTTGGGTCTGCAGCTCAGACAGGTAATGTCTAATGTTCTTACGAGCCGCATGTATGAGACCACTGTCGATATCCAGACCCAGTATGCGTGCCGGTTGGAACATTTTGGCAATATAGAGGGTCAGGTGGCCGGAGTTGCAGCCCAAATCCAGAACGTCTTTACCTCTGAACCACTCTTGACGAAGCACATGTATACGCGGGTCTTCGCTACAGTTTGGGTTGCGATAGCCATAATACTTGTTGTAGTTCCCATACTGGAACCTCTTGTGATGCTCCTTCACCTGATTGTGGTGCTGCTGGTGCTGACGAAGTCCTGGGCCGTCGCCCCTTGGTGTGTGGAAGGAGCTTCTCTCCCCAGCAGCGCCACAACTTTTATCTCCAAATGATGTCTTGCAAACAGGCGTCGAATGGGAGACGGGGGGCTCCATTTTGCCAGAGTTGCGCCTTCGCTTGCGTCTGCCTGCGTGGTGGTTTAGTCCCGCAGACGGGACAGAAGTTGCTTCCTCAACGGGTGCCGTCGACGCCTCTTCCTTGGAGCTGGAGGAGCTGTTAGCTGCCTGTTCGTGGGAATCCCCTGTGACACTCGCCACACTGTTAAACTCACTGAAGGCATCTTGAGCAGAGGCTGAACCCGACATGCCTGGAGGTTCCGTGGAGGTATTGGGCTTCATCTCGCTCTTTTCTGACTCCGACAGATTCATCGGTGTGGCTGAAATTCCGCTTGCGCCACTGGCTCCTCCACCGTGGTGTCTGTTGCGGTGCCTTTTCCTTCCGCCGCTTTTATAGGGGGACGCCAGAAAGCTGCGGTCGGTTATCCCACTTTTCAAGTTCAGCGGATCCGTGATATCTCTGGGGATGAGAATCTCGACGGGGTCTCGGCTCTTCATCGGCAACGGGGAGGATTTGGGCGTCTCCGCGTTGAGTGCCCTGTTGACCTCTTCGTCCAGCAGGCTGTTGAGATTCAGCGGGTCAAAAATGTTGCCTCCCAAGAGGAAGTTGGTCGGCAGGACGGAGTCGCTCTCAGAGTTGGCCCTTCGTCTCCTCTTCCCAGATGTGGGATACTTGAAGCTGGAATTGGCGGTGTAGCGTCGCTTTGTTAGCCTCGATTGCTGCTGCTGCTGCTGCTGTTTAGA
Organism: Apricaphanius iberus; assembly: GCA_028564705.1. Lineage (NCBI taxonomy): Eukaryota > Metazoa > Chordata > Actinopteri > Cyprinodontiformes > Aphaniidae > Apricaphanius > Apricaphanius iberus. The sequence goes on from JAPXFQ010001473.1 coordinate 3,448,604, forward strand.
ATGATGGAAGCTGTTCCTGCGGTTTATGCTGCTTTCGTTTCCTTTAGCTCTCTGTCCGGCGCTGTCGATGCTTGTGTGCTTAGGTGAGGCTTCAGTGTCAGGGACTGGGCAAGCGGCTGCAAAGTCAGGAGTGGCTGCAGCTTCTTCCATCATCGCTGAGATACTGCTATACCCTCCACTACAGTCTGAAAGCTGCAGAGGAGATGCTGAGCTGGCCTTTGGACTGCCAGCTTTTGCACTTTGCTCTTCAATAGACATCTCTTTAAGTTTCCACGGCTAGAAAGGACACTGATGTTTTCCTGGATCTGAAATGTCACAGAAAGCAGTTGTTAGATTTAAACTACAAAATAATTACAAACAATTTGTACATATTTGTCATAGCAGAGACATGAAGAAAGGCTTTGGAATAGTCTACTAAAGGTTTAGACTTAAATTTGATTGATAGAAGTAGAAATAAAACAGCTTTGTAACGAAGTGTGCCAAATGTCCTCCATGGCAAATTATTACACTTATAGCAAGTTATCACAAACACTTGATGATTCCTAGGTTGGCAAAAGTAGTAAAAAGATTTAGAGTAGGGATGCAACGATACCACTTTTTTCAAACAGATACGATACCAATACTTGAATTTGAGTACTTGCAGATACCCAGTACCAATACTCATATTTCTACCACACACAAAAAAATTGAATGAATTGCAAGACTGGTTTTATTTTCTTCTGATTTTTATATCACATTTTGCTTAATTATTAAATAATTTTGACGTATTTTGTTTGACTTTATAATGGGAAAATAATGCAGTTATTCCCTCAAGAACAGCAAAAATTAATTTAAAAAAATTGAAATTACAAGATTGTCCTCATCAATGTATCATACTATAGGGCTTTAAGTTGATATCATTGTTTGTAAAACAAACAAAAAATGCTTTATTATTATTTTTTAACCATATGACCTGGTGATTACACATGCATGAAAGAAAAATTGGTCAAAGATCAAACTCTGGCCAATAAACCACTAAGCTCATCTCTATTGAGGACATCAATATTTGATGATTCATAATGTCTCTGGTATTTGGTTAAGTTTATTATTGAAGATAATTGGAAATTTATTTGCATGCAGTCATATATCATTAAAGTTTTCATTCTTGATTCTAGAGTTTACCATCTCATGAAAATTGCATGTTGATTTTTAGACAAATTTTAAGCATGTATATGGTAAACATTTCTAACAAAATTGGCTAGTCTAGGAGTTAGTATTTATGCTGGTTATTGTCATGTTTTTTTCTTTTTCTTTTCGGCTTAGTGTTTTCATAGATCGCAAATCAGAAAGAGATTTTAAAAAATATTCAAAAAAGCAACAGATTTAGAAATCATATATATATATATATATATATATATATATATATATATATATATATACCTTTTTACAAACTTAGCCAGTAAACTGCATAACATAAGACAGCATTTAGGTTTGTATTTGCTTGTATAAAACTACTATTTACTTTCATGGTACAACATTTCATTTGCAGAAATTGCTTCATTCTTATAAGCAGTCTGAGTCTAAAGTCTGCACCATAATGATTTGGAATGATGAGGTGACATGTCTGCCGAGAGGTTATAGACCTGAAAAGTTTTGGAGTCCGTGTTGGACAGTTATGGTGTTAGCACACTAGCTCCTAGCCTCTCTATCGCGGGCCAGAGCCCCGAAACGTCGAGCCAACGTTCGGCTCTGCTCCGGTCAAACAGCGGCACAAGCACCCGTAGACCTACCTCGACGTGTTGTTGCCCTGGTGCTGCTAAAATCGCGGCACACTGTTATGAAACCGATACTATCTCCCAGATGGCCACCTACCCGCGCGTGTAGTCCCCCATCAGAAAACTGTCTCACCTCACTGTCGAGCTCTCCCCGCCTCCGGCCGGGACTGTCACTACTCCTGCCGCCGCACTCCCTCCGCTCAGGCTAATGTTAGCATAGCCGCCACACACAACTGTATCGATATGAACACCAGAGTGGGAAGCTACACGGACATGCACGGCGTGGATATTTCGCGCTGGTCTGAGCACAACAGGGGCTCTACTGTCTCTTCAGACTGCCTTGTGGAGCTCCTCAGTTAACTCTAGTAGGTCAGTAACAGGAACACTGGTGAATAAATTATTCCATTCGCTGAAAGAGTCGGCATGGCGGCGCATCCGGGCTCCGAGCTGTAGCCAAGTGTGACTGGGGCGGAGATCCCAGACTACAGAACCCTCAAGGTGGTGAGCGCTGTGCTGCTAGTGTCAGCTTCCTCCTTCTGGTTCAAGTTCTGGATCGAGTTATCAGGGGTTTAACATATTTACAGGTAGCAATTACTGGGGTTGTTCATTAGTATAGCTAGGAAGGTAAAATAACAATCTTGACACGAACATATTTATTTATTTATTTGATTAAAAGTGTCAAAGTCAATCTCCCCAGCACATTTTCACTTTCAGGAAGGTTTTAACGATCAAATGAAGTGAAACAAAATCTGTAATTAATAAAATAAATAAGTTTGTGATGTTGAAAAAAAAAACCTCAGTTCTGACTGAATTCACACATTTGACTAATTCAAATAAAACACATTTATTACGATATTTTCGTTATCTTTTTAATGTATTGTGTAGTGGGGCCTCTGGCTAAGTATAGCAAATGTCATAATGGGAATTACAGCAGACTCCCAACTACTGTTGATGCAAGTGAATTGTGCTTAGAAAAAAGAAGAAAAAAAACTACATAGATTGTTTTATACAGTCTATGATTGGGATATGTGCAAGAATAGAATCTTTGTCTGCTTTGTCTAATGTCTGCCATGCAGAACACAGCTAAGACTAGAAGACATGTTGGCTTGAACCATATATAACATGTCAGAAAAATAACGTAATGCAGAATGTAAGGCCTGGAGTCGTTAGTGTCATGATGTGAGGAAGGTTTGCTGAAGCAGTACCCAGCCAGCTCACCATCAAAGAATCCACCATGAATTCTACCATTTATCAGAGGGTTCAGGAAAGTACATCTGGACCCTACACCATCACAATGACTCCCACAAATTCCAGTAAATCCACAAAGGACTGGTCCAAAACAGATGAGTCTTAGCATTCAATCAAGCAATGCAGAGTCCTGTAAAATGTACAATTGTGTGATTCAAGTGTTTTAGGCATATCTAAAATTAGCAGGGAACTAGCCTTTGTGGATTGGTGTTATACACTCCTGCTTTGGAGTGATTGTTAACTGAGTGTACATGCAAACAGCTCACAGCCTAAAATCAGGAGTGGGACAAACTTACCTCAGATTAATGTCACAGACTATTACGGTAGGGTGTCCTAATCTTTTTCTCAGTTTGAATGCATACTTTTGTTTATATTTTTTTAATGAGTAACACAAGGTAATTATATATTTTTTGGACATACCAACCCTATGTAAAGAAGTGTCTGCTCCAATATCACAAATTTGGTTTTAAATTTAAATACAAGGCACAAAAAGGGGAATGTTGAGTCAGTTTGTAAAATAAATGTTTTTAAAATGTTGGGAGGAAGAATTGTTTTTACTGACATAAATACCAAATCAATAAAATACTGAAGTTTAGGTCATTCTAAATGGCTTTAAATGACTTGTCATTTTACTTACAGTAATGTTATTTGCACAGAAGGGAAGGCTAAATAACTATAATAAATAAATAAATAAAAAGTTACCATACTTTACTATTAGTACTTGTATTTCTAGTAAAATATTATGGTCCACTGCTTTCTGAAAGCCTTTCATTTTGGCCCTATGGGGGGCTGTTTAGCACACGGACTGGGCTGGTTACAGAATGCTTTTTTCTCACCGACACATTTTTACTGAGGGTTGGAATATCCTTTTTTTGAGTGTTTTTTTAATTTATTTTTGCCTAAAATTAAACCTTTTTCATTTCAAGAATATAATTGAAATTCTATTCATCTGCAAGGAATGGGGAATCATACAGACTGCCAACGTTTTATTATGAACACTTGCAGCTTTTCAATTAATTTTAATTTACTTTTTGTGTGTAAACAGTTGAAAAAAAATTATACAGCGTGGCAAAAAAATAATTAGTCAGCCACCAACTGTCGAAGAACTCCCACCTAAAAATATGAGAGAGGACTTTAATTTTCATCAAAGGTATACCTCAACTATGAGAGACAAACTGAAGGAAAATAATCCAGAAAATCACGTTCTGATTTTTAAAAAAGTCATTTGCAATTTATGGTGGGAAAAAAAGGATTTGGTTGATAACAAAAGGTCATCTCAATACTTTGACAGGGGTTAAATGTTTTCTGTAAGTGTTCACAAGGTTTTCACACACTGTTACTGATATTTTTGGCCAAATCCTTCATGCAGATCTCCTCTAGAACAGAGATGTTTTGGGGATGTCCTTGGGCAATACAGACTTTCAAACTCCTCCCAAAGAGTTTCTATGGGGTTGAAATCTGGGGTGCTTCTCAATATCCCTCTTCGTCTCCTCTCTCCTCCGTCCTCCATCCCAAGACCCGGAAACCAATCGCGCTCAGCCATCTTGAAGGACATCTAAATTCTCTAATTGCACCGCGAGGAGGCGAGGATCGAGGAGGCAGGAGGCTTCATGAGGAGCGATCAGCGAGGATACACAGGTGTATCCTATGCGGAAGTCTTTTATCGACTTAACGTAACGCATGTATACATTCTCCTCCCCCTTCACATCTGCTCCAAGTGCTAACCATGGCAGAAAATTCAAACACACATAAATGTGAGTATTAAGCATGAATGTGGGTAATTTTTTGACAGTGCCTTTAATTTCGATGTGTAATGTGTACTTTTCAGCACAGTTTTAATTATGTTTATTACGTTTCTTGGTTTTACTGGCTTGCTTTTAATTGTTTTTAATTGTTTAATTAATGCCTTTTATTTTGATAAATGGGGAAAAGAGAATTATCTTAATTTAGGCCTGTAGTACAGTTGCAGAATTATATCAAATCACCAAAATTAAACATACCGTCATACTATAGCATACTACAAATAAAAAACATTTCATTACTGTGAATAATTCATTGTTAATAGTAACTGGTAATATAAAAAAATAAGAACAAATGTGGTCTTCTGTGGAGGTTGAAACGGTTACAATATAAATAATAATTATCTCTAATGTTCAAGAATCCCGAAATGCACGCTAAATCTAGCGGTGTAGAGTCATCATTACTTGACGACGATTTGAAGTGACGCTAAAGGGAGCGAGGATATATCATTTCACTTGCTTCCCTTCCTCCTTCCTCCTTCCTTTTCCCTGCGTCTTTTCCTCGCATCCTGAAGAGGTGGAGCTAAGACACGAGGAAAGGAAGCGAGGAAAGGAAACGAGGATGCACAAATAAGAAATGAGAAGCACCCCTGGAGACTTGCTTGGCCACTCCAGGACAGTGAAATGCTCCCTACAAAGCTACTCCTACGTTAACCGGGCGGTGTGTTTGGGATCTTTGTCATGCTGAAAGACACAACTAAATGCCTTTGTTGATGGAAGGTTTTCGCTCAAAATGTCACGATTCATTGGCCCCATTTATTCTTTCCTTTACATGGATCAGTCGTCCTAGTCCCTTTGCATGAAAAAGAGCCCAAGAGCATGATGTTTCCATCCCCATGCTTCATAGTAGGTATGGTGTTCTTTGGATGTAACTTAGCATTCTTTCTCTTCCAAACATGACAAGTAGAATATTTACCAAAAATGTATATTTTGGTTTCATCTGACCATATGACATTCTCAAATCCTCTTCTGGATCATCCAAATGCTCTCTAGCAAACTTTAGACGGGCCAAGAAATGCAATGGCCTAGGCAGGGGGACACATCTGGCACTACAGGATTTGAGTCCTTGGTGGTGTTGCGTGTTACTTATGATAGCCTTTGCTACTTTTGGTCCCAGCTCTCTGCAGGTCATTCACTTGGTGCCCCCATGTGGTTATTGGATTTTTGCGGACTTTTCTTGGGATCATTTGGACACCTCAGGGTGAGATTTTACGTGGAGCCCCAGATTGAGGGAGATTATCAGTGGTCTTGTCTTCTATATTCTAATAATCGTCCTCACAGTTGATTTCTTCACACCAAACTGCTTACATATTGCAGATTCAGTCTTCCCAGCCTGGTGTCACTTGAAAGCTCTTTGGTCTTGGCCATAGTGGAGTTTGGAGTGTGATTGAGGTTGTGGACAGGTGTCTTTTATACTGATAATGAGTTAGACAGGTGACATTAATACAGGTAATGAGTGGAGGATAGAAAAGCTTGTTAAAGAAGTTACAGGTACCAGAATTCCATGAGGTATTCTTACAGTGTTTATGTTTAACAGTCCTCTTTATTTCTTTGGCAATTTTCTATTTAACATATTCATTTGAATAGTTAGAATATATAACCCTAGACCTCACTCCCAAAAAACATTTTTTAAACAAAATAATGAAAATATCTCTTACAAAATCCCTCATGGTTCTCAAATCTGCATTTTTTTTCTGAAAATCTCTCCAGCAGAAGTTTGAGCATTACACAATTTGTTTTCACAGCATGTTTCCTTATTATAGTATCAGATTTTGATAATGCACAATATTTATAAAAATATTCACTCACCCCTCTAAAACATTAAATTCAGTTATAACACCTTGTAAGGGGAAAACACACTCCTAAGCCTTGAGGCAAGCAATTACCGAAGAGTTGAAGCTGTTATTACCACAAAAGGTTCACTAAAGGCTAAAGGTTCACTAATTTTAAACCTTATGGATTAAAAACGTGTTGTCACTCAAACTCCTACATGTGTGAAAGCAGATGCGTGGATAGTTTGACAAAAGATTTGGACTATTTTGCATTAGCAGACAAATATGGCATTGTATAATTAGATATGCATCATGATACATATAATAATTCTGTATTTTGAAACAGCATGGCATATAATAAAAATGTGGCATCGTATTTAGGACATTTTAAATTGACTTGTGTCACGATGGAGAATGAATGAAGCATGTTTGCCAAAAAAATAAATAAAGATTATTTATACCTGCTAATGAGTTATAAGCAGCCTTATGTAATATGCCATACTTTTATTGTCTGAGTAGTTTAGGATTTTTTTTTCCTTTCTTATCATAGTCAATGTCTCTAATAAGTGTATTGCTTAAGTGTCAATACACCATTTTACAACCACAAAGTTCAATTTCAGTTTAGGGAAAATTTTACGTAGTTTTTCTAACTTCTTATAAGTAAAATATGTAAAGTGGGGTTCATATAGTCAGACCCCTGTACTGTAATACGTTTAGAAAAATTACACTGCACAACTAATTGCCTTCATCTAAATTGTTAAGGGCAGAGTTATTGAAATAACAGTTACAAGGAGTTGGGTGTACATTCATTTGGCCCTCATCCAAAATGCTGTGTCCTTAAAAAAAATTTTTTTTACACATCACAGGCAAGGGATTCTTGCTGGTTAAGCAAGAGAAAACCTAAAACCTGTAGATGGGATGGGACAGTTATAGCTGTGGCAGTCACTTTTTCTGCTAAATGGAAATAGAAGAAAGGTGGTTCTCACAATTACAAATCTAACTTAATATATCTTCCAAATTGATTCAACTCTGACTTGAAATAATTTCGCTTGAGTTTTTCTCCCTGTGTTCAAAATTTTCAGAATGAATGAAATGTCCTTTGGGGACATTAATGGTATTATTAATACTGAACTGAAGGTGGTGCTGCAGCACTGAATTCATGTACATTTTCTTGAGCTGTAGCAATTCTCTTAAAGGCCACAAGAGGGAGCCCAAATGTTCTTTTAAAATGATCCATGTCTCTATTTCTCTACACCTGCCTACATCACACTTTTATTTCCCCTCTGCATATTTCTTGCCTGTTTCCTTTTTCTAAAAATATATTTTTGTCAGACATAATGCATCAATGCCCGTCATCATAAAAACCTCTGTCAGCTTATCGATATGCTTTTAAGTTGAGCTGCTAGAAGCATAAAATATCTGCCACTACCTGCATCGTACCAATAATTTATGGCGCGGAAAAACAAAGCTGAAAGAGAAAGGCTCCCATGCTGTGTTTTTGTAGCCGTGGCTGCAAGAGGAGTTATGTTTAGAGGTAATGCAGATGTCTAACTGAGAGACAGTACCACAGCCATCACATAACAGATCATTGTTTTTCAATCTATGGTTAGGAAAATAAAAATCTGTATTTAAATCATCTTTCCCCTCTCATAGTACGTACGCATTTACATATGGATGTAAATTCCAGAAAAAATGAGGACACCCAATGATGTTTTCAGTTATTTTAAAATAAATGTTTGGATGATGTCTTATAATTATTTTTTTAATTCATTTAGGAAAAAAAATGTGATTCATTTAAAGGTAAACGCCCAACATATGTGCTTGTTTGACTTGTTAAACAAAATATATTACCAACAATCTATAATTGAGAAAAAAAATGTTTAATACTCTACTCTCTAGCTCATATCCTTTTATTGTAATATCTTCAGTGACTCTTTTTGTAGGAATCTATCAGTTTCTGACATTAGCCTGAGTAGATTTTTTTTTTTTACCTCGCTCCTCACTTTCAGCTGTGAGATGTTTGAGGGTTTTTGGCATGTACAGCTCATTTAAATTCACTCCACTGCATCTCAATGAGATCAAGGTCTGGGTTTTGACTCTATCCCGGACTTTCCATTTCTTAATTCTCAGCCAGTCCTTTGTGGATTTACTGTTATGTTTTTGGCTACTGTCACATTGCAGGTTCCAGTGTTTTTTCAACTTCAGTCTTTTTTTTTTTCACAGATGCTTTCACATTTTCCTTAGACAGTCTCTGGTAGGAGGTTTTATTCACAGTGGATTCGATGATCATTCATTGTCATAGTTTCCTTGGCCCAAATGATTAAATTTTAGGCTTATCTGTCTTGACATTATTTAAGAAGTTCTAGTCTTAATCTATATTCTTATATAAGACTAGCACTCATGTTTTCCTCCCATAAGGGTATAACTTGTGCAGTCCCTTTCTGGTTTTAGATCTGAAGACTTTCTTATCAACAATGATGTAATGAAAGGTTACGACTTTTTTAAGACTTCTTTTAGAGTCTTGTTGTCTGCTCTGTGAGCTTGGGTGGACAGAGTGGGGCATGTTCGCTGTTGTTTATATTGTCCTCCACTTGGAGAGAATCTCTTGAACCTCTTTGATTGCATTCGTTCAGGTTATTTTTATTCAATATTAAGCGTTTTTTTGATTATCTTTCAGCATTCAAGTCTGAGAAACCGGCAAAGAAAGACGAAATCTATAAGGGGGCACATTTCTTCTCAGCGCTGTATTTAGTTTAAGGTAATTGCCATGCACGTTCTGCTGTTCACAGAGATTTTCTGCACAAACCTTGCATTGAGAATAAAAACACAGACTCTAAAATCTGTTATGTAGGAAAAAAAAAATATTTTGGGAGGTGTTGTTCAATAACAAGTCCTCCAAATCTATTCTTCTCCTCTACTTAGTTGACATCATGCTCCTAATTGGGTTCTAAATCGGTGCCACAGACTCTGCTGGGTAAATGAGTCACCCCCTCCACCCCCTTTAATCTCTATAGAGGCAAAAAATAGGAGTGAGGGTACCTGTTCCCCCCGCCTGTCTCTCTTGTTTCTCATGTTAATGTGGGTGCGGTCCTCAGTCCCGGCCACCATCTGCCTTTCCTTAGGGTCTGGGCCCCAAGTGCTCCAGACGTGTCCGATTGTTTGTGTGTGTCCAAGCAGAAAGGGGCGAATACACACGGTTCATGCGGCCAAATAGGCTCGTCCATCAAGAGCACGAGCCTACCGTTCATTAGCCTGCATGTGACGCAGGGAGGGGGCAGCTCGCGTGGCCTGTATGCAGCGACATCAAGCCTGATCCATGCTTGCCGTCTTATGTTCACGTTTTTACGCGGAAGCGTGGTCGTGAGTGACCATTGGCCGAGGGACGGCTCAACAGGTCGACATGTTATTGAGAAATGTCTTTTAAATAACTGCGTTCTAACTGAGATGTTGTGATTGCAAGTGATGTTCTCTTGGCTGACCCTTCTCCGGGCTGAACTCGAAGCTGAATTTGTTCCAGTTTTGTCAGTATCCAATCATACTGCACTGTGGACAGATGGAGAAACAAATGAGGAGGAAAGTGATTCAAACTTCACAATGCCATTATCTGCACAAAGTAAACATGCAAGTACTTTGCATGCGACATGGGGATTAGGCTGTAGAAGCACATGAACAATCAAAATAGGACTTGTATTGTTACACGCTGACTGTAAAAAGTATTCACACTGTCTGAATGTTTTCTTCACATTTTGTCAGATTACAGCCACAAACCACAATGTATTTTTGGGGCGATTTTAGCTGATATGCAGCTCATGTAAAGTAGCGCGTAGCCTAGTTGTGAAGTTGTGGTAAAAACATATTTAAAGTCTTAAGATGTGTCATGCGTTTCTTTACAGCCTCTCCTACTCTGATGTCTCTAAATAAAATCCAGTAGATATGGCTGAGCAATTGGTCAGAAGCAGCTAAGAAGCCAGTGGTAGCTTTGGAGGAGCTGCAGTGATCCATAGCTCAGGTGGCAGAATTTGTTGGACAACATATCTTTCCTTTAAGAATGGCAAGAAGCAAGCGGATCCTTAAAGAAAAAAAAAAATCCTATTAGCAGTTTGCTGCATTAGATGAGGCCAAACCTTTTAGTTTGGAGATTGCTTTGTGATGAAAAACCTTCTACATGTTGATACATAGTAGTGGCAGCACTACGGTGCAAAATACTTACCTATCTTCTCCAGGGACTAGTTAGAGTTGTGGGTGAGAATGAAAGGAGCTTCATGCAGAATAATTCTGGGGGAAAAAAGATTTGCACATGACTTGAAATACTTGAAACTAGGCCACATGTTCCGGCAGGACAAAAACTGTATGGTTTAATCCAGAACGAATACGACTGAGAATCTGTAGCAAGACTTAAAAATTGATATTCAGAAATGATCTCGATCCAATATGACTTAGACTGAGTTATTTTGCAAAGCGGACTGTGCAAAAATGTCAGTCTCTTTATTTGAAATGCAGGTAAAGAAAGACCTTTCAGACATTTCTTGTGAGCCATTCATCCTTTTTCTTTCCACATCACAATTATGTGCTTATTTGTGTTGGTCTGTCAACGAAAATACCTACAAAATAGACTGGAGATTATAGTTTTACTACATATTTTGCAAGGCATTTAAAAGATTCTACTAGTACATATGTTAAAATTTAATATGTAAACTTTAAACCAAAGGAAATGCTGTATTTGAACTCATCAGTTTCAGGAAGAAAAACAGTTATTGCCATTGAAATTTGTCAAAATTAAAAGAAAAATTGATGTTTTAAGTCAAGGGTGCAATCAACTGTGCTTTCAGTTGCGCCTATGTTTGAAAGAAACAGAATCTGATGTATAGCAAATTGTTCTTGGGCACACTGCTTCTGTCAGAGTGCCCCAGGGTTGTGGTTACAATGCAGTCGCTTGCCGCTATCAGCATGCAAATGTGTGCGTGAGTGGGAGAATGACTGACTGTAGTGTAAAGCGTGTTGTGGTCCTCAGGCTGAAGAAGCGCTATACAAATGCAGGCCTTTTACCATTCTGCTGAAAGAATTAGTGTAAAAAGGTAGCAGAAGTTAAAGTTGTTGCTGTAATCCTCACATTTAAAATTAAAGTAAAAAAAAACTTCCCCTAAAATTAAAGATTAGCGTTGGCCTACCCAACCTTATGAGGACATATCCCGCTATGATGTCCTTTTAAGATTTGTGTAAAAATGCTCTTTTTTTTTTCAAGTGCTCTTTTGCAGCGAAGTTGTGTACACTTTTAAAAAGCCATCGAAGAATTGGAGAGTTGCTCCACCAGTTAACCGTCAAGTGACTGAGAGGCTGATTATGACTTTCTATCAGATCCACCCTCATCATTTTCAAAGCTACATGCTGCTGGCTGCATTGAGATTAGTTATTGAACAGTCCAAGCAAAGGGGAACAAGGCCGCCTCAGAGCCACAAAACACAATGAGCCAGCTGTCAGTGGGAGGGGCTTGTCCAGACCAGTGTTGTCATGGGTAATGTTTTTTTAGTTCTTTTTTTTTAGTTGCCCTTTGGGAGCTAATAGGTGCTCCTATCCGAGTCTGCCGCGTGCTGATTAATATTGACACAAGGCTCGTTTGATATCTAGCCAGCATGCAGCGGAAACAAATGCATGAGGGCTTTACACAACACAAAAAAAGGCCACGAAAGGTGATGTGAATATGGATGTTCTGTGGTTTGTGAATATATATGAGGCAAGTTTTCAGTTAAAATGTAGCATTTCATATTAAGGAACCTCATGTCCCAGAAATGGCATGAGTGGAATTATTAAACATGTTCGGTAGAGCATCTTAAACCTTTCAGCTAAGGGACTTTCACCTAGATATTAATACTGTGTTACACTCGTCTCCTACATTGTCTTTCTAAATGCACAGCCATACAAAACGCCCTCTCTCTAATCCCTGGAGGCCTCTGATTTGCCTCTCCACACCTGTTTTACATTCAGAGATGTGTCTCTGTGCAACTTCCTGGCTGCGTTTGAGCATATGTCCTTGCTGAGGGTTTTAAATTACTAATGTGCCGCTCCGCACTGCTGCACTAATGATAACCGTGAATTGTTCTAAACTAATGTGGAAAAAATAAAGACTCAACGTTATTAGCTACTGATGAAGGAATTAGTTACGAATCGTGCAGTTATCGCGCGGCAACTTTTCACACCATATTATTAACACAAAGAAGGTATCAATTTGGGATTGGATTTCGATGCTATAGATTTTTATTGTAACACAAATGGCAGTGAAAAATATTCTTACAATTCTTCTTAAGAGCTTATTGTAAAGATAATATTAAAGCCCAAAATACAAACTGTTGTGAATCCTGAAAGTTGCTTAAACACCAGTGGGACAGTACATGTATAGAGAGTAGTAAACGTTTTATCACTTTGTTGATTGTGACCAAGTTTTTAATTATGTATAATGTTTGGATTTTAACGTGTGATACAAGTTAAGATAGTGTTGTTCAGTTTGGTTTTGTTTTTACGATAAAAACAATTTGATTATTGTTGCACACAGTTCATCTAAGCCTGTTAAACCAATCAGATAGATGTGTGTGACCCACTGTCTGTTTCACATCAAGCTACCCATGGGGACCTTGCATGATGCAATCTGAGGAGGTCTAACAGAAAATAAATCACTGCCCATATCAGCTTTATACCTTTGTGATTGCTTCCAAAGCTTTATTTTCAAAGGTGACAAGCAGTTAATATCTTTACTGCAGTAGGTAACTCTCTTTGCGTCTTTATTTTTAATAAATTCAGATTAGTTGGTCCCAAAGGCTGAAGATAATGGCTTATCCGAGCCAGCCAAGACCAAAGGGGGTCTTTAAACACTCTTATCTTAAAAAATATCATGGTTTGCCATCCTACGATATTTGAATGACTTTTTAAGATGCTGTCACATTTCTATTGGATGGTTGTGTACAAACCAGCCTATAGTTTTATATTGGAGATGTAGCCAGTGCGGCAACAAATACTCTTAGCCAATGTATGAATTAAAAAATGGAGTATTAAAATATAAAAAATACTTATCTTAAATTAACACCATTAGGTTAACTGACCAGAAAACTCTATACATGTTGTGTTCTAGGTGCAGCATGTCCTACCTCCATTTACACTGTAATTAAATCTTATCTGCTGCAGTTTAAACACAAAAACTTTTTCTTTTTTTTTACAGATTGGAGTTGTTTTAAAACTGTGGTATTCCACTTTGAGCTTGGGCGCTCTCTGACTAGCATTTAACTTCAGCCTCCAGGACTAATTAATGTGTGTGTAACTGTTTCAGTTCAGATAGTAATTGCTGTAACTTTTTGGGAGAGCCTCATTTTGGATCTGGACATATTCATTTAAAACGGTACGAAAGTGTATCACAATATACATATGCAGTTATCTTCATCTCAGCATTGATGCATACAATGCTGCAAATAACTACTGGGATTGCAATACATGTTTTTTCTAATATTAGATTATTCCTTGAATTTGTTCTCTGCCTGCCCAAAATATATTTGGACAGTCAGGCTGTCATTGGCCTAGTTTTTACAAGAAACTTTATCGCTAATAAAATCATAATTGTCAAATTCAAGCATATTATTACAAATTATATTACAAATTGCAAGTTTTCACAGTATGAATCCACAATGAGAGTTTTTTATTAAAGTCAGAAGCAAAAAGCACATTTCAGAGGGATTTACCTCCACATACTTTATCCCTTCTCATATATCGTCATTTCCTGTGTGGCTTTAATATTCCTTTTTACTTCTACTCCAAGGGCGCACTGAGCTCTGCCATAATATGATCGTCTAAACCATAATTTGATATGTTTTATATACTGGTGTTTTACCAGTGCTTTGATTATTTGATTCTATGCCAAAGAACCCATCAGCTCCTGTTTTCTTCCTTCATTTTGCAGAACCGCAATTTTCTTCCTGGACAGATCTTGGTCAGGCTGTTCAGGCTAAAGTGGTACAGAAGTGTTGATGTACTGCAAATATTCGTTTTGCTTTTAAAAAAAAATGTATTAATGTACTGAAGTCTTGGCTGGACCTTCCCAGTTTGAAAACCGAGATTCACCTTCAAAGGCAAACATGGAATTGGACTGCAACCCTTCTGAGGTCTAAAATGGCTGAAACTTAAGGGCAGTGAAAATTTGAGTGCCTAAAAGAAATGGTCTTTTTATACCCAGTGTTGACGAGATAAACAGAAACATGGAAAAACAGTCGGAGAGCGCAGACCTCCACCAAGGCAGCTCGCACACACCCATAAAAATTCTACTCACTTCCCTGAAAATCAAATCATCAAATCATCAAAATCCACCTGTAACTTTTTAGTTATCTTTCTAACTGATCGACAAACAAACCCTTGCTACAATAGGATTGGAAGGTAATAACGCTATCCGTACCCTAATTTCTGTGGACTGGTGTTTGTGCATGTTTAAACTTGTTTACTAGTTTTGTTCAAAACCGTATTACTGCAGTAAAGTGTTTGCTCACTGACATTTTTTTTCAGATCAGGCTCATTTTAAAATGAGGACAAAAACAAAACAAAAGTAAATAAGAATTCTTTTAATATAATTTAATTTAGTAAAAGGGGGAAAAATACAAGAATTACAGCTAAACCTAATAACTTAATGAAGGATTTGTTTCTAATGAAAATGGATGTTTTACAGAACTTTGACAGAATTTTGGGCAACTCTTGTTTGCAGAATTACTTTTTAATTCATATTTGTGTTTTCTCTTTTGAGAATGAACAGCCTTTTTTAAGGTTATGTCACAGCATTTCCTTGAGATTGAAGTCCAGGCTTGGATAAGCCTACGGAGTCATTCAGAGTTAGAACTGCCATCATCTTTCAAATTTTAGTTCAGCTTTTTTTGAAGTTATCTGTAATAGTTACCTTATGATAGTCTGGTTAGTGAATCCTCCACACATAACTGCTAACAGGTTTCGCTTAGAACAACAACACCCTTCAGTGTGGAAGCTTTTACTGAGTGAAGAAGACAAAAAAATTAACCAAATTCAGTATCAGTGTTGTGTTTAATATTGAGTTGGGAAGGAACAGAGATCTAAGCTAAAAATTGAGAAGGAAGTGTGTATTTTAAATCATTTGCAGATAGGTCTTTGGTTGTTCTAGGTCAGCCACTGTTCACCAATTAATCTCCTAATTTTTTTACCTACTCTCTGGCATTTCTTCCCTTCCTTCTTCCATTTAGTATTCCTAAACCCTTTCATAATTCAATTCAGTTCACTTTTACTGATATAGCACCAATTCACAACAAATGTCATCTCAAGGCACTTTACAACAAAAGTTGTTTCAATATAATTATACAAACATTCAAATCAGTTAAAAGTTTTCTATGTAAGGAATCATGCAGACTCCAAAAGCATTAAGCTATACCGTAAATGCTTTTCATTTTATAGGTATATATTTTCAAGTACTGGGAGATAGATAAAAATGTGCACTTATAATTAAATTGAATTACTTATTAATTTCTGAAAACTTTGTTACATCCTATTTCAGCTCATGTTGGTGTTTATTCCCCATTTAGGATAGTAACTAATGAAATATGAGAGATTTGTCAAAAATTGTAATTGGTGCATCTGAACTGCACATTCCTGTAATAATTATTTCTGAACTGTAGTTTTAGGACCGTATTAAGTAAAGAGAATTAGCATACCTTTAACCGTGATTTATCATTATGGATGCAGGTTTTGCTGTGATTTTGATGAGAGCCTTGTTCTTTAACTTCGCCTACCAGAGTGGTAAATTCCAGATTCTGCTTCTTAAAAAATGTCTCTGCAATCTGTTCTGGCTCCAAGGATATTTATAGGATTCATTATATAAATCTGATCAATGACAGCTATTACAGTCTATGGATGTCCTATTTGGAAATCCAACTTCCTCTGTCTGTGTCTGTCCTGAGTTTACATGGGTAAGCATTAAAGAGTGCTCTATTGAATATGTGTTAGCTTACCATTTTATAATAATTCCCAATAACTCACTGGAGACAAATTCTTGCACGTTTGCACTAAAACAGTCGACTTTTTTTCTTTTATTTTTCACCTGAAATGAGGTAAGGCATTGTGAACCTTAGTTATTACTTAGTTATTACTTCATTAAAGGCTGGTCCAGATTGAGAGGAGGCCCTCATAAATGTTGCAAGAAAACTTGATAAGTGTGCAGGAAATGTTATCACCCTTACTTTTTTTTAGGGAGGGGGTGTCATAAACTAGATGGCCAAAAGTAATAACTTGTGTTTTCTTAATTCTCCGGTCATGTTGGTGGACCAATGACAAAAAATAAACTTGATTTCTTCAGTGATTTCTAATTATCTACAATTACTATCACTTGCATGGCAATAATAAGTAAAGCAGATTAAGGTGTTGAAGCATGTTGTTATGCCTTGTTTACATGTACAGTTATCCCAGGTTACTAGATGAGAGTTTTCTTTCTGGTTTTCTCCTGATATCCACGATTTTAGGGTTTGTTGTGAGGATTTAGTGAGATTTCTCTGTTTTTAAATGCCCATGTTAGACGGGATTATTATCATTATTATTATTTTTTAGCTAAAGAGCATTTTTTGGAAGAGTTTAAGTAAAACATAATTTATTATGAAGGTCACACAATCCATGGTGTGCAGCTTTAGGATGCTGTAGGTATGTAATCATTGTGTTCTCCTTTTGATTCAGTGCTGTTACAGAACAGCCATATTACTCTCCAGCAAGGAATCGACATTACAGGGGTTGTCAGGACAACCAGCCATGATTCGGGGAGCCTCAGATCGGCCTCCACCTTGGGCTAGAAGCTTTAGCCATGAGACTGAGCAGATGCTGGCACTGTCAGCCAATCACTGGTGAGACACCGGAAAAAGATGACATCATAGGCAAATGAGGACAAATCCGGAAAATATAGCGGTTGTTGTGTCCGCCTGCTTTAAAACTCACGATTACCCATCATGAACTGATGTAAAATATCTGTGCTTTTTATCTTTCAAGTTAAAAATGATCCACATGACAAATTAAAATTTTACAACAAAACAAGACAGAAAACAAGGTAGAAAATTGTAGTGAAAACAAGTTGAGAGATCTGCTGCTGTTTACAGGTTTTTGGCTAATTTCTAATATCTAGCTTTTGTAAAACTCCATACTGATTGGACCAAATAACCAATTATTTTTAGGAACTAGAATTATCTACTTCAGTTATCCTTCTGTGAGTAGTCGATAATTAATAAGATATACATTTTAGGAGATGATGTGACTTCCTACTAATGTAAATAGTAACTGTAAAAAGCAGTGTTACTAAATCAAAGCAAAGGCAACTGAATTTGTAATGTTTACATCCTTAGGCCATATTTAAGCACTATTATCACAATTAAAATGAGTTTTTACCAACTGCACAAGTCAGTCTCTTTGTATATTCTAGAAAATATGCGGAGCAATACCTTACCTCCCAGATTTCGAAACATGCAGGTTCCCTTCAAACAATTTCTTCTTCTGCTCCTCATCTGACTTTAGGCCCCTCACCTTTATTGAAAATACCTTACTTTGGGTTTTCATCGCAAAGTAACGACTTCCACAGCGTCCTGCAGTGTGATACGTAGTAAATATACTGATATCAACAAGATGAAATATTTGAGTTTTGTACCGTCCACTAAACGTTGCTAGAAGTTGTGATTTATCTACTGTACAGTTTCAAGCAATCCAATTGTAGCTATCTCAAATTTTTTGAGATGTCTCTGAGAAATTGAGAAACAGCTTTTGGATTTCCAGAAAGATTTAGAAGTTATTTAAAAATGTGTCATTATTCAACAATAGGTCAACGGCAGTTGCAGGACTTAACCAGATGCACTCAACAAAGCATTTTGAATCAACCTCAACTTTCTGTTGATGATACCTTAGAAACCAGTATCAATTCTATCAATTTCATGTTATTTTTTTGTTGTTGTTTGCCTTTAGATACACACTGGCATTATGAAACCATTTTAGGTTAATAAATGTGTAATAACTAAATGTTCTAAAGGTTCTGGTTACATTCTTCACACAAATTCAGGTTGTCTAATACTCTTTTCAAAATACTTTTGCAAAAACTCTTCATATAACTTAACTCCCCTCTGTTTCTGCTTTTCAGGTTTGATCTGTTAAACAGAAAACCAACTGCGTCTGCCTGTTGGCTGCCTCCTCCCCTGGACCTGCTGCCTGCATTAATATTCAGCCCCACAGCCAATCAGCCGTGCTGGGTGGATGACATCATGGGCTAGGGAACAGTGAACAGCCAGTGAAGCATCCAGCCTGCCGAACAAGCTTTGCTTTTAGGGTCAGGAACTGGTCTGACAAGAGAATGGCAGTCCTGCCTTTAAACCGTCACTAGGACAGTACGACTGGCGATGAATCCACCAGGACTCCAGGCCCAAAGGCGAGACGCAGAGCAGGAGAATGTGAAGACATATTTCAGGTAATTACCTCCCAGTGTAATGCAATAAGGGATGTGGACGGGGAAAGCAGATGAGAGCTAAGGAGGAGGGGAGAGGCTGTGTATGTAGGGGTTGCTTTGTAGCCTTCCTTTTTCTTCCTGCACTCTGCATTCTGGCCTGCTAAGCAGGCAGCTGTTTCCTCAGCAGTCCTTCTCATCCCTTAGATGGAAATAGAAGGCTCCATTGGATAAGCTGGATACATTTTATATCATCTTACACCTTCCCCTCCATCACATCACCTCTGTGTACACTCCTTTGCACCTCACAAATAGCATCCTTATTGGTGGGGAGCTCCTAGAATCCACGGTGGCATTTGTACAGGCGTTGTGTGATTGAGAGTGCGTCTGTGTGTGTGTCTGTGTGAAATGCAGCAGCTGCAGTGGCTACACTGAATCAAGAAAGCAGCAAAGCTATTTTGGGAGCTGCCGGTTGGATCAGAGCTGTACATCCTGATGTGGACGGGGTGGCGATGGATGGTTAATATGCTGATGGATGCTCTTTTGTTAGCTCAGCACCGCCTCAGTTATGGCCTCTGGATAGAGATGCACGCACAGTCTGATCAGAGACGCGCCTCCCTGTCCTGGCTTCAAACATGGTCGAGTGCAGCAGCTTCATGGCGGCTGAAGTGACAGGGAGATATACAACATCTGGTCACCTGACTTTACTGGGGATCGCAGTGGGGGTGGGGGTAGGTTCTGGGGGGAAAAAACCCAAGCTGATCTATCTTGGATTCTTCCCCGGCCCTCATCGGTATAGCAGGATGGAGGAGCTGAGTTCTGATTGCAGAGCAAGCTGAATTTCGGTCTCCCCGCAGCCTTGGTTTGTTGCAGTGGTTTTGTCCTGGCCGGCTTACAGGGAGTGGGAGATTCCTTTCCCATAAAGCGCAGTCATCCTGAGCAGGAGACCTGTTGTATGGTGTGAAGAGAAATATTAGGGAGAGATGTCAGTGACCGAGGGAGGGCCAGATGATCATAGAGGGGAATTGGGGGATGGGTTACTGAAGGTGCTGCTCTCTTTGAACACAGATCTCCGTTACAATTCTCCTAGAGACTTAGCACTCTAAGCATAATTTCTACTGCTATTACTCCTCATTACAATGGTGAAGAAATCTATTTATATAATCAGTATTTTTCTCTTACTATCTGACATCAAAACAGAGTGAATCTTTCTTGTCTTAGGTCAGTCAGTAAGGATGACCAAAACTATTTACATGATCCCAGAAAAATGACAGACTATATAGAGCATTCGTAATTAACTTGTTTAAATGTAGAAGTTTGCATAACCTAAAATGAATATGTCTATAAGCGTTATGTGAGAGCCCCCGTGATGATTTCATAGTTTTGTAAACATTTGAGTTACATGGAGGCCAAGCTGTGGCTGTATTTTAAGGCAACACCTAGAACACCACCTCCTTGTCTGACATCATGGAAAAATCTGAGAAAATCCAGCAGGTTATCAGGAAGAGAGTTTTGGACCTCCACATGTTTAGTTCATCCTTGGGTATGATATCCAGATGCGTTAAGGTGGCACATTCTTCGGTTCAACCAGTTACATGCAAGCATCAACACAAAGGCAATGGCCAAACATCAAACTATTCTGTTTCCCAAAGATGAAGGTGCTTTGGTTTGAAATGTGGCTATAAAACAAAACACGCTTGCTGAAATGAGTAAGAGAGTATCATTATCCAGAGGGAAATTAGTAATGTACTAAAATGGGCTGAAAAGCCACGCAGCTAGGAAGAAGCCAGTATCTCAAAGGTAACCAGATTAGAGTTTGCAAATTACCTCTTTCTTTTAGAGATTTGTCCTTTGGTCTGAATTTGAAATTAAAAATGTTCACCTAATAACATCAACAACTTTTTATTCAATTTTAACAATTTGTCGGAAAAAAACCCAAACACACTTGACCCAAGTTATGCAACTGAATATATTTTTTAAGAAATACAATGAAAATCTGTATGGTTCTGAGTTTTGAGACAGATAATAAATATTCTCAAAAACAATATTACCCATTATTCTGGAAAATAGAAAATAAAAGTAATACATTGGTCATCTCAACTCACCTTAAATGGCATAAGTGTACTCTGAAGTATTATTAGCCATTAAGAAAAAAGAGGTCTTGCATCTTTTTATAAAGTGTATGTGCATGTCTGAATTCCATATATCTATTGAGCCTCATATGAAAATAATGCAGTTATACCTAAATACTTAGTTTCAGTGCAGCTCTTCACCCTGCTCTGAGAATGACAGAAAAGTAGCCACAGCAGTTGTCCCAATCTTTTGAAGTGTCTCAATCAGAAAAACCCCCGATAGGAAATCAGTCAGAGTTATGATATACCATTAGAGCAGCATTATTCTGTCCTGAAACATCCTGCTGTTCAGCGGATCTGTGAAACCGATGCTGGATAATCAGTCTCGATTGCTCTCCTGCTAAGCTTCACACTTGTTCCGTGATACTCCATATGTCACTTTTTCCTCCTATGCTCATCACACCTTTCTCTATATGAGTCTGTCACAAGCGAATACAACTTTTTTAAATGTGCCTTTCTTATATGCATAGAATAAAAATGAAAAATACCTAACTCATCTCACATGAACTATGTGTATGTGTGTATGGTAGAACTAAAATACAGGTAAAGTAACTGCCCCCAGCATAGTGCTTGTAGTGAAAATAGAGCAATAGTTTGCTGTGCCTTAGCTTTTCATTCTAATGTCTTTAATCTCTTTGATGGTAAGAAATTGAAATGCTATATTATTTTTTTCTTTACTCCTTGACTAAGACATTTCTTAATTTGAGTGATAAAGAGTTTACAGTTTAAGCAGGTATGCCAGTACAAGATTCTTATTAAATTTAGGCAATATATAGCATGATCTGATTGTTTTTATGCAAAAACAAAAATATAGAATACACACCCACTATACATAGTAGTTTCTTAAATTCTTGCTGAAAAATGTATTTTAATCTCCAGCTGTCCTTTTTTGGAAGTTTGGGCAAACAGCAAGATGGTTCTGGTTGCCCTGCAGTGTCAGGTCAGATTTCCTTTCCAGAACAGGGAAGATTAAGACATTCATTCTGCTTTAACAAAATTAATTCAACCAACAAAATTATATATAGAGACAAAGATAACTGTTGGAGCCTAGGAATGGCATCTCCTGGTCACTTCACTCCTTCATCCACTTATACCCATATTTATACCAATCCAGGTGTTACAATTTTATTTATTCCTTCTTCTGTTTTGTCACTTTCAATCAACCGTTTTGCAGAGGTGATATTAGCTGGTTAATCAGCAGGGGAGCCTGTTTAACAGATATAGTACTCATTGCTTGCCTGCTGTCGTTTTAATGCAACATTACTTTCAACATGTAATGCAAAATATTATTTTGATACAATTATCTTGTTTTATTGTATGTATGTATGTCTTTTTTTTTGCCACCGTAAACATTTCCCAAGAGCCTCATTTGTTTTTTTTTCTCTTTTAAATGGCAGAGAAGTGTTGTAGCCTTCTTTCAGCCAGCTGACCAGTAGTACACAGCTACTTACTTTAAGCTCCGTGAAGTTGGACACAAGGTCGGTCCGGAAGTTTCACTGGCAACTCATTGCAATCACTTTAACCTCTACGTTTGGTATGAATGATTCTTTAAACTTCTTACACTATGACCTGGCCTATTTCTTTGTTTGTTTTTTCTTCAATTTTATATTTATATTATATTACATTATATTTTGACAGGAAATTGGTATAGAGAGAAGGGGGGGGATATGTGCGCAAAGGTCCAAGGGTTAAGAATTGAAATTGACTGTATTGAGAACTAATAATACATGGGGCGCTCGTGATACATCTACACCACATGAACTTGAACAGGGATACTTCTGATCAGTGAGTGCATATACTGTATGTAGCTTCCAGCTGTGCTCCATTTATTCCCAAAGGTATCACTGACAACACATGACGAATGCAGGACTTTATTTGTTCACTGAAACAATGTCCGTTTCTTTTTCCATGCTAGCCCTTATTGTCTCCATGGGTGTCCGCGTGCTGTTCTGGGCTGTCCTATGTTTTCCACTTGTCACTGTAACCCAACACAAGCAACTTCTCTTACCTCACTCCAGCTAACAAAAGCAGCAGACACAGTACCTCCTCTTGGACCGCAGCCTGCTAACTGGGCCGGCCTGAAACATGATAGTGGCCCGCAGAAAACGCATGCAAGGAGACCTCCATCTGTTGAGGGCTCAAGTCTGCACGGGTTGTGCCGCTGCTTTTGAGCAGAGTTGTGGTTTCGGGCTCGTGTTAGGTCCCCATGTGCGCGTTGCTCCTGTGGGTTTTTAAGGTCACAGCAGTTCTTACAGTAGGTGTTTCAGAGCTCCAGTCTGTGTGTCATGGATTAGCATGTAGGATTGGAAGCCATCTGGCCATTTTGTCGTAGATAGAGGAGGGGGAGTAAGTGCGGTAGATGGATGAAGAGAGACAGAGGAAACACTCACACACTGACACATTGACACGGCTCCCTCTGTAATCTCCCTGCTTGATGTCTGTTGCTACTTAGAGCAGGTTTACTTGTATGTGTAACTGCATGTCTTTATATGCTGCCTACACTACAGATATCCGTATTGCCTCAGACCTATACTGGTTTAAGTGTTAAACACAAGGATTAGATTAGACAAGTGTTGGGGGAAGGGTTTCTGTACAGGCTGGAAAATTAGGGAGTCTGATTTCAGTAGGGATCAAGTTGGAAAAACTAGGGAAAAAGAAAGTAAGGGTGCGGAAAAACAAAAATATTATTATCTACATTTTTATTGCTTTCGCCCTTCCTTTGTGTCCTTCATTCTCTTCTTACTTCCTTACTCATATAATGTCTTCTGTACTTTTTTCCTTTTGTTCTTGCTTCCCTCCCTGCTTCCTTCTACATACTTCCTTTATCCTTTCTCATTTCGTTTTTTCCCATTTACCACATTTATATCCTTACTTATTCCCTTCAGTTATTCAGTTACTTCCTTGCGCTCTCCCTTTTTTCCTTGCTTTTTTTCTCATGTCCTTTGATCTGTAAACCTTATATACCTTCCTTCCTTCCTTCCTTGCTGTATAATATCTGCCATACAATCAAAGTGAAGTTGTGTATTGAACATGATGAATATTTTTAAAGAAACCGACATATCATAATATATCGGTATATAATATATATTATATTATATATATATAAATGGTGGGGTCGAAGGACAGTGACGAAAAACAATATAAAAAGAATGCAAAAAAACCCCAAGTAATTCTTTTGAAGGAGTTTTAAAAATGATCACTGAAAGATTAGCATTTTTAAAAATCTGTTTTTGCTAATACTTTTTCCTCATCTTCTTAATCTATCTTTACTACATATGGAGTATGAAATCCCTGATACTGTTTAAGATTTATCAAAATCATAAGAGGCTTATACCTGAAATGTTTTTACAACCCCAGGTTTATACAAACAAATAGATCAGTCATACTTATGCCCACATCTTTTAATTAGTTTAGATAGGAAGAATTTGTTTGCCACATAATCAAACTGATTATCATCCAGAGCTGTGGTCATACAACCTTTGTCAGCAGTTCAGTTTTTGCTTCCCGTCTCCACTCAGGTGCAAATGCAGTTTTTTAACCAACCACCTATTTGTTTATTCACTTGTTGATACAAAAATCACTCTACAAGGTCTGCAGGGTTTTCACGCCCGTTCTCTGAACCATTACAATTCCTGTTGTAAACCTTTCAACTCGACTATAAGAAGGTGGACCAGCTGGCGTGGCAGGAGGGGAATCCACTCCCTTAACCGTCCCCACCTGGCTCTGAAACAGGCCCACCAAGGCCTTGAAAAAAAAACTACAACAGGACACCTTAAGTTTGAAAAAAGAAATTTGTAGAAAATATGAGAGAATATATTGGTTAACATAGGCAAAGGTGACAAAACATGATATTTTAATCTGAATTTCTACTGAAAAATGTTTAACTAGGAAAAAGTACAATTGTTTAGCGTTAAAAGCGGTGAGAATTTTTTACCCGCATAATATTTCATGATGTGTAAAAGTAATTAGAGTACGTTTTTTTTTATTGCAGTAGTATATTACCATTGTTAACTTCCTTTAGAAACAGATAAATCAACATTTTATTTGAGCTCTTTTTTTTTACTGGGGAATAAATCCCTTATTATGAAATAGATTTTTTACAAGCACTGCTGCTTGAAAATATCAATTATTGGCACCTTGGGCAATTCCTATAAAATGAATGTGACAACTGTATTTTTTTAAGTTGATTAAAATGTTTCCTTTGAAAAAATGACTAGAGTGTAGTTCTGACTTGACACAGAGGCCTTGCTCTTTCAGCAGTAACTTTTACAATCCAAGCGGCATATATATCGTACATGGGTCAGATAAATAAAAAATGTTTACCAAAAATTCTATATTTAAAAAAATATATATCTTCTGCAGGACATTTGTTCAGATGTTTAAATGTTTCAAAGTAAGGAAAAGCAACTAACCATTACATGTGTTATTTTATGAGCAACAGTACTAATAAAAATGTATGTCATCTTTAAAAATAACTACCATTGGTGACTGTATTTGCGAGTATTGCACAAAAATACAGAAAAATGATTAAAACTGCCTTTTTATTACATTTATATGTAAAAAGAATCAAGCTAACCTCTTTAAAATCTTTAGTAAAACTTACTAGAAATCACTGTGAAAGGTTTAAAGAGCTGCTCAAAGTGACAGGTTTCAGACGCCTTTTTTACAGTCTTAAAAATGGGATTGAGATGGACATGAAAATGAATACATAGTAAGCATGTGTATTGGCAAGAATCTTGTGTATCAGTATGAATCTTGTATATCAATATGTATCAGGATACAAATGGAATGATACGATATATTGTGATATATCACAATACTATGAGCAAGACTATATATTGTGATTTTTAAAACTGAATTTAACTGTACAAAAACTGTCACAGCATTTCAAAACACTCAAGCCTGCTTCATGCACGACACATGCAGTATTACTAATATGAAATATGATATACAGCACTTTTCACACTTCTTTACATCCTTATACCAGGTGATTAAAAAGTCTTAAAATACATTTACTTTTATTGCAGAACTATATTCTCACACATATTTTTTCATTACATCCAAGTATGAATTTGAGTGTATTTATTCAATGGGAAAAGCAATGAAATTTGGTAAATAATTTGCGATTCTTCGTTTATCGGCACCCTAAACATTCTCCTTAAAATATCACGCTCACAAATAACTGATTTAATCCAATATTTGGTAACATATTATATTTGAAGTGTTGGACTCTTCTTGTATAGGCACATTTCCACTATTGGAACTTCAGGGTAATTTTACCAGATCTTCCAGATATGCATGTGTCTCCACTACTCCAGGCTGGGCCGAATGGAGTACCGCTCTGGGATTATTTACTTGTAAATTGCCCTGTGGAGTCGCTGGGTAAGAGCTGCGGTTAAGTCGCACTGATTGGTTGTAAGTCTGATGGAAATTACTAGTCGTTTCCAAACAACCAGCATTGTAAAATAAGAAGTGTTACTGGTGAAGCAATTTTTAATAACACAGCAAACAGAAACACAACAGCGATCTTCTTCCACGTCTATCCCTTATTTCACTACTGCTGCTGTGGGTGCGTTTTGGCGCTGATGAGAGCCACACCTGGTATACACTGTCTTTAGTTGCTGAGATGCAAGTATGTGGACAGTGTTGAGGACATAGTATTTTGCTCAAGAAAAAAATGCGTCAGAAAATGTGGGATAATCATAATTAGCAGTTTATTGCCATTTTTAGCTAGAATTTAGTAACCGAATAGTTTCTTGATATTGTGCAGCCCTAATTTGATTCATTTTTACTTCTTAAGTTGAAAAAGTATTTTCAAACATTTAATTAGCAATACCCCTGACCTCTTATTTCTTGAGTGTATACATATGACGTGCCACAGGGAGCCATTTGTTTGTGTTTATTTTGCCACCATGCACATGCCTGCCCTGTATAGTGGCATCTTGGGGTCATCGAGATCTATAATAACAAGTAAAAATTTTCTACATGCTAAACGGTTATTTTAAATTCCACAAATTTTCCTTTATATCCAGGTTATGGAAATTCCTGGGAATAAACAGATAAACAGAAGTCTTAATAAACAGATTACAGCCGTTTAAAATGCAATCACAATACTTAGAAAGGAAGAAAAGTATATATTTTTTGCACATTAATACCTTTGTTAGTCAAGTAAACTAAAGCTTTACATCCTAAAAAAATAACCTGCTTCAGAAACACTTTTCTTGGCTCAGACTGTCATTAGACAGCATAGTAGTTTTTCCCAGCTCTACATACTAGTTGTACTTCATATTTTAACCACTGTGGATGCTATTCGTGGCATCCATTTGCAGATTTCCTTCAAAAAAAATTTCCTTTTGTACTAAGAGTCTTGTGTCTTTGTGTTTTAGGGCATAAATGTGCATTAGAGAGCAGCAAAGGAGCAAGTTCAACTGAGCTAAATATTAAATGACAGAGAAGGCTCTCACGCGTCCTAGCAGGGGAGTTTAGGAGCGGATGATGCCTGGTAAAATGAGAGGCTGTGGGGATTAAGAAAGCCTTGAGTGTGGACTTTTTTCTCTTTGCTTTACCTTGTTTTGAATATGGGGAAATTTACACCACAGCCTACGAATGGTGGCTTATTTTATAAAATCTATGTCAACCAGGGAGAATTTCTGAGTCAAAATTCTTGAATGTGATTGATATGAGAAACAAATGAGCTGCTAGTGTGACATTAATGCAGGGTAATATTAACACGCTATGCTATGCTCCATTAGGGTTCCACTAATTAATTAGTAATGGACTAAATCAATTTGTTGAACATTAAGAAGCAATCAAAAGGGCAATTAGCGTTAAATAAACTAAAACTATGGATAATCCTGATTAACACTTATATACCATCTGGATTGGAATTTTTAGAACCTAAAAGAAGTCTTTCTGGATTTTTAGGAAACATTTAATTGTGACAATTTTTGTTTGTTGTGATCAGATTTGCTGTAGATTTATAGTTTCCACACTATAGTGACAACTTTGCAATTTGAATAAGTATGATTTAAAGGTTCTAAGAGGAAAATTTTCATAAAAAAGCTACATTAAAAATAATACATCCATGTGGCTTTTAGAGGAATGCTGAATGAAGGTAAAACATTTCCTTAAAAATGTATTTGAATTAAAATATAATAAAATGTAAATTTAAAATGGCCACAAAAATGATGTTGTTTAGATCTACCAGTCAGTAGCACCTGCGGATTGCAGGTTGACAGACACAGTCTCTATGGTTCAACTATGGTGTGACTGGAGAAGAACAGGAACAAGAGTAGTTTTAGGTGAAACCTACATTAGATGGACCCACATAAAACATTATCTCGGCATCAAACACGCACGGAGACGGTGACTTTCCTCCTGGATCGGTAAGCTAACTCTCTAACTTTGCTAACATTAGCTGTTAGTTAAACTCCACTAAAACACATTCTTCACTGGACACAGGTTCAGGTTGGTCACTGGGCGTATCGGCATCAAACCAGGGAACCTAACAGCTGGAATTATGTGTTTTTTTTTTTTTTTACTATCACCTAGATAAACTAGATGTGGCTATCAGGCTCATGTGCCATATCCAACCTTTAATAGAAGATGAGGCTTAAACATTAAGACAGCAGCTAAAATTGGTTGACTCATTGCTGTTTGCAGATGTTTATCTACAGATGTTCTGAAGAAATATAATATTAACATATTTAATTGATTTTAACTATAAGATTAGCCCTTTCAACTTCTTCATCCGGCAAATAATCTTAAAATTTGAGCCAACTATGGGTCTACAATCTATTGAATTTCTGAAGGATCCAGTGTGTCTGTGTGAATGGACATTTGGAGTGCAAGAGTAGCTATTGCTTTCATTTAGCTTTGCCTTTGATATTGTGTAATCATGCTCTAGTTAGTATGTTACTATTGGGTTTAAGGCTTTCATGCCACCACGATTAAAATATGTTTCTGGTTATCCCCTAAGGTGAACACATATCCAAAAAATACTGGTTGGGGAGGAAAACAGGGCTTTTAAGTGTAGCTTTTTTGTTGGTTAATTAAAATTGGGTACTTCTTATGAAATATTATCATGTAAGGAAGATAAGACATCAGCAATAAAAAAACTAATTTCAGATTGTATAAAAATTACGTTGATTTTTAAATAATGGATTATGCATTACTAATATTATTACATTTATAATATAATATTATTGACTTTATGTGAAGCGTGTGTTTCTGTGGTATTTTAATCTCACAACACCCTTCTGCAGTCACAGTTTCCGTCTTATCTATTAAACATGAGCTTAGAGCATAAACTGAAATGAGGATAAACAAAGCTTTCTGGCTCTCACAGGCCTCCTATTACAGTTAAAGCTTAAACACTGGCAGCTGTTTATTTTTATAGTGTGAGCAACAGGCTAACGTTGTAGTTGTATCAAAAAAAATCAAGATTCCAGGAAAAAAAGAATGAAATCCAGCAGATTGCCATAACCCAGGACACAAACTTTAACCAGTTGCAACAAAGGCCTAATGCCTCCATGCACTGGGTGTTGCTCAACCAGTCCAACCACCACCAGCCCTTAAGAAAGTCTCTGCGTGTTTTGTATTTTTGCTTCGTGAGATTATCATTGATCAACCTACATTTATCTCAGGGTTCTTTCTAATAGTACAGAGTCAGAATCAACATTTTCTATAAGATACTATACTACAAAATACTCCTACAAATGTGGGCCATTGATTGCAAACAAGATTTGTTAATTTGTACACACAAAACAAACAGATTTTCCTAACAAATTCATTCAAGCCCATGTTGCAAATATGAGTACACCCCAATTATAGTCTTAGGAGAAAAGCCACACTTAAAACTTAAAACTTCCAATTAACAGGCATTCAACTACAGGTGAGTCTAATGATTCATTTAAGAGGTGTCCAGCTGACAGGTGACAATAAAAGGCATTACTTTACAAAGAAAAGCCCTTCCCATTTCATGCCGTCAGTAATGGCTCCCCATGGAAGAGAAATCTGAGAAAGGAAATAATTTATTTACACAAAAAAGGTGACGGCCACAAGAAGATCAGCAAATATTAGTCAAAATAGTGTAGCAAAAGTGATCCAACGATTTATGAAAGATGGAAGTGCAACCATCTTACAGAGACGTCCAGGCCGTCCACGGAAGTTAACATCTCGACAAGAGTGTCTTCTGATGAGAAGGGTTGAAGAAAATCGGCATGCAAGTTCGCTGCAGTTAGCTAAAGCAGTAGAAAGCCAAACTGGAGTGACCGTTTCCCCTTAAAGAGGAATGGCATTGACTTTCTCCAAAGTTTGGAAATTGTTCTTTTGTTCATTAAGCTACTAATTAAATTCGTACATTTTAAAGGGGGTGTACTCATTGAGCACTCTATACCAAACGCAAAAACATAAGTTAACTGATAAAATCTTGAATTGAGGAAATCACATTCGCCATGTTAGAAACTGGCCTGCTCTAGTGATGTAGCCACACTATAGGGTATAGAAAAAAAACAAAACACTAAGCAGTAGCCCATATATATATATAATTACTGCGATGGACTGGCGAGCTGTCCAGGGGGTATCCTGCCTCTCGCCCGTTGACAGGTGACCCCTTGAGAATTAAGCACTTTAGAAAATGTATATACATATATATGTACAAGATTTATTAGAAAAATGTATACGCCATAATATACATTATGCCTCCTTCTAAAAATTTCATTATACAAACAAAGTTTTTTCTAAAAAAAACTACCTTTGCTTGAGGGTGTTTGCCCTTTTTAATGCAGCAATCCCAGCACCTTTGAAATGACCATTAACTCACACTAAGAGACACTGAATCAGCTAGGAGAGGGATGTAATCCACCATATATGGTGTCCACATACACATAATTTAATTCATTTCAGTTTATTTATAAAGTGCTGATTCACAACAGATGTCATCTCAAGTCACTTCACAAGAAAAATAATTTCAATAAAATTATACAATAATTTCAAGCAGTTAAAAGTTTTCAGTGTAAGGAATCCCAGCAGATTGCATCATGTAATTGAAATTGAGGTTGTGCCCCATTAATGCAGAACCGAACT
Source organism: Apricaphanius iberus (assembly GCA_028564705.1). Lineage (NCBI taxonomy): Eukaryota > Metazoa > Chordata > Actinopteri > Cyprinodontiformes > Aphaniidae > Apricaphanius > Apricaphanius iberus. The sequence goes on from JAPXFQ010001473.1 coordinate 3,479,846, forward strand.
ACAGCAATCACTCATACTGAGCAAGCATGTAGTGACAGTGGAAAGGAAAAACTCCCCTTTAACAGGAAGAAACCTCAGTATGAGTGGCCACTTGCCACGAATGACTGGGGATTCGATAAGACAGAGGAGAAAAACAGAAAGGAAAAAAAGGGACTGATGAGTTCTTTTTATATTAAATAAAGTAAAATGTTGATAACGGGACTCAGAGGATTTTTAGTAACTGCCACATACACACTTACAAAAACTGCTTTGGATATGTGACCACACCATTGCAAACTCTGAGGGTTGCTTCCCTTCCAGACCTTAGAAAAAGGGAACAAAAGAAAGTAAACTCCACCTATTTGTCAAAAAAAATTCTTGTGCTACTTAAGATGGCCAAGATAACCAAACCAACATGGCCCAATATGTGAAAGAGCTAGTACTAGCACAAGTCACACCCAAACCTGTTTACTTCCTGAACATTAAAATTAAGATATCATTGAGATGGAAACCGTCTGACAACATAAAGTAATTTCAAAAAGCAACGCATATTCTCTTAATCAAAAATATAAAAACAATTGGGTCTAAATTCCTCTGTATTGATGTAAAAGACGATTAGCCAATAATCAGAAAGGCATTAAAGGAGATGTGGCTCCCAAGGATGGTATAAAAAGTTATTAGGGTTGAGGGGAAGTTATTTCACTCACTGGTTAGTTTGGAGGGCTTCTTTCCCTCCCCAAATATATACAATCCTTATTTGAAAAGTGTGATTGTTTTTAATAAGATTATCTAAAAGATTTCAGTGTGATGAAAAAACACCCACCAAAGGTTCAAATCTGTGAGGGAACAAAAATATTTCATGATTATGCCGATGGGTGGAGAACTAAGCAAGTCATGTTATTTTATATCCTGTAAATATTTGATGGGTTTCAAAAGTGATATTTTATATGTTTTGGAAAGGTACTTTGCGACATTTTTAAAGGCCATAACTGAGAAACCCTAAAAATGTAAACCTAACAGAAATTTGTTTGAACTGGTGACTTACTGTGTATTGGTGTTAAGAGTGTGGTGAGAGCTTCTGCACTGTTGGGTTGAAGCTCTGAATAAGCTTTTGTTTTTAGGTTTGTAGCAGAGGTTGCGCTAGACAGTTTTTTTTGTTCGTCATCGTCATTTAGACCGACAGGGTTAAAAAAAATCTGGTCATAATATATTTTTACCCTTCAATTTTTAAAGTCTTGCGGCGGAAGTCGGGGATTAATGCCTATCTCTATCAGTCGTAATGTCAGTAGACTATATACCTGTTCAATAGTTTTTTTTAAATTCATTTTAAATTACAGTATGTTTAATCCAAACAAGCTGAACAGAGAACTACTTATAAAAGTGAAATCAAACAATTGCACTTAGACACCTGCTGCGCACTGCACATCCATTTTTCTCTCATGGGCATTAAGATGTTGTTCAGGAGGCTTCACTGCTGCACTGGATACTGGAATTACACATCGGTTCAGCCAAAGTTTTAAAATGAGGAAACATTTCTCCAATTAAACCGATCAGAAGTCAGAAAAGCCCACAGGAGGAAAGAAGGAAAAGGCACCGGTGTTTAGTACAAATCATAGAGCATCTAAGCAGCCACGAATGTCAGTTGCGCTCCAAAGTCTCCGAAACTTTCCAACGTGTAGTCAACTCCCGGTCAGCAATAGGAATGCACTGATACTGGTTAAAATTAACCGATACCATGAACCGATACGTAAAATTAGAAACATTTTCTGTGAAACTTTTTCACAGAAATGTTTATCTTTCACTTGAAATTTTAGTTTCGTGGTCATTTTTATCAATATTTCATGTATTTTTTTCTAATTCACCATCATTTGTTGGGAAAAGTAGTGAAGAAAATAAAACATGTCATCCAATTCATTGCATATGTTTGTTTGGTAGAAGTATCAGTATTGGTAGTCGGTGTCGGCAAATACTTAAATCCAAGTATCGATCTCGTATCGGTTTCAAAAAAGTGGTATCGTTGCATCCCTAGTCAGCGAGATGCATTGAATTAAGTGTCTGGGAATCATTTTATGCTTAAAGTTTAAAGTATCTATGCATTTGCGCTAAGTGGTCAATGTGAATACTAATTTGTAAAAATGACGAACAGTCTTCAGATTTTTCCATCACTATTCTAAAAAAACCTATAACATACGGAAAATATGTGGTTGACGGGACCCCTGGTTTGTTGTATTAAACAACCTAAAAAATAATATTATGAAAGGAAACAACTACAGTTTGCACTGTTTTATTTTATTTTCCCCTACAGTTTTCATTTATGCTTGTCTTATACGAATGAACATCCTTAATGCATTCTGCTTCTTAAATTACTGGGGGATACATTCCAGCACCACAAAGTAATTGTGTTTTATTTCATAGATTTGAATTCTGGATGCATTTTTGACAAAGTTAGGGCACACTTTCCTTAAGGTTCAGTCTAAATCATATCATCATAGAGTTATAGCCAAACTGTATAATTTTCTTAAATCTTTGGTTCGGTTATTTGATAAATTGCCCCTATAAAAGGAGACTTTTCCTGGTGAGAACTGGACACCCTGATCCTCCTGCTACAGCTTGTATTTTTTTTTTTTAAATCAGGCAGGATTCTGTGGCGCCTGTGCTATGACTCTGGGGGTTTTATTCTGACCTTGAAATACCAATCATGTGAGAAGCCTGTTGACGTCTGTGTGCAATCGTCCCACACTGTTTGATTCTGCAAATTGTGTTTTTTATTTTTTGGTCATTCCTGAGGTTTTCCTTTAGTTAAAAGTAAAACATTGCTGTTTGTCTAACTGTGTTCCTAAAAAGCCGAACAACAGTGGTCCTAATAAGTTGGCCGAATATCATTAAGATGAAAAGGAATGGATAGGAATAGTAAAAACGAGCGTCATGGAGTATCCCTATTTGTCTTTATCCTTCGGAAGTCCTTGAACTGTCCATCCCATCCAAGTAATCATCTTCCTTCAAAGAAGCTCGGCCAAAGCTGAAGCCAAGTCAAACAGAGAGTGTTTCCTAATCAGGCACATGGAGAGCCGGGCTTATGGAGCCCTACCCCCACTGCGGGACCATTACTGGACTGCCAGGGGTTCAAGATTGGAGCTTCCTCCTATATTTTAGCATTAATTGGATTGGATGGGATGGGAAAACTGAAAAATATTCACAGTGATATCTAAACTGAGGTGGTTTGTTTTGTGCTGGAATTGTACTTTTATGATTTGCTATCTCTCTGTTAAAATCTGTAGTAGCCTATAAATGATGCCAAATGAAGGCTGCAGGTGGTGTTTTGATAGAATAGCTTATATACTGTGGAGCATTGTTAGGTGTGGTTTTATAATGCAATGCTCCAAATGAATTTACTTTGCTTCACTTTCAAGGAAAAGGCACATATAGCCTACAGTTCATGCACTATGCTCACCAGACCAGCTTATGTGATTTAGAAAGAGATGGAGATTTTTTCAGGGACAGAGTTCTCACTGACTGCCTTCCCCTCATGTCAGTCTGCACAGTAAATAGGTCAGTGTTTTATGTGAGTGAAGAATCACTAATGTCTGAGCCTTCATGAATCTCCCCTTTTCAGTCGCCAGTCTGCAAACCAGCAAATAGCTTCATGAGCCAGCTGTCAGGCATGTTATTAGTAAAACAGCCACATGGCTTTTGGGTCCGTAGATTTGGTTTACTTCTCTATTTGCCGTAGAACTATGCAAACTATTGTAATTATATGTTCATTCCAAAATCCGCAAAGGCAATAAAAACATTTCTAAAAAATGTTTGGATCGCATTCATTGTTGCCTTTCATAGTCCAGGTCTCAGTAATTAATGTTTTGCATGTGAATAATATAGTGTGTTGGTGAAGCATGTTAAATACTGCAGAGATGTTGTGAAGGGATTACTAGCATAGTAGCTAACATTAGGGATTCCAACTTTCCAAATCTGAAATGCATTTCAGTTTCACCTCACGAGGTGCACACAGGAACGGTCTGTTTTCTGCATATTTTTATGTGATTTGAGCTTTAACAGCAACCTAAATCATAAAGGAAAATGAAAAAACATAGCAGCAGACGTAAAGAAAATGAAATGATACATTTCAGTAAATGTTTTTTTCGGGGACAAGAGAAATTTGTGGGTATCATTGTGATTATTGTTTATGATTCAAAAGGTACTGATGAAAATGGATCTACAATTTACTACTGGTGGCTTTAGAAGCTAAATTCTTATTTAATAAGCATTGCTTACTTTTTAATATTAGTTATTAACTATTTTAATTTTTTTCCTTAAAGAACATTTTGTCAATGAATAATTATTATTTGACTGAAAGATAACAGCATTAAAGCTGCATTCGGAAGTATGTATCTACGTTTTATATATTAGTGCTATTATAAATTGTTATTCTTCCTAAGTCCTGCCTTCCCCCCATGTGACCCTTATGTATTTCACACTGACCACCAATTCTTTTAGCCAATAGAATTTGAGCTTCCTCATTGTCTGTTTTCAATCAACTTGCAAGCTGTCACGTAGGGCTAAAGGGTGCAGGAAGGGAGTGGTGTTTTGGGAGGGGCATTGAGAGTATCAAGAAAAATCTCTATTACCCCAAAAAATTTCAGAAAGCGACTTTAATGAAGACTATCTTTGAGATCAAAAAAAAAAAGTTGTTCATTGGTGTATTGTAATTATAATATAGCACAACCATATTTTACAAGAGAAAAATTATTCTCGGTGTTCATAATTTTTTTTAGAAAACTAAAAGATGTTGAAGTCACCAAAATAATAAATAATTACATTTTTTGTGATATTCAATTATCTCTTTAATATGTTGTCCTGAATAAAAAACGTTTCAAGCCAGCTACATTGATAAAAGGCCTAATTCATCTTAATTTTTTTAAGTAATTACACCTTTATGATTTAACACATGAGAAAATATGTTTTACATTGTCTATAAACATGATCAGCATTTTTTCAGTTTTGTTTTTCTAAAAATGCTTTAAAAATAGATTCATAACAGTATTTATTCCAGTTTGATGATAAAAATAAAACTGTGTAAATTTCTGCCATCTACACTTAATTGCCACTTTATTAGGCAAACTTGTTTACCTCTACGTTAAGGCAAGTTTCTAGTCAGCTAATCACATGGCAGCAGCTCAATGCATTTACGCATGTAGACATGGTCAAGACGATCTGCTGCAGGTCAAACTGAGCATCAGAATGCGTAAGAAAGGTAATTTAACTGACTTTGAACGTGGCATGGTTGTCGGGTGCCAGACGGGCTGGTCTGATTATTTCTGAAACTGCTGATCTACTGGATTTTCTCACATAACCATCTCTAGGGTTTACAGAGAATTAGGGCCGGGCGATATACTGAAAATTTACCGATAACGAAATTTATGACTGTTACCAACATAATTTTGCCCATGCCGGTAAATTTGGTATGGAAAAAGAAGAGAAAAGATGTGTTTTAGTTAAACGGTGCTCCTGTCCCTTTAAGAAATGAGCGTTTCCTTGAGTCACATGACAACGCACAGTCATGTGACATCCAGAGCAGGGAAGCGCTGCTAATGAAGCTGATGGGTAGCTTTATTTAGCAAGATTTTAGACTCTTCTACCGACTTCTTTTCCCCAGAAAAATGCGACTAGTGACAAATAAAGTGACTTTTTATGGTGTTATTAGATACTTAGACTCTAAAGTGGAGCACATGTGTTTGCTACTGCAGCAATGGAGCTGCTGCCGATCCAGAGCGTTTTTAGCCCAACAGCTCTGCCCGCACAGGTCTGGCTCAAGCGGAGCAGAGACTGTTGCTGCTTGAAGCTGCTGCCTATTAACACCTTTGCTCTGATGTAAAATATTTCCTAAAATAAACAAATGCCTCATCTGGTCTGTGTGATCACTTTTGTGTTTAAACTGGACTCTTAAGAAAAACAGAAAGGAGTGGGAATCAAACACTGAATTAAAAGGCTCTTTGAAGCCGTTCAATAGCAAAAAGTCATAATATTTTAAAGATCATTAAGCTAATTTGGCCACTACCGTACATCTAATACAGAAAAGGACACTTTTTTTTTTTAAAGAAAAGGATGGGAGGGGGGGTGATGTGGTCATTGTTATTGTCCACTTACCGTTATCGAGGTTAAATACTCAATATACCGTGATATTAATTTTAGCTCATAATGCCCAGCCCTACAGAGAATGGTCCAAAAAAGGGAAAATATCCAGGGAGCAGCGGTTTCGTGGGCAAAAATGCCTTTTTGATGCCAGAGGTCAGAGGAGAATGGCCAGACTGGTTCGAGCTGATAGAAAGGCAACAGTAACTCAAATAACCACTCGTTACAACCAAGGTATGTAGAATAGCATCTCTATGCGCACAACAGGTCGGACCTTGAGGCAGATGGGCTACAGCCGCAGAAGACCACACCGTGTGCCACTCCTGCCAGCTAAGGACAGGAGACTGAGGCTACAATTCACACAGGCGCACCAAAATTGGACAATAGAAGATTAGAAAAATGTTGTCTGGTCTAATGAGTCTTGATTTCTGCTGCGACATTCAGATGGTACGGTTAGTATTGGGCATCAAAATGAAAGCATGGATTCATCCTGTCATATATCAACGGTTCAGGGTGATGGTGGTGGTGTAATGGTGTGAGGGACATTTTCTTGGCAAACCTTGGGCCCCTTGGTACCAATTGATCATCATTGCAACGCCACAGCCTACCTGAGTATTATGGCTGACCATGTTCATCCCTTTATGACCACAGTGTACACCATGTCATAAAGCTCCAATCATCTCAGACTGGTTTCTTGAACATGACAATGAGTTCACTGTACTCAAAAGGCCTCCAGAGTCACTTGATATCAGTCCAACAGAGCACCTTTGGGGTGTGGTGGAACGGGAGATTTGCATCATGGATGTGCAGCCGACAAAACTGCAGCAACTGTGTGATGCTATCATGTCAATATGGAGCTCTGAAAATCTCTGAATAATGTTTCCAGTACCTTGTTGAATCTAAGCCATGAAGGATTAAGGCAGTTCTGAAGTCAAAAGGGGGTCCAACCCGGCACAAGCAAGGTGTACCTAATAAAGTAGCCAGTGAGTGTATATCTTCAGTCTCCAGGTAGGGGTGACCTTGGCTCAGATGGTAGAAGTTTGTAACCAGTGGGTTATCTCAAGGAAATTTCAATCAAACGCAACTGGACTTGGTAATTTGTCTTGGAAGACGTTTCACCTCTTATCCAAGAGGCTTCATCAGTTCATGCTCGCCGCTGACCAGGCTGGGACTGGTCCAACTAACTGGTGTGGAGACTCAGCTATTTAACCTCTTGAACAAGAATCATTATGTCATTGGATCCTTTGTGCTCCATGTCTTAACGACGGTCGTTGGCGTGCCGCCTATTGGTGGAGGTTAGGTTTCGGCTTCGTTAGTGCCCTATTGTGTTATAACGACAGTCATTGGAGTCACAGTTGTTTCTGTTATTAGAGGCTAATTTGTTTGAGTTTCCTAGGGAGGGATGAAAGGGCAGCATTGTAAATTGGAGATAGGTGATGTCTCAGGCCTCCTCCTCTGTTTAGCGATGGTTTCTCTACTTTTACATAGATGGCTTCTTTTACTCCTCTTTCAAACCATCTGTCCTCTCTGTCTAATATCTGGACATTGCTGTCCTCAAAGGAGTGGGCTTTCTCCTTGAGATGTGAATGAACAGCAGAGTCCATGCCTGAGGAGTTAGCTCTCCTGTGTTGGGCCATGCGTTTGTACAGTGGTTGTTTGGTTTCACCAATGTAGAGGTCCTTGCATTCTTCATTGCATTGGATTGCATACACCAGGTTGCTTTTGTGTGTGTGTGGTGTTCTGTCCTTGGGATGTACTAGTCTCTGTCTGAGTGTGTTGCTGGGTTTGAAATGCACAGGGATACTGTGTTTGTTAAAAATCCTCCTGAGTTTTTCAGAAATCCCAGACACATATGGAATGACTACATTGTTTCGTTTGTTTTCTTTTTCTTTTTCCACCACTTTGTTGGCTTTCCTTCTGGAATTAGCTGCAGTTTTCACAAAAGTCCAGCTGGGGTAACCACAAGTTGTGAGGGTGTCTCTCACGTGCTTGCGTTCTTCCCCTTGGGCCTGTGAGCTGGTGGGTATGTTATCAGCTCTGTGTTGCAGGGTCCTGATAACACTAAGCTTGTGTTCCAGTGGGTGGTGTGAGTCAAAAAGTAGGTATTGGTCTGTGTGTGTGGGTTTTCTGTATACCCCAATGTGGAGCCTTCTGTCCTTTCTCCTCTGGACGACACAATCTAAAAAGGGCAAACTATTGTCCTTGACATCTTCTCTGGTGAATTTGATGTTTCTGTCCACTGAGTTTATGTGTTCAGTAAAGGCTTGCACCTCTTTGGTTTTGATTTTAACCCATGTGTCATCTACGTATCTGAACCAGTGGCTAGGTGTTATTCCTTCAAAGGAGTTCAAAGCTCTGCACTCTACCTCCTCCATGTATAAATTTGTTGTCTACGGGGAGTTAGACGACTAATGTTATCCACTCAACACGAGCATTTACGCCCCGTTTAAGGTCCGTTTAAGTTCCCATGATTGCGCAATCCCATACAGCTATGTGCAAATACTGGGCATGCGCGAAAAGACGAACGGAAAACGCGTATAACCTACGTGACGCCAACGCCTACATGATATATACAAGAAGCTCTACAGCACAGTACATATCTGCTTGTCCAGTTAACCGAAGAGAACAATAGCTGCTCAGAAGAACAGATAGTTTTTGGTGTGGACAGACGACGAGATCGATTTATTAACCTTCGCTGTTGTCTTTGTCTGTAGTGTCGTATTATTATTGACGCAGCATTCATTGACGCCACTTCCTTTCATTATCCGGGGAAGCTGTCCACACTAGCTCGCTTAGCCGTTGAATTAAGATTTACACGGCTGTCTTACCCGGCTAATAGTTATCCGGCCACAGACCTTAAACGACGCCGGTTAGTGTGGACGATAGGGGGGTGTAGACTAAATAATTATACGTTTAAGGCATTATCCGGCCCTAGTGTGGACGTGGCCTAAACTACACTTATGGCTTCTAAAGAAACTTAGACTGAGTCATAGCTCATTCTGGTGGATCACATTCAGTCAAGTTTGACCTATTGTCTTGGCCATAGCTTTATCTGCTATTCACCGTTGCCTTAGCTTGTAGGCATGTTGAAATTCCTTTGTAAACAGCCACGTTTTGCTAGTTTTTTGTTGTTAGTGACCAACCCAACACAAAGATGGGAAAACCTGTTTTATGCTATTCTCTTGAATCTCAGCTGGAATTCCCTAAAGGACAGACTCCATTAAAAAATAGCATTCCACCACAACACTGTCTCTGAAGATCCTAGAGATTGGACTGAAGAATAATTATAAAGATATAAAGCCAAAATGTTTCATTGTAGCTGGCTACTTTTTTATTTCAGAACGACTGGTGTACTCCTATCTTTGAAGGGTATTTAGTAAACTTGAATTCTCATTGTATAAGTTTGTTAGGGTTAGTCAAGAGGTTTTTGAGGATTAAACATCTAACATGAGCTGTCTCTCTGGTGTACTTATTCCTGGTGTTATCCATCCTCACTCCCTCAAAGAATCTCAATATATATATATATATATATATATATATATATATGAAAGCGGCATGGGGAAATGCTATGAAAATGCTGATAATGATACCACCAAGAACCACCAAGCAGTAAGTGGGTGCTAGTGCTAACAGGCTTCTAACAGATACCACCTGGCATTTATTTTCCAGTTTGCTGGAATTTTGACTAATTCCTTCAGACTTAAGTGGTGTAAGTGAAACAGATTTGTAGACCATCTTGCTTCCACTCATCTTTTCAGTTCTACCCTCAAATTGTCACTGACCCTAAGCTAAGCGCTTTGTTAATGACCACTCCAGAGTCATGACTGTGTAGTCACTTGGCTGGTTTGTAACTAATTTGGCAATATACTCAGGGCCATTTTCCATTTGGAAGAGACAGTTGTGTCAAAACGTTGATTTTCTCACAGATTTTTGAGATGTTGCATTAATGTTTCAATATATTATTCTTTCCAAATGATGCCAATTTATTTTTTGAAGTACAGCCGTTTCTCCTGCATCAAAACTGCATTTCCCCACGATTATCCCAGCCCTCTACTTCAGAGTTTGGATGGTGTTCTGAGGCTTACAATGTTTCCAATTTTTACTCCAATTGTAACACTGGTCATAACAGCCAAACACTTCATCTACTGTTTCATCGGACCACTAGATCTTTCTCCAAATATTAGGGTTATTGTCCTTGAGTGCACTGGAATGATGGATTCTTCCTCTCTGAATGACCTTTCAGACCATGTTAGTAATGGGCTTGTTTCTTTGTGAACACTCTCTAATAGTATCAGCAAACATCTTGATAATGTTTTTTCCATCGCTTAACTTTTTTTTTTAAACTTCAGTTTTAATATCAGTCATTAAAAGGAAAAAAATGATTAGATCTGCTTCTTAAACAAAGAGGAAACTAGAGTCCTTCAGGCAGTTTTTATATTTAATAAGTATTGTGGCCAGAAAGTAAGACAATGTATGCACCCAGAATAGTCCCATACTCAAACCCCTCCTCAAACATTCTATTCCTAATATTTTATAGTATTTGGTAATCAAAGATTATCTTCTTCAACACCTCCTACCCAGTCCCGGTGTGTGGCCCAGCAAGACTAAATCACTCCACTCTTTGTGTACAACATAAATCAGGAGGTCAGAGAGAGTGTCATGTTGATATATTCTGCCTACTGATGCCTGTGTTAGTACTTTGATGATTTTTTATGACATATTTTCTAAATGCATTTACTATAAAATGACCTAAGGAATTAATTATGATTAGTTAGAAATAGTCCCACCACACTAAACAATATATGCAAATGTTTAGTTTCCCCTTGATGGGCCACTGCTGCTATTTGACTTAAGCCTTTATGCGGATTTACTCAACGCCATTATTCGTTTGTCACCTACGCAAGGACGCACGGAGTAGAGCCCCATTTTTTAACTATCCGTCTCTGTCAACGGAGATTGTACACATCTGATTGGTCACAGCCAGAGATCGCTTCACCAGAACGGGCTCAATAGTCACTGTAATCAGTAGTTAATGCAGCGTTTGGCCACTACATGCTTTATATTGAAAGGATAATTTATCTAATCTGTTCTTTTGGCGATGTTGAGAACAAGGAGGTTTAGGAAAACAACCAAAAAGGCTCCTGTGTTTGTTTTCATGTGTTTTTAGAGTATTCTACGAGGTGCACCTCTAGTGATAACCTTTGCAGCTTAATCAAAACTAACTTTCTGTCGTCCATTGCTCCTTGAGGAAGAAATGCATTTCATTAGCCTAGAAAAAAACTGAAACGGCGCTGTGATAGTAGGCAGAGACGCCGTGAATAGTTAGCACCCCCTGCTGAAAAAAGCGGAGAACCATAAACAAAAAACGTCGTCGTCAATATGTCTGCGTGCACATTTTTTATTTTTATGTTTAACTTTTAGTAAATTTACAGTACACATCTTCTTCAGTGCACATAACCTGCAACCTTACTTAAAGGTTTCCTTTGTTTTTAGGTCTCTAGATCTATTAGGTTTTGGGGGGTTTTCACTTATAAGTGGTGAAATCAAACTTATTTGGCACTTTTGTTTCTCTCCTTTCATTGTCGCACAATGCCTGTACTAAACAGTGACCTAAAAATCAAGGTGCATGGCAGACAAAGATTTACGTCTACCATTACACCTCTAATAACTTGTGTTCAACATTTATTGCTCCTTTTTGCAGCTCAGCAGTTCACAGGCTACCCACCCCTATCCAACAGTTTTACAAAATGAAAGAGTCCTGATGCTGTTTCCACAATATTCTGCTCACTTTACTGTCTAAATAGAATAAAAGTTCCTAAATGACTTGGAGAGAAAATAATTATTAATTTCTTTGTTGTTTAAGATTCTTCAAATTATTTCTTTAAAAAAAATTGTAAATATATTTCTCAATTTTTGTTTCCCTGCACAACATTTGTAATAAAAAACACCATGCATAAGCACATTAATGTTTATTAGAAGAAACAAAAACTTGAAAAGAAAACTGTCTACTTCTGAACATCTTTTTTAATAAAAAGATCCATAATTTATTAGTATTTTATCCTTATATAGCTCTACTGCCTGATGTAGTCGCTTCAAAGAATGCAGTGGTTTCTTTTATAATACTGCTGTTTTTGGAGATGGATCTGATTCAATAAAAGCTTTTTAATATGTCACATCTTTCTACTTATCTGATTCTTTTAGTCCAAACCAGCTGTATTTGGGAATAAACTAAGGGTCTTTTGTACCCTGTCAGATTTTTGTCGTCTTAAGTGATGGTTGCATAAAATCCCATAGGCCACTGTGAAGTCAAATGTGTAATTTGTCATAGACGGTGGACACTGTTAAAGACCAGGGGGAGTGTCTTTGTTTGCTAATGTAGGTCTCCACTAAGGGGGCCGCCTGGATGTCCCGCTTTCTGGGACGGCTTTGCTGCATATCACATGATAGGCTTGGCCTCGGGGTGAAGCAGTGAAGGAGGCTAACATGGCAGTGGGATGGGTAGATGGAAGATGAGAGGGATAGAAGATTTTCCTCATGCCAGATTATCTTAGAGTCAAATCCTGGTTACTTTCACAGCTGAAAAGATTCAGTGGACATCACGCACCACCACAGCTCTAGATACCCCAGCATTTAGAAAGCATAGGGGCAAAGACTGTCTGTTTCTGCAAATTTTTTGATTTTTCTTTTTTTTAACTTTCTGCCTCTACTTTTGGAATCCTCAGTTCACCTAAAATTGTTCCATAACGTTTTGGCCTATAAGCACAAACTTCTAAAGGTGGAGCAAACTAACACAACAAATTCCGCTGAAAAAACTACTCCTAATGTGACACATACAGTAATATTAGTCAGTACAATAGATATACAGCCAGAAATCTTTAGACCAATGACCTATAAGAAGACATAAATTGTTGGCTTTGCCAACAACTTTTTTCCCATTTCATTTCTAATCAGAAATCTTAAAAATTACCTGGATTAGAATCTAAAATCAATAATCCAATAAGAAATGTTAGAGATTGCGTACTGGTTTCCATTTACAAATGTATCTTAAAACTTGAGCTTGAAAATGCTATTTATTAATTAAGTTTCAACTCTAAATGCCAAAATAACGTATGTTTCATACATTCTCTCATAAGTGAACCTTCTTAAACTGGTTTTCTAAAGTCCCTACTGATGTACTTTGTCGCCACTAAGATCCTGATTCATTCTCTATTTTTCCTTTCAGGATCTTATGAGTTCTTCTAAAGATGTCTGATAGTGTCGATATTGAAGAGAAGCCACCTGCCCCCCCCTTGAGAATGAACAGTAGTTCCCGAGACTCTTCATCAGTGAATCACGCATCCAAACCGCTTCCAATGGCTCCTGAGGAAAAAAACAAGAAAGCTCGCCTGCGCTCCATCTTTCCTGGAGGAGACAAAAGTGAGCATCCTTCTCCACCTTAACACTCCATTTCATTCCTCATTCGTATAGTTGCACTAGTAGCCTATATGATTAAAGAAAAACCACACGAGAAATCTACTGTTATTTATATTTTTTGCAGCGAACAAAAAGAAGGAAAAGGAACGTCCAGAGATATCCTTACCCTCAGACTTTGAACACACCATTCATGTCGGCTTTGATGCTGTTACAGGAGAATTTACAGTAAGTATACATTTCACTTTACAAACAGGTCACTAAATTTGGACAAGGCCTTAGTATCTATTTGCCACTTTATTTATTTCCTATATCCCTTTATCCATTCTGCTACACTCTTAAAAATGGGGACAACTTACTATATTTGTGACCTATAATAAGACAGTAGCAATCCTGTAAAAACTATAAAAAAAAATAGGTTTGTATTTTGTAGTTGTCCGTATTCAAGTCAAGCCAAGTGGATTTTATTGTCGTTTCTACCATATACAGTCTGTAAACAGTGAAACGAAATAGTGTTTTACCAAGGATCAAGTGTTTTTTTACATTATTAAAAGCACAGAGAGCATAAGACAAGCCATCAGAGAAACACAAAACACAGAAACAAGAGAGGACAAAATTAAAACCTTGGAGCAACAGTACAGACAAAATCACATATTTTTATAAAAATTTTATAAGGGAACAAGACTTCAGAAAATTGCTATTTTGTCCCTACAGTATTGGTTTGCAGAATGCTAATGAAGGGTGATTATAATTGAAATTAACATTTAAGATTAAATAATTCAGTGAAATGCATAAAAAATGTGACCGTGAAAAACAGTCTTACATACTTAAAGTGTCACATTTAATTCCTCCTTTTGGTTTGTCTGTTTTAAATGTGTTTTCAACTTCCAGGCGTGTGAAGTTGAAATCTAATTCCCAGCCCCCTATAAAAACCACCTTTGCACTGAGGATAGGGTGTTCTGCTCTATTTGACTTTCAAATGTTTGGTTTATACCATCAGTGACATCAACGACAATTAGTTCCTTGTTCATATGGAAAGCTATGTGCTGGTGGCAGACAGAGCCCTATTTTAGCTGTTTTAAACCAAGCACTCTTTTAAGCTTGTTTCATGCTTTTCTAGGAGAACAGAGTGAAATAGTGTCGATTCATCCCTGGATCGCTATCCAAGTATCATTTTTCCTGAGCCCCTTCTGACACCATTATATAGCAGTGGTTATTTTAAGCAAAGAGATTAAGCTTTAAGTGCAAAAATGTGCAGAGAATGTGACGACATGGATAAACACTAATAAATGACATTCAGCCCCCTTAAAAGACTACCCATCTGAATGGATTAAAACACACAAGACTCAAGCCCAAAAATATATAAATCTCTTATACATGTCTGCTGTAAATAGAACACAAAAATTCATTGTGACCCTCAGTGGAGTTGCAGCATATAACTAATTCAATCATAAGTCACATTTACAGTTAAAAAAATATGTTTTTATTACTTAAATATTTTTGTGTTAAATGGCAAGATGACGAGAATTTTTTTTTTGAGATTCTTCTTTTAATTCAAAAGTTTAGACAGATTAAAGTTACCTTTAAAGTAAATTGAGAAAGCCTTGATTATAATGGCTTTGTAACTTTGTGATAGCTAAGAAGGCAACTCGTTGCTTCCTTTTATGAAATCATAAGAGAATCAAATAATACAGGCAGGATATATGGAAGAGAATTGCGAACTCCAAAAAATGTGGGTTTATCTTAAGGTATAATACTGAAAGTATTCTGTTAATTTGTTCTAGCTATTCTATGCAACTATAAGCAACATAAAATGCCCAGTCAACATACTGTTCCTGAAGAGGACAAGCTCTGTGTCCCAAAGATAACTATGTTTTAGCAAAAATGTGCATATCAAGCCTAGGAGTTTATATGTGGGGTTATATTTATAACTAAAATGCAATACTCTGCCACGACAATGCATATCTGCCTTTCATTTCAATGCTGTTTGAGCAGTTGAAGACTGAAAAAAATGGGCTAATAACACTCCCTATCTTACCATATAATGAAATGATAGCATAAGCAGTTATTCAGTCAGGTAAGACAGGTTGCCACAGACTTTTTTGGAAATGCTACTGCTCCTGTAACCTTAATTCACATATTGCAGTAATGACCAATGTTTCATCTACTGATGAGATACTACTCACATTTGCCGGTCGGATGCTTCAAACTGTGAAACAATCGAGCATTGAAGTTTATTTTCCAGATGGTCATTTGATCCTTTGATACCAAAATAAGATAAAATGAGATAGTGACATGATGGCAAAAATAATACACCTGGGGCTGTATTCACAAACAATCTTAGGGCTAAAAGTAGGTCCTAACTGCCGAATTTAGGAGTAACTCCTAAAAAATGTGGGCGTGTCACTCCTAAATTTAGGACTCCTAGTTTCTTAAGATAAAAGTAATTCACAACCACTTTTAGGCCTAAAAGTAGCTTCTAAGTCTGGGAGTCCTTAAAAGAAGTCAAGAGGACTCCTAACTCCGTAAGACATATTCACAAAGACTCCCAAAATGGCTGCAGCCAGACACAATGTGTTGGACACTCTGGATGATTCTGAATTGACCAAACAATACCGACAATGTCCACATGTAGCCGGATTTTTTAAAACGAAGATTTTCCTCTGCTCGTTAAAAAAAAAAAAAAAAAATCTCTATTTTTCTTTTTTTGAGTAGCTTACACTCAGTTCGCACAAGTGATGTTGGAGCATTTTTTTTGCGGATAGTGACGTTACGGTACATAAAACTCAGTTTTCAACCGTCCAAACGCAGATACTGAAAACGGAGAAAACGCAAATCTCCACTTTGGCCGGAGTTTTTCAAAAGATTCGTTTTAGGTGCCGAAAATCTTCGGTTACGTGTGGATGACAGGCAAAACCATAGAAAAATATCTCCGTTTGTTGAGATACCTGGCTACGTGTTGTTCCCCCTGCACAAAGAAGAAAACGTGCACGTCTTCCAATTTATTCAACTTATGTAGGGATGCCTATATGACGGACATTGCCTACCTGTTGCAGCAGAATCCTTTTTATAAGCGGCGATCTCGTGCCGACACTAGGACTGTAGAGAATACCATCTCTTCTCACAGTCTTCTGCCGTTCGAGACACCGCTGGATAAGATGCATTTATGTTTCGGCTTATTTCCACCCATGCGTCCCTTTTCTTCTTATTCGTAATACGCTCCGAATTGCTCTTTAAATTATATTTATTTTTGTGAATAGGTTTTAGACGACAACTCCTACGTAAGACCTTTTAGTGCGAGTTAGGAGTAACACCTAGCAGTAAGATAAGAGTCTTTGTGAATACGGACCCTGGTCTTGATGGAACAGAACACAGAGACTTTCCCACCCTTGATCCCAGGACAAATGCACTATTCCGAACATTCGGAATCTGACTGCATACAAGCAGTTTTTGTAAGAGAAAGGATGCATGCACTGCAACACGTTGAGTTTCATTTCCTTGTTAACATGTGACTCTGCAGGGAATCCCAGAGCAGTGGGCACGGCTTCTGCAGACCTCAAACATCACCAAACTGGAGCAGAAGAAGAACCCACAAGCTGTGATCGACGTGCTAAAGTTCTACGACTCCAAAGAGACCGTCAACAATCAGAAGTACATGAGCTTCACCTCAGGAGGTAATGAAATAAGTCAACCTTACAAAAAATGAAGCCATATTTACATTATACAAAACGCAAAAGAAAATGTATAATCTTTTCTTATTTTAGACAAGACAGCGCATGGATACATTGCAGCAAACACTCTGGTGAGTTACGTATTTCCAAATCTAGGTTGGTTGGCATGGGGTTTTTCTTACCCAGTCTCAGTAATAAATTATTTCAAATGAGTGAAAGTGTAGAAACTTAAGACAGTTGCACAACTGATAATTAATTTCTTTGCCTTAGAAAATCTCATTAGGTAAAAGGTAAAATATCTGATAGTAGACATAAGGTCAGAGTAACATTTTAACAGGTAAGTTGCAACAAATGATTTCTCACTTCAAATGATTTCACACCTCACTTTCACAGAGGTTTTCTGGGGAATTTCTACAAAGCAGACTTTCAGATTAATCCCTTTCACATAGATTTCTGTGTGCTTCCCTCTAGAGGCTTGCTTCTCTGAATATTTGGCACAATTTCCTTCATTTTGCACACAAACGAAACAGTTTTGTAACTTCAGCACAAATAGAAGTGACTGCAGGGAGAGGTTTGCTGCCTATTGCTCTCCCCCCCCACCCCACCCCCCACACCGATCCACTACCAAATTTAAAATGTCCGTAGACAAAAGCCGTATCTGGGGGCTCAGCTGCATATGGAGAGATTCCTGCTGTGTTGACCTCAGTTATATTGTTTGAATAGCCCAGCCTGCATACACTGGGTGAGGAAGAAGAGGAATAAGTAGAATATACAGCCCGAGGGAAAATCCACTGGGATCTCTTTATGCAAGGCCAGTGAAGGGTAAAAGGGTGTGGCGGTCAGTCAGGCAGGTTGCGTTGTGCACTGAAAGCTTCCAAATGCATCTGAGTAGAGGTGGATCAGCTGTTGGCTTCATTGTCATTGAAATCTTGAGCTAACATAATGAAAATGATCACCAACAACTGGTCTAAGGAAGTGAAGACAGACTGCAGGCCTATATCAAACTGCTGATGGTCTCTGACTGAATATATTTGCAGGTTGATGTTACAAACTAATGTGCATTTTGCATTGGCAAGATTCCTCTCTATATTAACCAAATAGTACAGCCTTCTTCTTATAGATTCTGTTGTATTAACCCCTTGCCAAACAAATTACAGGTCAAACTGGAAAAATTTGAATATCCTGCAGAAGTGAATTTATTTCAGTAATTCAACTTCAAATGAATATATGATATAGACTGGTTACACGCAAAAGTGAGATAACTCAAGCCTTTATTTGTTATAATTTAGATGATTATGGCTTATATCTTATGAAAATCCCAAATTCAGAAAATTTGAATATTGTGAAAAGTTCAATAATTTAGCTTCAAAGTGTCAAACTCTAATCAGCTAATTAATCTAAAACACTTGGCCTCTGTCTGGTTCAGTAGGAATCACAATGATGGAAAAGACTGCTGACCTGACTGAGGGAAAGACTCAAAAGATAAATGTAAAAGACGTTTGATGATCCCAAAGTGATGTATCAAAGACCATTTATAAACATTTGTGAGAAGGGAAAAGTGTGGAAGAAAAAGTTAAGCATGCAGCAGGGATGACTGAAGCCTGGAGAGGATTGTCAGGAAAAGACCATTTAAACTGTTAGGGGACCTTCAAAAGAAGTGGACTGAGACTGGAGTTAGTGCATCAGGAGCCACAAAACACAGATGGATCCTGGACATGAGCTTCCAATGTCGTATTCCTTTTGGCAAGCTGCTCCTGAACAACAAACAACCTCATATGTATTTTACGCTAAACTAAGGTCCAAGAGTCTGGAGGAAGAATGGAGAGGCACACAATCTAAGATGCCTGAAGTCCAGTCTGAAGTTTCCATGTCTGTGTTGATTTGATGAGCCATGTCAGCTGCTGGTGTTGGGCGATTGGGCTTTATTAGGTCAGGGGTCAACGCAGCCATGTACAAGGTAGTTTTGGTACACTACATCCTTCCTTTCACTGATAAGCTTGATGGAAATGCTGACTTAATTTTCCAGCTGGACATGGCACCTGTCCATACGGTCAAAAGTACCAAACTCTGGTTCAATGACCATGGGATTAATGTGTTTGATTGGCCAGCAAACTCACCTGAACCCTATAGAGAATCTATGGGGCATTGCCAAGAGGAAAATGAGAGACATGAAACCGAACGATGCAGAAGAGCTGAAGGTCGCTATTCGGGCATCCTGGTCTGCCATAACACCTCAGCAACTCAACAGGCTGATAGCATCCATGCCACGCTGCATTTAGGCAGTAATTGACTCAAAAGGGGCCTGAACTGAGTACTGAGTATATATGCATGATTATGCTTTTCAGAGGTCCAACATTTCTCTATTCAAAATCCTTGTTTTATTAAACAAATAAAGGCTTCAAATATCTCACTTTGTACGTAATGAGTCTATATCATATATTAGTTTCACCTTTTAGGTTGAATTACTGAAAAATAAATACAATATTCTTTTGTTTTGGCTTTTATCTATATTATAAACTTGACATATGACTTTGTGATATTGGTATAACGCTAAGCGTTTAGTTTAATGCAAAGTTTAGTACATTATGTGTCACAGTGAAATCAAAGATTTGGTCTGACTGAACTTTTGTTTCAATAGTTTAATGTATATGACACTTTGAACTTTGTGCTCGATGTCCACTCATGCATACTCAGTCAGTTACTTTCAGATATTAGCTTCAACCAGGGTTGATTTTCATAATTTTTAATGAAGACGTTAAAATATTCAGAGGAACAGGGATTGCACCAGTTTTAATATCTACTTTTAGCGCTGTTCAAAAAAAGAACTGTAGCATCTTTGCGTTCTTAATACATTGAATTAATTAGGATTTCTGGTCTTCATTAAACCCATATCTGATCATTTGTAGGCATCATTTCTTAAATCCCTTGACGTTTTCTCTATAATGTGCTCCCGGCCAAGGGTGCCCTTCTGTCCAGGGACACAAAGTATCCATAAGGAAGAACTGCTGTTCATTTCATGTGTTTTTTCCCAGCTAACATATTAGCTGGGCCAAACTGCATATGGATACTTCTACAAACTAATATATTCAAACCTTTAGCTATAGAAAATGTGTGAATTCTAACATTGTTTATTTAGTTACAGTGCTAAGCAAAAGCATTCACACCCCTGGATATTTTTAAACTGCATTGTGTTTGAGGGGGATATTACATTACCGACCAGCATAAAGTGGGGAATATATGTAATGTGAGTCAAAAGTTATTTACGGCTTTCAACATTTTGTTGATCTTTTTTATTTTTTATTTTTAGAAATATGTTAAATTAGTTGCTCTTTTTTTAATGAGACACAAACAGTTTTGCTCAAAAGAAGCACTTTGACACACTTCACCATACACACCTCACCCATCCCCACAAATGAAGCATGTGGGTGGCAGCATCATGCTATGAGGATGTTTCCCTTTAGTGGGTTTAGGAAGAGCTGATTTAAGGATGACAGCGGGCAAAAACCCTAAACATACTGCTCAAACAACATTGGAAAGGTTTAGATCAAAGCCCATAGAGGTTTTAGAATTGCCAAGTCAAAAATATGGCCGATATTCAATATTAAATCTCTGGTAGGATTTGAATTGCCATCCACTAATTATCAACATCCTGACTGATCTTTAACTGTGAGGAAGAATAGTCAAAAATGTCAGGATCTACATTTGCAGCAAAGCTGAGATTCCAAAAGTCTGTAAAGGCTGTAGTTTCAGTGAAAGGTAGCTATTCAAAGAATTATCTTATGAGATCAGAATTAGATTTTTCTAAAAATTAGCCACTTTGTTCTGTTAATATATCACATGAAATAAAGAGAAATATGATAAAACACTGAAAAGCAGGAACCTGAACAGTTTTGCAAAGCACTGTATAGAGCTCGGAGTATGAACCCTAAAAAAGTAAGAAAACAATGCTGTCTATAAGAAAAGGATCTGTTTGACCCCAGCTATACCTGTTTAAAAGTGACACTTTAATGGATAAAAATGTAATCCAATAAACACAGAAACAAAACATCTCTGCTATCTTCACAATTTCAAATAAGCCATTGTACAGTTATTGTTTTAATTAAGATCTTAGGATTCTGAGACTTTCTAGAGCAGTAAAAGAAAGACAGAAAGATAAGTGTTTTTAAGAATCCAGAAAAAATAATTGAGATGTAATCTAATTTTTCTGTTTATTAACTCCTGAATGCACATACTGAAATAGTAATTATCAGTAGTATTACAGATTCCAACTAAATTATGACCATATTTTTACACATCTGCTGAAACATTTTGGTGAGAAAAATATTGTTTTGGACAGGCGGCGTTTTTTATTTCTACCAAATCCTCCCGTCATGTTGTGTGTTGGGGGACAATGTGTGGACATAAAGTCCACCTCTTCACTTGCTATCCCTCTCTACTCCCCACCCTACCTCCTCCTCTATAATATATACACCTAGTCTCACTCACTGTATGGGTTTGTTTTAAGTAAATCCTCCCATTTTCAACCTTCACATTCAGAACCGACTGCTGTCTTCTGGGCCTCCTGTCAGCCTTAGAACCTGCAGCGCATTATTTGACAAGGTAACTCCTCCATATTACTTTCCTCATAATGTACCTCTACATTGGCTGTGAAGCTAAATTTGATAG
Source organism: Apricaphanius iberus (assembly GCA_028564705.1). NCBI lineage: Eukaryota > Metazoa > Chordata > Actinopteri > Cyprinodontiformes > Aphaniidae > Apricaphanius > Apricaphanius iberus. The sequence goes on from JAPXFQ010001473.1 coordinate 3,501,697, forward strand.
CTAAATATTGACTGAGCCATCTGGCTCTATTGCGGTGCAAATATTCAATTTCAGAGGCACTTGTACTGATATTTAATGGGAGTTTGATTGGGTCTATAGGCGCTTGATGTCTTAAATAGGCGTATTTTTCTTCTGAAACATCACATAGGGGATATTCTTTGTTTTTTTCTTAATGTTGCCGTCTATAAAATGTCAGGACAGTTGCACATTCCACAAAGGACTGTATTGACTGCCAATCTGCATATACAAGCTAATCTGCCTTTAACCTCATCACCATTTTAGATATTTTTGCATGGCTCCTAACTAAAAAAAAATAATACACACACATGCATCAAGCACTCCTCTCTGCACTGCAGTCCTGGCCCAGTCTTCCCCAAAGCAAGTCAGAGGCCCAGTCTGTCTGAATGAAAGACTGGGACTTTGCTTTTAATCACCAGAACTAAGCTGCACTGCTTTCATTAATGCATGACTAGAGTGGATGAAGTGTTTCCATTCCATAAGAGGAAGATGATCCAAGGCAAATAACACTCTTGGATTGGAAGGGGAAAAGAAAATGGCCGGGTATTTAGCATATTAAATATGCCTGAAGCTTATTAATCAGACTACGGTAATTAAAAGGAGTCTTCCGTATCAACAGGGTGTCTGCAGTTCTTTAACATACTGCCCACCATAGTATGCAGGATGCCAGAACTCACAGCACAGTTAAAAATGTAACACCTTGCTACTTAAAAATTCATCCCCATCACTGGTTCATGGCACACCTTACCAGACCCCACATCTCAAACCTCCTTGGAGAAAATGTATTGAATGCAACCTCACTTTTCTTTTTCTTTGTAAATCGAATCATAAATGTTTTTTTGTTTTTTTTTTGCCATAAACATAACTTTTCCCCGACTTTACCTCAAAGGCTTTTTAGTCTTGAAAATCACTTTTCTTTTGCCTTTGAATAATTTTGCTGGATTGTAATTAGGGATGCACCGATCTGAAATAAGTGACCCATTTCTGACTTGTTTTTTTTGTGTGTGTGTGTTTTTTATGTCAAATTTGATTTCTACTTAAGAATATAAAAACATTAAACAACAACATCATTGAAATGTTTTCTCCAGTTACTCTGCATAGATCTGATTTGCTGAAGGAGCAGAAGCAAAATTACGCTGGTTGTTGGAGAGAGAGGCGCCATGTAGACAAAATGACATATTCAACATTTTAAACTTTGTAATAGTGGGTGATGTGGGGAGCTTTACAAAAATAAAAGTCTCTTAAGTTTATCTTTCAGAGCCATGTTTCTAAAAATGTGATGTAAGTGCTGCTGGTGGTACTTGGGCTGTTAGATTAGTTGTTCAAGCACACTGATTATTGCTCCCTTTGAAATTTCTTTAAAGAAAAACTGACAACTTGCACAGGAACAAGTGACTACTCTTGTATTTTCCCATTTACCTCCAAAGTCAGAGATTAGACCTTATAATAAGGGACCCGGTTCTACTTTGTTCGAGCTGGAATTTGCTAACTAATCCACACAGACCAGGCTAACTACTGTTAGCAGCAACATTAGCAATAAAAGCTGATAATAATAATAGATTTTTGAACTTTCAAACTCTGTGTTGTACAGAACGAAAAACTAAGATATGATGAGGCCAAAAAGTGCTGATAATTTTTTTTTTAATTAATATTTTGGCTATCATTCAGGATAATGAATATTGAAGTTTGGTTTAATGAGAATGTAAACTTTATGGGACCTTTCTGTTCGTTTTTCCAACTTGAATTTAAAAAAGGATATTTTAAATCGAAATAAAACACACACTTAAATTGCACCCAAAGCGCAATGATGAACAGATGACAGCTTCTTTCTTTTACTATTTTAAAATGTTTTAGTACATGGAAAAGTTTGAACTATTTATTAAGGTGATACTTGTTGCAAACTGTTTTGAGAAGCACTGCTCCAGACAAGGTTATCTTAACCTTAAAGTTAACAGTTCCAAATCCGGCTCGTTCTATGACAGATAGAGGTTGAAAGCACAAAAAGATAAAAAGTAGCACCTTTGGGAAACCTTGTTCAACCTCCTTGTAATCGCTTTCACAATCTGAATAAGTTATAAACATATTCTTTTTAAAACACATTTGCTTTTAAAAAAAAACTTCTGACATATTTGTGCTTTCACTAATTACTTTTTAAACCTTTGACATATAATAGATTTGGCTATCTGATAGTGCTTATTAGGGTGCGCTTACTGCTCAGAAAATTATTTAAAAAAAAAAATTTGTTTGAAACTTTGTCGATACTGGTCACCAATCAATATCTCAGTGCATCTCTAATAATACATTGTTAATTTAAGTAATTAAAGTCTGTTATGTGGATCATACAAAATACTCCTTGTTGCATTTCACTCCAGAAATAGACAGGTCTTGTACTGGTAAGATGGCTGGTTTGGAGAACGCAGGCTGTTCATACCTGGTGGTAACAGATCAAAATAGTTTTTTTTGGAGAAGGTGTGAGGATCTACTTACAGTTGCTTTAATTATATGCTACATTCACCTATTCTGACTTAAATCTCTTCCCACCCAGGGTGCCAAAACATCAACGACAGAACCCCCAATTGCTCCTCCTGTTTCAGAGGAGGAGGATGAGGAGGAGGAGGAGGAAGAGGAGGAAGAAGACGAAGAGGAGGATGACGATGATGAGCTGCCCCCAGTCATCGCCCCTCGACCTGAGCACACCAAATCTGTAAGTTTAGGAGACACTGGTTGGTGAGATCATTTGGCGGCTGTTATTTTTGCTATCTACACTTTGACTCTTCTGATGCAGATCTACACACGCTCTGTTATGGACCCACCAAAGCCTCCCACACCGATCAAGGAAGAGTCAACTCCACCAGAGTCACAGGTTCAGCCTGACAATACCTCCAACACAATGTATCGCCACACTGACCGACAGAGGAAGAAGTCCAAAATGACAGATGAGGAGATTCTGGAAAGACTCAGTATGTCTTTAAAGATCTACATGTTTTTTAAATAACTGCTTATTACTGCATACATTTATATGCAAAATCTGGTAGATAGAGGTTTTTTATTTAATGTTATCCTTAAAAACATTTTTAAAAAAATGCATATGGAGTGTGTTAGTACGGGAGACCAAAACTGACATAATTAAAAATAAAAGCAGAAATATATATATATTTTGTTTTTCCCTTTCCTTATACATGGCTTCCTTGTTTGTACGTTCCCTCATCCCCTCTTTTTACTTTAGCTTATGCATTTCTGCCTCATTATGCAAATGAGGAGGGCTGCTCTTCTTGTTCCAACTCCTCTACTGTTGGTCAATAACAGGAAGGGCAGGATCCATGTGCAGATCAGTTGTTCATGCCTGGGCTTTTGGCCGTTTGAGACGACTGCAGAAGAATAAAGGCATGTTGCTATCTTAGCTGAAGGTAATACAGACAGGAATGATTATTGTTTCCCATAGACATTTTGAGTGAAAGGCTACTCCAGTCAGCTGCAGACACGGATGATAAAACTGACCCGTTAGTTCCCCAGATTTTGTAGGAAGTGGCTTGTTGCCACCTTGTCAATCTGCACATGGATCCTGCTCCTTCCTGTTTATTATAGTAAAGGAGTTGGACCAAGAAGGGCAGCCCTCTGATTTTGCTTTTTTTTTCTGTTTTTATTTTTAATTAAGTCAGTTTTGGTCCTCCATATATTTCAGTCTATTCAAACAAAAATATTACATATGTGATAAAAATGTTCCTACAGTTCCAGTTAAAAGTTTACATACATTTACAATAGTATTCTGAACCTTTTTGGAGTTGTTTCAATCAGTTTTACAGTTTTCAAATATTATGGAACTTAGAAGTCCAAAAACTTTTAACAACAGTAATTGTGTGCACAAATTTGAACTAAATGATCATTTTTACTCATCCACACATGGTAAAAATTCTCCTCCCACCCTCCGCGGGCGGGTTCCCATCCATTCCAAGCTCTGGTCCTCTACCAGAGGCTTGGGAGCTTGAGGGTCCTGCAAGTACTGCACTTTTCTGGACTGAGATGTCTGAGGCTCTGCCAGGGATCTGCTGAAGCCATTCCTCCAGTTTGGAGGTCACTGCCCTAAGGGCTCTGATTACCACGGGTATTACTGTCACCTTCACCCCCCAAGTCTTCTCCAGCTCCCCATTGAGCCCTTGGTATTTATCAAGTTGCTCATGTTCCTTCTTCTTGATGTTACCATCACTTGGTATTGCCACATCCACCACAACGGCTTTCCTCTGCTCTTTATCAACCACCACAATGTCCGGTTGGTTTGCCATTACCATCCTGTCTGTCTGGATCTGGAAGTCCCACAGGATCTTTGCTTGGCCATTTCAACCACCTTTGGAGTTGTTTCCCACTTTGACCTTCCAGCCCATACTCTGCACAGATGTTTCTGTACACTATGCCAGCCACTTGGTTATGACGTTTAATTTATGCTTGACATTTTCCAAGTTGCCCCACTTCAAAAAATGAGAGAGGTCTGTAATTTTTATCATAGTTACACTTCAACTGTGAGACACAGAATGTAGGAAAAAAAATCTGGGAAATCACATGGTATGATTTTAAAAAATGTATTTGAATTTTGGTGCAGAAAATATATATTTAGCACTTGCAAAAAAGCCAAAATTCTGGTATTTACAGTCCTGTTACTATTTTAAGAAGCTTTTTTATCCTCTACTCATTACCAATAGTCATGGCAACTCAGTATCTGTATAAAAGACACCTGTACACACCTTCAAACAGTCAGACTCCAAGGGCGCTTTCACATGGTACGGGAGTCCGTACTCGGGTACGGTATTTGGTCAAAATCCACTTATTTCGTACCATGTGAACACAGACTGTACCGTGCCAGAATACGGCCAGAGAGACCTGCCTTTGAGGTAGTATCCGAGTCCAGGTACGAGCGGCCACGTACCATGTGAACACAACCCGTACTCTGGCCGTACTCAAGACAATAGACGCGCTCCATGCGGAAATGACGACACCGCCGGCCAAAATTACAGAATCACCTCGCGACCATACAAATACCAAAACAACGCGATTCAAGCATCCCACAGCAACACAGCAGGTTACAAAACGGCGGGTTTACTACAACACTCACCCTGTAGATGGCTTCAGGTAGCAGCTGACCAGTAGACCAGTTTGTTTACATTCTAGGCTGTCGCTCGTTTTATGACGTCGGTACTTCTCACTCCCTTGTTTGTTGGAGAACTAAGACTTATTTGTATACCGCCACCTGCTGTTTATTTGTAGTAAAAGACTGGATCGCAATACGGGCAGAGATCCGTGCCATGTGAACAGAAAAAATTAGCATTTTCTCTGGCCATTTTCTGGTACGGCCACACATGTGAAAACGGCCCAAGACACAAGACTGGGATGAGCCAATCTACAATAGGCAAGCAATTAGATGAGAAGATATCAACTGTTGGAGCAATTTATAGAAAATGGAACAAAATACAAGATCACTGACAATTTCCCTCAACCTGGGGCTCTATGCAAGATTTCGCCTTGTGAGATACACATGATCTTGAGGGGGCTGAGGAAACAGCCTTGAACTACATGTGCGGAAGGGGCCAATAACTTGAAAAGAGCGGGTACCACAGTAACAAAGGTTACTATTAGCAACACACTACGTCGTCATGGGTAAAAATCCTGCTGCACTTGACGTTAAAGCCTAGTTCATACTTCTCCATCTGTGTAGGTGCAGAGACATATCTGTCGAAGCAAGGTCTCTCCATCACTTACGCAAGGACGCATTGGAGTAAATCCCCAATTGTCACAATGGAGAGCGCATGTCTGTGATTGGTCAACCCAACATCTGCACAAGATAATTTCATCATAACGGTGCTCTGTAGTAGGTGTAATCAGTATTCAATCCGGCTTTTGAGCATTAGATACTTTATATTGGAACATCAGTTTATATAATATTTCGGTAAATTTTGAACACCAGGAGGTGTAGAAAACAAAAGAGACCGCAGTTTATTTGTTTACTTACATTTGTTTTTTGGAGTATTTTTTGAGCTGCACTTCTAGTAAAAAGCTTTCTAGCTCATTCAAAACTCATTGTCTGTCAGCCATTGCTCCTTGAGTCGAAATGTGTTTACAAGTTAAAGTAAACTATTGTCAATCAGAGACGTCACTACAATGATCGGCAGACCCGCCAGAAAAGGCCTCCAACCCCTGCCGTCTTGGTGGGGAATTGCTTTGCAACACTGACAGATCTACAGCAGTGGTTCTCAACCTTTTTGAGGTCCTGGACTCGCATATTTTTGGTCAACTCTGAGCCCCGCCATCATGTATAAACATACAATAGCTTTCAGAAACATGTATTAAGCAGCTTTTTATACAGTAATATAGAAATATATATGTAACAAAACAGAATTATCGTTTCTTTTTATAGGTGGTGTGTGTTAGTGAGAAAGTCGACATATGTCCCACTGATGAGTTTCTGTAACCGGGTTGAATAGTGGCAACAGCTGTAATGATACCTCTCCCCAGTTAAAGTCTGTTTCCCTGTTCAGTGTATATGTGTGTCAGAGCTGATTCATTATTAGCTGACTAGAGTGTGGCACCAGGTGTCTTTAATATTTACAGTTTTCACAATATTCTAATTTTTTATATACTGAATTTTGGACTTTCATTAATTGTCAGTTATAATCATGAAAGTCAAAAGACCAAAAAAGATTTGAAATACACAAGTCTGTTTGTAATTAATTAATCTAATATACATGTTTCACTTTTTTAATGCAGTTACTGAAATACGTAATTTTTTTCATGATATTCTAGGGGTATGCAGATCCCTGGTAGAGAAGCACTGACCTAGAGGATAATGAATGACACATTAAAACTGATTTTAAATGGATAGGCAGGCTAACATTAAGCTTCTGGAATGGCCCCTAACTCAACTCTATAAGAATTTGCAAACTACTCTTAAAAGCTGGGTTCATACCAGGAAACCATTCAATTTAAATGAGCTCTAGCACTCTACCCAAAGCCAAGAAGAGTGGTCACATATCCTGGCACATTTGTGGCAGAAACTTGTTGAAGGCAACTTGCAGTTTCTCTGCCACTCGTTAAGAGACATTTATTCAAATATAAATAGAAGTGTATCTGGATATTTGAGTGTGTATATTTGATTTGCCTCTGTTTAGATGGAAAAAAATGCTCTGTAAATTCAGACTTTTTCCCCCTGATACGTACCTGTGTTAGTTTTTATTTTTTGTGATCCCCTTTTGTCTATATGTTTTTAGTTAAAATACAAAATGCATAATTGGTGCCGACTGTGGCTTAACCTTCCAATTGCAGGAGAACTTCCAGCAATTAGAAGGTTGTGGATTAGTTTCTAGCTTCCCATAAGTTGCTTTAGTGTCTGTGTATGAATGTGTATGCGTTCCTGAGCATGATTAGGTGACTGTAGCTGCTGTGTAGAGCCCTTTGAGTGGTTGGTATGACTTGGACATTTTTCAGTCTTTTTGCCATCATTTCTGTGTGTTAATGGACTCATAAAAAAGAAACAAGGAATACTAACATGTTGCCCTTTTTTGATAATTCTTCTGCCTTTCGATATAATTTCACTCTGAAAAACCAGTAATACATTGTGGGGATCAGATTTGTGCACTGAACAAGAAAGGAATATCCATCATGGACTATATGTGTTCTCTCTGATTCAGGGAGTATTGTCAGCGTGGGGGATCCCAAAAAGAAGTACACACGCTTCGAGAAAATAGGACAAGGGTAAGTCTCTTCATGAAGAACAGACAAAATCATTTTTTGGAAGAGTTAGTCTCTGCAGGGGAACAGGGTTTTTAAAGAGACCCTAGAGAGGGTTAAGATTGGATAACTAGGAGAAAAGCGAGGGGACAGGAAATGAAAACTGAATCCCAGAAAGACTGAAACACAGATTAGCTCAACCAGCTGCTTCTCTCTACTTTTCTCTGCATCCTCAAAAGCTTTTTTTTCCTACTATTTCTGCTGTATAGAACTCTCCTGAAGACAAGGAAAACATGCAGTGTTTATAATCTCCACGCATTACTCAGCATTTCCATATTTCATCAGCTGGATAGCTGAACAGTGGGTAGTTGTCTATTTACTCTCTGCTCTCTTATCTTGAATTTATCACCACCAGAGACTCTACTTCATTATTCATAGCGTGTGACAGTAGCTGAAGAGAAAGAGGAAGAATCAGCAGCAGGAATTCACAGAGGAAGGTTTTTAATACCATGGGAGTCAAACACAGACTGACTAAAGGGAATTAATTTATACCCTTTGAACTGTTGCATTTCACCACACCACAAAAACAAGCTTCAATGTATTCTGTTGTAATTTTATTTCATCAACACAGTAGTGCGTTTTTGTGAGGAGAAAGGAAAGGACACATTGTTTTAATTTTTATACAGAAAAATGGGATGCATATGGGATGCATCGGCATTAGGTCCCATCAACTCTGAAACTTCTCAGAAAAATTAAACCAAACTTTGTCAAGCCTTCAGTCTCCTGATTAGTACTGGATATCTTCCAACCTAATGAAAATGGACAGAGGTCATTGGCTTTGGTAACAAGAAATTAAGGCTTGAAATTAAATCCAGCTAAACCACAGAGTATGCAAAACAAATCAAGGTGTCATCATCATGGACTCACATCTGAACTGTAAAACACCTCATAAAGTCTAGCAATAAAACAGCCTACAGCCACTGTCACTCATTGTCAGAGTAAAGGCCAAAGGGCAAATAAAAGATGTGTAGCACTCTTTAATTGTCAGTAAGTTTGATTATTAAAATGGTGTACAGATTTCTGTAAGAAAATCGAGCGGGCAGCAACATCTCATCCAAAATGCTGCAGTCAGATTCTTGAAGAACACCAGAAAAATATATCACATCGTACCAGTCCTTAAGTCAATGTGCTGGCTCCCTTTTCTTTAAAGGGTAGAATTATAAATCTTGTTAATGGTCTACAAGGCTCTAAATGATCTTTGGTCGAAACAGATGTCAGAATTGCAGGTCATACTTAAACCGCGTAGCTCCCTCAGTTTATCTGTGACCTACTCACTTGGTATTTCCCAGAAGAGAACTAAACAAGGGGAGGCAGGATTTAGTTTCTGTGTGCTTCAACTCTACAACTAATTGCCCCAAAACCCGAAATGTGTAAAAACTGTTGGCTCTTTCAAAGCAGGATTTGTCGGGTAATAGATGGAGCTAAAACACAAGCTAATCCTCAAAGAAAACTTGCTGATGACTACAGAACACTTGGGGCAGAGATCCACCTTCCTGCAGAACACTAAGATGAAAGCATTACTCATGCATCAGAATGGCTTAGTCAAAGTCTAAACCTTGATTCAGTTGAGAATCTGTGGCAAGACTTGGAATAAAACGTGTTATCCAATCGGACCGTTCATTTGCTATTTTGCAAAGAAACATAGACATAAATGTCAGTATTTAGAGACGCAAATCTGCCAACTTGCAAGCCACAAATACCTTGCGGTTTGCAAGGCAAGACAATATCGACACAGGGCGGCTTAATGCAAATGCACTCTACACATGCTTTCAGATTTTCAGTGGTAAAGAAATTGAAAACCATTTTCACTTTACTTAACAATGAAATAACAAATGTTTGTGGTTGCCTGAATAAGAATGTTGTGCTTGAAATGTGCAGATTCAGTTATTTGATGAAGAATTTTAAAACCATAGGTACACATAATATTCCTTATTGGTCTTAGTGGTTTAATCAATTTATCGGGCCAACTTTCAGTTATTTAATGCTCCACAATCTATTTTTATTGCATCCAGCTCTAACTTCTGACTAGCTGCGCAAATTCTAAGTAATTATGATATTCATCTGTTTATTTAAATGTATAATATAATAAACTTTCTACTAAGTAAAATTAATAGTTTAGGTTTTACAACAAGTCGAACTTTGAAGTTATTATTTTGTTTGTGCGTTGCTTATTTCTCTTGTAACTTCGATGTTTTGCTTCATCAGAGCATCTGGCACCGTCTACACTGCCATCGACATAGCAACTGGTCAAGAGGTAAAGTAAAATGTGCTTCTTTGCATTTCTCTTGCCTATCTTGTCTATGTTGATCTATAAATATCTGCGGTCTCAGGTGGCCATCAAACAGATGAACCTGCAGCAACAACCCAAGAAGGAGCTGATCATCAACGAGATCTTGGTGATGAGGGAAAACAAAAACTCCAACATAGTGAACTACCTGGACAGGTCAGTTGTTTTAAATCCAAAATGACTTAATCCAGCTGCATTTAAGGTTTGTAAATGTTTTATAGTAGCCAAGGCAACAGTAAATGAGCGTTCCCCATTTAACAGACTTCTAAGGTTCTGACATCCTCCATGAGCCTAAGATTACGCCTGTAAGCAGCTAGTTAGGTCAGACAATCCAGGATTAAAATATATTCTGTTTCTTTCATATAAGATGAAAAAACAGCAATCATTAAGCCTTCTTTAAGGATTTTAGGTTAATAAAACACCAGAATGTATAAAATGTAACATTGCGCAATTTAAGAGTTGTTTTAGACGAAGTATGAATAAATCCTTTACTAACTGAACATGAGTCGGCTTTTACTGTAGTGACATTGAGGGATAGTCAGAGCCTCCTTCTTAGATCATTTTCTTCTGCTTCCACAGATTTTATTCCCTCTATCTCCTTTTTATCTGTAGGTTGAACATAGATTGAGATGAAACACTGCCACCTAGTGTTTTTTTTCTACAACTACCGTTTTTCTCAGGTCGACTTTAAGCAAATCCGCTTTTCCACTGTGGTCCTATATTTGCTCAGTAACATCCGTGTTGTCACATCTAGTGTGCTAATGCTAGTATTGTTTCAGGATTTGTTTCACAGGCAGTGGTCCGTCAAACTCATAAGTCACTTATCAAGCTTGTTGCTGAAATGCACGACACACAAAGCCACAAGCTGAGATTCATTCTTTAACTTTTCTCTTTATTCTTTAGTTACCTGGTAGGAGATGAGCTGTGGGTGGTGATGGAGTATTTGGCTGGAGGCTCGCTGACAGATGTAGTGACTGAAACCTGCATGGATGAGGGCCAGATTGCTGCAGTCTGCAGAGAAGTAAGAAACCCATTCTAGACATCCACAAGCATTGTCCAAAGAAAGCCAGAAGAAGTGGACAGATTTTTACAGTACTGCTTGTCAAATATGTATGTTGAGCATATGTGCCTCTACTTTTTTTTTTATCACAGTGTCTTCAAGCTTTAGACTTTTTACACTCCAACCAGGTTATACATAGAGATATAAAAAGTGACAACATTCTCTTGGGGATGGATGGATCCGTGAAGCTCAGTAAGTCATGTTTAGAGGTTGGGCTGTAGTGTGGTAGTAAAAATATGTACACGAATTTAAAAGACTAAATAACTCTCCTCTGCAGCCGACTTTGGCTTCTGCGCCCAGATCACACCAGAGCAGAACAAACGCAGCACGATGGTGGGAACGCCGTATTGGATGGCACCAGAAGTGGTGACTCGGAAGGCTTACGGACCAAAAGTGGATATCTGGTCTTTGGGAATCATGGCGATAGAGATGGTGGAGGGAGAACCACCATATCTGAACGAGAATCCACTCAGGGTAAATACAATTGCAGCACAGCACTCTGGCTAATGGAATAACCAGAATTGGGTATAGGAAAGATGGATGCAAACTAACTCTGACATCGATGCCTTCATTGGTTCAGTAAAAATACAATGCGTTGCAAAATTATACAAACCACTTTTTTTTTTTACATTTTGTCATTTTCTATTCATTCTGCGCTTTACGTGAATGTTTTATTGTATGACAAAAAGTTTAGGATACTTGTAAAGTAGAACGAATATTTTACATGATTTTCTGTATATCTTTCTCCACCAAGGAGGTTATATTTAGGCCAGGTTTTTTCTTGTTAACAACATAACTAAAAAAGTTTTAGACGGATCTTGATGACATTGTCAGGAAAAGGGACCAAGAACACGTGATTAGAATTTGTTGGTGATCCTGCTTGTTTTGTTTTCTTTTTTTTTTAGAAATGTGCCATAGGAAGTCCTTCTTGCTATTTGCCACAAGACAAGTCAGGGACACACCAAGCATGTTTAAGCTGTTTAGGTCAGGAACAAAAATTTAACTTTTGAGGCTAAATGCTAAACACTGTCTAACAATACACAATGTGAAAATATTTTAGAAGTTTTTTCCTGGTCAATAACTCTTAATAAATAGCCAAAGCTACAGGTTTCGATTCAGGGTTGCTGAATATAAATGCACTCCACATTTTCAGATTTCTGTAAAAAATAAATAAAAAAATGTCTGAAATTCGTATATGATTTCCTTTCAACAGTGTTCCACTATTTCGTGTTGACCTGTTATATAAAATGCATGGAATCTTTGTGCTTTAAGGTGACAGCAAAGGAAAAAGTTATACGGGAAAGCAATTTTACTGTCCAACAGGGGAATTTTATTTTGGGCTACAGCCAATTCGACACATAAAGTACATCAGTGAAATAAGTGTGACAGAATCCCACATTATAATAGGCATTACTTGTAACTCACAATAACTTTTAATGTGAGTATGTGCATTAGTTGGCTAAGAAATGCATTATAAAGACATTTTATTTCAAACGTTGAAGATTTGAAATGTAAAACAAATCCGTCATCTTCTAAGTGTAATATAAAATTTCATGAATAAGGTTAGAAGCTATTTTTTCATACAGTTCATTGGATAATAATCAATGAGAGTATAGACAGATTTGAATATGGAACAGCAGAAATATTCTGAACACTGAAAAAGGAAGGAGATAAAAGATTTTATGCTTAACATGCTTGATTTTAAAACTTATCGCGTTTGACTACAGGCACTTTACCTGATAGCAACCAATGGTACTCCAGAGCTGCAGAACCCTGAAAGGCTCTCGTCGGTGTTTAGAGACTTCCTCAACCGTTGTCTGGAGATGGATGTGGACCGCAGAGGCTCTGCTAAGGAACTGCTGCAGGTAAAGAGCCGAATATATCCTCTAGACATATACATTGACGCTCAAAGGTGTACGCAAAACTGATAAATCTGTTTTTGTGATTAAAAAAAAAAACACACCCTGAAAATACTGCTTTATCAAAGCACATTTTGATTTAATTTTCACATTTAGTCTTCTTTGGTAGAAGTCAGGTTGTCACATCTTGAATTGGCGATATTTACCTGCTGCCTTGCAAAATATCTGACGATCTATCAAAGTGGGAGGAAATCTTTTTTCCACAGCCCTCTTTTGGTGATTTCATAGATTTATTTGTTGGATTTAGTTGTTGACTCTAGCTAAGCCATTCCAGAACATAGATTTTCCTTTCAAGGAAGTAATTCCTAGGCTCATTATAATGATAAGCAATAAAATCCCTTTTCATCTTAAGTTTCCTTACATAGGGGACATGCGTGGCATTGTGGTTATTGCGGGCGCCCTATGTGCAGAGAGGCCTTAGCCCTCAAAGCGATTGTCCCGAGTTTGAGTCCCAATCTTGGCAGCCTTTGCCGCATGTCTTCCCCTACTTCCCTAGTGTTTCTATGCTGTCCTCTTTCAAATAAAGGCCACTAAGGCCAAAAAACCTTTGACATCTGAAGGGTTTGGGTCCAAACTAACCACTTTCTGAAACATTCACTATTCTGTCCACTTTACAAGACCTCTGTTCCATTCAAAGAAAAGTAACCCAAAGCATTTCACTGTCACCGCCATGTTTCCCTCAAGGTTTGGCTATCTTCCAATGATGTGCCATGTAATTTTTGTGTCAAACATACCAACCTAAATGTTAAATTTAGTTTTCAACAGACCATAACACATTCTCCTACGAGTTTTTTTATTTTTTTTTTAAGAATTAGCAAAGCCTGGATGTTGCAAGAACTCCCCACATACAGATAATACAGCAACAATTGTTGTGACATGAAGACACAACGAGAAATTTTTTGGGGAAACAATTTTTTTTGGTGTAAACCGAATGCTGCTTAATAAAATTTTGGTACCCTTCTCCCAACTGATACCCTTGTACACTGATCTTTCTGATCCTTTCTAACCTCTTTGCACACTATGGCTAAAGGGTACAAATGTGGAAAAGTCATGTAAATCCAGCTAAATTCCAGGTTATATAGATTTGCTCAAATTTATGGCCAATATGAACTTAGCAAGACTGAATATTGAAAATAATTCAAAAGGTGCTTCAACAAGTATTGCACATTTTTGTCTAGATGGTGATTTTCATATTTTTTTCTAAAGTAATTGTTTTAAAATTATTGTTTAGGATATATATCACTTTATACGTGGCAAATGTTTTGAAATGAACAGTCTCTTTTTTTAAATCAAGCTGTTTAACTAGGGTGTACACACTTTTAAAAGCAACTCTACACAAATATTCAGATTTGAAGGCTAATTTGCATCATTTCAAGAAACTGGTATGGTTATTTATATACGTTATTTATATAGGTATTAGATAGAGGTGTTCTCTACCTGATTCCCACAATCTTAATCAAAAGTTGAGAGAATCTATTCTGTTCATGCATTCATCTCCTCCTTTGTTCCTGCAGCATTCCTTCCTCAAGCTGGCAAAGCCTCTCTCCAGCCTGACGCCTCTGATTGTAGCTGCTAAGGAAGCCATAAAGAACAGCAGTCGCTGAGGGTGGGGCTCCCTGACAAAGCCCGAGGCCGGAGAGCTGCCAGTGATGCATTGCTTCAGGACAGCAGGGGTTTGGGTGAACGGGGGCGGGTTTGTGTGGCTGACAGTGACAGCACAAGGGCGTAAGACCCTCCCCGACCGCCACCACTCGTCCTCCAGGCCTCGGGACATTTGGCTTCGCAGCCTCTCGGCGACGCTGCTGAAAAACAGACCTTGCCTCCTCGTTTACTTCTCCAGCACTGTACATGTAGAGCAGTCTATCACAAGTATGTCAGACGTGTATGTGTGTGTGTGAGTGCGAGTGTGTGTAAAACAAACTGTGCACTTCTGTTCACATCATGCCTGTTTCTGGATGAATCTCTCCCTAAACAGCAAAGAAAAACAATAGTTTGGGAAAAGGGAAGGGTGCTTATTCTCAAGAGAAAAACAAAAATCACTGCAACAGTGAAACCAAGACAGAAATATTTTTTTTTTTCTGTCCCCGGATTAGGATTGGTTTCCTTCAGTCTCAGCTTGTCACGGACGGCTACCGGGCCCTGTCCCTGCAGAACAGCCGATGTGAAGGAGGACCCGACGTCAGCCTGCATGACCATGGTTCTGTGAAGAAACACCGCTATCCCTCTGCAGATTGCCTCCTCTACATGTGGCGCAATTCTGCTGTGTTTTAAGTGTAGACGTGTGTGTGAGTGAATGAGTGTAAGGATGCAACTACCGGGGCGGGGATGGAGTGGGGGGCGTTCAGGAATGATTTACTTCATGACTTATGCCAGCTTTAAATACTCTTCCACAATCCTACATATGATGTGAGCCAAACCGCTGGACATAAATGTAATTGGCTGATTTAAATTACTGCTTGAAAATATGAACCCTTCATAAGTTATGACATTTTGAAAGCCTCCTACTATCTGTAATTTCAAGAAAAATTACTCACAAATGTTCAGTGTTTTTTTAAAATGTTTTATTATTTTGGCATATGTAGTGGAACTTTCCATACAGTACCATACAAAAAGCCTTGAACTTTTCCACATTTCGTCATGTTACTAATACCAGCTGTATGTGTGGTATTTGGACTTTATGTGTGGTGCATAATTATGAAGTTGAAGGAAACTTATATATGGTTTGCAGGTTAAAGTGTCTTGTCTTTTATTTGTAGTAAGCCTTTAGCAGGTTTTCATCCAGGATTGCCCTGTTTTTGGCTTCATCCCTCTGCCCATTAACCCTAACATATCTCTCTCTGTTAAAGAAACGGATCTCCTTAGCATGATGCTGCCACCACTCTGCTTCACATGGGGAAATATGTTCATAATGATGTGTATCTTTTGTGTGTTTTTAGCCCCATATATTCTGTTTTGTCTTATGTGGCCATGGCCCTCTTAGGTTCTTCTCTGAATAATGTCCTGAATAGGTGATTTCTGAAGGTTGGTTGTCCTAGACTTTATTTATAGATATCAAATTTAAGGGGCTGATTATAAAGGCACTCCACACTTTTTAAAAGTCTTATTTGTAAAGAAAGAAAAAAAAAATATTTAAACCGTGTATTGCTTTCCTTCTTTCAAAACATGCACTACTAAACTTGCATCCGTGCATGCACTAAAATGCAAAATAGAGTTCAGTAGATGTGAATACTTTTTCAAATCACTGTAGAAAATTGGATATGGTTTTCATAAATTAGGAGAAAAGCGGTGAGTTAACAAACGAGTAATCCTGAATTCGATTAGAGTTGGTATTCAGGGTCCCATGCATCCTCCCTAAACCTTGAGCAGAAAATGATATACAGCATAAATCTTTAATTTACAAACTGTAAAATAACATGTCTTTCATTGTAATCTTATGTCCTTGCAAGTGTTGAAATTAGAAGCCACCTGCTCAGGTGAAAAAACCTCAGGAGGGCCCTGACCTAAGAGCCAAGTTGCTGTTTAAGATGCTGCTCATCAGCGTTTTAGTTTTTGCTTTGTTTTTGTCTTTTTCAAATGTGTCTTATATTGGACTTATTTCTCATAAGGTCATTACATTTTGCTGTGAGTTTTTAAATATATGGCAGATTTTAGAGAGGCAAGGGTGATCTGCAGAGCTGATTAAGGAGTGCCGTTCTTATGGTTGGTCCCGACCCCGGACTTTCCCTTTAACATTCCTCTCATACCTGGTTTAGTGTTTAAATTGATTCCAGCACAAAGGTTATCTGTTTGTGTTTGCATTTACAAGCTTCATCGGGCATTCTCTCATGTACAGTGCCGTAGGAAGCTAACATGCGCTAATCTTTGACATGGATGTTGTTACATTTTTTGGCTTTGAGAAAAGTATTTAAACCATTCTTTTTTTATATAATTGGTTGCACAAGTTCTTATTCAAACCTACAGGCCGAAAATATATCGATATGTCTTTACTAATATTTGCATAAATGTCCCATCGCAAGTTGTAGAAATGCCACACAATAATTCTGGCTGGATATTTGATTACTTTTCTTGGCAAAATTGATGGACTTTATTTAGATGAGTTATTTTCCTGAAATACAGTCTCTGTTTCTAAGAAGTCTTCTACTTTCTGGTTAGGTTCACATTGGACTTAATTGAAATTCTTAAAGCTTTATGTTAAACAGCTTTATCCTTCCGAAAACCCATTTTTATGTACATGTAAGATCGTCGTACAGTAAGAGGCAAACTTACTTCACTATTATATCCAATTTGTGTGTCGCACCAATGCAACTGGGAGCAAAACACCTCAACAGCATGAAGATTCCACCATCATTCTTGATGCTGTCCTTTGGTTTAAAAGTTTCACCTCGAGTTCTCTAGATGTAGTTCTTGTATTGGTGGATGAATATATCAGTCTGTATTTTTTTGGCCACAAAACCTTCCTTCAAAGTAATCTGGTTTTGCCATGTAGGCATTAATTTCAGCATCCTCTCGGTCCATGTTCTTGTAAAATCAGCTTACAGAGGACAGCGACACCGCTGTTCTGGGATCATCCTGATCATTACAGACCTAAAACCTTGTTGCAACAGCACAAAAGTCCCTTATACACATCAAAGCTGGTTTTGAAATAACTGAAACAGGCTAATATTAACTTTCTGGAATGGCCCTGACAACAACCCTATAGATATTTGGTGCTCCATGCTAAAAAAAAAGCCAGATCTGTGCCAGGAAAGAAATCAATGTACATGAAATCAGAAATCCGGACAGATTTGTGTCAGAAACTTTTGAAATGGCTACAAAGAGAGTTTGGCGAATAAACAGCCAAAAATGAATGACGTTCATGCCTACGATGAGTGGATGTATATTTCTTACTTGCATTGTAGCTTCCCTGTGTGATTATGATGGGGGGACCTCAGTCTGCACTTAAAAAGCCTCACTCCTGTTTTCCAACTTATCTTGAGGTGCAGGGTAGCTGCTCAGTAACATTGTACCTCCATTGCAGGGAAGATGGAGTGGTAACACAGGAAGCAGCAGATTCCATGCATGTGAAACAAACAGCACACTGTTTTCTCCTGACACAAATCGGGTGGGATTGCTAGGATACGTATGTATGTATGTATGTATGTATGTATGTATGTATGTATGTATGTAAATATGACAGGTCACCTCCCCCGACCCCCATCCTTTTTCCAGAACTGTGTAACTAAAGTTGATAATATTCAGGTTACTCGTACGGTACTGATAAATGTTCTGCACCCTGGAAATCGGGGGGAGAAAAAAGGAGAAAATCCAATGCTCTGTCTTTGCACTCCCGGATCCACGTCTCTCAGTTTTTCTGCACTCTAAATCTGATGCTCCTTTGT
The DNA here is from genome assembly GCA_028564705.1 of Apricaphanius iberus. Taxonomy (NCBI): domain Eukaryota; kingdom Metazoa; phylum Chordata; class Actinopteri; order Cyprinodontiformes; family Aphaniidae; genus Apricaphanius; species Apricaphanius iberus. Next base: position 3,520,132 of record JAPXFQ010001473.1, read on the forward strand.
CTGAGGAGCAAGCCGCTGATCACAGCACTCTGTGTGCAGGCCCACACAGTGGATGGAGGGTATTCGGCCTGTTGGGAAGCTTCCCCGGCCTTGGGACATTTCGGCCTTCCAAACCCTTGTACAGGTCTGAACTAAGAGCACAAAGGTGAACTTCAGGACAGGAGACACTACTGACGTGCCCATCCACAAACACCCCCATCCTCGTATTCCCACTTTTTTCTGTGGTTGCTCCTGTACATTCCTATCTTCAGAATGTGTAATCCTGTACACGTGGTGTGAAAAATTCCTCTATTAATGTGTATCTAGAGAATGGAACAAAGACAAAAAACGTTACTTTTTAAATTATTATCTTTATTATTATTATTATTACTATTATTACCGTCTAGCTTTGTAAAACTGCTGATCTATCCGGCGTACCTCGGCAGACCTTTCCCCATCTTTAAGAAAAGAAAAAAAAAAGGACAACCAAGAATCGTGGGGAGAGAAATGAGGTTTTGGATAAACTATTTTTAACTGTGGTTGAAGCAATAGACTTTTTGAACTTTGAATCATGCATGGCTGTGTCTTGAGTGTAAAAATACAAAAATATTGCAGTTTGGGAACTGGACTAAAAATAAAAAGAGGAGGAAAAACCAGAATTTGTATTTTGTTGTATCTGCATAAAAAAAAAAGATAATAATGGTGACATAATGAAAAATGTGATGTGCAAAACTAATGAGGCAGATGATGCATGTATTTTTCATGCTGTGTAGTGTTTCTACTTAATAATGGTGTGTATCTGTCAAGCGTTAATATTACTGACAGTATTTGTAGTCTTTCTGTATAGTTCCATGTAAAAATACTTTTCTAAAACACATTTTAAAAAAATATTAGTCGAACAAAACATGTTTAGAAAAAGAAGTCTACGATGAACCCAGAATCTGGTGAGAAGCACCTCGCTCTCTCCATATTACTCTCAAATTTTTTGGTTTTTAAACCTAAAAACATATACTGCTGGAGCTGTTTTGGTTCGTCGATGATGGCACAACTTAGATGTGTTTAAAATGCAGACGAATGCACCGTCTCATCATATGGCCGTCAGTTCGCTTGAGGTGACGATCAACAGCGAGATGGTGCCAGGCATATCGTCCGCCATGTTTGAGCCTGCCTTCTTCAGCTGGAGCTCCTGAGGGCCAGGGTTGTCAGTGGGCGACCCGGACAGCACGACCTGGCCCAAGAATGTGTCATTTCCAAGGCGATCGCTCCACACCTGAAAAAGATTAGTAGGACCATGTAGTGTATCGTCGTGCTTTGCATGGTTTTAGTAGTCGTTGGTTTTAAGCAACAGACAAGGTAACCTGTTGTCTTAGACTAGGAAATTCTGCCTAGGCTGCAATTAACTTAATAAATATACAAAAACCGTTCTAATTGCATGTTTTATTAACCAGGCAAATATTGAAAATACTGTTATAGCAGATGTGTTGCATGTTCGCCATTTCCTTTCCTGCCTTACAAGGTGTCTGAATGCATATTGTATTTAAAGATGTGTTAAATTAATAATTTATTTTACTACAGTGAGATGGAATCATTATAATAACTTCAATCAAATATTTGTTCTCAGGGTTTTTACACATCCTTACCAGACCTGCAAATGACTGTCGTCATTTTTTTTCAAGTTTTCCTCAAAAAAAGTTGAATTAGCATTTAAGTTATTGAAATATGTATGCAACAGCTAGTTACCACTGGTGTTGTTTAGAGAAATCCTGACACTGCTGTGTATTAAATTAAAGTTTGGTTTTTTTTGTTCTCCGATGTTTTCAAACCGTTAAACCCTAAAATAAGTTTAACAATTAAAAACACAACTTCAAATATGGGAAGTAAATATTGGCCCCAGCAAACTATCTAAGATTAATAACTGTCACTTGACTTTTTTTTATTTATTTCTTTGTTTATTTATTTTACTCACCTGCACTGTTAAGGGTTTCGTGACCTTTTTCCTGTAGAAGACGGCGCCAGTTTCAAAATCTGGTTGATAAGTGTCCTTCTTGACGATGGACCTTACTGATTTGCCCTCGCAGGATATAATCACGTACGGGTGGTTACCTGCGGGATGCATTTAATGTTAACTCTGCAAAATATAAATGAACATAACTAGTTTTAACTTTTAAGAACAATCCTCTTACCATTTTCTACATTTTCACTGATCTTAGCTTCTTTCACAAAGATGTGGGAAACAGCTTGAGGATATCCAACGATCGGAGTCCAACATTTAACATCTGGTTTGTCCTTCACTAGCTCACTGAGAGAGTAGAGAAGTGGACATGGATAGAAGTCCAGTTTCTTAACATTCTGACCTCTCTCTAAGAGCCAGCCAGTCTGACTAATATGTAGTTTATGTTTTATAATAAACATATAGACACTGAGGTTTGAGCTACCAAAACAAAGAAAAAGGAATAAAGTCAAGCAAAGAGCAATCTTAGGCCAGAAAGTACTTATTGATGGAAATCTGATGGGATTATTTCTATTCCCTAAAACATCATAAAAAAAAATAGTTTGTAAATCCTTTGAAATATATGATTTATGAACAGAGACAAAATGTTACATAACATTCAAGCCAAAGGCCGATTTGAATCAATTGAATTAATATTCTCTGTGCCATCAGTGTCATACCGGCAGCTGGAGTCCACGTCTGTAAACAGTCGGAGCATGTAATCCCCCAGTATGAAAGGCTTGAAGGTGGTGGGGAAGATGACGTATCGGCCCTGTGGTAGATTGCATCTCATAAACACTGTCCGAGCATTGATGTAGGTAGAGGTATGTAGGCACTGTTGGGTCAGGATGTCGTGCAGACGATACTTCCTGTTCAACTCCACCTGCAAAAAAAAGTTTCCAATTTGGCAAGGCAAGTTGCTATACATGATTTGGTGGTAAAGAAACCAAACATATAAGTACTATGAAAAATTATGTCCCCCTTTAATTTCTTGAAATTTCTTATTTTGTGTTATCTAAATGATTCAGATCATCAAATAAATCAGACAAGAGAAGTTAAAAAAACAGTTTTCATATGATATTGCATAAAGCTATACAAACCATCCTGGTCTTATTTTAAAAAAAAGAATCGCGTTCCTTGTTAAATCATGATGTAACACTGGGTGACCACATTTCTGGTTAATCTTTTACTTATACAGAGGCCCGATTACTACCAAATCTCTAGAATTGAGAAATTACTTAGGGATTTCTGGATCTGTCTAAATGTGTTTTTTTAATTCTAATTTTAAGAAGTTCAGTCTCATTGTCAATCTAAAGAAAAATAAAGAACAGATGAGAAGCAAAGTTGTTCACATCTATCAGTCCAGAAAGGGATAAAAAGCATCAGTTTTCTCTGGAGAAAATATGAAAAAGTACTGAAGCTCCCAAGTAGAGGTCAAACCTACGGAGCCCCCCTGGTCCCACGTTGTAAAAAAAAAATTAATTTGTACTATCTTGAGGCTACAAGTTACTATCTTGAGGCCACAAGATAGTACAAATTTATTTTTTTAAGAACGTGGGACCAGGGGGGCTCCGTACAAACCAACAAACCTACTCCATGACTGAATCAAAGATGCATCCAGGAGTTTACATAGAACTTAAAACAACATCAAAAGTCCTGTAAACCTCATATGCATCTTTTAAGGTTTGTATTAGTAATTATTATTAATGGAATATCATCCGTAGACCCCTCTCACGTCTAACAAAATTACATCTCGATGATCCAGTAGGGTTTAGGGAAAATATTGTGAGACAAAAGTGGAACCTTTTGGAAAGTGTGTGTCTCATTATGTGTGGCGTGAAACTACATGATTTCAAAGTGGCCTTTTATTGTGGCCAGTATAAGGGACACCTGTGCAATGATCATGCCGTCTAATCAGCATTTTGATATGGCACACCTGTTAGGTGGGAGGGATTATCTCAGCAAAGGAGAAGTGCTCACTATTACAGATTTAGACAGATTTGTGAACAATATTTGAGAGAAATGGTTATATTGTGTATGTAGAAAATGTTTCAGATCTTTGAGTTCATCTCATAAAAAAGTTCAGTCTGATTATAGCCATGTATAGGCCATGGGTTGAAAATCTACCAAATTTTCTACTTAAAAATACTTTAAAAAAACAACAACAAAAAACATACAGTTTCCTTCCACTCTACATTATGCACTGCTTTGGGTGAGTCTATCACATAACATCAGAATAAAGTACCTTGAAGTTTGAAATAAAATAGTAGAAGGGCACCATGGGTACTATGCTAATTCATTGTTTAAATTTATAGATGTCATTTGTGTTCCACATAATACTACAGATTTAATTTTAGGACTTTGTGGCATGACCCTGCCCCTTAGTGGAGGGACCATGCATAGCAGTTACATGTAGATTAGACACCCGGAAATGCAGTGAGTTTGATGTTTGGTGACTGAAATAATTCAAAATCTTTCTCAAACAGGAAACTGTCTTTAAATATCATAGACAACAGCAAAACACCATCTTGACTCTGTGAGATGAAAGATGACAAATCACCAATGAGATTATCATACAGTTAATCACAGTTTCTGTTTCAGAGTCCCGGCATGTTAACAGGACCATGTGTGCACAGCTGTTCTCTTGTTTTGTCACAAGTCCTTCATGTTACATTTCAGCAGCACCTCAGGCAGAGTGATGGCAGAATCTGTGGTGTGTTTGAAAATAGCCAGCTGTCTGACATTAAATATCCTCGTGATGAAATGTGACATCAGTTTAGACAATGCGTCCTGATTTAAAGGTGACAATTCAGCAATTCAGGTCTTTGTGCTGTTGTTAGTTAAATATAATGTTTTGTGTTATATTGAAGTGAAGAAAGGTAATGCTTTTTTAGAAAGTGAAATTTCACATACAATATAAATAACCTGTACGCAACACAACAGGCTTCAACAAAAGCATCGGACCTGTCTGCAACTTTTGAAAAGAAAAATAAATTCAATACATTCTAAGTGTTTGGCTCCATTTTGCAACTCAGCTTGAAAGAATTACTGAAGAATGTGATCAGTCCCTAGCCTAAAAGGTCTGTAAGGTTCAGAAAAAAAATAAATAAATACTTTTTGATAGTTTAATGAAAGACAAAATGCTTGAGGCCAAACTGCATTCTTTTACTTTAATTCAATGCGTTTTTGCCCTAAAATGTGCTGTTTTTATTCAACTATGTAATGATTTTTGCACAATTACGTAGTTACACACTGTGATATATACTCAACATAAAAATACTACTTGTAGAGATAACACAATTTATTTTTGATGGCTCCTATCTATAACATTAATCTACATCTAATCTTACCTTTTTTTTTTACAATCTTCTACGTTCATATTATTTCTTCTCCTTCATAAAGCTGAGAGGCTGGAACTCTGCCACTCATCACTTGACCCATGCAGTAATGGTTTTGCTTATTTTGAAATCTAACTTAACATATCTACATTTTAACCCTTTATTTCATGAATTGTCTTCTGCCTTGCAAAATAAATGACACAACCGGAACCCATTTTCTAATAAAACACAATGTGAGTTTTACTGCAGACACATTTACTGATGCTGAAGTCATTTGAAAAACTTTGTAGAGATGGTGACTCTCAAAACTGTAAAGCACAGCCAATGACGCATGATGTCCTCTTTGATGTCAATATTATTATGACGTTTATGAATTCACCTCATGGTGGCAGTATATATATATAGAGCCAAAGTACAATCAACCTGCATGCACATACACAGTCAATACCCACACACATGAAAAAACACAGCTTTCCACTGTAGTGAGCATTGGCACTTCCTTTTTTTTTTTTTACAACAGTTATGATGATGTTACCTTTACGATGCTGAAGCCAATGGTTAGATTTTCTCCTTGACCGTGTTTTCTGTGGATTTTCATGTCTTTCTGCTGCAAGGAGATCAGGACCTCATCAGATTCCTTGGTAATATCAAACAAGTACTGGAAGAGAAAGGGAAAAATCTGTGTTAGTATGTATTGATGGACTGTCGGATATGGAGGGACAGAGTGTCTCCAGGGTCTTCAGCACCTGTGGGTTCTGCAGAAAGGTCGGCTTGTTGTTAGCACAGCCGCCGCAGCGGTTCAGTTTGGGATCTCTGTTTTGGGTCCACCTCCCAAAGTGCACTACTTCATTCCAGGTCTTATGGATGCTTATCAGTGAGGTGTTGATTAAACGGCAAACATCTGCATCAGTGAACAACTTGCACCAGTCTGTGAATGACATCCTGTTGATTCAAACAGACAATGTGTCAATACTTAACAGTATGGATTTTACACTCCCAATTGGCTGGAGTGGAATCAGAGATTCTATGCGACTCACCAAAACTCTCCATCGTCCTCCACTGTGATCCCAAGGTTGCCTCTTTCTGTGTCCCCGACTTTTGACCATTCTTCAGAACTAATAAACAGCAAGCAAAGCCAAGATGTTGGTTAATTACCAGGAAACTTTAAAATGATACAGAGAATTGCTAAAGCTCACTGTTTTAGACCATCTGTTTTACATGCATCACCTTGTGACATGGAAAGAAAATGTGTGGTTTATCTATCTGGACGTTTGTCTTCACTGTTTTGATGCAGGCATAACCTGTGTCGCCATTCAAGTAACAAATGTGTCTAAAGAATCTAACCACATTGCTATCATTGCTGTCAGTTTTCTCCTATACACTCATTCCACTAGCTGCGTTTACATTACAAATATGTGCAAAACTTTGTCGATATTGTGTAAATGTCTAAAAAACACAATTTTGCAATTGCTGTGTTTCCATTAAATAACAAACTCAGTTTAAATCACAAGTTTAACGCAAGTAAGAAAGGTGGCGACGGATGTGAAGATTTATAGGAGATATATTCATATTGCAGGCAATGGCAGTAGCGCTCATTATCAGCCATGAGGAGGCGACGTAGACGGCTTGTGGAGGCATTGGAGCGACAAGTCCCTTGGGAGCGGTCTTGGTAAATGCTCGCGTTTCTTTGCTGTTTTGAATCTAATATATTAGTTATGCCTTTATCACGAACCAGGTCAGTCTCTTTGTGAACCCAAACATGCCACGCCATCTTTCTCCTCCTCCTACTACTCCGTCTTTTTCGCTCGTTGTAACATCCAGTTGTTGCTCATGTGACTCATGATTTGACAAAGGTGTTTCCATTGCTGTTTTGCTAAATATATGAATATCGATACGTTCGAAAAACCATCTCATCCAAGCGGAAAAACGTTTTATCGAAAAAGCAGAGTTTTTCGAAATTGGCGTGTTTCCATCAGGCAAATTTATTTTAAATTTCATGGGTAATGAAAACGTAGCTACTATAAAACTGCTCGTCATGTACACAACATGATGATCTTTGGTACTTTGGAGATAGTTTTGTTGAACCTTTATCATGCAAGGCCCAAACCAGATCTAAGCCCTGGACATTTTCCCTGCAATGCAAAGGTGCTAACAAATGTGTTTACCTTGGAGAGATGGCACTGGGTTTACCAATTCTTTCTTCACAGATAAAACTTTAAAAGATTTGTCATGTATTTCACCCTCACAACATGGGTCAAATAAAACCTCATTTTGGATGATTTATTGTATCTTAATCACTCCATTGTAGCTCTGATTGTAGGTTTAGGATTGTTCTCCCAGTGGGTTTTTCTGTTTGCCAGTGTATCATGATTCTGATGGTATTGATGCTCCAACCAGCAAAACAGATCATGCTTTGAATAGTTTTCATGAACTGTGTTTAGTAAACTAAAATACATTATTTTTAACTGCATTGATGGTGTCAATGAACAAATAATTTTCTACAACTAAGCTCTGAGTCCATCACAGAACAGCTGTAATGGAATTGATATCAAATGCAGACTGTTTACTGATTGAACGATTCTAAAGCACCTTGAATTAACTTGTTCAAAGTGTGCTATACAAACAAAATTGTCTTACGTTAAGGTTTAACAGAGGTTTCAGACTATTGATTAAACCTGAGTTATGTTTCATCTTTCTGCAACAATGGAATACATTTTTTGTGCGATAAGGACATATCTTATAGGTAAGAAATCGATTTCTAAAGAGCTCTCAGTGGCAGAGCCTGCCATAAAGTCTCTGTAAAACAAACTTATTCCAACCCAGTGATAGGAAACTGACCTGTCACTCCAAGCTCCCTTCCATTCCGTTTTACCCCAGGGGTTTCTCATGCGAATGAGAGGAATGGTTTCATTCCTGAAGTAGGCCAGCAGCCCGTGACCCAAGCGCACTCGCTTCACTGCGGTTACAGAGTACGCATGTCCTTTCACTAACCCGTTTACCATCTTCAGCTCAATTTCATGTGGCTCTGCCTGTGAAATTTCAAAGAAAATGTTTTCATTTTAAGATAGCCGATGTCTTTAAGGAAACGTAAACATGGAAAACTTGCAGTAGCAAGTAATGACTCACCCTGATGGAGGAGCTGATGATTCCTCCACGATCCCACACCTTGAGGAGGTCCTCAAAGAATGCATCTTGTCTGTTTTCATCATTGTAGAACTGCTCCTTGCTCAAGTCAATGGCTTCCGCCACAGCTCCACTGAAGTCCACCACAGCGTCTCCGGTGTTACCCCCTTCCAGGGACTGGTAGCAACCAGAGAGCCTGGATACAGTGGGAAAAGGGATATTTTAAGAGTCGAAAGGCAGTTAAAATTGCTTTACAACTTAAAATAATCATGTTATATTAGTAAATACAGAAAAATAGCAAATGGCCAAATGATGAAACCCTTAATTTAAAACTGTGTATTAGCAGAAAAAGAAGTGATTGCATTTAGATAACACAAGCATGTCATCAAATCATGCAGTGAATAAAAACAAAACTGCACAGTCATAGATGAAACAAAAGCTTCACATAAGAGTGTCCTTACTGCAGTTCTCAAACAGTGAGCTTTGGAAACAGATGTTTCCCCTTCACCCCTCCCTTACTCTGCAGTGTCAAAACAAAAATTTTCACTACATTTCCAGAAGTATTCATCTTCCTTCAGAAATATAAGCTTTAGGGAGATCTGGTGATCACATTAAGTTTGGTTAAGTGTAGATACTGACTCAGAAATGTGGTGACATCTGTGACCAAGTCCCTTGGGATCCGTTGACTCCACTCTGTGATTTTCCATGTCCTACCACTTAGTGGCTGAGCTGCTGTCCTTTCCAATAACTTATAAGAACACCAACAGCTGATTGCACAATTCTGCGACATATTGCCAAGATGGCATCCTGCCATGTTAGCACACCGAGCTGCTCATGCAGACCTTATTCTTAAAAGTTCTTTCAAAAGTTTTGTACACGGATGCTTAGATTTAATTTTTGCTACAAATATGAAAGTCAATGCTTTCAGCAAAACAACATACGAAGATCAACACAAATCCACACTATTTAGATGATTTTTTTTCTTTTGAAGGGGCTGAAGAGAAATAAACCTTTATTTCACATCTTTATTCAAACTCTGTGGCAGCATGACGTTATAGATTGCTAATTAAAAGATAATTTTTATCCTCATAAAGGTTAAAAGTAAAATAGTTGTAATCCAAACCACATAAGTGTATTAGAATTAGGGATTGGATTTTTCACAAAATCTGAGTGTGACATTATGAGACCACAATAACTTATGAATTTACTGTTTATAAGTGTTGAGGGTGAATGTTTGATATGTTCTCTAGAGGAAGAGTTTTAGTTTACTGACTTGGCGTAGGCCTTCTCCAGAAGAGCGCTCCAGAACTCATTGTTCTGTTTTGAGTGACAGTAGATGAGTTCTCCGTTTATTGTCGGCAGCCGGTCATCAATCACCACGTCTACCCACTCACCGAAGATCCAGAACTGGAAGTGGAAGATCCCGGCGTAATTTTCCGGGTGGTTTGAATCCCACTCCTGCTCCTTCCAGTCAGGAATAACCTGGAAAAATTGCAAACACAATACAGCAATTACCAAAAACAATTTAACTCTTCCAAAGTGTTGGTTTTAAAAGTCAAAATATTCAATCAGGAAATCTGTAGTCATCTTATGACTACAGATTTTTTAAGTCTTTAAACTACAGAGTTATGGATAACCTTTGTACAGTTTAAAGTAGACATCGTGTTCCTTTACTTTGAAAAATTGAAACTGAAATTTTTGCATGGTTGTTGGAACAGATCACACATATTTGACTTGTTTCCAATCATTCCACTGTTGAAAACTTAAGGAACTTCTTTGTCATTCTGGAGTTAAATTTCAGTGGACATTTGAGATGGAAGACTGAAAGCCAAAAGTTTTTTGGGCAAATTGTTACCAAAGCCCTACAAAGATTACTTGTCTCATTTAATGAGCATTTAATGAGCAAGTTTCAAAATCTACCTTTTCCATAAAAATCTAAGCAGATTTTAAAACTATAGATTGTAATTTTGCTATTAGTTATGATTAAATCTAAAAAATAAACTTTTTTTTTTGTGTGCAATATACGTTCTAAGCAACGGCTTAATTGTGCAATCAGTTACAACAACAACAGACTGATTTAGGCTTTAGTGCTAAAACGGTCTATCTTAAGGGCACCAATAAGCTCACCTTCTTCCAGAGGTCTGGTTTCAAAGCCAGGCAGGAGCAGGCAGCAACAAACCAGCAATTTCCTACAACCCCCTGGTTCAAGTCGTGGGAGCTGATGCCCTCTACGAAGAGGTGCGGGGCTTCACATATTTCCTAAAATATCAGAAAACAGATACAGACATACATCAATAACAACCTTGGTAGATGTCACCGATGGATGACCACAATGTTAAAACACTTTGGGGGAAAAATCTGAAAATAAAAAATAATCCATATTTACAAGGGTTGTAAGTATACTTCTCTTGAATGTTTTTGTATGTAGTCATGTTTCAACCACAAAATTCTGGCTTATATGATTAAGATTTACCATCACAAACTGGTACAAATTTTGAAAATTAGTCTCTCCTTTTTGCAGCCCTTTTTTTTTTACTCCCCTCTGTCTTTGCTACCCTGTGTCCTTCTTTCTTACTCCCTCCTCAACGCTGTTTTGTCATTGCTTTCTTCTTCCTTTCCTCCCTCATGTTCCTCCTTTATTTTGCTCTTCCTTCTTCCCTTGTTTTCTTCTTGTATTTTTCCTCCCTAATCTCTGCCTTTTGATCCATCCGTCCTTGCTGCATTCCTTCATTATGCCCTTTCTTTTGTTTGCAGATTCTGCATTCAAAGCCTGTGAGTAGGATAACATTTTTTATAACCACAAATTTATAGAGAAGTTTTGCTTTTTCATTGGCTTACAGCCCTTGAGAGCTAAGGAAAGATAACTTTGGAAAAGTGTGGAAGATCTTTATTCAGGATGCATGTGAGACAAACCCAAAATACCTATAGCTATTACAGTATATATAGAGTTGGTTTTAAAAACTATTTATTTAGGTAACACAAATACATGTCACTCTTTGAAGATTTTGTTCAAAGAATATTTTCTAAACACACATTTTAATATAAATTCTGTAAATACAGAGAAAAAGTCAGAGACTTGCTTCTTTTGCTAAAATTAGAAGCCTTACTGCAGCAGGAAGGATCAAGGACCTTTTCTTGATAAGACAAGGAAAAAAAGGGCCCTGAAAAAATCTATAGCGATATGAAAGGCCGTGAAATATTTCTGGACTAGAATAAGCTTACCCCAGGTCGTTTCCACTGCACAACTCCAGGAGGTGGTTTGCTGTAAAAAAGTGACGAATTGTTGGCTGGAAACTCTGGATCCTCAAACAGCGTTTTGGTCTGGTGGCAGTGCTTCTTCAGGGCAGCGTAGTGCTGATTCTTATAAGGGACGGCAGAAGAGAACATGATGGAGATGCTGAGGCCTCACAGCTGTAGATGAGAGAAAGTAAAGGATTATGGTCTTTATATGGGTGGAATCAGAAATGATTTAGTGTGTGTGTGTGTGTGTGTGGGGGGGGGGTCTCATCTGCCTCATTGAGTTTGTCTGGAAATGTTAAGAATATGCTTTATGTCACGCGGGGAAAAACTGACAAATCCACCATTGCTGGCTCCAGATTTAAAAAAACAAATTGGATTCTGCTTTTGGTAACAGCTACAGAAGAGACTGAAAGGGTTGAACAAAAGAAATATTACAAATAAATTACAGTTTTGCTCTAAAAAACAGCTCTTTGAGGAGCTGAGCCTGAGTGAAATAAAACCAAATATACATGTTTATAGTTTTGACAGTTATTGATATTTTATAGACATTTTTATGTACTCAAAGCATAATTCAGTTCATTTCTTTCAAGTCGACACACAATAAGATTAAGTAAAAAAATGTGACCATGTTGCAGCACGAGCATTTGTTCATGATTGGGCCTGTCATGATCTGCAAACTGCTGAAACACAGGTGACACTGTCCCCCCGAAAACCTGCTTTATATCACTGTTGGTTGAGAGCGTGCTGACCAAGACACAAGCTGCTGATCAAAAATATTTGCCATCAACCTTGACTGGAATTTAAAAATACATTTTTTTGTTGAGAACTATTTGCTCAGGCTGGATGATTGGCCCCAAAGGCAAGGCTACTCCATCTGAAACTGTACAGGGAAGAACTGTGACTTAGCATTACTAACTCTGACTCCAAAACGTTGCTTTATATTTCTGTGTTTTTATGGTTTCAATGCAAAACGTAGCTTCATAGTGATTAATATTTATAAAAATATTCATAAAAGGGTGCCAAGGAGGTGAAATATTACAAAGCCGATATTTGATCATTTGCACGTCGTTCTACGATCTCCAGTGTTGCCATTGTCCACTAATGTGATTTTTTTCCTAAATACTAAAATCCAACACACTGAAAACTTCTGTAAACTATTGGAGTCCGACTCCATGCACATGCTGTGATAATGGTCGGTATATGTCCTTCTGCAGGGGGAGTTTCAGGTGAATGTCAAGGTGTCAGATACAGAAGTGATGAGAAGGCAAATTTCTTTAAGGCGGATTTTCATATTTACGGGATTTTAATTGTGAATTAGGGTAACATTTTCATTTGATTGTGCTATATATGGTACTGTGTGCCTGGAAAATCCCTCTAAAAAACGGATTTGTTTAAATTACACAAATATTAAGATCATGTAAAGCCCTGGTCTAAACTTGTTTTTTCGTTTCTTTTTTAAATAGCTGCTATGATATAGAGAGATGGAAGGAAACCACACCATTTTTAATGTACTGCACCATTTATGATAATTACAGAGATACATTTTTTAAAAAGATTCCTGGTGGTGCATAGATAGATAGATACACTGTAAACCCCAATGTTGAGATTACATAGTTACACTGAGTAGCTGAAACTCAATATTCTGTAAAAAATAAAAACTCAAATTAGTTGAGTTAGTTCAGCATATTCTTTTGTTTTGAGTACAAGTAACTTAAACATTTTGAGTGACCAGTTATCATATTTCCCAGGGTGCTTAGGGGCATGTTTTTGACACCATGAGTAACTTGGAAGTCTGGTGTATTAAGATACACATTGTGATCAATTACAACTTATATAATTAAACAAAGCAATGTGTTGTTAATACTACGTTCACAATGATTACATTTTGGCTTGTATCATTTGTGTTGAGAATTATTGTACTTAGGAGCATAAATATGTAATGTATTCATGTGAGTTATCTTTAAGTTCATGTCAGTTTTTTAAAAGTGCATGACACTAAGGCTACGTCCACACTACGCCGATAAGGTTATACGGGGAGTTAGACACCTAATGTTATCCACTCAACACGAGCATTTACGCCCCGTTTAAGATCCGTTTCCCTCATTTGTGAACAATCCTATACCGACATGTGCAAATACTGGGCATGCGCGAAAAGACGCAAGAAACACTCATATAATTTACGTGACGCCAGCGCCTACATAATATATACAAGAAGCTCTACAGCACAGTACATATCTGCTTGTCCCGTTAACCGAAGATAACAATAGCTGCTCAGAAGAAGAGAGAGTTTTTGGTGTGGACAGACGACGAGATCAATTTATTACTCTTCGCTGATGTCTTTGTCTGTAGTGTCGTATTGTTATTGACGCAGCATTCATTGACGCCACTTCCTTTCATTATCCGGGGAAGCTGTCCACACTAGCTCGTTTAGCCGTTGAATTAAGATTTACACGGCCACAGACCTTAAACGACGCCGGGTTAGTGTGGACGATAGGGGGGTGTAGACTAAATAATTATACGTTTAAGGCATTATCCGGCTTAGTGTGGACGTGGCCTAACATTACTTAAGGATAGTGTATACCAAATGTGTGTATGAAACTTATAAATTAAAGTTGCATGTACTGACGAATTTTGAGTTGGCTTCATCGGTAAATTTAATGTAATTATAATTAGAAAACATATTTTACATAAACTCCAAATATTTAAGCTTTGATATACTCAAATATCGGAGTTTATGAACTCAAAAAATTGGTGGAAACTGATTGCCTCACTTTTTTTGAGTTCTGCCTACTTATTTGGGTTTACAGTGTAGGTAGGTAGGTAGGTAGATAGACAACACTAATTTAAAGCTTGTGCACCCTTCTTTTATTTTTTATCTTGCATTGGTAAACCTTTTGAGTTTAAAAAGCAGCTGCCATTCTAAAATACTGGATTTTGGCCTTAAAGGGGAAACATTTAGTTTGGACTGGAGTTGTTATGAGTGTTACAGCTTTATTCCCCAGGGAGGAACTCTTAAAGTAGTTTTTCCACCACACTGACCCCTCCGTGCTCCGTTTACACACAACTTGCCAGGGTCATTATTTTTGATAAGAATCTACATATTTCAGCCAAGAATCCCACAAACTGACTCATTAAAGTTGACAAGCAGGAAGCAAGAAACACAGTTGAACATTTCTACAAATACATATAAGAGTAGAAACAAGAGGATTGCGGCTGACAGTACCTTTATGATAGCAACAACTCAGACTTTCATTCTCTGCTCCAGAACCGGGACGTTTCCCCAGTCATGTACCTGCCTGTCTCTGACTCGCCTTCACATACACAACTGGCCTATTTCTACACTTCCCAGTGCCCCACCCCAGCTTTGTTTTTCTATTGTAGATTCAGCCATGTCTCCACCTACTGTTGACATTTTACCTGCATACCTGACTGGTGAGCCGGCTTATCAACAAATAATTCACTGCTAGCTCAGAGTTTCTTGACTAGAACTTTAAATTGACTGTTTCTCTGTCAAGCTTTTAAATTGTTTTTTTTTCTGTATGGGGATACAGAAGAAGAAAATGTTGATAATATTTCTCAGGAAGTCACGCTTCTGTTTCATTCTGCAGTTACAGGTAATGGTAACTAAACTTCCCAGCATTTCCGGCATGTACACGCAACAAGATAGTGATCTGTGATAAACTGCATGTTTAAATATATGCTCATTCTGACTTCCATCAGAGAAAAAGAGAAGATAAAATGTACTCGAACTAAGGATCAAACTGAGGGTCAGGAAATGGCAAGCACTTCTCTTAACGATAAACTTTTTTAAGCCAAAGTGGAGCAAAATGTCGAAGTTACAAACGGAAAACATAAGCATCTCACAAGCAGCACTTACCAAATGGAAATGTTTACTCTTGTGAAGAGGAGTCACGATTCATTCAAACTTCCTTCAAACTAGGTCAGGTGTTTACAAGTCAGTCCACGCTTCAGTTTCTGGAGCCCCAACACAAAACAGCTGTCTACCACACCTTGCTCTGAATCAAATGAGATTTCCTACTCTGCTGCTGTGAGGAGTTCCCAAAAACAGGGTCTGAAAACTGGCTTGACCAGCGTAACGCTACATAGGGACATGTCATGGAAGCGGTCTGATTGGGTCTCTGAAGGTGGTGAAGGTAGGGGAGACTGAAACTGAACACCTCCAGGTCCCCTAAGGGTAAAAGAAGTAGAAACCTGTTCGTCGTGTTTAAAAACACTCAATTTTCTCACAATATCATTACCCACACAAATGAGAGTTTCACATGTAGTCTTGTCTGTGTTAAACCAGTTTTATTTTTCTGCACCATTGGGGTGCTTCACTCATTAAACCGGACTAATAAGCTGTGGACTGTGGGAATGAGAAACTGGCAGGCACCCAGTAGCCTGTGCTTCTCTGTTAGGCAACACAGAAACATTGTGACTCCCTCACCCCGACCGAGGTCTTGTCAGGCTAATTCCAGCTTAAAGGAGGCTGCCTTTTTTTTTTTTAAAGGGCGAATGATAATGAAGGGATTCAGGAGATAAATGTTTGAAGATAGGAGCGGAGAGTATTGTCATGAGCAGAATTTAGTGAAGGCGTCATGTTTAAGACCTGAAGGAGATATCCACGATGTATGACGCCACAAAAGCATTTCCTGTGAAGGAAGTATGGAAGTGCTGATTACATCCCAGTCGAAAACGTTTCACCAGATGACCTGAACAAAGGCTGCAGTGTGTTCTGAGGAGTGCATTTTAGGGATAACATGTTGGTTTTCTCAAGAAGACTTCTCTTTAAGAAAACAGATTTTTCTGCAAGTCACTGTCCGCAATGATGAGCCAATCATGGGAAAATTCCATTTTATGAATCATGTAAATACACAAAGAACATTCTTTATCTACAGAACCTTACAAAACTACCCATATTCCTAAAACCCCAAAGCTCCAATTTAGTTTAATCTTTTTTTATCTGATAGTCCATCAGAAAAAGTCTGCTAACAAGTAGAAAGAACATAATATATTATTTTGAATATTGTTTTATTTACAAATATAATCAGAAAAAAATACAGTGTGGGTTTCTCTGGAGGAGCTGCTGGGATCCACAGCTTGAGTTGGGGACCCACTCAATATATATATTTGAAATAAATCCGTAGGAGTTTCCATGTATGGGGAAATATGTGAAAGATTATGCTCTGATCATATTAGACCAAAAGTTAACCTTTTACCAAAATTCTAATTTTTATTCGAGCCAGAAAATAAACACTATTACTATTTTAAAAAATCTCCCCTGAAAACACAATTCCGAGGGTGAAACATGGTGATGGCAGGATTATGCTGTGGAAATGCTTTGCTAAAGTTTAGGAGTAGTTAAACAGAACTGAATGTATGGTGGTACCTCTTAAAAGAAAATATGTTTAGTGCGGCAAAAACCTAAGAATGGGGCAAACATACATCTTCGCCATGGTTTCAAACTCCGGTCCTCCATGTTTTCCTGCAGTATTTGGATGTGTTCCTGATCCAACGCACCTTAATCTGATTATAATATTTCATCTTGTGCAGGCAGTTGGGTTCTACAGGCTCCTGCCGATTAGCTAACTGACCTGTGTTCTAGTGGAACCACGAGTCTAATCATACAGCTGCAGTTGCAATGAAAATGAATGGTTAACATCAAAACATATGTGAGTGTTAACATGGCCTAGTCAAAGTCCATACCTAAATTCAATTAGAAATCTCTGAAAAGGGGAGGATAATCTGAAAGAGTTTTGTACTTTATCTGTAGATGTTCAAACCTCACAAGTCTCCACCCAAAGGACTTACAGATGTCATTGCAGCCAATGCTGATTCTATTGTTTCAGAAGGGCTGAAAACAAATGCATGCCATACTTTTCCGATTTTTATGGGGGAAAAAAATAGAAAATTATTGTTTTTCTTTTCATTTCACAATCATGAACTATTTTGAGTTTAATTATCTCGTGTGACATATATAAAACAATAAAATTGCTGAAACTAGGTTGTGATATTAACAAAGATATTGCTCATGCCTATCTCCAGTGGTTGTCAGCCAAGAGGCATAGTACAACCTTCCCCAGTTCATCACAGGACAACACGGAAACACACGGGACAAACAGCCATGCACACGCACTCACGTCTAACCACAATTTAGAGAGACCAATTCTCCTAACATGTATTTTTTCAGACTCTGGGAGGACGCCAGAAAACCCAGAGAGAACCCACAAGAGCACAGAGAGAACATGCAAACTCCATGGAGAAAACCCCCAGGATTCGAAATCAGGACTTTCTTGTTGCAAGGCAGTGCTACTAATTCTGATGTGTTAGATTTCCTGATTTAAATAAGCAATACTTTATCAAAGTTTCTGTCGTCATTAAGATTAATCTAAAGAACATTTTAAACCAATGTCCGGTTTCTGAAAAGCATCATCACTTCTTTGTACTCAGTACTTGGTTGGGGCCCTTCTTGCATTAATAACTGAAGCAGTGAGGAGTGGTATGGATGCAATCAGCCGCTGGTTCTGCTGAGGTGTAATGGATGGCCATGTTGGTTTAATAGAAGCCTTCGGGTGATCAGCATTGTTGGTTCTGGGGTCTCTCATCTTCCTTTTAATTATCTTCTACTGATTCTCACTGGGATTTAGGTCAGGTCAATCAAGAACAGTAACTCTGTGGTACTTGAAGCTACTTTTTGGTACCTTTAGCAGTTTTGACCAGCTCCAAGAAAAAAAAAGGAAAATGGAACATCTCCATAAAGCTCGTCAGCAGAAGGAAGCTTGAAGTTGTCTTGAATGGCAACCCTCTCAATATTTTTCGGTCATTCCTGTAGCAGCCCAGCTGAAAAACAAAGATGTACGTTCAGTGAACATGGCTTCAGATCCGTTCCTTTGAACATCACAATGAAGTTAAACTTCAACTTTTTTTTCAAACCTGCTGTTCAATTTGAAGTTACTGTAATAGCATTTTCAACTTTTCTGACTTATTTTTAAATCATACAGTGATTAGTGTAGTGTGTAGTGATAGTATTTCTTTTATGTAGTTTATAATCCTCTCATACGTTTTTTTTAATCATAAATCAGATATTTATTTCAGTTAAAATAACATAAATTTCCAAATGATAAACAGGAATTGACTCACTTTATAGGAAATTATTGTTTTATTTTACATAATTGAGCAACAATTGTGATAACATAGCTCAATAGAATAGAATCTGGACTGAAATATGTTTTTCAGAACATTATATCTTATTCATTTATTTTAAAAACCAATCTGGTTTTATTAGTGCTATAAATCGTGCAGAAACTGATAAACCAATAGACACCACCCAGCTGACGGACTAAAACTCAGTTCTTCCAGATTTTTGTCAAAACTGACACCACTTTGCTTGGGTGGATTTTATATCTCTTTAATAATTTTGGACAGTCTTACACATATAATAGATTCTAGGAGTTACTGACACAACTACTTTTGGTTGCTGATACTCAACATGTGTGTAACCGCTATATCGCTTTTTTCCCCCAAGAGGAGGTGTTTCCCACTCTCTCCTAAAGACATGCCGCTTCAGAGGATGACCATAAGAGGGCGCCAACGAAGCATAGATTCCTGAATGCTGACTTGGCTGTCAGATTATTTGAACTGTAGCTTAAAGCATTCATGGACCACATAAAATAAAGTTTATATTGCCCTCAACACAACATGCAATATCACATTGTTAAGCTTTCCCTGTTCATCAGTGAAATTGGAAAATTTCCGGATGAGACAACTAAAGAATTAACTTTTTTTTGCAATTAAATAAAGAAATGAATTAATGAATATGTTAATGATAGAAAAACATGCATAATAATACCAAGTTTTTTGCATCTAAAACGCCTTTACCCTATTCTCATCAACAATAATTGGATAAGACACACAATGAATGGGGGACCTCAGATCTGCTTTTGAATAAATCAGTGCAGGTGTGTTTATACCGTTTACTATAAAATGATATCAAGGGAAGTACAAGAAAACTAAATTTGTGTTTGAACTAACTTTTTCCTTTTGAGAATATTTTTTCTGCAACCTTTTCGAATGACCTGCAGTGTAACAAATTATCCCTCAAAAGATTAAAATATCATTCTGTATCAAAAGCCTGTGTAAACCTGACGATTTTGTACAGATTTTGTATCGTGGTCATGGGCCACGGAGAACAATTCCAAGAGGCGTAATTGACCCTTGGGGCCGTGGACATCCTTTTTTCACCAAATGCAATGTGGTTGCTTAATGTCTTAATATGCAACTTGTTTTTTTGCAAACGTCTCTAAATCTGCATAAGTGCAGAGCATAACAGTAATTTTCTGAATTGTTTATATGTAATCGATTCTTTGCTAAAGTTTATTTTTAAAACAGTTGTAAATGTGTTTTTCCATAAGTCATCGAACACTGAAACCTGAAATAAAGCAGCACCAAGTATAATTCATCCCCCACCATATGATTCACAGTGTCTTTATTACTACTTACGATTTGTGAGGTCAAAGTTTTCCATGTGGCCAAAGGCTGGACACCACTGCAGTAAATAGTGCAATCTGCTACAGAAGCTGCAATTTACACAAATTTACTTAAAACATACAATATCGTTGAAACAGTCTAAATTTAAAGCATAAAGTTGTCCATATAGAGGGAAGTAAAGGACATTTCACCTGCATGTTTTATTTTTTAAGTGTTGGAAACAAGTAAATTAAGACTAATTGTTGTAAAATAAACAACTAAATATATTTTTGGGGATCGATGCTTTGAACTTTTTCTATGCTGGGTCTTTCAATCTGAATGAGGGACGGAGTTGTGCCTAAACTGGCATTCTATAAAATAGCCAGCAGGGGGCGACTCCTATTGGTTCAAAGTATCTTGTTTAGAAATGTAACTACATTTTAGCTTTAGCACTATGTATTTTAAGATCCATCATGGCCTTTTTCTTTAATGTTTTGTATTACTGAACAATACAATTTGGAGCATAACCGGTTATAGAGATTTGCCTCTGGAAGAGGGGAAAGCCAGACTAAACTGTTAAGCAAATAAAGCCAACTGTATAAACTTTTTGCACCACGAGTTTGTCACAAGCATATGTTTTTTGTTTTTTTTTAAACCTTTTAAACAGTTTGCATTTAGATATTTATTAATCAATGACATTTAACTACTTCCAATTCAGTTATTGTTACTATTAAAATAAACAAAATCAGACAAATTAAAATATTTTTCTTTTTAAATGCACCATTTTAAAACATTTAAGCATTTACTGCATTTTAGTAGACATTAGTATTAATGAGACACTAATAAACCCTACGTTATTAGGTGTAATTATTAATCTGCCATCCTGTTCAGATTAATGTAATGCATTTTCATTCATAAAATTGAAACCGACAACGTTTAGGTAATAAACCGGAAAATCAGTTTGAAATACCAACGTTTTATTTGTAAAAGGGTACCAGTTAATACACTGAATGAAGCACTGAAACAAGCCAC
Organism: Apricaphanius iberus; assembly: GCA_028564705.1. Classification (NCBI taxonomy): domain Eukaryota; kingdom Metazoa; phylum Chordata; class Actinopteri; order Cyprinodontiformes; family Aphaniidae; genus Apricaphanius; species Apricaphanius iberus. Next base: position 3,541,300 of record JAPXFQ010001473.1, read on the forward strand.
TGTAACATTGCAAAATACCACTAAAAACGACAGTTTAAATTTTAGAGAGAGAAAAAAAGTCATTCAATCAAAAAAGCATACATATGAAAGAGGGAGGGAGTGTATTTACACAAAGATAAAGTGTCCTGTATCTCTACAAAACAAGCTGTGATAGGAAGCATCCTCCTTTAAGACACTTAAAAAATGTATTACAAATAGCTCCTAAAGAACAAGCCTTTTACGTCCCATTTATCATTTTATCAAAAGACATTTATCTAAAAAAAAAAAAAAAGGAAAAGAAAGGCACCACTGATGGTGATAAGTCACACCATCCATCTTTATTGGTGGCAGCCGTTTCATTCAGGACAAACATCTTCCGCTTAATATGTTGAGAAATGTAAAAACTTGTAAGGAAACAAAATTAGTATGTGAAGTTTAACAGAAACAACCATTAGAGAGACAGGAAATTTTTATTTATTTCCCCTTTTATTGGTACAAAATGGGGGTCAAAAGGGTGCATCCCTGCTGATGATATTAGCTATTTTGCTGGCATAACAGCGCTCCCTGCAGGAGAAAGGTGGAGTTCACAGCACCAGATTGTGATGGCTTGTGTTCTGCATTGAGGCTGACAAAACAAACAAAAAAATGGTTATCAAAAGCTTATTAAGCAGGCGGACGCAGAATCACATCTAAAGACGCAGGATTTCCAGACAGACTATTTATTTTAATGAAAACAAGAAAAATCACTTTAGGCTCCTTTCTAATCGCGCTTATTTTAATAAAAAGGCAATTTCTACCAAAGAGAAAAAACATCGGCAACTCTTGAAACCAAATGCATAGTTCTTAATCGAAAAATATGCTACATGTGCAGCATTTTATGACTATTGAGAATCGGTTGTAAAGCATTTCATGAGGTTGGCCAGTGAATATCTGTTGTCCTAATGAATTAGTTGTTCCCTGCTTTTGTGCTTCAGTCATTTGATTAAAAGACTTCCCGTTCTTGATTACCTGCTAAGGTTAAAACTCCCCTTTCCACATTTTGGTGGGAACACCATAAGAAGTCACGAAGACAAAAATGGGAATACTTGGATACAAAATTGCACAGAGAAGTGTAAAAAACCCTCGATCAGAGCAAGTCAAACTAAATGAATGAAGACTCCTACATGGGTACCTTTGTATAAATTAATAAGCTCTATAAAAATTATAAGCCCACACATGAAATTTAGACAAACATATTTTCACCACCCTCCCGTGATCCCTGAACTATGCCAAGCCATGCAAAAAGAGGAGAAATCCCACTACTGTAAAGCGCCATAATGCGACTGACTGCCTTAGATCATTTATAATTTAAATGCGACGCGCGTAAACTGTGTGTGCTTCCTCCAGAATATTTTGCTTCTATCAGAATGTTGCATTTCTTCCCGTTTTGTTTGTTCTTGGTCCAAAAAAAAAAAACTTTGGCTTGGATACTTTTTTTTTTAAACCAGCTTTTTAAACCAGCTCTGATCCCCTGCAAAAGCATTCATGATGCTTAAACCTTTCCATAACCTGTCACGCAACAACCACAAACCTGGAACTTTATGCCTCAGGCCAACATAAAGTAGTACAGCATAACTATGAAGTGAAAATAACCTCTAACGGTTCTAAAGGTGATTTTTTTTTATCTGAAAAGTGTGGCGTGTATGTGTATGTAGCACCCTTTACTCTAATGCTACAGAAATAGAAAGAAAACAGTGCAATCAGATGATTTAGTGAACTCATTTGTAAACTAGAGTCTAGATGTCTAACTTAATCACTATCCCCCACTATCAGACATGGTGGTGGCAGCATTGTGGTGAGGGGATGCCTTGTTTCAGCATTCAGGAGAGCTCAAAGTTGGTGGCAAGGTGGGTTGTGTTTAGACAAGGCGATATGGGTAGATAACCTGTGATTGGTTGTAAAAGACTTTACATAAAACAGAGGTTCACCTTTCAAAGTGACAACTGTAAGCGTAAAGGCAAAACTACAACGGACTGGTGTAGAGCGAGGTCTTTGTATGTGTTAGTATGGCCCAGTCAAAGTCCAGATTTAAATCCAATTAAGAATCAGTGACAATAATTGATACATTTTGTTTAAATAAGCTCAGTAGAAGCTCCAGGCTTGTGGCTGTAACATGACAAAAAGTAAAAAAACAAGTTTAAGTGTTACTGATATTTTTGCAGGGTGCCGTTTACTGATTATGTCACCACGAGTTGTGGTCAAATCAAAAAGAATGGTGATAAAGTGGCTTAAATGGGAATTTATCAACGCGGGATATAAAAACTGTATTCTGGGCATACTTTGATTTTGCTTTGGTTGTTTTTATGTACCATTAGGTCCTTCAGCAAAACCCGGAAAAGAGAAATTAGCATAAAAGTTTCATACAAGTCAACATCATGCACTGCATCTTGCGAAAACACAGAGAGGGTATGAACCACTTACAGCGTACTGTCTATGTGAAGGGTCAAAGTAGAGAAAACACCAACATTAAGAAGTGTAGGATGCAATGCCTTAAAACCTTCCACTCCGTTTTGACTGGGCAAAATTAATGCCATTAATTTCCACTGCGTACTTTATGAAGCAGCGATTTCTGTGTTCTGAATTTATATCTTATTTATCTACTTTAAATAGATTTCTGATGGATAGTCCCTTTAAACCAGTGGTTACATCCCAACAATCCTCACCATCACCTTTTTTTCTTCTACTTCGACCCCATAACCCTGTAATATGTTAAGTGAAGGTTGGACATTGTAGTACATAATGGAAGCACAGCAACAGACACTGAGCAGAGAGGTTATGGTGAATGGATGGCTGTACAACGTATTTACAGCAGGTTTAGAAAGACCTTTATCTGGCTTAACAGACCGCCCCTCCAACAAGGAACCATAAACATTCACACCTTCAACAGTTGGATGGAGGGACAGGAGGACGGTCACGAAAATGTAAAGTGGATTTAAAAAAAAAATGTTAAAAAACGTTGTGTAACATGTGGCTGAAAATGCCCATTTGCTGCTTGGAAGTCTGAGTGAAAAAATTAAAAGTGCACCCCATATCAACATATCTAAAAGAAAAAGTTACTTCGTTGTTCCACGCAATGAAAATTCATAACGGCAAACAAGTGGTTGTCGTGTCTGAACATTAGTGAGCTGACAAGAATTTAATTGTTTGTTATTCTCAAGCAGCAAATGGTGTCAACGGTTCTAAACAAAAAAACAAAAAAAAAGAGAGACAAAGAGTGGTTCTCCTCGACAGGTGGCACTGTGAGTGAAGGTGGAAAGCAGCAGATGTATAAAAACTTCTGTGTTTCAGGCCAAAACGAAGGCTGGCTGCAGGAAGAAAGTCTACATTGATTCGCCAATAGAGTCCTCATCTTCCAGAGATAAGGGCAAGTAGAGGTCCTGGAAGCAGAGAGCAGCATAGTTACCTGGGCGCTTACAGTCAAGACATCAATATATAATAATCAATATAATTTTGTCACACTCCACTGACAAAATTAAATACGATTTTATGTAAAAAGTAACAACACAATCTACTGTATTAACATTTGTAGCTGTAAATTCAAATGTGGCTAAGTTCAAAGGGTGTAAATACTGAAAGGGTTTGGATACCTTCTGCTTGTTGTTCAAGCCTGGACTGGTGGGGGTGGAGGTGGGGGAATGCTTGGATATCGGGGTGGAGATTTGGCTGCTGGAGCCGGTCCCGTTGGCTGAGGGATACAGCAAAACAGAGAGAAAGAAAATAAAGAAAAGTGAGTTAAGGAGAGGGAGAGAGGGAAAAAAAAAAGTTAGAGTAACGTGGATTAGATGGTGTGCAAGACGAATTCAAACTGCTTTTCCTTGCTCACTATAAAAGTCAATCCTGCACGATGGCCTCACTTGGCCCTCATCTAAAGGCACACCAAGAGGCTGATGAGTCCCCTGCTTTAGATTGGCCACATTTTATTCTCTCAGTCCGTGTCCTGAATCGTTGCTAGGAACCTCTGTGTTTATATCGGAGAGCGGTGTGAGGCGATGTCGCTTCATGTTGTAAGTGCCTTAAAAAGAGTTTTGTCTATAAGAGATGAAAAGACTCAACCAGATGGCCAGCTTGAGTCCGTGCCATCGAGTGTCAAAAACAAACAGTGGATAAAGCTTCTCTCTTCTTTTTCCACCCTAGTTGGCTAGATGGAGAGTAAAAGGGGCCGTTTCAGCTTGTTAAAAAGTAAAACTCGCTCCAAAAAAAACAGATGAATCACAAGACCTGCTACTTTGGAAAACGTAAAAATCCTTTTGCTAGAGATAAGTAGCTAGCTCTCCCACGGCGACTGGGATAAAAAGCCAGGTATGTATTGAGACCAAACGGTGAGCTGCAGAGGAGACAAAATACTGTATGCTCTACAAAGACAAAGAAACAGCCTTCAGGTTTTAATAGTTCAAAGGCTCATTTAACATTTGCATGGAACTTTAAGGTATGGAGCTTTCATTACCCTAAGATTCTAAAGGAATTTCAAATGGCTTAATATACCTTCTAACTTTATATAATTATGTGGGTCAGTTGAAAATTTTTCCGCTTTGAAGACATTTTAAACACATGAAACACAGAACAACTCTCTGAAGGTCCTTAGCATTTTGCCCATCAATTCCTAGTCTGCTGCTCATCAGAGATCTGGTTGGAGCTAAAGGTCCAGGAGTAAATCCCAGAAAGCTGTTTCCCTAGTCATACAGGTAAATTGGAAAAAATGGGTGGGATAATTAAGCAGCCTACCTTCAAAATCCATCACTTTCACTACAAACCAACTTCTGTTAGTTCAAGGACACAGTTAGGTCCTCCAACGGGCCTGTGAAACTAAACACCGAACTGGTTTAGAATGGGTAAAGGAGACTATAACATTAGGCTTCAGAAATGTCCCCATTCTCATCTGCATTGAAAATAAAAACAATGAGGGTGAAAAGCTGCATCCTTGTTAAGAAATTGATTATTAAAATGAGCTTCTCCAGTTTTGAAGAACGTTTCTAAACATGTTTGAAAAAAAGAACGTTCATCCAAACTGCTTTAAGACATTCAAAAAATAAAAAGAAAAAAAGATTTGCCCTCAATTCTTGGTTTTAAAAAAAAATATGAATAACTGAAGCTATTTGGTTAAAATCATTTAAACCTAAATGTATAAAGACTACATGTAAGATGCTGACCGCTACAAGACAGTCCTTTTCCCAATAAATGCTAATAAACAATTAATTAGCTCATTGCTGAGGGCCAGGGGTTTCAATGCCTGGTGGATCCCATTAAATATTAACCTGTCTGATTGTCTAACAAACAGCTGACAGCTGTTTATGCTATCGTTGTTTACTTTTCTTCATTTATTCATGTTTTTTTCTGTCTCATTTAAAATAAATATCTTAAGCACCATCATCCTAAACTCTGGAATATTACCATTAAACAAAGGCTGGATTTGAGCTATCCACGCTTTTAAATTCAGTACTGCAATCTAAGATTAAAGAACTGATTGTTTGATCCTGTAGCTTAATCTATCAGTCAACTCTCACAGTCTCCTTGCAGATAAAGCAAGATTTGTTTCAAAGCACAACAAATGTGTTAAAAACCAATCATCTCAGATATTTGCTCACTGGATGCAAGCCACCTTTTCCTCATACAATATTGATCTGCAATGCTCACTACCCCCCTTGGAATAAGGTCAAAGGTCAGTTAAATAATTCAGCTGTCACATGTTGTTATATCAGTTCATTTACAACCCTGCAAGCTGCCTTGCTGCTTTCGCCGATCTTCCGACTGCGCTTGTAGCTGGGCGTGGTCAGAAAAGGTTACATGGTAGGGTGGTGATTACTCACTCGAATCAGCGGGAGACTTGCAGCGCTTAATTGGACCCGGACTCTTTACCAAACCACGCTGGGTTTTGGCTCCCTTCATCAGCCTGCATTCTGTGGAACAGATATAAAAGAGAAGGAAAATCTAAACTCTGTAATCCAAACTAAATAACTGAGCTGCATGCAGGCATATAAGTTATCATTTAATGATTTAATGATGATCAGAGGGTGCGGTTGTAATGTCTCTTAAACATGTAGATGCATAGAGAATATTTTCCAGGATTTCTTTTTGTTGTATTTTAGTATTCTGGGTCACCGTAATAATCAGAGCAGACAGGCTCCAGACATCACTGCTCCTCTCTCAGTGCATCTTCCATTCTGTTTATACTGTCAGTCTCTCTCTTCTCCTCCTCCTTCCCCCTCCTCTATGCTCTTTCCCTCCTTTGATGCTAATTATACTTCCTGTCCTTCCTCCATCTCCTGGGATCGCACCATATCTGTCCTCTTTCTCTTCACATACACACACACACTTCTGGATACAGACGTGAAATTGGTGTGCTATTGTTTGGCAAGCGTGTCACCACCGGCCCTTTGACAGTACTTCAGACTGGCAGTCTGTCGCGTCTGTTCAGAACTCCCAATATAGCCCAGAGCCCGATCACATTCCTGCTTCTGTGACTGCTGTAGATGCATAAGCATAGTTCCACCGGAAAGTATTCACACATCTTCACTTTGTCCAATTTTGGTTATAATCCTACTATCAAAGATCTCCCCACAGCGCCCCATAATGGCAACGCATAGACCGCTTTTTAGACATGCGTGTAAAGTTTAATTATTCTCTGGTAATGTACTTTTTTCATAAGTATTCATACCCATAGCTTAAGATATTTAGGTGCCTTTGGCAGCAAAGATAGTCTCAGATCTTCTTGGATAGGTCTCCATTAAACTATCAATTCACCACGCTGCCACCTTCATAAATTCTTTAACGACTGCCATTGTCGGCCTCATCACAGGTAAGGACAACTCAGGGTACAGACAGTGGACATAGAACTTCATGGACTGGTGCCAACGGAACCACCTGCTGATCAACGAGAGGAAACCATAGAGTTGGTGGTGGACGTCCAGTCACAGACCCCCTCTGCAGATCCTCTTCAGCTTAGTCAGGGTCAAAGGGAAACATCGGTAGATAGAAATTATTTGGAGTTTCCGAAGATGCTCGGTTGGAATTAGGTACGAGGTTTCACTAAGCCATTCATGGAAATTCTCAGACCGATTCTAAAGCTCTACTTTCATTACCTTTGCTGTATTTTCAGGCTATTATCAAGTTGGAGGATTAATTGTTGCCCTAATCGGAGTTCCAGAACCCTTTGGAGGAGGTTTGCTTGAAAAATCTTCTAAATTTGGCTATCATCTCATTCTTTATGCAGACTTTATGTAAATTATGGAACCAACTCCCAGAAAACCTGAAATGTGCTTAACCCATTGCCTCCATTCTTCAATATAAAGGGCATTTTTGTTTAATGTGACTTTTTGATCAACGATTCTGACTAATGTATTGTTGGCCTGATGTCTGAAACCTCTTAAGATTTGGATATAAAATTAAACTTTAAATTAGGATTCAATTTTGCATTTAGGAACATTCAATTCTAACAATTCAACTAAGGAGGAATAGAGACAATTCCTTTGATTTTGTTGGTTTCTGCTCTGATACAGAAAAGTTTTTGTCATTGTAAATCGTGCAGAATCAATTGAATTTGTTTCAAGTTAAAACTGATCAAGTTGAAGAAACATCAGAAGGATGATCAAATGTACTACAGCTTAATGTTGTCATCATGGTGGCATGAGCCATTTTATGTGAATTTTCCTGTTTTAGGAAAACTTTTCTAAAATCTTAAATATATTTATTTTTGTTAATTAGTTTCTAATTTAAGAAAATCTAAGAAGTGATTGAGGTGTGAATACTTTCCAGTGGAACTAAAGTGCATCGGGTATGCGGCCTGTATTTGTCATTGAAGGGTCTACCTTCTTAGCAATAAATAGGGAAATATATTAAGTCCATCTACCCAGAAACAAAATAACCATTCCAGACAAGGTTATGGTTTTCCCAAGACAATAATCTAGACTTCGTGAATACAGAGAATATAAGATTTTCATTTGTCTTGGTGTGGAATATTTACAGTATGAAGGCTGTAAACTGTCCATGTGATACACTGCAGACAAACCTCCCTTCTCGGCTTCTCCGAGGTCAACTCAGTGATGTCAGCATGCCTGAGACTCTCAGTCATTTTCTGTAGCATTAGTCTATTGCTAAAGACTATATGAAACAATCAAGCTCGGGTCTATGGGGGAGTACGAAGAACATTAAGGGCACAGATCATTAGTAGAATCTCCATGGCAAAGAGAAGGGATGGAGGAAAACATAATAAGTCAGCTCTGCAGCACTGCTGTGTTCAGATAAGAAGAGCGCACGTTTCCAGGAGAGCAGTTTATGTAGAACAGCGACTTTAAAATAGATCTTTTAGGTCTGCAGGGAGGAGAGGTACTCAGCAAGACGATTGGTTTTACATTTTCTCTCCTTGATTTCACGGCAGTATCAGCACCAACAGATCAGCTGGTCTAAACCTGTCACTGGACAGATTAATGGCTCTCTGACTTCTGCCCGTTTCTATCCGAGCTGCCGGCTGCTGATAAAGCTCTGCTTTAGCTCCATCTTTCCATGCCTCTGTCAGTATCTTTCAAAAATAGGTCATTTTTCCCCTCACTTGCCTTTGTATATTAACATTTAAACTGACCAAAGCCCTTCCTCATATACCTCACTGAATTAGCAAATACCTCTGACAAAACTGATCGTGTTTTGATCTTTCCCCAGCTTACTTTACTTTATTAATTGTTGTGTAGTTCATACCAACACCTGAGATGAATGTGACCATCTGAGCTTGGACTCTATTGCCAAAAATATTCAATCATATAAAAATGAGTGAATTTAGATTTTTGATTTCCATGTTCAAAGGTCTAAAAATCCAGGTCCTAGACATGTAGTCAGTGTGAAAGAATAGGTTCAGACATGGTAGCGTGATAAGATGGTTACTGCGCAGTAAATCCCATCAAACTTCACAACATTCTACAGTCAACTATTTGCATTACAGCAAATTTAAAGTATCACCACCTCAACCAGGAAGCAGTAGGCCATCTAAAAACCCAGCACAGAGGCAGTGCATGCGGAGCGCTATGGTAAAGAAAAGTCAGTAGCTTTCAACAGAGTCAGTCGTCAGAGACCAATGTAACCTTTAGATTCACTCAGGAGTTAATTGGTTTTCATGGCCAAGCAGCTGGATCCAAGCCTAACACCACCAAACGCTATATAACACATTGGATGTGATGGCGTAAACCACATCACCGCTGGACTCTATAGCTGGAGACAATATCTTTGGAGTGACAAATAGTTTTGCTCCACCTCGCAAACACATAGATGTGTTTGGCTTTAGCAGTTGCTAGTCAAACAGCACTTGTCTGTCTGTATGGGTTGAGTGTAAAGTTTGATGCAGTGGGGACTGGAGTCTGGAGCTACTTTTCAGGAGCTGGGCTCGGCTCATTGTCCAATTTGTCAATTTCAGTCCAAATTTGAGTTTGAGAATGGCTCCTTCCTGTTAAGTGGAAAGAGGACTGCAAGGCGGAACTTCTTGTCCAACATTAGTGTCAGACCTCACGACATACTCTTAAACCTTGTGGAAAGCCTTGTGGGCTACTATCACATCAAACCTTTTGAGTTAAGAATGGGATGTGGGTGAAGGCAGACAAGTGAACTATAGTGGCAATAAAGTGTATTATATCATGGACATTTTTAATGCAGCAATTCTCACCGTTCTCATCCAGTGAGAAGTCGTCCTGTGCGTAGCGAAATTTCTCTGGTCCACAAGCAATGAAGACATCATCATCACCAAAGAAGTCTTGAAGGCAGGTAACCTTTGAAGGGAGAAAAGGAAATAGTTGAGAAACCAGCAACAACACATCAAATGATTTCACACAGTTATACTCAGCAAAGCAGCCAGCACTTTGTATTCACATGTGGGTGTTTTAAAGCTACGAGGCTATCACTGATCATTCAGGTAAATTTTCCATCAAGTTTCACAAATTTGGTCTGTGAATATTTGCTTTTAAAAATAAAAAAATAAATGACTGTTATGCATTTCTTAGAATACAGTTTTTTAAGAAAGATAGAAAGCGTTAGTTTACAACTTTTAAAAAGGTGACAATTGTTTGGTTAATCTCTTATGCCAGTTTTATCTTATTGTTCTCATTATATAATATCCGGAGCCCATTCCTCTGTTAAAGGGACTGGAATTGATATCTGAAGAAAATTGTTGGGAATAACTCCGGAATGGAGGACTTTCTGATCCTTTGGAGGATACAGAAGATTGGTTATTAGTAGAGCCTTAATACAAATATGATTTGTACCTAAATGTCCATCCCCAATATGTACTGTAAATTACTGAAGTAATCAAAACTGAAAATAATCAGTTAAAGAGGAGGAGATACATTTAAGATAAATCATACATTTTATTAGTGATGAGAATTCTTTAATTATGTTTTGATAAATTCATGCCAAGAAGAAAAATACCAAAATGTTCATCCATGTGAAAGTTAAAGTCAGAACTTGCGAGCAGAAGCTTCAGTTTTCATCAGGTTTCTATTGTATTTTGCCCATCTAGATGACATGCCTTTAGCCACACTTGGTTCATGTAACAAAAACACACATGCTCACAAACAAAAGACACAAAAAGCCCAAACAAATCTGAAAAGGCTACACCTTTTTCCTATAATGTTTAAATGCCACAACTTCCTTCCCCTGGGTCTATTCAAGCGGCAGCTGTTGAAACAATATGGCCTACTTAGTGGACAGATGTCTTTGGGCCACACCTTCTCCTCCACTCTCCATTATACAGTGTGACACACCTATTAAAGCCATTCAATCTAAAAGCTGCTTTGTTCTTGACGGAGCATCTCTGTCAGACTTCGTGCTCGATATTCAATACCTGGTGAAATCTGACTTGTGAGAAAAAGGCATATACAGCAACACTAATGTAACTGAATCCCTCTGCTGGACACTTCGAGAGAAACAGCCATGTGCTTGGATGGATGCCAGGATAGTCAAGATGCAGCATGGTTTCCCTTTGTGATGCGCAGCCAAACTATGAGCTGCAGATAATTTGAGAACACTCCACCCCACCAGCTGCCATGTTGAATCTCAGTTCTGCTAGACAAGCTAAAAGTGTGTGGTGGTTGTGGTGACTTGTTGGCGTGGCATCCAACAGCTGTACAAAAACTCCACACCCCCACAAAACTCCCCGGATACAGGTCGGGCAGATCCATGCTGGGAGATGCTGCTTCCACTCTTGGGATCAAACAATAATTGGTTTTTCTGCCAATCCTAAATCACAAGCTAGACATTTGGGCTACCTAGTGATTTCATTGTAAGGAAATTAGATCCATTGTGTCACCGATAGTGTTAGTGTTGTGTGGCAACAGAAGCACCTGGCTGTTAGTCCAAAAAATTGAAGCATCAAGAAGAGGTCCCCCATGGCTGTAGGAGAAGAAAACGAAATGGGCTGCAGGGTAGACAGCAGTTCGTTTTAATAGCTTTAACAATAGATCTGATTAAAAGGATCAAGATCTAATCCAAACATGCGCCATCTTAAGCTTCATTATCTAAATCTCTGTTCAAACTCAGAATTCTGAATGCCTCACATGCAGGATACCAAACAAAAGAGTTTAGGGTTGTTCAACAATCTGTTAAATCTTCAGCATAAACTTATAAAACAAATATGACTGACACGCTGCCTATAATTTGGTTTGAACCAAGACAAGGAACTGATGCCACTCCGACTCATGTTTTAGTTGTAAATTGGAAAACAACTATGATTTGAGAACTGTGTTCAGGGACTTGTACTGCTTATACTGTAGTAGTACAGACATTACACGTGACACTGCAAACAATGAGTTTCAAAAACAGAAAAGTTTTTGTTAAAACAATTTGTACAAATCGTTTTCATTGCAGCAACAGTATCTTTTTTTCCGCCCAGCTGCTGATAAACCAACTTTCTAAATTGGTATTGCAGCTTCAAAGTGTGTTCTAAATAATTCTTCCAAATATTGGAGCTGGGAACCTCCGATTTCAGCTGAAATGGCAACCTGGTTAACATGACCTGCATCATCCTAAAACCAAAACCGTCCTTAGTATTACTAAAAACTGGACCAATTACATATACAGAGCCTTTTACTGTAATCTAGAAATACTTTTACATCAAAGCGTTTTAGCCAAATACACTAATTAAAACCAAAAAAATCATATATTCATCCAGCAAGCCATCTTCGTCTGCTTATCCAACATTGACTTGTTAGGGTAATGGACTAAAGAGGAAAGTCCAAGAGAGCTCTCCTTCTCCAGCTCATACTCTCTGGCTCCCTCTGTGAGATCTCAAGGTTGGCATAGCCTTTCAACGGGACATAACCAGGAAGCACTGTGCGAACCTCCTGTTGCCTTCTTTCGGCTCCCCTCCAAACTTCCCTCTTGGATGAGGGAGCCACTCACACCATCTCCAACGGAGGATGAAACAGAGATTTCAGATACTCGTATCTGGGATCTCATACTTTCATTCAAAGTCAAATCTCATGAATGTAGATCTGACCCACACGATCTAAAAAAGAAAATTCATGGCAGAGAGATTGTACTGGCTGCTGAAGTTTCCCCATCTTTGGGATAATCTTCTGCAAGTTTGGTCCACATATGATATGAATAAGACATACTACCAGTTTATGTATCAACAAGGTGTTTCAAAATGTATTAAACTAGCATTAGCTTACCACTTAAGTAAACTCTACAACATTAAAACATTGTTTGCAGCACAAATCAGTTCATAGTGTGTAAATTGAACGCATGAAAAAGCCAGAAAATATGCAACAATGACGAAATTCTGTGTTATTTAGCAATACTTTAAAGTTAACAAGTGCTCAGGCATATATAATACATTAATTTTAATTATACATTGAATTTGGCATCGGCAAATGCCAAAATGATCTTAAACCTGTTTTGGATGCAAACGGGTGAAATTGTCGGATTCTTTTGGGCATGTGATGGGGGAAACAAATGCAGTTAACAGAAAGCGTTTGTCTAATTTAAGAAGCATCCTCTCTTAAGGTGAAAATGTCACCATATCCACCCACTAATGCTATTTAAGGATAATATCATAGAAAGGCATATTCCATGTAACCTAAAGATTAATAAAATCACATACTGCACATACAATGCTCACGGTGTTAACATGCCTGTTAACCCCACCAGTGTGTTTATCTAAGGCAGGGTCTACGATTTTTTTTAAACTGGTTGTTTCCAGACTCTGGGTGCCCCCCACCCTCTGTCTCACCAAGCACAACCTTAATCTGTGCCTCACCAGCTGTCAGAACCACATGACCCCATGAAAACCACCAGCCCCTCCATCAGAAACGCAGTGATCCTCCTACTAGAATAACAAAATTATTCAAGCATAATTCAATTTAAAGTTGTTACGCAGATGAAGACTCATATTTGAATAATTTTGTAGAAATTAGTAACAGACTGATTTGTTAATGTAGCAAATTCAAACGACATGCAGAAAAGAGTAAATGCACTTTTTCCATTAGATATGAATGAATGGGATAAATAAGCAAATATAGACACCGAGTTAACTTTGATGGCATTTTTTTTGTTTCCAACAGCTGAATCATAGGTCAGATCATTCTTTTCCAATGCACACCAAAAAAAAAAAACATTATGAGCTGATCTTTTTTTTATCTCCAACTTGACAAAATGATATCAATTGATCTCTGTGCCGAAGTGCAGCCATTTAACATCTGAGTCATAAACCTCCATCTGATCTGCCAATGAGTCAGCAAATTGTTAACCAGTGGGGTTAACAATTCATTTTACACTTGTCTAGTCTGAAACCACACAGGAGTAACTATATACCAAATACTATAAATTACAAACAGTTCACCTTAAAAAGTTCAGACTTTTCAGCCTCCATGAAACAATTGAAGAATCACCTTTCACTTTAATTCAGACCTTTCTGGGCCATGTTTCGAACAGCTTTCCATATATAGAAGCCAATACTCTTGCATACCCAACTACAGTTCCAGTTCTGTCAGATTAAATGGAGCGCCTGAAGATTTATTTTCAAGCCTTGCAACAAGTCAATTAGATTTAGGTCTGAACTCGGGCCATTCCAACACATGACACGCTTTGATCTCAACAATTCCTTGATAGCTCTGGCTGGGTGTTTAGGGTTGTTGTCAGACTGTACAATGCATCACCACCCTAATATCTGATTTCTGTGTAGATGAAGAAAAGCATCTCCACCTCATGATGCAGATATTCTCATGTTCACCATAGGGGTGGAGTCTTCAGAATTAAGTATTACCTTTCCACCACACTTTGTAATATGCTCTGGTTTCATCTAAAAAGAGCTTCTTCTACACAAATTTGACTTGTTAGGACATCCAACACTTGCTTCCTTCTGGTAATGCTTCCATAAAAAGGCCAGATCTGAGGAGTTCCTGACTAGTGGTGATGCCTTGGCGGCATTTTGTAGACATTGCTTCATTTCAATTGGAACTCTAAGGTGAAGCAGAACGGTCTTAAATCAAAGCCAGTTTTGGCATATTGGAAACCCTGGTCTATGAATAAAGAAGCAACAAAAGACAAATGTTGTGGAGTGGAATTTTACACTCAAACATATCGTTTTCAAAGTTTTACAGTTTTTGAAATTTAGCAGTCTGAGAAGGTTTTACAGACAGTAACAGTTTTCAAAAATTATATTGACTTCCCAGGTCCAGAAAAAGAAAATCATGTAAAAACACTACTAGCGCCATCTTTGATACACTCTTCTGGTCTGATACAATTTGTCTGGACCAGATTTCTGACCCCTCCCTGACCCCTGAGCAGCAGCACAACATTTTAGTAGGTGTCCCAGATGCATTTGGAGCGCAGATGAGCCACTTGGGGTGGGGGGTGGGTGGGGGGTTGATATCTGCACAGTCATGGTGCGCAGCTGGTGCCCAATGCTGGTTATACGCCACCCCTCCTAGGCTCCGGGGGAAACAGGCCCTTCAGTTGGCTGAGAGATGTGGCCTTAGCTTTATTAAATCAAGCTTCCTCCTATTCGCTCTAGATCGTGCTCACTTGTTGATGGAACTTGTTCATGGAACAAATCAGAGCTGTTGGACAGGCCGGAGGGGGAAGCTTCGTGATTCCTTTAGGGCGGCCCACGCCCCTCTGCTGGAACAGTCTTTTTCCATATCATCTGTGTTCATTCGTGGGTGGGTGAGTAAGATGTGGAGGTAGTGAGCTTATGACAGATAAAAGGGGGTAGGGCAGGTAAGACTATGTAAAGAGCCCACTCAGCATATCACAGCTATTGTCACAAGCTGAATCCATCAAGAGAGAGCTTATTGCCATGACAACCGCTTCCACAGCATGGTGAGAAGCAGGCAGACTGCAAGAGCCCTGATAAAAGCTGGCTTTTCTAGTCTATTAATGGATGAACTTAAGACATTAAAATCCCTAAAAGGTTCTGTATTTACTGACATTTTTGCCGCCATTTTAACATTGAAATTTTGAAAATCCTTCATTGTTTCAGTATTTGTGACAGTTTCTTGAAATCCTATCTTTACAAAAAAAAAAGCTTAATTTCCTAAACTAGTTAAATTTAATTGTGAAATTAAAAGATCCCAAATAGTTTATGGCACCTGCCACCCCTGCTTTCTTTTGCACATTTCATATCTTCCAACTGGACAAAATATTTTTTAGATCAAGATAGCATGTGCAAAATTTGAAAAGCAAAGATGAGCACCCCTGCAGATACATTCGTAGATGAGAAATAAATACAAAATGGCTTCCAGCAATTTAATAAGTGGCCTTTAGCTGCAGGAAGAGAAAATGTTGCACTTTTTTCTCATTTTTAAAGGAGACTGAGTAATTATGCACCATCAGTGAATATAAAACTATCCCAATTTGCTACTAGATGGATACCCTGAATCTAGTAGCCCCACCCTTCCATCTACTGAGCTGATTGAGCTGAAAAGCACCGGCATTTGAGAGGAAAATGGCAATGATTTTGTGCTCAACTCTGGCAGAGAAAGGAGGGCTGGCAGTCAGCAGAGTCCACACAACACTGAAGAAAACGAGGAACACCATGCATGATGAGTAACCATTTTAGGAATGCCAGTAAGTGCATTCTCAGACACTTTATCAGTACTCAGATGGAAAATGGAACTAATGAGCTGAAGACCATCAAATAAATTAAAATGATTCAAGCATATGCTGATGGAATGTATACAGGTAAATATGACACGCATTTTCTTTTCTTTAAGCGCAAAAGTCTCGCATTGATGGTGAAGCGCTCCCACCCGCTGCAGGATGTGGGATCCGACAGACCGGTCCACACCAGCTGGGCTCTCTTTGTGCCTGGGATGTGGTCTCCTAGCAACCAAATGAGGGGAGAAAAAAAAAAAATAGGAGGATCGGTGCAGAGTTAGGGAGGGGTGAGCACTGCATCAATTTGAGCTTTCCACCATATCACCTTCACCACACAGCAGCTGCAGTGTGTCTGCAGACAAAAGGCGCCAAGATAACCTGCACAACATTCCCCCACATTTCTTTATGCACCAATGACAAAATTCTGAAGTAACACCTGACATCAACAGAGAGCTATTTTGACGAATACCAATAATGTGACGTCATAATCAATATGCTTAATTCTGTGTGGCATCACATCATCAAAGATGCATGACTAAAAATTACTTTGAAGTGACAGGAAGTAATTAGTAGCTCCAAGAAAACCATTTTAATGCCTCGTGCAGCCAGACTACGCCCAGGGGAGAGAGCATTAAAATCAAATCCCTCCCATCTATCATTTCAAAACACCACCCCTCTTCCTGAACACATGTTTCTGGCTTTAATTCAAAGGAAAGGAGGAAAAAGACAGCAGCATAACATCAAACACAAAATCTAAGCTACAATAAATGTTGTAGTAGATCATATAGCCACAACAGAGTAACATATGTCCACCTCACTTCTTTCTCGGTTCATTTGTAGTAATTCCCGGTAGTCTAGAGGACATTCAATTCATCTAGTTAATCACGAGGCAGAGCTTTAAATTAAAACTAGAGAAACAAACTGAAATATTATTAAGATCCTAAACACGTTTGGATGTCAAAATAGTCTAGTTCATATAAAGAACAGCAGACACAGATTTAACACTTTATATCCTCACCACTCAAATTTACTTAACTGATAAGTGCAAAACCTCAACTGACTTTTCATAGCTGGAGCTCCTTGCATGATGCTTAAAATTGTGTTGGGAAATTTTCATACGCATTTTGTTTCTGGCAACTCCAAACCAACAAACATTCAGCAGAATAAACATTGTTTTATATGAAACTACAATGTTAAAGTTCAATAAGGTTTTGGTTACCACCTCAGCCTTCCAATGCATGCTTTCAAAAGTTATAAGTCAATCACATCAAAATAAGTAAAATATATTGTGCACTTTACTCTCTTATGTCAGCATATTGTTTCAGATATTACCTAAAATCATATCATTAGGTTTTTTTTTAGACCATTTCAACCATTATTTTAATGCTTCATCTTTCATCACCATAATCTCAAACTTTGAATTGAATTTGTACACTGCCTCAACATTAGGAACCTTCACAGGACTGCTGGATTTATCAAACTACACACCAGTGAAATATGTTTCCCACTGGATGACTTCTGGGGAAAAAAAAAGAAATTGGTTTCACTGGATTTTATTTTGAGGTTTCCATGTAAAGGAGCTTTATTGCAAATAGACAGCAAACTTTACAGATGTTGAATTGGTTATAAAAGGCTGAAAATTGTGTTCCATTTTTCATTTATTTAACGGCTATATAGTACCTTGTGTTGGTCTATTATATAAAAATAAAAATAAGAACACCAGAACTTATGGCTGTAATGCGAAAAAATGTGAAAAAGCTCAAAGGATAAAAGCAATTTTGCAAGGCACTACAACTATAAATGTTCGTCTAAACTCGCTGTCGTTACCTTGTTTCCCCAGATCAACTTGTACAATTTCATATACATATAGAGACAATGGTGATAATATGATGACGGTCAACAAAGCAGGGCTTGGTCTTTTGTACACTGTCATTGAAAGTCCCAGAGTGTTCTGTCATCTTCCCACAGCAGCAAATGGCCTAAAATGTAACTATAACAAAAGGTCTGTGGAAAATCTACTAATGTTCTGAACCACAAGACAGGAGAGTAAACCGCTGGAAACAAAGAGTCGGAACAAAGACTACAGATAATGCGATTTATTGCACATAAAGGTTGATCCTCAACATCACTCCGCATTCTGATGTAGTTACCACATCACTGTTGACCGAGGTTATGAGCAAACAGTCTGCCCATCCTGTGAAATCCTTAAATCTCTATACCTGTCTGTGAACAGCTGAATGAACGTGAATGAAAGGTAAACTGTCCCCAGCTCTAACCAAAGATTTGCCTACGTTTACATACTGCACTATGGCACCTTTATTCCCCATCATTCTAGTGTCCGAGGCTGTAGGAAATCTAAAAAAATGCAGACTGACCAACGCCTCTGCAGCTTCTCACATGTGAATTTTAGAGGCTGCAGTTTTAATCTTGCCTTCCAGTGAACTCAGATTTGCAGGAAAAAAGGCATGATGCAAACTTTTTTCTCAAGTGAACAAGCAGCCCCTACAGAAGATGTGATGTACCTGCTTGCCATCAAGAGTGTAGATCCTCTTGACCACGCCGCTTTCGAGCTTGATGGCCTCCGTGATGTCGGTGAGCACCTGCTCGAAGGAGTGCGCAGTTTTCTTGTTGAGCAGGACGCGGACGGCTTTGCGGGGCTTCACACCGCTGCGCATCACTGTGACGAGCTTGGGCCGGACAAAGTCTTTGCCTTCTCTGGCCTCGCCGGCGGCTTTGGCGGCCAAAGACTGCATGTTCTTCTGGCTTGCTGAGGCCTTCACATTCACAGACCAGTTGGGGTTGACGTTCTTTGTGTAATCGACTTTCTTGTAGAAGTTCTCTGATGCACAAACATAGCTTTCCCCTGGGAAGGCAAAGAAGAATTGGGTTAGTGTGTTGAGGCTCTTTCTTCTATTTGACACCTGAGAGTCTCAGAGAGCTAAAGCACCATTGGATCCTGTATGAGAGATCAAGACCAGCAGAACAAATTGTATTATTTCTCTCCCATCATTTAATAAATCAAAATGTATTTACTTCATATTGAAAACCACCCTTTTGCAAATGCTTTGTACGAAGGGTTGCTGTTTAAGGTCATAAAAGACATTAACCACTGAGTATTATAGAGCATTGGATCATCATAATTTGAATTCTATTCTAATTTCATACTTTGAGGAGGAATTTTGTCATTAGATGCCATAAAATCTGTACTGGTGCCCAACTATCCTGTTAAGATAGAACAACTTTTAAGGAAGGGTTGTGGATTTGTCTCGACTTAGTGGCTCTCAATCCACAACCCTTCAGGTAACAGCAGAAGTTTGTTTTGCACATTCAGAATATTACATATGGACACCCACATGAAAGATGAGTACAAATGCTTTACAGTCTTTTACAGTAGTATAATCTTGCCCTGAAAAAGTTCACCATTTCATACATTAACTTAGTAACAGAGGAAAACACTTTTCTAAGCAATATGTCATCAAGATTAAAGGTAGCATAAATGTTGTTGCTCTTAACTTTAAACACTTTAAATGTATGCGTTTATTTTCTACTTTTTAATTAGTGATGGCATCGTCTTTTGTGTGACGCAAGTACTCAATTACTTTAGCAACTCAAAGGAAAAACATAAAAGTAGATTCCCTTTAAATGATGCAAGTGGTACCTGGAGGGGTCATCAAAAAAAAAAATAAAAAAAAATTAAAAACAGGAATTGAGAAAAGAAAAACAAGGCTACATGAGGATCTAAGTTTACTTAACAGTGTAAGGGGGGGGGGGGATTCCTCCAAATCACACTGCTGGGGAGTGCAGCAGAGAGGCATATTGGGTTCTTTAAGTCTCCAACCATTAGATATCGTCTGCATGCCAAGAAATCTTGAGAATATAAATTAAGGCAACTGGACTTTTGTTATCTTCAAAACATTTCATCTCTCATCCTACAGGGTTCTTCAGTCCTGAAAGGACTGAATTGAGAGTACCAGTAATATAAATCTAAGGTTAGCGTCTTTGATGCTCCCTGATGAGGCTATTGTTATTCCTGATGAGGCTATCAGGGTTATGTAAGCTCTAATCAATATCGGTAGAGTAATTGTCAATAACGGTGAATCTATTCTAATTATGTAACTAGTGGCTGTTTTGGTCACCTGCCTTAAGCTGTACATTTCTCTGAAACTTCCTAGGCAAACAACTCAAGGTTGCTGTGTATGTGTTGGAAAGGTTGAACCTGAGGCCACCTCCTTTATTCAAGTTGGTTTCATATGTGTGACATAGATGCTGTCTTTCACTCCTCTCTCAAGCCATTTGTGTTCCCCATAAAAATCTGTACATTATTCTCTTTAAAAGAGTGACCTTTATCCTTTAAACATAGATGGACTGCTGAATCTTGGCCTGATGATTTTGCTCCTCTGTGTTGAGACTTCCTTGTGTTTAGTTGCATTTTAGTTTCTCCAATGTTAATTTCTGAACATTCACTGAACTGCACATTTACAGATTTAAAATGCACTGGAATGTTATTTTTAGAAATATCTGCTGAGTTTCTCAGAAACCCCAAGCACTTATGGGATGACTATTTTTTTCCGTTTCCTTTTCTCTACCGCTGCACTGGCCTGAGTGAACCTTTTCTTTGACTTCCTCGATGCCTTGACATATGTCCAATTAGGGTATCCACAAGTTTGGAGTTCCCTCTTTATACGTTTGTGTTCTTTTTCTATTCTTTCTCTCTATGGGGGGAAAAGTTTGTCTTGATGCTTTAGTGTTCTGATGACTGTTTTGTTCCAATGGGTGGTGCAAGTCAAAAAGTAGGTATTGGTCTGTATGTGTGGGTTTCCCAAAGACTTCTGTGGTGAGGCTGCCATCTTCTTTATGAACCAGGCAGTCCAGAAAGGGTAGTTTGACTTCTTTAGCATCTTCTCTAGTAAACCTGATGTTATGGTCTACCAAGTTGACGTGTTCAGTGGGAGCTTCCACTTCTTTGGCTTGGATTTTGACCCGGGGCTTGTCCATATAGCTAAACCAGTGACTGGGCGGAGACCCCCTTTAATGCTCTTGTTTCCACTTCTTCCATGTAGCGATTAGCCACAATCGAAGAAACTGGGGATTCCATAGCACATCCATGCTTTTGCCTATAGAACTTTTCCTTGTACTTAAAATATGTGGTGAGATGGTAGAGGTCTTGTAGGGTGCAAATATAATCTGGAGTGAGAAGTGTCCCTTGCTGTAACCATTTGTAGCTGTAATGTTTTCAAGAAAACAAAACAAAAGATCCAGATGGATTCATTTAAACCATCAAAATTGTCATGTCCTAGAAGATTGAAAATCTACACCAACGTACATGCCAATTAGCTGTTCGGGGGGCATTTTGGAGTACAACCCTGTTCTTTTCTGCCATTACTAATATTAAAATGTAAAGATTACTCAGCTTTGCAAAAAACTAATCAGAAACCATGTAATTTACTGAAAAGAACAATCTTTTGTCTCATCTTACCAAGCACTGGGCATGTTGGGACGAAAAACTAATATGGGAAAAAGCCCCTCATCACGCATCTTCAAACGACCCTGACCCTGACGTGTTTTTAATATTACATGTACTCAAGAGTTCTTTAAAACGCTAGGATATTTAAAAAAAGAAAAAAAAATGATAGTCATGCAAAATATGTAGTCAAAGCGACTCAGATTGTTCCCTACACAAAGTGTAACCATTTCCACAGCCATCTCAGATCTATATCCTACAGAGAGCCTTACTGGCTGCCGTAGCAGACTGCCTGACTACTTTGTTAAAACAATAGTTTCCTTGTTTGAACAATGCATAAATGTAGTCAAGTTAAAGATTTATAAACTTCTCACAGTTGTTAAATATGGATTTATTTTAAGGGGTTTTACAAATCCTTACTAAAAGTCAATAAGTTTCTCTGCATCTGTTCATGTATTATTTTTAAATTGACAAGTTTCATTCCCAAATCGATTTAATCCCCGACTTCCTTTTTAACCATCAAGACTTTAATCCAGTAGAGCAAAAGCAAGTTTTTGGATTACATATGATTTAATTATTAAAATAAATTGGATAAGATAGCTTTTTGATCAGATAACTGGTCCAATTCCTTATTCTTGCTTTCTCTCTCTCTCTCTCTAATATATATATATATATCTTCCTCTGTGTGAGTTATGTAATATGAAACTCGCCTCATTTTTTAACGCCATTTTCTTTTTTGTTAAGATCTGGAAACTTTAAAAAGTCAGCTTCTTAGAGTCTTGTTTATAGTATTGAGGCACTTAACCCAAGCTGGCATTTGTACCAACTATTACAGACATGGCTTTCCACTCCATTGATCTGTTACTTATAAAAAAAGAAATCAAATAAAAATTATTCTAGAAAACAAGTAATATAAAGGCAAGTGGTAAAGATTGTCTCATGCAAATTCTCAGATTACCCCAAAACCCAACAAAAATAGAAGTGCAACAAAAATATTTACATTCACTAAGTACACAGTAACTGAAGGAAGAATTAAAATCAGCCATTTGCAAAAATCAGTGTTTAGTATCAGTGTTTTCGGGGGTTTAACAATGGAGAAAGAAAGCCTCAGCAAATCAAGAAACTTCTAGAAAGAAAACCATTTTTTAAAATAAAAAATTATTTATGTCGTTCACTAAAGAGAGCAAGACATTCTGCAGATAACACTAATGGTGCGTTCAGACCGCAAGTTTTGTCAGCGTCAAACAACGCTCATAAAATGACTAGTTCGACGCTTATACACAGAAGATACATTTTTAAGCTGAAGCTTGCAAAGCTCGTAGGCGGCCCTTTCTCTGTTGGATGTTTCAAACAGTCGCGGATCGTGGTTGACTAGGCAACGTCACTACAGTGAGACGCTCTGATTGGTTGCCGTGCTGTGTCAAGACCGTCAAAAGTTCAACTAGCTGAACTTCTGCATTGCTAGCGTTATGAGCTTCAAAGCTTGAAACGCATGAAAAGCCTGAAAAGTTAACAGAGCCAACGCTCACAAAGCGCAGCAGAGACTGCGACGCTCCTGCAACGGCTTCCACCATAGACTTAACATGTAATCTTGACATTGCTGACGCTGACAAAGCCTACGGTCTGAACGGGGTAAATTAAAGGTACATTTTATAAATAGCAAAGTTGCCCTCTTTTACCGGTTTACTCAATCTGTTCTGTAATATGTTAAATACAGAATTAGTGTATATCAACATCACTTGGTATATTAAAAAAAAATATATATGCAAGCAGCACTTGATGAAAGATTAGATGTAATATCAAGTTTTTGTTAAAACTACTGTCCAGTCTGCCATCTTGACAAAAAAAAATGACAGCAGAGGGACAATGACAACTGGGGAAAAAAGCAAATCCAGAAGGAAACAATTACACTAAATGAGGGGAAACTCAAGCTAAAACAAAGGGCACAAAACTAGATTACACTGTGCAGAGGAGTCTGGGTAATTAATTATATCTTACAAAGAGGAAGTACAATGAAATGTCCCCTCCAGCCACTGTGCTGCCAATGTGGCATTTATGCAGCCAACTTTAAACAGCTCAAGACAATCACCTCATTTTGAACAAATTAAACCGTGCCAAATGCCGTCTTACTCAACTAGAGGCGTCACATAAAAGAGAATGTAAATATATTAATAATAAAATATTCTGCTTACTTATAAAACATCTTGAGGCTGAAGATCTATTTTAATAATAAAAAACATAAATCAGGTGGTCATGTTTTTGACCATTACCACATGCCAATGCATGAGGAGGTGATGTTACAGTTTGAAATTAAGCGCCCTTAGAGTCGAAACGCGCATAAAATCAGTTTTGGGTAAGACCAAAGACCAGACAGAGAAACTTCAAGGTAAATCAAGGTCATGTAGCGGTCATGTAGCGGATGCTGTTTAGGTTTTATTTTGTTATACTCCTGTGCAACACAGTCAGACTCCAGTCAGCAGTTTTCAATGTTAAGGAATTCACGAGTCAACACAGTGTCTAGATTTGCACTAATATTACAGACCACATGAATGTAAACCTTTAGATGTAAAATGCATTTGGGAATAGAAGTCTATAAAAGATTTTCAACATGGAGACATTATCTTTGAGTTATTCTGAGGAAGGAAGCCAACCCAAGACTTTCGATAAAATTTGAGGTTTTTTTCAGTTTGTCGTGACCACAGCGCCTCTGCCTCAGTACCTAAAAAAACCCTGAAGGTGTAAATGATTCTGTGCATAATGCTTTGGTGCCTCAAAGCATTATGTTTTGATGAGACTTTGGTGAGATGTGCAGAAGTATTGATATTGTTGAACGTTACAACCACAACTTAAATGTATTAGAAATTTGTGTCAAACTAACTCAAAGTAGAGTGTTGTGCATTTGTGAGATGGAATACTACTAATCTGGGTCTCCATCAGCTTTGACCCTTTATTCAGAGCTCAAGCTGAGTCAAATATTTTCTGAACAGCAGGTCTAATGAAGATTCTCAATTGGATTTTGTTCTGGACTTTGACTGGGCCATTCTTACATTAAAGGGGACTATATCATGCCATTTCACAGCTTTCAACTTCTGCGATAGACCTATATATAATAAAATGTTACTGTTGTGTTATACAGTATTAATTTGTCCTGAAATTTAACTTGTATCCTGTAGTTAATGTTAGACAACAAAGTGAAACAGATCGTTTCTCTATAAACCCACGCTGCACAGCCGGAGCAGAATAAACTGAAGCTAACAGTGCTAAGCCCAGTATATTAAAAAAAAGTGGTGGGTGTTGTTTTCCCCCGTTTACTATACATTTTGAGATGCTACAGATCAATTAATTAACCACACAATGCTGTTATAAGATCACATGAGCCGCTTGATAAATGGCTAACCCACATTAGCGTTAGCATGTTGCCACTTCTCTGTCCATCAGGCGTCTTTATTCTTTGATCCAGCTGCTGTTCTTTAGGAATGTAGAATAAAATCATGTAATCCATGCAGCCAAACAGGCATTTTCATAGAGAAAGTAAAAAAGTACAACAAAAAAGTGTTTTAAGCTGCCACCGAAGCTGGTATGAACAGTGAGAAGGAGGAGGGTGTGTTTGAAATCCTACCAGGGGTAAGCTGCTCTGCCTGCAGGGGCAGTGCAGACACCTTTAGCTCTCAACTTTCAACTAGTGATGTCACTAGTTGAACACTCAGTCAATTTCTAGGAGAGCGAGGGGCAGCTGCTCAGAGAGCAGAATTCAGGAAGATTACTCAGACATGTGTGAATTAAGCTAAAATCCACTCTGGTGGGGGGTTTTTATGAGGAAATTACCATATGGTTGAAAATAGGGATGCACCAATCCGACCTTTTCAGTCCCGATACCGATGGCTGGATTTTGTGTATCTGTCAATACCCGATACCGATCTGATACTATTTGTGACAGTGTGGAGGTCCTGTCACTATGGCTCCGATAGATACTGTGCCCTGGCTGCTTGGCCACTGGGATATCCCTTTGGCTGACTGGTTAGCACACATGACCTTCACCTGGGAGTTGTGGGATCGAATCCCGTCTGGGTGTACCTTGCCACATATTGTTGAATTAATAAACTGTATAACTTCTGGTGAGACTAAAGGCACCAGACTTTACAAACTAAAAATAACAGATGTAAAATATGAAATTACCACAAAAATAAAATTTCAAGTTAAAAAGTAATCTTTTTTGGTGAATTTGTTGCAGATTTTCCCCATTTTGAGTATCGGTTCATGGTACCGGTTAAGTTTAACCGATACCGATACCAGTACATTAGGGAGTATCGGGGCCAATAGCCGATACCAGTATCGGTACATCCCTAGTTGAAAACTCCATAAACTTGATTTTGCATGATACAGCCCCTTTAAAAGTTTTCGTCACCCCATTCTGAAGTCTTAACAGGATCTCTTGCAGCACTGTATTGTGTTTAGCTTCATTCATCTCCATCAAGCCTTCCTGTCCGAGAGTATAATCCTGCCACCATTATATTTCACTATCGGGAGGTTTACCAAAAAGTTCCAGTTAGGTCAAAAATCCAAATACCATGAATACCACCTCTGAAATTTGACTTTTGATTTATTTTAATAACATAACTGTACAGCACAGCAGATGGGTAGGTCTGGGCACAAAATTACAACCAAAACATACAAAAGGATATCAATAATATCTTTATGGG
This sequence comes from Apricaphanius iberus, assembly GCA_028564705.1. Classification (NCBI taxonomy): domain Eukaryota; kingdom Metazoa; phylum Chordata; class Actinopteri; order Cyprinodontiformes; family Aphaniidae; genus Apricaphanius; species Apricaphanius iberus. Next base: position 3,567,547 of record JAPXFQ010001473.1, read on the forward strand.
TTACCTTCCTCCAGCTCATCCAAAGATGTGATCTTGCGTGATCCATCAATGGTGAAGATGAAACGCACCCCCTGAGGCAAATTGATGTGGTCAGAGAGGGAGCGTGTAAGGTCAGCCAAAAGAGCATCGAAGGTGCGAAATCGGTCGCCAGCCACGGCGTACACAATGCCCTTGAAGTATCGGTCTCCATTGCGATAGAAGCGCACCTTTTTGGCTTTCTTCTCATTAGTGAGAGCCTGCAGGGTACGTGTGCGGTAGAAACTGCAGTGAGCGCTGTGCGTGGGGCTGGGGAGTCCATTCATCCGTCCACCCCGGGGGTTACGGGACGCTTTGTCCCTCTCATCAAAATGCCCGAAGTCCAGCTCCATGATGGCTGTGAATGATGTGATGTGATATCAGTCCTGGAGACCATGAGAACACAACACATGATGCATAATCATTAAAATATAATCCTTTCATTTAATATTTATCACAAATAAAGTATTCTGTTAATTTTACTCAGGAGATTGATTACTTTCAACGAATCAGCTAGAATGTTGGTAGTTTTGTAATCAGTGCTATCAAGAATAAAGGGTTGGTAGATTATCAGTCTTAAAAGAGGAGCAAATTGGTTTCTCATACAAAGCAGAGATTCGAAGTCTCTCCAGTAACTCAACCAAACCACTTCAAAGATGATGTGGTCAAATTGTTTCCAGTTCAAATGATTAACTTTAAATGGATCTAATGGCTTCATCTTACATTTGATGGCAACAGTACGTCTCAAAACAGCTAGGATGATAGACTATGTGGTAGTAAACAGAAACTGTATGGGAAACATGTTGCAACTGATTAAGTTAATTTACAATGAACTCCTTAAATTACTTTGTTTAACAGACCCCAGTATGGCATAGTGTCAACAAATGCACAAAAATGTGAAAGCGGGAAACTTTCAGACGATAACAGGATGGCTAACAGTGTACAGCAAAGGTGTTTTGTTTAATTCTTATGAGCCTTCAACCTGTGCTATAAAACCTGTATTTAAAAATTTGGCAGCGTTTTACAAATCAAAAAGGGGAGATACTTTGCTATAGACGGTTTTAAATGTCAATTTGAAACATTTTGATTTTGTTTTATTTTTAAAAAGGGACCTATAAGACATCTTTATATCAATCAACAGTAACAAAGCTAAAAAAGAAATGTTCCTTGCTCATATCTTTTCATAGTTCTTAAAGAACGCTAAATCAGACAAACGCAAATGGGAAGGTCAAGCCTTTACAAAAAAACAGAACTGAAATGAGCCCCAAAATTCACAGTTAATTTCCAGCACTGCAAGCTTTTAAAGCAAGATGTGCTTTTAGATAAGGGCGACATTTTGAATTAGGTCTTGGATGTTTTGGTAAAGTGCAAACTGAAATGGTATGGCTTTGTGGTCAAAGTGTTGGTGCTGAAACTGGTCAGTATATTCTTTTCACCAACTGAAAACAATTTCTGAATTAAATGGAAAATGGAAAACAGCCCAGGATTGTAGCTTGAAGCTTAATGTTAGAGGAAAAAAAAAAAAAAATGGTGTACATTTATTAAATGGTCCTTTCTAAAACCTCCGCTCCACTCTCACACTCACAGATCCTTTGCTGTATTTAATTTTCAAGTGAGGCAAGCCTTTTATAAAAGAAAGTAAAATGTTATAAAGCACCCAGCAAGTATTTTTTTTTTATTTCGGAGGATTAGTTCCACCATAACCTTATATGAGTTTTTCACTAAAGTCAATAAATCTCAAGTTTTGCATTTATTCCACCAACAACTTTATTTTATACCCTTCATATTGGCAGGTATAGAATGATTAAAATAAACGATATTGTAGTTGAAGAAAGCAAAGTGTTCATAAAGCTAATCTTGATGTCATGCAAGCTTTTTGCAAATGGAACAGAAAATGTTCTGTATTGGTTAGATTCTGAATCATTTTCTCCTTCAAAGTAAAACAACTTTATTAATTCAAAGGCTCATAGCAGGAAACATTAAAATATAAACAGATGCCACCTCCTGGCTAATACAAAGTGTAGAATTCATATTCTGCAGAACTGTCTTCATTATTTAAAATCTGATTTTTAGGGTGATGGAAAATATTTTGAAACCATAACCCTTTAAATCTGGGCATCCATTGATACAGATAAACATACTCTGTATACAGTCTCTGGATCAGAATGGCCAGGCATCATTAGAACTAATAGAACAACCCACAGCATGTCTCAGTCGATGAATCATTTGAGGTGGTGAGATTACCCATCCTGTTTGTTGCTCAGTTTGCTCCACTGATGTACAGCAATCGTAACATGCTTCTGCAGTGCCCATTTACTTAAATCAAGCATGGATAAAAACACCTGAAACATGCAAAACATTAGTCCTCAAGGACCAGGACATTCCAGCCCTTCTAGAGCTGCTCAAATCTGCTAAAAACCACAAGTGGGTTTACAATTCAACATAACTTTAACCCCGCTACTGCAGCTTTCGGACTTTTACTAAAGATATTCCCCCCAAAAACATTTATCATCATGCACAAAAAGGCAGGTTAAAGAAAATAAAAATCAGAAATGACCTCTTGACAGTTCTCCAAACTGCTCGAAAGACTTTGGTTTAAAATATGATCCAACAGAATCATATTATATGATATCCAACTCAGTGTTTGTCTCCTTTTAAAACATCCACTTAGATGGATATTGGATCGCAGTTACGGCTCAGCACACACACAGCTGGAGTCTCAAAGCAGTATCAAATATTTAAGAGAACAAACTGTAGAATTAAGAGATTTCTTTTGCAACATATTGCAAAGTGATCCGAGTTATATGCAGTCAGAACTAATTTTCTTGTAGCACTGATGCACCTGTTCATGCAATAAAAAAAAATAAACCCCCTGTGAGGTTCCCAACAGTTAGGAGAAGCCTTTCTATTACAAAAAGTTTTTTCTTTAAACTCCTACCTCGATTATTGTAAGAAAGTTCAAGGAAATCTCAAAAACTTCGAATTCACATGTCACATGCATCAAACAATGGTACACACCCAGAAAAAATACCAACACCCACGCCCCCCCCTTATCACCACATGAAGGGGGAAGTTTGCTATGCGAAGATGAACGATGTGCTTCACTGATTTTACTTATTTTCAATGTGTTCTTTTAAAAAACTAACAGGAGTAAACTCTATAAATGCAGTCTATCATATCAGCTGTGCCTTTCAGGTCATTATGACCCAACGGAATCTAATAGTAAGCAGTATAACATCTAAAACCAGCTTTCATTAAGTTTACTTTGTGCAAACATGCTGTTATTGTTTTTGAGCTGCTTTTTCACGTCAGTGATCCAAAACACTAAACACTCAATCTTCCATGTGAGTGGATCTGTATTTTGAAGAAAGAGAAGATAGATTAGATGATGTTTATTGTGTCATTTATTTTTATGTTCCTGCTTGTTTCAGGTTTGAGTTTTATCAGATAAGCATGTTAAAACTAAACATGATTCACCAATTTAATGCAGTTTCAAGCAGTACATTCTCCAAGACTATGCAATATTCTCAAACGTCAGCCAGTGTTTCTTTAACTGGTTTTTAGACAAATGTTATTAAATGCAAGTACATTGTTACTTCTTTGTGAACATAATTTTAATATTTATAAGTGCCATATTTTTTTTCATTTTAATCATTTTTTTACTTTTCTTTCGATCTTTTCCAAATCATCTTCATTTGATGTGGACCAACACCGAAACATAAATTTGTGTTGACTTTTATAAAAGTTAGAAAAAGGTTCAAGTAAGCAATGCTGCTCATTAGGGCCTCCAGGCCAGCAGGGGGACTCTATGAGCCTATGACATCTTTCACAGAATACATAAAGTGGCAAAACCTTTATTTTTTTGTTATAGTTTCAGCAACAAGTTTACATTTTAGGAAAGTCTACTTCTCTTACTTTTAAATTCGTTTCCAATATTATGATTAGCGATTCCAAGACTTTTTTTTTTACATTCTTTATATTTGGGAAATGTTTAAAAACAAAATTAAAACTGTGCATATTCATTTTTTTTATTGTATCTTTTTTTTTACAAAATTCTAGTTTTTAGCATTGATTACTTTTACGGTATAAAAAAACCCCCCTTCATATATGAAATGCCAGCGCAACTTTAACAGTTTACCGTATAAAAGTGTACTCTACTGTAAAGCATATAATAAAGGAATAATTATGAGTTTTCGATAACGTGAATAAGTATATGAACAAATTTAAACAGAGACCAAAGTAAACATGAATTTAGAAGAAAATAAATAAATTAGCAAAGAGTTTTCTCTTCAAAGTCTGAACAATACTAGACCAAATCTTTGAGTAATAACATTCCACAATTTAATTACTCAATAAATCACATGAATAAAAGCAGGGGAACCAAATCAGATTCTGCTCAGGGCCCAAAACATCTCTGCCATCTCTGACTAATCCATCTCAATTCATCTTATCCATCTCAAAGTCTACAGCACTCCTCTGACATTCAGATGAACAAATGCAGTCACCACCCACCCATGTGGCAGGGCCCCTCCACTCATGCTAACCTCATGGCTGAGTTGCTGACTAGCGTGTTTTATGACAGGAGGACCACTGTGACAGGGGTGGGACCACTGTGGAAGGGGATGCTCCTCAGCTGACAAAGGCCAGGTTTCAGTGCCATCTGCTGCACTAATAGGCAGGGCCAACAGTGACCCTTCCCCAGTGGAGGCTAAACCAGGACAGGCCATTGTCTGAAACAGGGAGCCTGGCTTCAGAGTGACATCACCATCACTGCTGCTGCTGCTCCTGCTGCAGCCGGCTCAGGTTCATCCAGTGCATCCTCTCAAGAGGAAAGAAAAATCAGCTTTTGATCAAGTTAACATACATCACCACCTTTAAAAAACGCACGCTATTCCTTTTTTCTCAAAGACTGCTTGACTATCAATCACAGTTTAATAATCATTAGCTTTTTTTTCACCAAAATGAAAGCCATACTTGCCATCAAGCTGCACTGCAGTAACACTGCAGGGTGTCATTGATATTTTGTCTGGTTCTATGTTCCTGTCTTAACCACCCACACAACACCCAATGACCACACAAACGTTTAGCCAGACAATCCACTGGCTTTTCTTCAGGAAACCTCATTTAATTGCGCAGTTAATCTATCACGGAGATGTGAATTAAGAGAAAAGTTTCAGGTCTCATTTATGATGAATGAGCACGGCCACATGGCCACAGCTTTGAAAATGTGAGTTTCTCTGAGGCTGGGGGAAAAAAAGGGAGGCCGGGTGTGATCACTCCTAATCAAATGCACCTGCTCCAAGGCAAAGCTGAAAGTCACCTCCTCCAATCACACTCCACTAGAATGACACCTCAACCTGTCCCACTAAAAGTTAAGATCATCTCCATTTAACATCTGTATCATTCAGTAAATCACAGCATCATAATCCCAAGTAGCCGATGGCGGACTCACCTGCGTCGCAGCCGGAGTGAAGGAAGGAAGGGTGTGTGTGTGAGAGAGAGAGGGAGGGGAGCTGAATGTGAGGGTGTTGCGAGTCGATGCAGCAGGATAGCGGCACGCCGTCTCTCCCCTTGCCTTTGTCTGCTTCAGTCTGAGAGCCGAGCCCCGCTGCCTGCCTCAGCCGGAGCAGCCACTGGGTCCTAAAGAGCTGCGGACCCGCCCACCATGGAAATAAAGGTGCGAGTGAGCGTGGGCTGGAGTGGGTGAGGGTGGAGCTGAGCTGAGCTGATCAGGGTCACTCAAGGTATAACCAGTCCGACCAGGAAAGTCCCGCATGAATTAGAGGTCATTTGCAGATCTGGTTGGGAGATAAAAGTGCCTTTTTATGCACGTAAGAATTATGATAACCCCTTGTGTTTTAATGATATTTGGGAAAGAAAAAATATTACTTTTTAAATAAAAATATTAAAATAATTTATTACATGTGTAATGGTGGATACATTTTAAAAAAAAATGTGTGCAGTTAAGTACCAAAAAAATCATATCGCTGGCAGATTTAGATGTAAAATAGTTTTTGTTTTTTTAAACCTATAAATTATTTTCTCATAGCAAATGACAAAGGAACTTTCAAAAAATAGAAAATTTAAATAAAACAAAGACATAAAACTTGTAATCCCTTTCTTTCTAGATTTTAGTTTTAAAAAATGGCAGGCCAAAATAATTCACAACAATAGCATGCACTCAAAGAAAAAAATCACTTTAGTCTGTTAAACAATGGCCGCTGGCTGCTCTGCTTTGTGACCGCATACCATGGAGGCCGCCATTGCTCCTCCATTACTGTAGTACCTCCATTTGGCCGCTAGGCCCCCATTGAAAAGCATTGGACTTCAGACACATTTAAAAACAACTTTAATGCCTGGTGCCCCATTGTTTTAAACTTTATATGGCTACATATTCTTCCTGAGATAACGCTGGGCTTGTAAAAAGAATAGGCACCAGGCTGGTTTTCGTAAGATAATTTTTTGAAATCTTGCATAATTAATGAGGGGGTAGAGCCAATTTTAGCCTCAGAGCTAAAGACGTGGGAGCAGAATGGGCGTGATTACGACCGAACTACACGCCCCGCGAGGGCAGAGTCTACAGTGAAGATCCCGCCCCTATGCCTTTTTAGGAACATGCTTCGTCAGAGCTGGGGAGGAGGAGTCTGTTAATCTGCCATGAATTCCCCAATGGCCGCTGGCTGCTCTGCTTTGTGACTGCATACCGTGGAGGCCGCCATTGCTCCTCCATTGCTGTAGTACCTCCATTTGGCCGCTAGGCCCCCATTGAAAAGCATTTGACTTTAGACACGTTAAAAACAACTTTAATGCCTGGTGCCCCATTGTTTTAACCTTTCTATGGCTACATATTCTTCCTGAGATAACGCTGGGCTTGTAAAAAGAATAGGCACCAGGCTGGTTTTCGTAAGATCATTTTTTGAAATCTTGCATAATTAATGAGGTGGCCGAGCCAACTTTAGCATCAGAGCCAAAGACGCGGGAGCAGAATGGGCGTGATTACGACCGAACTACACGCCCATACACGCCCCGCGACGACAGAGTCTACAGTGAAGATCCCGCCCCTATGCCCTTTTTAGGAATATGCTTCGTCAGAGCTGGGGAGGAGGAGTCTGTGAATCCGCCATGAATTCCCCCATGAAAGTGTGTCATTCTGGTTAACGGGGAGGAGTGAGGAGGCGCTGTCTATTCTTTTTTACAGTCTATGCTGTTAAAGCACTACCATGTAACTCTTGCTCTCGGGGTCCCCCTACAGTTGGGAAAAAGGTGTTGTCTTCTACTGTCGTAAAATTTGTTATGGTTACACCAGGGGATTCACGTGCATTGACAAGCGATACCCTCGAACGTTGCAGATTTTCACGTCTTGGGCAGCCTTAGTTGCTTGTCAAATGTCTTCATCCCAGGTATATTGTTGTATATGTGAGCATGTCGTATATATTGCGGCGTATATATAATACTTACTAGTCCAAGAGAATGACGGCCAAGTCCGCATCGGTCGGTCACCCTTCATCCTCCTTTAGCTCACGCCAGCGAGTAAACGCTCGACCAATATTGATTGTCGTCCGGCCCTTTAGTTTGTCACTCTCTCTTTTTCTTTTTAGAGTCTCCTCCGACTTCGCCTTCTTTGGTTTGGTTGCTGCTTCGGACATTACAACTTGCTCACTCAAGCGCGGTAGCAGCCGGCAAACAAATGCTTGTTGGGCTCACGTGGGTTGCGAAAGTGAGCTATGCCGTAAAGCAGCAGTTGAGTTTTATAGTTCTTTTTGTGCACAGGTAGCTATCCGCACCTGAAGTTACATAGTGCCAGTGAAAGCGATACAGACCCCGTCAGGCTATGGCATGCATGTCATTCAACCTATTGTAAGTCGATGTATCATCACAAGGGTATTGAAAATATATTATTAATGTTGAAAAACTACCTAGTGTTGCTTTAAAGGTTACTCTAAAAATGTATCTGCCAGGGGTAGGAGTACTTTTGGTTTTAAGTGTATGTGACATAAAAGTTATGAAATTGTGTATGTTGGTCATGTATGTATGTATGTATGTACTACCATAGCTTAATGTAATAATAGATAAACTTGTTAAGCTTCTGCTCTCAATATGCTCATTTTCCCTTGACTCTTCACATCCTCCCTGTTGAACTTTGTGCTTCAGCCTTTCTACACTATATATATTGTTCTCAGGATAAGGTTCTCAGGCTTGCAAGTGTCTCCTTTTCCCTCCGAATGTAAAATTGTTCATTAGGCTTAAACACTTATTTTTTTGTTTAATCAATTCCCAGGGCATGTCTCCAGAAATACAGGTCTTTGTCCCTGGGTGCATTTGCAGTCTTTAATGTGGCTTTTCATTTTAGCTTTGGAGTAAAGCTTCTTCCTTGTTGAGTGGCTTTGCAGCCCATGTTGGTACAAGACTGGTTTCACGTCAGACCACATGTTTCAAATTCATAGTCTTGTGGCCAAATCTGGTCCACCATAGCAATTTATGTGGGCCCCCCAAACTCTAGAGGACCATATAAGGTGACGTCAGAAAATTGAGCAATCAGATAAGATGAGCCACTTAATCTTTGAGCCTCCTAGGCTTTAAATTTGTATAGACAATGTCTGCAAAAGATTTCCAATAGTTTGCATGAGTGTTCCCGAAAAACGACAACAAAAAAACGGTTTGATTGGTCTAGTTGCCAAAAGGTGGCACAATCGTCCTGAAATTACACTAAATGAACCTTTAAATTCTGTTTATTTCCTCCTAAATTCTGATCTATCAGTCAGATGAAATCAGTGTTTATTTGAATATTGCTAAATAACATAATTGTGAAAATATATATTCAGTATTGTTTAATTTTAAGAAGTATACATGTCAAATGCAAACAATAATATTTTAACGGTTTATTAAATCATTACATTTTATCAATACTTTCTGCCATAAATGGCCTTTTAAGGACAATTATTATCTTAATGTGGCCCACAATGGAAATGAGTTTAACACCCCTGCTTTGAATAAGGCCACACTCTAACCAAGGTCTTGCTTTTGTTCTGCAATTAACATTTTACATCACATCATTCATCTCTGGGACACAGTGCCTATCTCCATAGATACTATGCCTGGACATTCCAGTCTACAATTAATAATAATAAGTTAGACAAACTTTCAATAGTAATCACATATTAACCAGACTTGATTTTGTGGAACACAAAAAAAATAAAAAATATTTATATATATATTAGATATAGATATATATCAAAGGTGCAGTCCCATCCAACTATCGGCCAATAACCGGACTCTCCACAACATCGAAGCTTATGTCAGGCATCATTGCAGCTAATATAAGCAGACATATGGATCAATACATGAACAAAGCACAGAAAGGCATTGGTAGAGATACCAGAAGAGCTAAACACTAGCTCCTGGCTGACAGAACAGTTGCCAAGACTGCAAGTCCCAAAAGATCAACCTGTGCACTGACTGGATTGATTACAAGAAAGCCTACATCTCGATGCCCGACACATGAATCAACCAATACTTGATGCTGTACACCATCAATTGGACTCTTAGAGCATTTGTTCCAAACTCCAAACTTCGGAGGTTGTAGAGAACCACCTTTGAGGTCAATGGCAAACCACTTGCACAAGTGTCCATCAAATTTGTCATATACCAAGGTGATGCATTGTCCTCACTGCTGTTCTGCATAGGTCTGAACCCTGTAAGCCAAATAATCAACAAGACTTGCTATGGATACCACCTCAGGAATGGAGCGATGATCAGCCAACTCCTATACATGTATGACATCAAGCTGTATGCTTAGAGCGAATGGGACATAGATTCTCTGATCCACACAACCTGGATCTACAGCAAGGACATTGGGATGTCATTCCGGCTTGGCAAATGTACTGTAGTAGAATTGTCATAAAGCGAGGCAAGGTAGTCCACACTGAAGGGATCTCACTTCCAGAGGGAACACTAGTAGAAATTTAGGACAGTTACAAGTACCTGGAAATATCACAGGCGAATGGCAACCGCGAAAAGGCAACTCAAGCAGCAACAGCCAAATACCTCCATTGAAGAGCCCTGCACTGGAGCCCTAAGCCCCAGGGTCCCGACAGCCCAAGGACCTGGGTTCGGGCCGACGACCGTACAATTACCTCAGACACTTGGGCACTCTCATTTTTCAGTTGAACAAATTTTTTTTAAAACCTTCTAATTAAAATTGTTGTGTTTAAATGAAAACACTTGAATGCAGCAACAGCTGCTCTGCATATCCGATTTGCGTGACTTCCCGACTCCAACTACAAACATGGAGGACATAAAGAAAAAGATTGAAATTGGTGAATTGAAGAGCTGTCAGATACGGGCTGAGCAGAAAAATGCGGCCCGATCCGCACTCTACTCCAGTGAGGCAAGTTCTAAGAAGCCAGCTCAATCGTTACACCCTTCCGTTGATCAGATACTCTGCGGGAATAATAAGATGGCCAAAGGATGAGATACAGACCACAGATGTTAAGACACGAACGCTCCTCACCATGCATGGTGGGTTCCATCCCAAATCCACCACCCTGAGACTTTACGTAAGCTGGAAGAAAGGAGGCCAAGGACTGATTAGCATGAAAGCAACTATCCAAGATGAAGCATCCAAGATTCAAGTGTACATCATGCCTGAGACAATAGCGAGATGAGGAGGTGCTGGAGGTGGAACCATCATGGGAGGACAAGCCCCTACATGGGATGTACCACCGGAACATAACTGAAGTGACCAATCTCAAGAAATCCTACCAATGACTAGAGTGGGCTGGACTACTGGACACAACAGCGGCACTCATCCTGGCAGGACAGGAGCAAGCTCTGTGCACCAGAGTGATAGAGGCTCAGATCTACCACACCAAACAAGGCCCAAGGTGTAGGCTGTGCAAATAGGCACTTGAGACAATGCAGCACATAACAGTAGGGTGTAAGATGCTGGCAGGGAAAGCATACCTGGAACATCATAACCAATTAGCAAAGTGTACAGAAGCATGGGCTGGAAACTCCAAGGTCAACGTTGGAAACACCTCCAATGGTGGTGGAGAACGACAGAGGGAAGATCCTGTGGGACTTGCAGATACAGACAGACAGCATGGTAATGGCGAACCAATCGGACATTGTAGTGGTTGATAAGAGCAGAGGAAAGTCGTGATGGATGTGGCAATACCAAGGGATGGGAACATCAAGAAGAAGGAACATAAGAAACTTTAGAAATACCAAGGGTTTAGAGAGGATCTTGAGAAGGCTTGGAAGGTGAAAGTGACAGTAGTACCCATGGTAATCGAAGCACTCGGGGCAGTGACCCCCAAACTAGAGGAATGGCTTCAGCAGATTGGTATTGACCAAAATGTTTGTAATGGGGAGCCTAAGTCACGCCCTTCTACTTCCGGTCCATGGGTCCCCAAATGAATGAGAGTAAATGGAGCGATAAAAGTTATGTTATCATAGTGATCATTGCATAATAAAGTACACACTAAAGTCAAATGAAGAGGTTCATTTATAAACTATCAACACCAATAAATAAGAAAATAGCATTTGAATAGTTGTCAACTAGAGTGACTGCTATGTTTTAAAATATCAATGACTGTTACCTCTGTGGATTTTTGATACTGATTTTATGCTAACTTAGGAGAATGACGAGAAACTGGGCTTCCCTTTCAAATTAAACCACACATAGATGCTTGGTTTTTCAAAGTTCATTGTTGGGAGCACATGAAAGCAGGATTACCTCATTGCTTGTGCCCATCCCTTTTATTGTGCCCTAAAAGAGCTGTTTCATTCTCACTGGTCCGTATGACTTGTGTCCTATACCGGTAAAAGCTTGTGAAAGACCTCAAAGTTGTTCCTGGTACACAGTCTGCCCACTTTCATATTGTTGCTTTTCACAAAACCATGTGCATTGTAGTCTGAAAATATTTCCCATGGCTTCATTTGGAACTTATTGTGTTCTGGCATTGGTGAGTTTATGTTTGCATGGAGAGATGACAAGAATAAGGATTTTTTGTATAGGAAAAGACAACCAGTTCACTTATAGAAGAGGTGATTGAGTTATTTTGCATGATTGTGTGAGAAGGATAAACCAAAAGATGCATCAAAGTGATTTCATGCATAGATGAGGCTGTGACCTGTTAAATATCCCACAAAGTAACCACATGAAGAGACTTTGCAGCACCCTCATCAGTTACTGGCATCCCGGATAAAGATGCGTGAGAAGCCTTAAAACAAATTATTGCGTATAACATAATCTGAGATCGAATTTTTTCTTACACTTTACTTTTAGTAGATTTATTCAATATAGAAACAATGTTGTATTGATGTTTTATAAATTAAAATTTTCAGTGTCTATTAATTCTTAATTAATATTTGATAACAGACTTTTCCAAGAGTTTAAATTTGACACAGATGCCCATTTTGCCACTCTTCAAAATGCGAAAGACAAAACAAATTCATTCATGTAAGGTAGATTTGAGATAATCTTTGTGAGGCAGGAAAAAGCATCAAGACAATACCTTCTTACCTAAACATAACTATATTTACAAACAGAAAATTATTAAAACAGCTTACACTCTGAAAAACAAGACTATAGACATTATTCTGCCACCTCTTACAGTGAGAAAGATGATATGGGATGTAGAAATAAAAAAAAAAATTAAGGTTATTGTCAAATAAATGCAGCAAAATGTGCCATCTTTGGGTCACCAAGTCTATTTAGCAACCATCCTATACCATTCAAATGTCAATGAGATATTTGTGAGATATGGGCACTAACTTCACAAACATAAACATGTAAAGTTTGCTATATTGTATTTGGACTATGAAACTATGTGCTTTAGCCTAATGAGCCCAACTGTGATTGATTTTCCTGCCACAGATGCTATAGTTTGATTCGGCATGAAACAAATAATGAACATGTAGAAAAGCACTTCATTCCAATTAAGTAGGGTGGAGGATGTGTCAGGAAAATAAAAACAGGTTGTCAACGATTCAAGACATATGGTTGTATCCACAGGCGTGGTAGTAGGGGGAAAAGTGGACCTGACAACTCACAGCCTAAGAAGGGAGAGGGGCCCATTATTATTATTTTTTTTCCTTTATGTTTAATTTCGAAATTACTGAGCTCTCTAATTAATGGGTGTCAATTTATTTCATAATATCTTTGTTACCGACTGCAACTGATAAAATTAGGCCTAACTTTATGTCAGTGTGTCAGTTCTTCACATATTAGGAGTCCCTCTCTTGAAGGCACAAAATGGTTTATTTCGCTTGAAAGCCTTCATTAATGCCAATGGTGCCAACTTAGCGACTTTATCGCTATTTCCTTTCAACACATATTTTGTTTCAACATAAATGGTTCACCAGACTCAAAATCAATGTTTTCTGATAGCCGTCCTAGTCACCAGATCTGAAGTGTATAGAAAACATTTGGGGTGGGTTGATATGGAGGACCATCTCTGCCAAAATGGACATTAAATAAATAAATAAATAAATAAATGTGGATACAAAAAATTAAATAAGTGAGGAGATACATTTGTAAATAAATACATAAGTAGAAAAAAATACATTAACATGGGATTAAAAAAATGTGAGAACAAATAAATAAATTACATGTAAAATGAATTTGTAAATATATAAATGAAGAGAGAATTAAATATAGAAATACAAAATTAATAAGTCTGAAAATATATTTGTTAATGAATAAACAAATATGGTAATTAACAAATAAATAAATAGTTAAATACAATATGAAACAAATGCATAAATAATTAAGTACATATATGTAGGAATACAAGAAAGAATTAGTAACATAATTCCACATTTATTTAATTTTTTAAATTTTATTTTCAAATGTATTTTTTATTTATACATTTATCTATTTATTTCCACAATTATTTATTTCCACATTTATTTATTGCTATGTTTAAGTCCATATTCATTTAAATATTTATTTCCACATTTATTTAATTATATATGTTCACATTTATTTATTTTTCATTTTCTATGTCCATATACACTTCTATCTATCTATCTATCTATCTATCTATCTATCTATCTATCTATCTATCTATATATATATATATATATATATATATATATATATATATATATATATATATATGTTTATTGACACATATTGATATACACACCAAAAATATTTTATAGCAGTCTGCTATAGAAATGGCATTATCAGTATCACCACAGTTCTGTTTATTCCAAAGGCAGTGTCACACAAGAGAAGAAAGGTGAGATGTTCACTTTAGAGCTCTTACCTAATATGAGCTGAAATGTGGCAAGAAGTGCAATACAGAGCTAAACAATGAAAAACAAATGAACTCTTTTGTTAAGAAAGTTATGGCTGAAAAATAGCTTCTGGGCTTTAAACAGCCCAGAAGCACAAGTAGTTCCAGAACGAACGGGCTTCATAACAAAGAAGTTCTTCTCTCAAAACTCTGTAATTTAATGGAGTGTAATAAGAAGGATTATACTTATTCTAAGGAATATATTAGTGAGTGAATAAAAAATAAAGTTTCCTTTACTCAAATTATATAAAGTAGATCTGTAGTATCTAGTGACTTTTGGTGCATTTCTTTCACTCATAAACAGAACTATATAATTATTTCTAATTTTTCAATAACAAGCTATGTTTATTTTGTAAAATGGAAATTGGTGAAATCTTGCTTTTCTGAAATAATTTCAAGTCATCTTGGTGAGTAGATTTCTAAAGAAACCATTAGTGGATTTTCAAACTCACCGAAGTTCTGGTTAAATCTAAATCCACTTTTTTTAAATTAAAAAATGATAATAGTTGCAGCAATTGTGTGTTTAACCATTTTTTTTTTTATTTGTCAACCAGACTCCCTCTAAGACCACTCATGGAGGTGTGAGGATCAAAAAGAGTCAGTCTGATTTGTACCATGGTAATCATCATTCATCATTAGTTAACTTTTCTCCTTTGACATGCCTGAGTCGAAAAGCTTTAAATGACAGACGTAATGCTGGTCTGAGTTTTTGAAGAGACTAAGCTGACTTTGTTCACAGCAGGCTGGGGCCTCTTTATCATCTGCTTTCCCCTCAGGCGGGAAAGCTTCACTTTATAACTCAGCTGTTGTCACATTCTGGAGCCTCTCCTTTGCATGTCACACATAACTCTAATTCACTCTGATCACTGGCTTCTACACACCTCCCTTGGTGAGCTGAACCCCGACAGAAGCTGGGTGAAGAGTAAATAATGTTTATGGGGTTGGAGGGCATTAAGGGGGAAGAGAAGCAGATTTTGTTATTTTGGCTCTCAGCTGGGTGCTGTGTTTCCCTTAGAATCCTGGAAAGGAAGAATCCTCAAGCAATATTCAGAATCTGATCTTAAATGTCCTTGTTATTTTGCTAGGGGGACACCCATTTTAATTTGTATGTAAATTTAAAGGTTGATCAGTTTTTCATGTTGGAAAAACTTCCTCCTGGTTTCATAGTTCTATATTACAGTGGCAGAATCATCAGCTGACTAACTTTCCCCTTTAAGTTGCAGACTCAGAGGGTGACTTACTCACAAAAAAGTTTTCTACAGGTTTATTTAGTTATTTAGTTGGGCAAAAGTATTTAGCATTCACTGATTGTGCAAATAGATCCACTAAAAGGTGAGATCTGTAATTTTCATCATTGGTACACTAACTGTGAGTGACAAAAAGTAAACAAACAAAAAAAATCCAGGAAATCATATTGTATGATTTTTAAGTCTTTATTAGTATAATGGTGCAAAATAAGTTTTTGGTCAAAAACAAAATTTCATCTCAACACAAACGTATTTTTACCCATTCTTCCATGCAGATCTTCTCTAGAGCTGTGATGTTTTGGGGCTGTCGCTGGACAACACAGATTTTCAACTCCCTCCACAGATTCTCAATTGAATTCTGATCTGGAGGATGACAGAGCCACTCCACAACTTTAAAACGCTTTTTACTTGGCCAGTCAATCGTTTTTTCGGTGGGTGTTTTTGGAATCATCTTCATGGTGGAAGATCCAGCTATGTTTCATCTTCAATGCTCTCATTGATGGGAGGAGATTTTTGACCAAAATCGCACAAAACATGGGTCCAATTTTGCTTTCCTTTCCAGTGTGGGCCTCTGACAGATCATGTGCCCTGGCCACTTGGCCATTGGGAATATCCTTTTGGCTGACTGGTTAGTGCACAGGACTCTCACCCAGGAGTCTGGGGATCAAAGCAGACCTAGGCCATTGTTTTGCGCCTTGCCACACTTAATATGTATCAGTTGCCCACTTTGCCCAAAAGCATAATGTTTCCACCCCCATGCTTCACAATGGGAATGGTGTTCTTGGGATGAAACTCTGAGTTTTTCCCCCTCCAAATACAGCAAGTGGCGTTTACACCAAAGAGTTCTGTGTTGGTCTTATCTGACCACATGACATTTTCCCAATCTTTCTCTGCATCATCAACATGGTCTCTGGAAAACTTTAGATGGGTCTGGAAATGTTTTTGCTCAACCAGGGGGACCTTGCAGGTAGAACCCATGACAACTAATAGTAAACTTTGTCACGTTGGTCCCAGCTCTCTTCAGATTAGTGAGTTTCCCCTGAGTAGTTCTCAGCTGTTTCTTCAGTTATCACGACCATATGCACCCCACGACGTGAGTCCTTGGATGCAGCCTCAGGTTCAGGGAGAATGTCAGTGACCTTGTATTTATTCAATTTTCTAATAATTTCTCCAGCAATTGTTCTCTTCTGGTTGGAGTCATTTGACTGTTTGAAGGTTTGGACAGGTGTCTTTTACAGAGATCACAAGTATAAGCAGGTTCCATTCATACAGGTAAAGAGTGGAAGATTAAAATAGCTTCTTAAATAAAAAGTAACAGGTCTTTGAGGCCCAGAATTATTGCTTGTTTGTAAGTGCTAAATACTTACTTTCTGCACCATTATAAAATATATTTTTTAAATCATGCAATGGGATTTTTTGGATGTTTGTTTTACTAACTGTCTCTCACAGTTGAAGTGTACCTATGATGAAAATTACACATCCTGAGTAGGACAACTTTCACAATCAGTGGAAGGTGTCTGAATGGTTCAGACACCTTCATTGTCCATCTGAATATTGAAATCCTCCACTATAATGACCTTATCAGTATGAATCAGATACAAAAAACTGAGATCTGATATAAGAATTGAGAGTAAAGGCCTGGTAAAAAACCACAAACAAAAGTAGTTTGGATGCTTTGCAACTTGGATGAGGAAAACTAAGGATCAAATGTTCACAAGAACTGCAGCTAATAATTGATATAGGATTATGTAGGAAATGTATTTAAAAATGGTTGCAGCTCCTCAATTAAATCACGCCAATTCCTTTTTTATATAAAAAGGAACAAATAAAAAATAATAACATACAATCCATTAAAATCAGCAATCCAGGTCAATCATGAACCCAGTTCTGTGATGCAAAGACAACATGAGAGTTTGACGCTACCAATACAATTTAATAAGCACAGGAATAAAAGATTATGGAGTGGAAATCAGTGTAGTTCGGCATGTTTTGTTACATTTTAACAGCATTACGAAGTTTCTCTTGACTGAAGCATTTTGATAGAGAAGTTGCCGATTTCTATTCTGTTAGTAATGAATTAAAGGTCAAAACTAAACGTAATTGTATCACAACAGCATAAGGACAAACTGAGATAGCAGTTTAAATCTGAGCTATATTTCATTTTTTACATAAATATGCACAGTTGTCAATGTGCATATTTAAAAATAATGTTTGTAGTTCAAACTGGTCAATATCTGTGTTCGCCTCTTTGGGACCAAGCTGGATAAGATGGGCTGCATACAGGATAAGCATAAGTAGTTCACAGCTGGTGTCTCGGGAAACATGAGAAAAGGGTGGGGATGGCTGGACAGCACAGAGAGGGGCTGTGACGAGGGGGGTTGCAGCCATGGCGACTGATGGAGGAGGAAGTAAACAGATGTCTACAAGCTGGCAGACAGGCCCAAAGTGGCCTAGCCACTGAGAGACAGGTGGACGTCCAGAAACGCAGTGGGACTTACTGCGAAGCCAAGCATGGAGGCCTGTCTACGACAGCAACAGTCGAGTTTTCCATAAACAAATCTGTTGCTGTTTCATTTGGAGGACATACCATAAACACGATTTTAATTTGGTTTATGTACTGTCATGGATAAAATGAGAGGATCATCTATACCGGACCTGTGTTCACTCTAATGAGAAGCAGTGAGGTTTCATCTGGTGTTCATCTTTTAAATTACATTCAGTCAAATCACAATGTTTTTGAAATGAAGAGAGAAAAAGAAAATTGTAACATTTTACATTCTATCAACCACAAATCAAATTCTATTTCACTGGAATTTTATGTGAAGGGCTAATGCAAAGTAAAGCATATTTGTAAGGAGGGAGCTACATTTTTTTTTTACAGATAAAAAACTGAAACTTGTAGTGAGCTTTTATATTAATCTGTCATTAACTCTGAGACCTGTAAATAGATATTTTGTGCCCCTTAAATGCCCTCAAACTATACCCAAATCAATCTACATGTTTGGAATTTAATCTGCATCTATTCCCTATTATTGTGACATTTACTCTCATTTCAAATATATTAAAAAATATTTTAAAAAATCACGTGACTCTTTCTCTTCTCAGACTGGATGCAGTGAGGAAGTCATTAGCCCAGCTGCTCCAATCAAACTTTTGCCATTGATCTCGGGACACAACTGCAGCATTTCGAGCAGTCTGAACAAGCAAAAGTCACATGTAAGGATTTAAAAGTTTAAAGAAGCCAATTTTAATCCCCTTTAAGCTGCTAAATCTGAGTGTCGGAAGACAAGGAGACACAAAGTCGCCATTCCTGTGCAGGAAATGTCAACATGACCCTGAAAAGGCACTTCAAACCCAGCTGTTGTGCGATGTTAATGGCGAACACATACAAAAAGGAAGAAGCAAAAATAATAATGAAAAAATATCCATATGTGATGGAAGCAAGTAATATATTTAGAGTGCAAGGTCCAGTGATCATCAGGCAATGACAATGAGATGTTAAAATAAGACTTTGAAAATGGGCAGCAGTGGCGGTTGTTGTACATGGGAAATATGGCTCACTGCCCAGGGTGGCATGGCTGGGGGAGATGCTTAAAAAATATTGGATTTCTATTAAAGCAAAATGCATTTATCCATTGTCTACACCCTCTTGTCCTTGCAGAGGACCTGTCCCTTTTTCCAGTTATCATTCAGCAAAAGGGCAAGAAGCACTCTGGATAGGTTGTCAGTACGTCGCAGAGACACACAGAACAAACAGCCATGCACACACACGCACACACACACATGTTGGGTTTCTATGTCTTGTGGGGACTTCTCATTGACATAATGTTTTCCGTAGCGCCTTACCCTAACCTTAACCATCAAAAATGAATGCCTAACCCTGATCCTTACCCCAACCTAACCATAACCTAAGTGTAACCCTGACACTAAAACCAAATTTTAAGCCTCAAAAATTGCTTCAAACTTGTGGGGACCGGGATTTTGGTCCCCACAAGGGAGGTCGGTCCCCACTTGGATAGTAAACTTCCAATTTTTGGTCCCCACAAAGATAGTAATACCAGGTCCACACGCACACACACACACACACACAGCTAAAGGCAATTTAGAGTAGTCAATAAATCAAACAATCCTGTTTTGGACTTTGGGAGGAAGACAGAGTACCTGGAGAGAACCCACACATGGATGTGGATAGCATGCAATGATGTGTTCAGAGATGAGTGGGACAGCAATGTGTTGAAACGTGCCACCACAATTCAACAAGGCCTCACCAGTTACCATGGAAGCTCATTCATAGGCAGAAAAAAAAGCTTGAGAGGCTTAAGGTTATTTAATCAGCCACTTCAGGAACTCCATGATGAGTAACTCTGTATGGCACCAGGTGATGAGTTGTTAAAAATGAATCCTGACACAATGTAAATCTGTCACCATAAAATATGTTGAATTCCTGTTTTCTTATTCTCTCTATCCACTACTGTGGACTACTACATCTTTGTTAGTTTATTTTATTTAAATAGTTATCTTTATGATAGAGACTGACTGTGGCGGCATGTGGGAGTCTGAACAAATTTATCCTTATTTTCCAAGTGTAGCTTAGGCTGGCAGGGTTTATTAAGAGGGTGGCCCAGAAGACAAGTGTACAGTTCAAGAAAGAGGATCTAAAAACATAATGCAAGACTTGCATTCCCTTTATTGCTCATTTAAATCTCCATGTGGGCAGCCACCATTTTGCTGTCTCAAGTAGCTTTGTCTGCTTTGCAGATTTTCTAATGAGGGGCTTTTTGGAGGAGGATGACAGGGCACTCTGTCTGCTCTGTCAGGGAGGAGGGACTTTCAAAATAAACCAGCGACGCGATGTTCATGGATACACTTAATGCCAGATCCCCCCTACTCAGATGCCCTGCTGGCAGCTTGGCAGCACTATTAGGATGGAGAAGGCTGGTATTAGTCTGAAACTCTCATTGTGTCAGATATGCTGAAAACCTGTAATCCAGGCTCCAAATAATAGTGGGGGGATAAAAAAAAATAGAAAAACTGAACAAGGCTGCAGACTCAAAGTCCCTTTGTCTGTACAGTATGGTGCAGAAAGTTAGGAGCTTCTGGTTTCTTTATCTACGGGCATAAAAACAGGAAACAAATGGAGAGATTTGTCGAAACCTGCAAACATAAATGAAAAGACCACAAATGTTTATGGCTTTAGCAAAGCTAAATTAAATATTTTTTTACAATAAAAATAAGAACAAAATCAAGCTGTCAATTAAATCAAATTTGAACTGAAAAATATAGAATTATAGTTTAAACTAAAAAAAAAAAAAAAAAAAAAAAAAAATAATATATATATATATATATATATATATATATATATATATATATATATGTATTTCAAAAGGTTGTGGAACACTCAACTATATGTAAGTATTGATCATGGTTGTAGATAGCGTATGTAAGTGTTGCTGAACAGCTAATTGACATGTAGGCGATTGTTAATAGCTTTTGGGCAAAAAAAAAAAAAATCCTAAATGCACCATGTTAAACATCATCTTCTGCTGTTTTTAATGGTTAATGTGCGAGGAGCTAAGTCAACAATAAGGACTGCAAGTTAACAAGACAAACAAATAAAAGTTCTAACATTGGACTGAGGAAACAACACAGCAAGGAGTGTGAATAGGTTGCGTGATATTAGCTTAGAATAGAAAACAGACTGAGGAGATTTCACAGAAGCACTAAGGACATTGTGATGGTTTGAAAATAACAGCACAAACAAAAGGAAAACTCAAACAGGCATCAAAGCTGTCCTCACTCCTTTATCTCTTTGTACTTTTGCATTTGGTCTGGGTCTACCTAACTTTTTGAATAAATAGGATCTAATGTAGTCTACTGCAAAAAAAATGTGGTTCTGCAACCCCAGTAAATATTTATCTACTCACAGGTGGGCAGTCTAAATTCTTTTAATTTGATTAGTTTTGACAATCTTTCAGATTCATGGGTTTCAATCAGTGGACTGTCCAGGGTGTACCCCGCCTCTCGCCCATTGACAGCTGGAGATAGGCACCAGCCCCCCCGCCACCCCTTAAGGATTAAGCAGTTTAGAAAATGGATGGATGGATGGATGCATGGGAGTCAATTGGCCAAAACAGGATTCAGAATTGCAATCAGTAGAAATATAATGTAATATAAAGACTTGGAAAATAACTTACAAGTAAATTAGCTAAATTTTTTGATATGAGAATTGTTTTCTTTAGCGCCATAATATACCATGATTACCGAACTATAAAGAGGAATGAAGTGAAATGGTTAAGATTTAATTCCATAAACAGTCCTGACCCTAAATACATTTCAGCTTCTTGTCACGTATAAACCATGTAGATTGCTTTAGGTCATCAGAAATCTGCTTCCTCAGGCATTCCCAGAACCAGAACCATATATGCAGAGGCAGTATTTATTCTCTGCTCTTCAACTCTGGAACAAACTCCCTAAAAACCGTAGGGTGTGATGCAATGCAAAAACATAATGCTAAAGACTACAACCCAAACCCCAAATAGTCACACTTTGGTAATTCATTGCAGAGATACTGTTTTTCAAGTTGTTCACTTGCATATTAACCAAAACACCAAAATGATTTTTGGATAAGTAAGTTTTGATTTTTTTTTCCTGTATAAAAATGTTTTCTTGGTCCAATCTGTAATCATAACCTGCTGTGGAAGAGTGTATTTCAGAAATTACCTAAACCTGTGACAGAAACAGTTGTGATCTGAAAGTCTTTCTGTTGAGTTAGTCACTGGGTTTCGATCACTTTGCGTTTTGTTAAAATAATAAGGTCAGTATTTGCTGATGACAGTGCAGTCAGACAGTGTGGGGGTTTTGTCACTATGCCTGTGATTGATAATGCACCCTGACTTACCCTTTGACTTACTGGTTAGCACGAATGACTCTCACCTGATAGTCTTGGGATTAAATCCAACCTGGGCCCTTGATCTGACAGCTATTCAATTAAATATATTTTTTCTTTTGCATTGCAGTGCATTCTCTTCTGTGTTTATTAGTCATTTTTCCTCAGATCCTAGGTTCAGGTCCCCTTGAAGGAGCATACATTTCTGTAATTAAAATCACCCGGTTTTCATGCCATCTATCACCAAGCCTCTCATTTAATTCACAACGTTTCTTCAAGTTATCTGCGAAGCAAGTTTGCAATTCTTCCTGCACATCACCCATTCTTCGAAGTCCCTCTTTCTTTACTTTTGTTGATTAAATTACCCCTTAAAAATGGGAATCCCGTTTTTCTTCATGTTTCCAATTCCACAACTGGCAGCAGTGCAACCACGGACAAGTTCACACCGTACACAGATCTGATCTGTATTATTAAATTTCCTTTTTTTCTGTGGTGTATAGCTTATGCTGAAAATTTACTCTGATACGGTGCTACAGTCTAAAACAACAATTCCCAAAGTCGGGGTTGTGACAACACTTATAGGGTCACAAATAGGTAAGTGTGCGGTCTTGATTCACTTGAGAAAATAATTTTAATACCTGAAATGGGAATGAGCAAGTATCTGCATTTCATAAATCAAATAAAAGATGAAAAACATGACTTGAATTAATAAAAGCAACTAAACGTGGTCGATATATTGGTTGTTGATGCCGGTTATGTTGCCATTATGCCACTTTTTAACTAAGACAAAAAAAAGGTTGTATGTTCCATCCAAAGTTGGGGTCATAGGCATCTTAAACTTTCATTTTGTTGGTGAGAGACTGAAAAATTTGGGAACCACTGATCTAAGAGAGGCCAGAAAATGGAATATAAAAAAATAAATAAATTTAAAAAAACACACAAAGAAACAGAAAAACAGCTGGGATAAAAGTGTTAGTGAAAAAAAAAACAAAAAAACAAGTAAGCTAAGTTGACTAAGAATATTCAGGGGATATATATATATATATATATATATATATATATATTATATATATATATATATATATATATATATATATATATATATATATATATATATATATATATGTTACACGCCTGCCCTCTTCTGGATCCTATCAGCATTACTGAGGAGCAGCTCCAGCGA
Organism: Apricaphanius iberus; assembly: GCA_028564705.1. Taxonomy (NCBI): domain Eukaryota; kingdom Metazoa; phylum Chordata; class Actinopteri; order Cyprinodontiformes; family Aphaniidae; genus Apricaphanius; species Apricaphanius iberus. The sequence goes on from JAPXFQ010001473.1 coordinate 3,591,184, forward strand.
AAGGGTTTCACCATAATTAGAGTCAAAAATCTGAATGTTTGATTCATGGCAAAGAATGTTAAATAAACCAGCAGTGGTTCTCTTATTTTCACTCGTCCGAAAACATAAGAAGGATATGGTTTTGTCGTTTAACAATAAGTGGTGAAGGTTTGAACATATAATCCATTTCTTTATATGCCTATTTTTGTTTGTATTGTACTCGTGCTGGGTTTATGCATGTTCATGTTGAGATTATTGCTGCATTTTCAATCTTGTTCTGGGTGACACTTTTATAAACAGAAGCTCGGACCTCTTATAAAGCTGGGATCTGGAAATGGTTGTGTGGGATACCTATCAAAATAAAAGTCCGTGGAGCTAAAACTGATTTAGAAAAGGATGACAAAGGGTGCTTTGTAAATCCAACAAGACTATTTAGTAATAGCAGCACCAAACAACAAAAGAAAAAAAAAGGTTGTATCATGTAAAGTGTAAGCTAAGTGAAATTACTGCAGGGGAGACGTTACCCCCATATAGTGATCAAATGAGAGCTGAAATGCTGTTTTGTCTTGAGTTTTGCTTTATCACGACTTCAGCACAGATATGATGGGGAACGTTTTGATTTGATTTGCTTTGCTCTGCCTAAAGTACCTTGAGATGACGTCTGTTGTGAATCGCCACTATATATTGTAGGCCTAAATATCCAAAGCCAAGTGAGTTGCCTTGGAAAAACAGCGGGATTGCTTTTGGATGACAGATTTTTTACTGGATACGTTCATATGAAGTCAAAATATTTCAAATACAATTATTATTATTATTATTATTATTATTATTATTATTAAAAATATTATTATTATTATTATGTATTAGTTAAAACTAATCTGCAAGCTGATTAATTTCTAATGCTATAATTTTAGAGGCAGTTATTGTTTTCATAAAAATTATTTTGACAGATTTTCTCTCGAATTAATTAATTAAATACATTTTGCTGAAATAAACTAACTGCATGACTATTGCTTTCTACAATTGTTAATATTATCACTGTATCTTTTGCAGTAATACGGGTAATACGCGTACTAATTAGTTTAATAACTGATTGGTTATTTAATTAAATTACTTGTATTACAAATGTAAAAATTAGCGACATTATTTTTGAAGATTAACATAAAATGTTACAAATGCAACTTACTATTATTATTATTATTATTATTATTATTATTATTAGTAGTAGTAGTAGTAGTAGTAGTAGTCGTAATAGTATCATAGTTGTAGTAGTAGCCTAGTAGGAATCATGCTAATTATTATTATTAGGCTGATAAATAATTTTTTTATGGTTATTCGTTATAATTTCAAGCTAAATTATGGAACTTTTTGATCAATTCACAAATTAAATAAATATGATCACTGGAATTGTTTTGTAGTCTAAAACACTTCTCTTTCACGTGGTCCACCAGTACGTTTATTGTGAAAAGTCTACGCAACCGGAAGTGTCCCCGGCAACTTTCCCAGCTGGTTTCAGACAAAGCAGTGAGGGGTGATGGTGGGAGAAGACGTGCATGTGGTCTGCTGTTATCGCTGATTTAGAAGATGTCTGTGGACGAGGTGTACGTGTTCCGGCCCTTCAAACTGATCGCCTTGCTCTGCGTCTTTCTGGCGCTCTGCCTGGATGTGGTGGCTCTGCTGAGTCCAGCCTGGGTCACTGCCGAGCATTTCTCCCTGTCTCTCTGGGAGTCCTGCTCCCAGTCCGAGGCGCGGATATCCACGGAGGAGGCTGCGTGGAGCTGCTTCTCCACCCTCACCTCTGGTAGGAGGAGAATAAGGCGTTTGTTTGTTTCATTGCTTTAACAAATGTTGTTGTCTTGAACTTTTTTAAATCAAAGTTTGGCGCTTTTGCTGCTGACTTTTTTCCTTCAAAAAAAATAAAATGCAGATGATTGCCAAATTACAATCATCTGCATTGAAGTGTGCAAAAGCAGGAAACATCTAAAACATGCAGGGCAATGTAGGTTGAGGAGAAAGGTAGGTCAACACTGACCAAAATAATGCTTACTAATGTTTGAACTCTGTAGTGCTGCAGATTTAGGAGTATAACTACTAATGAGGTTTAATATGGCAGCCATTAAAAACATAAACAGGTATTTTATCTAAGTAAGAAAATGCCCCAGTTAAAAAATATGTACTGCATGGTTATTCTCCATTTTATTAAAGAGTTTACACCAGCTTGATGTTGTCGTTTTTAACTGTCATCATTGATGTATTACAGTGCACCTGCTGCAAAATCCCTGTCAGCCTAATGGTTTAATGTAAAAAAAAGCCACTTCCTTTCCTGAACATTGTAACGCTATGACAGGCAGAGCTCAACTTCAATTGTTTCTTTACAACTACTCTGAGAAATCTACCATTTATTGATATCTATTTTTTCTAAAGCAATTGCTCTTTTGGTCAGATGTCTATTTTATGTGATTTAAGGTGAAGGCAGTGGATATTGAATTGAACTCTAATTTGCATTTGGTGACGAGCAACACGTTGGTGAAATAATGTATTTAAAAGTGTGATGGTTGTATACTATTTTGTTGTGATTTTAGTTGGTGTTTAACAAAGAAAAACAAAATAAGGAAATGTAACAGGCAGGTGTGACTGATTTCAGCTCTTAGTTTTTGTTTAGTTTTTTTAAGCTGCTACTTGCCTATGCCAGTCTTATCCAATATCTCTTGAAGAGAGTACAGAGAAAATTGTCTGTCCTTCCTGCCACAAGTGGTCTCTACTCCAATTATTTGAGTAACGCCTCATATGTGAGCGAGAAAACAGTCGCTGTTAAACAGAAAGATTTGAAGCTGAAAAGCTTTCTTCAGCATCTACTGTTAGCAATCAGCATGGTTAGCAAGTGAAACCAGCTCTCTGTGTGTATTCCTTGGAGAATGTGGACCCTTATTTTAATTCTAAAAGACTGCTACCATTTCTAAATCGAGCATGGTCCATGTCAGAGGATAATAGCTGGACAAAAACAGGGGCAACTTTGCTGTACTACATTTAGCCTTCCTGTTATCTGCAAAAAGTCTTGCTCTCATGCTGCCCTAATGAACAGCGGACATGTCGTGCAAAATACAGCTTTATTATAAGTAGCGTCCTACATGTCTACAACTTAAATTCAAACTCCTTGCTGTTCCTAAAAAAAGTAGAAGTAGCTAATATTGTTGATTGTCTGACTAGGATTCTTTTTTAAATTCTGAACAGTCACCGATCAGAGCTGATGATGCCATCAATCGGCTGACTGGTTACCGGCTGATTACTTAGAATTTCTTTTAAAAAGTCACCATAAACCTCTTGGACACAGTAAGCAGGCTTTTAGGTTATTTAAATGGACACATTCTACATCCTCCTCCTTTTTTGGCTTCTGACTGTATCGACCATCTGCATCTGTTTTTAGCAAACCAAAGGGACAAAGAGAAGAAATGAAATGCAGCACAGCTGCCTGCATAATAGTACAGTACAGAAGCTCTAACATCAACAGTCTATCCCGGAATCCTCCGCAGAAAGCAAGCGGGGACCGCAGCGTGTGATGACTGAGCTCCCACCGATACTGTGGAATGTGTCGGGGTGAATAGGAGGCGGGCCCACTGCTTTGAGCTCATTAAAACAACAGTGGATTGGATGTGTGGAGGTTAAAGGTGCCAAAAGGGAACAAAGGGTGATCATCCACGTGTTCTCTTTCTCATCCAAAGGTTCTTTGATATCTTGTTTTTGGAGTGATGTCATTGAATGGTGGCAATTCTAGCGAAAATAACATGCAGGTGACTGGGTTGTTAAATATTAGACTATAGAAACATAAATGTAACGTGAGAAGATTTCTTTTGTGTGTCAGAGCAAGTATGTAACCACATAATAAAATAAAAATGGTGGAAAAAACACATTTTCTGGAGCTTTCAAGTAGCAGGGATAAAATATTCCTTTTGTGCATCAATATTACATAACAGAAGTTTGAAGTAACACTATCCTAACAAGCTAAAAACAGGGTGATAATAAAAATAAATGAAGTTATCCTTTTATGGTTTCCATTAAGAGCGTGTGGCTTCCCCAGACTCTGTTTTGGATTTGCTGAACATGGCCCAGTCTAAAAAAAAAAAAAAAAGGGGGTGAAATTTGCAGTGTTATCCGCCTGTGGTTGTGAAAGTATTCAGGAAAAATAAGTTGCAATGGAAAACATGTTTGAGTTTTGCTTTTCTGAACAGAGCAGCAGCAGTTTGTTTGGAGTACATCATTTTACATGTGTTAAAAGTCACAGAGGTAAAAGGAGGATTCGCAGACACACAGGAGATAACTTTAGTGAACCAAAATTTTCAAGCGTTAAGTGCTAAACATTTTGACTTCCATGTCACCTTCTGGAATAGTCAACACTTGCAATTTCTGCTGTGCACAGAGCTGAAACTTTCCCACGTTTACTGCTTGAGACCCATCTTAAGAGATGCAATTCTTTTTGCTCACCAGCCCATACACAATCCTCCACAGGTTCAAGGCTAAAGAAAGTTGTAGCTAATTTAACATTTTTTACATTCCTGCTGGAGAAAACATTTAGGCTCAACCCGACTGAAGGATAGCAGAGGAGGGCTTTCCCCAGGGATTTATGCCAAATACTTATTTAGGCTAGGTCAAGTTTTACTAAAGGAACCACTATTATTTGTATTTATTTTTTTTTGATTATGGTATGCATTGGGGCTGCACGGTGGCGCAGTGGTTAGCACTGTTGCCTTGCAGCAAGAAGGTTGTGGGTTCATATCCCAGCCCAGGGTCTTTCTGCATGGAGTTTGCATGTTCTCCCCGTGCATGCGTGGGTTCCCTCCGGGTACTCCGGCTTCCTCCCACATTCCAAAACATGACTGTCAGGTTAATTGATCACTGTAAATTGTCCTTAGGTGTGAGTGTGTGCATGGTTGTTTGTCCTGCCCTGTGATGGACTGGCAACCTGTCCAGGGTGTACCCTGCCTCTCGCCCGTTGACAGCTGGAGATAGGCACCAGCACCCCCGTGACCCATAAGGATTAAGCGGTTAAGAAAATGGATGGATGGATGGGTATGCATTGGGTCATTTTAAGGTGTAAGCAGTTCTTTTCTTTTGGAAAGTATTTTAGCTCTAACAGGTTTTCTATCTGCATTGCTCTGTATTGGACTTCGTATATCTTTTTTTTCTCCCAAACCTTGTGTTTCCGCTTGCCACTCTTGCGTTAAAGCAAAGTTTTGTTCCGTAGTGCACAATTAATAATTAGTAATATCTGTTTACAAACTCGTACCTGAGCAGCTCCCCCAGAATTACCGTGTGCCTCTTTGCTCTATTTTCCTAGCGTGTCAGCGTAGGTGGCCATCTGTGACTTGGTAGGTTTACACTCTGTTTATTTTTGAGTTGTGGATTACACTAGAATTGCACACTGAATCACAGTCCTCATCACCATATCAATGAGTTCAAAGCTGCGAGCACAAAAGACTCCTTGGATACGATGTTTGTCAGGTGCCTCTTCATTAAAACCGTTTGCTGATAATGTCCTTGGCTATCTTTAACCACCTGTTATTCCTACACCTGATGGAGAATTGGGTCCACAATCTTAAAGGTTAGAGGGAGTGGTGGCACCATTGTGGCAATGGAAGATAAAGAGAGCAGTGAGGGAAAAGAGGATTAACCGTAATAAAAATAATGCTTTCCTAAATCAGACAGCCTTAGATTGAAAGATGCTCTGAGTTTTTCTAAGCTTCGGATATTTTTTTTTTAATGTAACCTCGCTTTAAAGTTCTCCACAATTTTCTCACTGATCTGTCTGCAGTGTTTCTTGATTCCTTGATGGAAGTTTTGTTTAGTAAATCTGTCTGACAAACGGTCTTAGAAGTGTAGAATTTACACTGAGATAAGGCCTAACACAGGTGTAGTATCCTGACCGGATTTTATTTGAGGACATCGGGGTAAAAACGGGCTTAATACAAATGAACACTGCATTTATCATGTTTATATTTGTAAAATAAATTGTTAAACTCTTTTTGCAATTTTTTTTCCTCTTCACACATCTGCACTACTTTCTGTTAGTGTTCCTCCAAACTGCTGCTGGTTACTTGTGTTCCCCTTCCTGCAGGCTTGAGTCTGTTCTGCTCTGTTCGGCTACTCTGTGTGTAGGATTAGCACTTTCTTTGTGTCGGTCCACACAACGCTTCAATTCAGCAGTGTTGCGCTTTGAATCAGGTTTTTTGTTGTTGGAGTGGGATGCTCCTCTCTAACCTGCCTGTGTCCTGTCCTGCAGATTGGCAGATTGCCACCCTGGTGCTCCTGGGGGCCGGCGCGGTCGCAACTCTGGTGGCGTTTCTGGTCTCCTGCATTTCCCTCTGCTGGGGGACGAAGAGACAGCACTACCGCGTTGTAGCGATGTTCCTCTTCACTGCCGGTAAGTTAGGCTTATGACTCTTCTTCAGTGATCACATTTGGGTACAGAAGAGCCAGCTACTTCGTATTTACCACAAGAGTTTCCATGCATGCCTGTTTCTTTTGCTCCCATTTAACAGAGAAAATGCAGAAATGGAAAAAAGAAAAACATCAGAATGAGGTTTGATGGTTGAGCTCATTTTTTAAATTTTTGTGGGGTGCAATCTGAAGGGCTGCTTGAGCCAAAAAACAGCAGCCGCAGAATTTGCAATCTTACTAGCTCAAGTCACAGAGAGACAGGGGTGGGGGGAGAAGCCATCAGAGACCACTCACCCAGCATTGCCTCATAGGTTGTAGCGCTGCTTTGTGGAAAGTCCTTTAGGACCAAACCAAACTCTGTAACTGAGGAGGGAGGATCTAACTCCGAAACATGTAATTAGCAAGAATGATGAAGATAAATTCTTCCCGTTTAGAAAATCGAGACTGTAATAACCGACTCATGGCTCAAGCCTCAATTAGTTTAACAGTAGTGAAACTCTAACCACTCCCGATCACAGCACGTTACTCATGCTGAGTTCAAGCCTTGCTGTGCTCCAAAATAAAATCAAATTGTATAAGAAACAGAACACTGTGTATAAACCTCAACAGTTTCCCTGTATGAGCAAGACTTAATTACACATTTATAATGTGCTGAAATAAGTGCTTGAGGTGTTTTGTGGAGATGATGAACAAAAGTTCTAGAAGTCTCTAATGAAGATAAATGTTCAGTGTCAAGTGTCTATTTAGGCATGTCTATTGTATCCTCTCGTAATGTCTATTTATGAGAGGGGAAAAACCACTAAAATTTGGGAATTTTTTGGAAGATTCTGATGAAAAAGGTTAAACATTCGCAAACTTGAATCTTTTTATATTCAGTTAAAATGTGACCACAAAGTTCAGTGTACCACATTAGAACTTTTTTTTGATGGACACACTTAAACTAGCCCATAAATCTTAGGTGGAGGAAAGATGAATTAAAGTCTATTATTTTTGAGGTACATAACAAAAAAGTCAGTTCAGTCAATCACCCATTTTTATTTATCCTAATTGGCAAGTTCAGTTTATAGGGCAAATTGTTTTCTGTCTAAAAGTGTAGTGAAACGTGTAGTATTCATTTGTAGAACTACCATTTGCTGTAATCACAGCTGAAAGCCTTGCAAACAGTCTCTTTCAGTTTTGCACATCCATATTGTTACAATTACCTGTTATTCTTACAGAATTACTCAAGCTAGGGCTGGGCGATATCAGCTAAAATTAATATCAAGGTATATTGAGCATTTCACCCTGATAACGATAAGTGGACGATAACAATGACCAAATCCCCCCCCCCCCCCTCCTTTTTTTTTATTGTGTTCTTTTCTGTATTCACTGTCTGGTAGTGACCAAATTTGTTTAATGTGCTTTACAATATAATGGCTTCTTGCTTTTGAAAGGCTTCAAACAGCCTTTTAATTCAGTGTTTGATTCCCACTCCTTTCTGTATTTCTTAGAGTACAGTTTAGACTAAGAGAAGTGATGACACAGACCAGATGAGGAAGTGACAGGAGCTGAGTGAAATCACTGATTGTAGTGTGCAGTCGTTTATTTTTGACAGAAAATATTTTAAAATGGAGCACAGGTTGGAATAGACGGCGGTTTCAAGGGCTGTATTAAAAACAACAGCAGCCACTCAGCGGGATTAATATCTTCCCCACCTGAGCAGATCCCTGGGCTGGCGGAGCTGTTGAGCTAAAAACGCTCTGGTTTGGCAGCAGCTCTGTTGCTGCAGTAACAACATACGTGCTCCATGTTAGAGTCTGTATCCAGTAACAAAATAAAAAGTCACTAATTGTTGCTAGTTGCATTTTTCTGAAAAGCAGTCAGAAGATGAGTCTAAACTCTTGCTAAATATTAGGGCGGCAACAACGAATCGATCAAATTCAATGATAAAAATGTATTGTCTAGTGTGATTACGAGGTCTAATTTGTTGTCGCCAGTGGTGCAACTTTTTGGCCTGGTATTTGGTTATGCGTACGGTGGAGAATGTGTTTAGATCTACTGTGCTACTTGTTTTTATATTGATTACTGCAAAATTTGTCCTTAAAGTACTTTGATAAAGCGAAGCCATTTACATTTTTTTAAACCTTTTTTTAATTGATATTTCAACAGCTGCAGGATATCTGAAGTGGGAGCATGTTCTGATGTTTTGATTTAAATTTTAATCTTAAATTGTTATGTTTTTAATAGCTCAGGTCAATTTCAAGCAACAAAAATACCTCTTTGTAAATGTTTGGTGAAGCATAGCCATTTAAAAATATTTTCATTTATTATTTCATATTTTAACAGCTGTAATACATTTGAGGTAATAGCATGTCGTTTTGCGAGCTATTGACCTGTTTTCTTCTAATATTCAATTGTTAAATAAAG